>JAOEFI010000003.1:19407938-19440209 GCA_034621735.1 Anopheles plumbeus
GAGAAAGTAATATTCCAACCTGTTGACGCAAAGTGAAGCAATCTTGTCGTACGCCTGTTGTCTTCGCTTTTACGCTCTCTCATTTAAGCCATGTGGAATTGTTGTCGGGAGCAGCCTAAAGTGATACTTAAGCGTCCCATCGTGACAAACAGGCGGACGGTAGCAAACCGATTTTCTGCCCCGTGCTCTTCGTTCATGGTTCGCTTCCCTGCAGATTACTTCACGCTTCTATGGGTAAAACAATCAACTGCTTCGAACAAAACACTTGAAAAGAACTTCAAGCGAATAGTTGCTTTTCTTATTGTACATTAAAAGTGACAAATATTTATATCGAATTCGAATACCTACGATATATTACTTCCGATTTGCTGAAAACAAGTTTTAAAAATAGCCGACCCTGCACAGGTCGCAACGCCCTCCTCCACAACCTACCGTACAACGTGCTTATGTCGCTCCACCCAGTACTTAATAGCGCTGCGGACCATCATTTCCTGCTTCCGGGACAGCCCGTTCGGGTTTCCGTTTCTGCCGTTCTCGTCGAACGTCTGCAGCGTCGATGGAGCCCGGAACTGGGCGCCCCAATCCGCCTTCGAGCTGTAGATTCCACTCAGATCAAAGTCCTTCACGTCCGGGTCCTTCTCTGTGGGGGAGAGGAAAGGGCAAACACAAAAATGTTCCAGCAATGTTCACAACAATGAGAAATTGAGCGAAAGCCGAAAACAAGCGAATGGCAAAGGATTCTAATTTCATGTCTGGGGGATCTGGAGAAACACAGATCACAAGGGAAAAAAGTGATGTTGTTAGAAGGGAGCTATTATTCCATATCTGATGTTATTCCGTTAGGATGTTCGTTGTTCTACTGCCGTTGTGTTGGGATCAGCGAAATACCCCCGACATCTTCTTGCCCAGACCCTGGATCCTGCTACATGTGTTGTGTGTGTGTGCCCTGGCGATGCCGGGTATCGATCCCGGTACCTCTCTCACATGCTAAGCGCGAGCGCTCTAGGATTTGAGCTACATCCCCTTGGGTGAGCGTCTGTCGTTGACCAGCTTGCAAACGCACGGCACATGGCCTACTTTCCCGTTTTCCTTTTTATTATTTTGGGACGCTCGGTGTAAATCCGTGGCTCACGCCGTAAGCTCCATAAATTACATTCAGCTTATATTGGACGCGCGCGCACGAGCTTGGGATGAACACGAAAGCCCGATAATAAACCAACCCGATCTAGCGCAGCAGCAGCAGCAGCAGCGGGAGCATAACTGTAACGGTAACTGTATCAATGTAAAAATAATGATAAAAAACACGGTAAAAACATTGATCCCCACCTTAGTTCAAAGGGATGAAAATAAAGCGAGAGAGAGCTCTGAAAAAGGCGGACACCGTGCACGAACCAGCACGCGAGGGTTGAAACGCGTGGATGTCTGGCAGCAGTTTTTAATATGCATTTCGCGTAGCGTTCCGGCAAACCGAACGCTCACACCACGCCCGTGACCGTGGTTGGCGGAATTGACTTTCCCACCGTAGGTTGAATGATTTTACAGCGCAGTGCATAGTTGCAACCCTCAGCAAATTTATTCTACTCCCAAGCAATGGTTCCTCCCAGGTTCTGAGACATAATTTAAAATTTAAATTAATCCCTACTGCAACAAAGAGCTATAAAAATTAATTAAGCCATGCACCTTCAATGCAGGTTCTCTATTGTGGCTGCAAAAAAAGTAGTTATTTTATATAACAAACCAACCGATAACAAAGCATCGGTCCACCAGTGTAGCATGAAAGCCAACATGAACCAGTCGGTCTATGAGATTTCCAACTAAACCCCCACCGATTCCTCCTCGCCCCGGCGTTTTCAACAGCCGACGGACATTGGCGGCTATTTTTAAACTTCAATTTATAGGATGTTTTCTATGCTCTAGACCAACCCGCCGTTGTCGCGGTTGTCGTATCTTTCCCTTTTTTCCAATCTTGCAACATTCAATTTTGTGACAGTGGGAGTGTCCGCTACGGTGGGTTGGTTTTAGGTTTCTTTTTTTTTTGCTTTCTTTATGAGCGGCGGGAAATGGTCAGACGGGACAAGGACGAGTCATTTCATCAAAGCGTTCGACGGTAGGGCGGGAGGGCGACCGTGGCCCGGTCTAACATCCGGTCTAACGCCGGCCCCCGGTACGTACCTTCGTTGATGATCAGTTCCGATTTGGAGCCGGCTGAAATTGCCCGGAACAGGGCGGCCGAGTTGGGCCGGTAGGTATCCAGCGAGGCCGACAGCTCCATTAGGGGTCGCATAATTCCCTGTGTGTGTGTGTTTCAGATGGTGGATGGTGCCGGTAGGGATGGAGGCATCATCCATCGTCATGATGGATCAGTGGGCCGGGATGAGTTCCATATCCGGGTGGATGGGCGAAGGCGTGGAGTCCGGGTCCGGGGGGAGGGAGGGGAAAAGTGATGAGTGAAATTGAAATAAAATCATCCGCCCCTGCCGGCTGCAGCGTCATCGGAGGGCGTAATTACCTCCGTCCAAGCGGAAGGTCGGTGGAAAACCTCACGTTACCTACCTTCAAGTGTTGCAGCTGCTCGCAGGCCAGCAACAACCAGGAGCAGAACATCACATCGGCGAGATTGCTCTGGACCATCGAGAACAGCAGGAAATAAATCTGTGGAGCGGAAAATCGAGAAACGTGAACGGAACGCGAAGACAGGAGAGAAAACTCCAAATCTATCAGGTGGTGCACCGTGGGGTGGGGAATACTCTACCACTACTCCCAGACCGTAGACGAATGCGGCAGTCTGTCTCGGCGGGTTTCGCGAGAAATCACTCAACATTCGGACCAGACGGCAGGTAGGCAAGGGTGGCCAAAATCGAACGCCAACAAGGCGGCGGCTGCGAACCCGTAGTAAGTTTGTCCGAGCATGAAAAGTCCATTAGGCGCTTAAGAGCGGAAATAAAATTAAAAACAAACCCATCAAACTTTGTGACCGCTCGGAAGGTGGGTCGGGCCTTGGCTGCTGCACTTCAGGGAACGTTGTTTTGATAGATCAAATTGAACAGCTTCGCTACCCTTACCGGATGTGGCTGTGGATGGCTCAAGGAAAATTATGTTGCCCTATGCACTTTGTCGTAATTGTTCGTTTCGTTTGTATCACATTGTAATTGGAACAAACTATTCGTTTTCTATGAAGCAATTAACAATTATAATCAGAAAAGTTACGAAAAAAAATATACCAAGCTGCCCTTAATTTGTTAAGTTTAGAACATTATTGAATAAATAGTTTACTAATGCTGCTTTACTAAAGATTGGCATAAAGCTGATCTACCACACTTTCATCAAGCTGGGTCATTGCTGTTTGTTTTAGTGCCAATGAATCCTTTCCATTCCAGATCAAGGATCATTCTCATTGTCCTGTTCGGGGAACTATTTCTCCGTTACCTTTCGTCTGGCACCAACTTAATTCAATTTTCCAACGAACAACCATTTCATTTTGAACTCAATTACCAACATGTTGAATGGTCGCCGCTAAAGATTTATTGACCCGTGGCGTCCATTAGCGTCCAGAATCAATATTCAATCGCCCGATTTTGTACCGAGTGCGCCGTATCGATCGTAATGGTTCCAGCTTACCTTTCCAATCGAACGGAAGTCTATTAGTAACTGAACGGAGCCCGCGCCAGTGGTTGGTCACTCGATCAAAGGACTCGTCCTCGGTAGAGGAACATGGCTGGAGCGGGTATACTAGCCATGATGGAAGGCATGCCACAAACGGGCGGATAATGCTCCGAGAAGGAAAACGGTTCGGACATTTCCATAATCGCCCATTCCTACCCCCGGTGGCCATTCCAGCGTCTACTGCGTTATCTTTCCAGCGTGACGGTGGAGAAAATCGCGAGTCGTGGTAATAATTTTCCCGCTTTCAGACTTCGCCCCCGGTCGGGGGATGCTAAGGACTCTACGACCTTGAGGGTGGGTGGACCACGACAACGACATGAACGAAAGTGGACGGTGCTTCCGACGACGACAAAGACGAAGACGATGATGATAAAGATGCTGGTCGTGGCGATGGCAGTGCTGACAGTTTTACTTACGTACCTGGTAGATGAAGGAGAAAATGTACGCCGCTCCGCTCATGGCATTCCAGGGGTACCAGGACTTGATGGGGAGGCGGGGAATTTCCACCGTGTACGTCTCGTTGGTTTCCTTATCGAGCACATTTTTCACGCTTTCACCGAAAAACGTAATCGTAACCCAGGCTGGCATCGGGCGTGCAGGAAAAGAGATTCAAAAAGCGAATAAAGAAACACAAAGAAAGTTTAATGGCACTGAGGAGTCTGCCGGTTCATGCCGCTATCCTGTGGTGGGGCAAAAAATTAGCCCGCAACTCCCACACGCGTACGGCCTGTCGAAAAGTGGCCGAAATAACGATTAATCAAGCGAAACTTGGAAACTGTGGAATTAGAGGGGTTCCGAAAAAATAATTGCCACCCCCCCCCCAGAAGGGACCGTCCCGAATGAGGGGGACCACAGTTTAGCACGTGCGCTCGGTCGGAAACTTCCGGTCGAGGGTGGAAACTCACCGACAACCGATAGCACGGTGGTGGCCATCACGAGCATGAGCAGCTTCCGCATCTTGGCCAGCGCAATCGAATGGTAGCGTGCGTCCGACTCGGCGAACAGCGGATGGGAGTTGGTCTGGTTCCAGATGCCGAGCGTCCGGTAGAAGTTCTCCGAGTTGACCGCAAAGTAGATGAACTTCGTGACCGAGTGCGTGAAGAACAGCGTCGTGATGGTGTTGGCCGTCAGCTCGTTCACGTCGTCCGCGTTGGTGGCCAGGTTGGCGAGGATGGCGAAGAACTGCAGCAGCACCATGGCGAGCGTCCACCAGGAGTACATCTTGCGGATCAGTATCGGCCCGTTGACGTAGCGGAACAGGAAGTGTCCGCTCGCCTGCATCAGCCGAATGTTGGGCATCAGGTCGGCCACCAGGCCGACGTACTTGGTCGGTTGGACCTGCATCTGTGTGGGGGAGGAGGGAGACGTCGACCGTAAGAGGATTTGCTAGAAATTGGCGCCAATGTTTGTTCATGCAGTCTGCTGCATGATTTATCGATTCGCCAAACAAACAGTGAGCCTGTTTTTCGGCAGTCCAGAAGCTGCGATAAGTGGAAATCTAAACAGAACCGGCCGGGCGAGTAGGACTGGCGTGTGGCTTAACTATCGTCCGATCGTTCGACGATTGCGGAAACTATCAAATCTCGAAACCAAACACGCCACCATTCACACTCCGGACGTGATTTATCGCAGACAAAAGTTGAAGAAAAGTTATCACCAGCAACGGAAGCCCACAAACGGTGGCCGATGGATTGTCAGAGTTTTCCAATGTTTCACAAAGTTTGCTAATGTTTGAAAGGTATAGGAGTGATATATTTTTTGCAGTTAGCATTTTGAACACTTGTAAGCCTTGGCAATATTTTTTTTGTTATCATTATTGATTTACCAAATATGTAACTTCTACCATATTTTACGATTCCTTGACCTTTCTCATTTACATCGTTATTGCTACTTACTTCGAAGCAGTTCGATCTGTTTTTATATCACCTCAGCACTTGCACGAAAATGGAGTTCACACCACTTTGACTCCTGCTTCAATTCTGATACGAAACAATTTTGTTGCCGAATGCCCAAACGATGCGAGAGATCAATTTTGGGTTGAGAAAACTTTGCACATTGCTTTGGCACAATCTGCCGCTACGGTTCGTCAAATAGGCAAAAGGATATATTTTCCCTTTTCCCCAAGGATACAATATGCTGATCCTGGCAGAAGAATCTTCCGAAACTAGTTGAACCGAACGATGTCCTTCTTCGTTCACTTCACTGTTATTTCTCCGGATGCAAAAACTTTATCTATCACCAACATAAACGATGTATGAATGTTGAAAGTGATGGTTAAAGGCGGCACGAAAAAAAGGGATTTCTTTTTTGTGAGTGCTTTTAACACTGATCGAACGAGGTGTTCCTCCGCTGATGGACAGATACGTCTTTCCCAATCAAGGCATCAATCCGGTTTAAGAGTGAGTGCGTCAGACGCTGGAGCGGACGGTCGATTTCCCTGCGCTGTCCTTCGGTATACGTGGCCGCTAGGAATTCGTGGCTGGCACACCACACACGTTTACAGACGGGGGGGATGCCACCAGCGTTTGGTACACCTGTACTGGCCGGCGCCGATACGCTTTGCCGGTAGAGACCGGCTGTATGTTTTTCAACTTTCAGACTTTCCCGGCCAACATCTGTTCCGCTACCGGAGCTAATAGCTATATTTCCCACCAGTGACGCCGGGTGCGAACGTAAAGCAGCGTGTCTGTTACCTCTGGCGAAGGATAACGGACGGGGGTTTTAAGCACGTTAATCTTTTATGATAACAACCTAACAAGGGTGGCTATACTCTTTCTCGTTCGCATACTGCACTCACACAAACTGCTGCACTACCAGACACGTGTGAGGACATGCCTGTGAGAATCTAAAAAAAATAATGTTATGAACTCCCGTCTAGTTTTCAGCATGCGTTGTAAAGTCGACATTGACCCGCCACAGGCGACGGTGAAGGATGTCTTTTGAATATCGATTCGGTAAACCTTCTTAGACGATGTAGAAGGAATACAGATTTTGCACGCTTTGCTTGCATCCAGTGGTCTGTAGGGGTTGTGGCTTAACATTACACCTCGATGAAGAAATTGAATGAAAAATGCATACACACCTTTCAATCGATAACAGATCGATGGAGGTAAAATACAAAACACGGTCCGGGAAATCTAGCGACGATAGAAAATTGTCACCGTAAGAAGCCTACGACACTTGCCGCTCAATTATTTGTCTTCGTCTTTAGAACACGTATCCGTTTCACTCGTCACCGGGTGATGATCCCACGATTAAATATTAAACCATGCAGCCCCAACCCAAGGGCACGCGCTACTAAACGTGTGTATGAAAAGAGCAATTCCCAATGTGTGTGTGTTTGGTTTTACGTGTGGTTTTATTTGTGAATGTAAGCAAGTATCAGCCATTTTAGATACTGAACGGGGAAAGTATAATAGTTTCATAGTTATTTTTGACCGTTGACATAACCTGAATCCGGTTGTTTGAATTTGGTTTGAAGGCGATATAAAATTTTAATTGTAACTTATTTTAAATTCAAAAACATATTGACCTGTTTTCGTCCCCTTTTATATTACTCTGCTAACGACCTTCACCTTGAAGTGGGATGTTTTGTGTTACAATAAATGTCCCAATATTTTCTAAGATGGACGCAAACCAGATTCTTTCAAAAATGGATGAATTAATTTAAATAATCATGATGGTATCATAATCGAGCATGTTATGAAAACTGCACCCTCAGCTCGGCCCCCCCATTCGAACGTAGGGCCAACCTGCGACACATTGTTTAAAAAAAAAACCTTTCCTATCGTAACTAGCCAGCCGTAAACAGGTCTCGCATCACGATCACTAAATTATCATTTTCAGCTCGCACATTTCATCCTCTCGGTGTCGCCCCGGCGGCGTAGGAGATCGGCAGACAATTTAGGACCTTCACGGTCGGCTGCCTCGGGCCCTTCGGGTCTCGAGATTAAATAAGCATATTTTATACACCACCTGGACGCTGGCGCTTACTTCGCCCTGTCTGGCCGTTTCACTCTGTCCGCCCCGAAGCAGCACGTAAATCTCTCTCACTCTCTCTCTCTCTCTCTCTGTTGCGGCTTGGGGGCGTTTCCGGACGTTTCATGCAACTTTCACTTTTCCCACTTTTCACCATCCCTCCAACGCCCACCCCCGGACCACCCGCTAGTGTGAATGTTCCGATAAACGGCACCCACGGCGTTAGTTTTACGAGACACTTGAACCTAACCGTAACTATCACCGCACAAAACGGCACATTCCGGTGAAGGGCTGGCCCGGTTCCACGATGTGCTGACGTGTGAGAATCCCTCCGTGTCACCAGCGCCGAGCCGAGGATCATCGTACCCATAACGGTGGCCCCCCTATAAGAAGGGAAATTATTCTTTCATCCGTCCTCGCACCCGGCACACCAACACATACGACGACGATGGCACATACAGCGGCAGGAGAGCCGAACAGATCCGGAAGTATTTTTGTCCCCTTGCCCCCCGCCCTGTGCTCCCCATCGTTTCACGCGGTATTATGATTAAGGAATGGATTCTTCCCACTCTCGACCCGTTCTCGCTAGAGCCGCCGTAATCGTCGGGATCAGGATGATGATGAGGCCCGAGTTGTCATCGCCGTTGAATGGGGCTTCCTTCGTGATTAAACATCACAAAGATGCGCAGGAAATAATTGATGGCCCAGTCGTGTTAATGGGCCAATGTCATGCTGCTTGATAGTTATTTGTATCAAGTACGTTTTCGGGGGTATTTGTGGTGCAATTTTAATTAGATGTGAGAATAAATATGAATATTATTGATATATTTGATTGCTGGAATATTTTTCTCAGCTAAAGCTGCTGTATGTTTTATCTCACTATTTTCTGAACTGTTTCAATAATGTAAAGGACATGGAAGAAGTCAGTGGGGATGAAATCATACCGTACCGCTTCGTTTACACCGAACAGAAGCCATCGTTCGCTTTCGTATTATTTCACGAGCGTGCCGGCGAGAAGGATAAATGTCACTCAGCAGCGGAGTTCATCCGTGACAGACGGAGAGTCGTGAAATGCTGAGTGCAGGGCGATAAGCTGAACGTTGTTCGTCTATTTCTCTTCCCAGAAACCGGCCATCATGTGTCCAATGCTGACACCGGCATTACTGTACGAGTTTGGAACACATTTTTCAAATATGCATTTCTACAACAATTAATGAGAAAAAAATTTAAAAAATCCTACCTACGGTAAATTTGCTTTTGAAGAAACTTTCACCAGAACCGTTGGAGTGGGAAATGTGGAGCCGAATAGCATGGTTTAAAAATCAATTAACTGTCACACATTGGCACGCTGGGGTGCAGAAGGTAGTAACTGGCAAAAAACACAGCATGAACCCGTACGACCCAAGTGTGCCCCACGGGTTAGCTAGCAATCGCTGCTCTCAGCTGTTTTCCTGGAAAATGTTTGAGTCCTTTTTTCCGTTGTTTATATACAACGTACCGCTGCTGTTGGGGACGTCCCACCGAACACCGTGCTGTCCTTTGGCAAACATCATAATTGAGTGCCCGGCGAGTCACGACGGCAACTTCGGGCCGTCGGAACAACAAACACGCCGGTCCTCACTTTCTCTCTCTCTCTCTCTCTCTCTCACTCTCTCTCTTCGGGCCTCTGATAAGCGCGCGGACCGGGAATGAGTGGCCAATCTAAAACTCTCCCGGACCGACTCCGGCACTATCTGTGGATGCTGTGGTCGACGACGGAAAACGACTCCACCGAGCGGCCGTCTGAAAGTTCTTCCCACCGTACGGGAAAAGCTGATGCCACGCTCGGTCGCCAGAGCAGTCGGCGTTCAGTCGAAAATGAACGTTCCCTTCGCACAGTTGCTAATCCGCGGTTCGCGATACTAGCGTTTGCGAAACGCCCGGCCCGTTCACACCGTAGCGCCGACAAAAGTTCGGGCACAAACAGACACACAGGCACACCCACGGAAGCCCTGTACGACGTGCGCTGGGCGTCCCGGTTTTTCCACCGTTCTTCCGGAAGGCGGTTCGCTGCTCGGCCGATTCAAGTTTCCCGTTTTGTTCCGTTTGCAATCATCATCGCCAGCGTCTTGCATCGAGTAGCGTGGAACGTGGTTGCCATTGGCAGCGGCATGGAGTGCTAGAGTGTTGTTCTGGCGGGCGGCGAATCACAACACCGATCGGTGGAGGCGCATGGTGGCTTACGTGGCTTTGAGTGCTTCGTTGTTCCCTCCAGCGTGGAAGTCGGAGCGGGGCAGAGGGTGGAGGCCGTACTAAAATAAGTGTACCGCACGTGGTTCTTCCCTCGTTCGAACTGGCGTGCCATTTCCGTTCGAATTGATGTGCGAAAGTGTGAATGGAAACCCCGAATGTTCCACTTTCACAGCGCAACCAACGTTTGCTGTTGCAGGATATCGCTGAAAGAAATGTGGCCTAAGCAAGTGGCATCTTTGTGAGTGTGTTCGCAGCAGCATTCGGAGGAGCAGAGTGGGCCAAAGCCTAAGTAAATAAACACAGCTTCATTCACGGCCTGGTTTAACGATTGTAAGTGTCTCCGAGCCAACGACGACGATGCTAATTTATGGCTTAGAGAGTGTAGTTAATGTGAAAGTAGGAAAAAATAACCCCCCCCCCCCAAACCCCCACCACCACCCCTGACAGAGGCAATCATGTACGCTGGAATAACAATCTAATTAATCATACATCGGTCGGTGCTTTTCTATAGGAATTACATGGTGTTCAGGATATAAGCATTAGGCTTTCCCGGTAATCCTCTTAGATCGTTAGCCAGCCGTGCACGAACGTCTGAGCACGTGTTAGATTCCTATGGTATAATGCATGGTCGAAGGGCTTTTTTTTCGTTTGGTCATTCACTCATAGCATCATATTTATGATGGGAGTCTTTGTGTGGCGAGCGTTTTCCTACGCAGACGGAGCAGGCAGATTACGGTCCGTGCATGCGGATGAACGCAAGGCAACTGAACCGTATGATGGAGTCCGGGGAGATGCTAACCAAAATTTCTCCACTCTCAGTGGAAAGTGCGGAGACGAATGGGGGGAGCTTTCCCGTCTGCGCCCCATTGATCAAGGTGGGGAAATTTGTGGGGAGACGGTCGCTCAGACAACGACGGAACATACTCCATGTTCGGCCTGAGTCACTCACAGGATTCGAAGGAGGCAGCCTGCTGGCTTTCGAGAGTGCAGGCACACAAACACGCACACGCTGAGCATCGCAGGAGTTGTTATGCAATCAGACCGACAACGGCACGGGACGAGACGGGTTTTTGAAGCTACCGTAGCTTCACCGTTCCGTTTAATCCCGATTTCGCTGTGCGTGTTATCCACTTTCCAATTTCATTTGTGTCTAGCCGTCTACGGCATCGTTCCTTGCTGGGAATAGGGATGTGTTCTAGTGCGTACAGCGCATCTTTATGGGCCAATTTTTAACCAAATGTTTCCTCACAAATTATGCGAATGTATTTTAAACTACTGGAAAGCGAACAAATTGGGCACTCATCCCATTTCTCCCTCGGTCTTAAAGTCAGGGCAACAGCTTTAATCAACGCGGAATCGTTTTATCAACAGGTACAGTGGTGTCAAGCCTCAATTTGTGCATTTCCTATTGACCAGTCGTAGCCTTCCGGGATGCAAGATTTATGATCGTCACAGGATCGAACCGACCTGTTATTAGTAATCAATTTGACCAATGGGTATTAATAATATTTTTGTTGCACTATTGTTTTCGTAAATTTGTTACGGCAATCGATGTCCAATTAGGTTTTTGTTTTACCTGAACGGGTTGAAACGCGAATTTCAATCCACTTGAAAATGCCATTTGTGGACGATGATTCATACCACAAGTATTCACAATTGATTGGAATTCTACATCAACTCCAATTTCTGAGTCTAATGGAATAACTGAACACGTGTCTCGTTTCCAGTTTGAATAAACATTGGAAGTATTGTTCTCTTTTGTTTTTGCTCGCATATTATCATTGCCATTCCCCCACATAAGTACGGCGCAGTAATTGATGTACTTTTTGTACCATAATAGAATTCCGATGCTTGTGATGGGCGGGAAACGCGCGAGACAGGTTCGGGGGGTGGTTGGAATATTCAATTAAATTTCCATCGTTCTGACAAGTTCGATGTTGACGTTGCAACGATCCCCGGAATGGGTTTGGCCGGAGGGCGGAATGTGTTTGCCAAAAAAAAAAGAAAAAAAGAAAGGAAAACTCATTCCCGTGCGAAAAAAGGATACGTACGGCTTTTCGATATAAATTTGATTATCGTCAATTGAAATTTATTCTTTGAAGATGGGTATTATTGGAAAATTATCCCCAAAAATCTCTCCATATTGAACCAACATAGTCTGAAAAGAGTGAAACAACAATTGTTTGCACCGCACATGGCTGCATGGAAGTACATTCTCGGAAAAATCATCCCATCGTCCTGCAAACTTCATCGGACTCATGCATGACCACATAAATCGTCGGAACGCGAGCGTAGCGGCGACGTAGTTAGGAGTAGGGGCTACCAGGGTTTCCTGGTAATAAACATTCTCATCACCCTAATGGGTATTGCATTGCACGTATCGTTTTGTGGAAGAGAGCTCTCCGGCCGTTCCAGGAAATGTACAGGAATGAAGCACGTGCGCTCCAGGTACATTCAGCGTGTGGCAGTCCCAAGGTCGTTGCAGCATGGAACCCATTGGCTTAAAATAGCTTCAAAGGGAGGCACTGTGCACGGTGTTCGGTTCGCAAATATCATCAGCCTCATTTCGTTTCCCTTCAGTACATTGCCAACTCTCCAGGTCCCAGGACACTGGAGTCGATGTAAAGTTATGCACACTACACTAAACGCACCCAAACGCAAACACACACACACACGCACACACAGATGGCACCCCGATTGATGAGTTGTTCAAAGCGAAATGGGGTTTCTTGGGATCCACTCACCCCTAACGGAGGCTCCCGGTTCCAGACGATGCGGTCCGACATTGCTGCTGATCTGCCGATGCTGCGACCGACCAGTCGGCCCGTCTGACGTTTGCCTTCTGGTGTGGGCGGAGGAATGAATGAAGGCTCTGCTACGCTAGACGTTGCCGACGCAGAACCGCCGTCCACAGCGCCAGGACCCCCCGGGACGACGTCGACGGGATTCAATTTCTGCCCCGAAGCCGGGGAAATCCTTTCATCTAATCATCGGTTGGGATGGATTTTGCAATCAGCGCTGTGTACCGTACTGATTACTTTGCAAAACCCACCGGTTCGTCGCAGTCCAACCCCCGTGCGCCGCGCCGTGGTCGGGTCGGATTTTCATACGATACGAAGATAGATTGTTGACCGAGGGCAGCGCCATCATCTGCGTTATGATGTAGTATTATGTACCCCCCGATCGTATCCAGTTGAAGTGGCCCGTTTTTCGTCGCAGACCTGGCGGAGGACAGTCCGCTGGTATCGCTTCGATTGATCTCCCACCGTCAATGTTTACCGAACAATATTCATAATCGTTTAAAGAAACAACCCTCCTTCCCACACACACACACACACACACACACGTAGTGGATGAAAATAAATGTATCCTTTACCAATGGATCGCAGTTGTGCAGTTGTGTTCTTGAATTATCGGTATTGGAAAATCGATACGGATTAGAAATCTATTGTTTGTTCTTGTTTAGCGCTTTTAAATACCGTTTGAACTTCTCTAATGGAGTCTTCGTTCTTTGCCTCTACTCAATTGCTAGCTGTATTGACAACATCCTATCGACTTTGATTCCCTTTACTCATAATGTTCTATTCATAATGAACCAGTAACAATTGTTGATCGATTTGTAGCGTATTTCATTGAACTGTGTCTTGGAAATTGTTTCGAAGATGTACTTGTATTTTCCGACTATGCATTAGGAGTTTGTAATACTAATACCTTATTTTGCAATATATGAGATTGATTTTATACTAAATGCTTAGATTGTATTCAATCATATAATAGTTTAACTACATGTGGATTCCCACATTGTTCACTAATTGCCTTTGGAGGCAGCATTAAATTTGTTGTGATTGTGTGAAATGTGGTTTGTGAATGAAGTTTTCACGTGCCTGAGAACATTGCTCTGTGACATGAACGAACGAAAAAGTTTTAATTTTTTATACTCTATTATATACATTCACTATTATACTTATACTTATACTACTTATACTTTTATTATTTATATCATTGCGATACATTCTATTGCCATGAGAAAATAAAAAAGGGAATTAACTTAGCCAGTCATGTGAAGAGAATTTATTTGTTTTCGGTACTTCATACGGCGTGTAAACCCACGCATTCCTCTTTGCCTTCACAAGAAGGAGGAGCTTTCACCCAGCAGTTAGAAGTTATAAGAAGGAAAATTATCAACCATGGCCATAGCCATGGAAGAAGGAACATCCTTTATTGATGGTGTTCTAAAGTGGCTACGAATGCAGCTTCGGGTGTTATTTTATAATCCCGTTTTATTCCCCTCCCCGGTAATTTATTGTCTGTTGAGCTTCGAACAACCCATAGTCAGAGATTTATGGATTCGGCCAGCATCCAAAACAAATAATTTTCCACAATGTTGACGCATTACAGGGCAGGGAAAGCAAACAAACCGCTAAACAAAAACGCCAGTTTAGAAGGAAACGCCACAGTGTTGAATGGTATTTTAATTAAGTTAACACTAATCGGAACGAGGTAGCTGGCCAATGAGTAAAGTTTTTCCAATAGCTACCGTATCGTTCCGAGACACCTTTACAAAGAGGAAATAGGATAACACTTTTTGCTCTCTTCTTCATTTGCGGGGTTGTTTCGAACGGTGATAAATCATAATCTTTTAATCGCCGCCAATGAGCTAGACTGGGCTGTTTAGCGAGAGGAAAGTGTAAAAAAGAAGATTAATTACCTCTAGCGGCTCACTGACATTGGCATTTTCGGATACATTTTATGTTTTAGATGTTCACCACCAGAACAGAGCTTGTTATCGAGCCTTTTGTTTCGTTTGTGGTTGGTTGCTTGGAAGGAAAGTTATGTTTTACTCATTTAAACAATGGATTATGAACAATGAATGCAAAAAAACAGTCTTTTCCAGCAAGTTTAACTTCTATTCAAAATATTTGCTCCCAATTTTAGAAATATTTTAGTGTATTATAAAACATTAGTTAGTCATTAAAAAAATACTGGAGATGCCGGGTATCGATCCCGGTACCTCTCACATGCTAAGCGAGCGCTCTACCATCTGAGCTACACCCCCTGGACAAACGTGATAAATTCTCCATGCTACAGTTCGTCTACAATCGCACGCACCACTGACCTCCTTTCACTTTCGAAAAGGCCTATTACGGTCACCATGGCAGCAGGCAACTAGACGACGTTCAGCTACCATTTTATCATTCACGAGTGGTCCATCGAACAGGCGAAAGTGGGGTGGTATCGTAACGGTGAACCGCAACAACGCCATAAAGACATCATCGGTCGGAACACACGAAGCACACCACCACCGCCGGAGAAAGGGATATTTTTAGGCACCAGAGTGCACCGCATGCACCGTTTGTGCAGAAACGAGTTGTGGCTGCTGGAAGCTCCTTCCCATCGACGGAGCGGTCAGGATCGTTCAGGCACGTAAACATATTTATGCTCGTTTCTGAGAAGCATCGGTGCTTGAAAACCGGCGGGGCGGGACCGGGATGCAGACAACCATGTTGCTTGCCTGTTGAACTGAGGTTGACTTGCTACCGATGTGCGGTTGAGTGCGTTACGATCATAATGGAAAGAGCCTGCCCGGTGTGCTGGGTTCTAATCTAATGTTGACGATGCAAGGAAGCTCTGTTGGACGCAAGGATTGCCTTGTGGCTCAGGTTACAGGTGTACAAATAAATTTCTGGATGTTTACTAAAGAATTCTTATAAAACATGTGTTGTAAATGTTTCGTCAAGTTTGTTTGGTGTTGTTTTTTTCTTTTATAACCAACAATTTGTAATAGGTAATTCCATTAACGTCTCACAATATATTTTAAGAAATCTGTTCGTTCCATAAGAAATGAAAATAAAATGTCCAACATATCAGAATAGTGAAAATCTTTTGTGCGAATTTTGTGTAACTCGACATATTGCAAGGACCACAAACATTCCATTCCTTTCGGAAGGCTTAAACTTAAACATAAAGAATTGCTATGGCTGAGCAAACGATAGTTTGAGCGTACGATTACTTACTGGCCTCCACTAATCCGTTGTGGTAAGCCTTGGAGCGCTGGAAGTATGCAACGATGAATCGTTTCCATTATACCTGAGTGAATTTGCAATAGCGTTGTTAGTAGAAAAGGGATTTCTTTCCTCCCAAGCCGTCCGAATCCACACTAGACAAGCCCATCGCAACCGATCCATTCTATTCCTGGCTGACTTCCTCGCAAGCTGGTCTATTGGCCGGCGGCCATTAGAAAAATTGTGCTGTCTCGTATTTCAAATTTTCCATTTCCTATTTTGTCTTTCATTCCACGCTCGGCCGGTCCCTTTGCGGTCGTCGCCGGCTCAACCCAGGTCCAGCAGGATGAGCACGCAAGGAAGCACCGGGCACACAACAACCAGTCGCCATCGGACGCACCCAACACGGAAGGATGGTAGTGCCCTTCTTTAATAATGGTTTTAGCAGACAATAACGTGTTCGAAGTGGACTAGTGATAATTAGAGTAGGTCCGGCGTGTCTTGTTGCGAAGGTACGACATTCGGTTCACGGGCAAGCGGAAGAGGACGCGGCACGTCGACTGCCAGGCGAGTTAAAGCTCCAGCGAGCCAGCAGGGCCACGACTCCTCTCCAAAGAGGATCACCGCGCTTGAAGGATCAGTAATTCGAAACTAATCCAGTGAAACAATTTAAATCCTCAAACGCGTGCAAAGCTCCTGAGCGGAAGAGTTTGCACCATAGTAGGAGAATGTATTTGGTGAACTCAGTTTCGCCCGGAGTAATCCTATGCCAAAACCATCCACCGTTACCAACCGTACATTTCCATCGTAGCATCGTAAAGCAGTAAATCTGAATAAAAGCATTACCATAACTCCACACGTGGTGTGAGTAGACAAGGATAGCAGCAGAATTCGCCAAACAGACGGCACAACCAATACGACAGTGACAAAGAAGGGTCCGTAGACAATTTCCAGCGAGTGGGCCCGAGTAGTGCTTGGCGCGATAGTACTTGCGGTGCAGCATACTAGCGAGGGGAAAGGCGCGAAAAGTGTTTGCCATTAGCCTGCTCAAGCTAGTCGTTAAAATGTGGAACCGTCTTTCGCCGACCAATTCCAATAGACTGTTGCACGATAATGGTAATGATCATTGCAATAATCCCCACAAAATCAGTCATATCAGTAAGTCCACGGATAAGGCCAGATTGCCCAAGCCGGCCAAAGCGAACGCACCGGCGGCCCGACCCATTCCAAGCACCATCAGAAACTCCTCCCAAACTAAAAACACCAAATCAACCTCTACCGACATCAACACCACCTCTACTTCAGCTTCTACTTCCTTCTATACTACTGCTACTACTGCCACGGCCACCACCGCTTCCGGCGCTACTAGAGTTTCATCTTTCTCTTCTAACTCTTCCACCATCACTAACGCCTGTACTACCAAAACCACAACCACCAATACCACCACCATCACCACCACCAAAGCCAAACCTTCCTCAATCACCGCCACCGCTAGCAATAAGCTCAATAAGATTCTGTCCATCGACATGGAAATTCGAATACAGAATAAGTGTATTTCAGCATAGCGTATCACTCTGGAAGGCCCGGATCCCCCCTGGATGCAAGGCCCCCTTAAGGTTGCGTTTCTGGGGGCCTCCGGCGTTGGTCGCACCAGTATCCTACAGGTAGGCTAGTGCGTTTCCTCGCCAGGATGTACCAGCTTGTAATACCCTCACTTTTTCATTTTCATTGCGCCAACATAGCAATTTTTCAAGCACGACTTCCCGAGGCAACACATTCGCACCGCGAAGCGGTCCGTCTATCGGAGCTGCCTGGTCTGTGATACCTGCATTCGCGAGCTGATGGTACTGGATGTGCCGCCGCAGAAGTACTTTCCAATCGATAATCTGGCCGAGTGGAACAACGGCCACCCGCTCGGGCTCAGAACCGTTCACACGTACGTGCTCGTGTACGACATGGGGAATCTGGAAACCTTCCAGGTAAGCTATCTAGTTTGGCACTCCAAGCAGCTCCTGGGACGTGAGTTGTTTTTTAATCGTTGATCAATCTCTCGTACACTTTCAGTATTGTCGCAATATGCGAGATCAGATTCTTGAAAGTTTCAACCACCGTGATTTTAAGATAATGGTTGTGGGCAACAAAGTTGACAGGGCCTCCAACCCTCATACTCAGGTGAGCTCACGTTGCGTGGTGCCGCAGACCTCGTACATACATGCTGAGGCATCCATCTCTCTTCTTGCAGGAACTCAAGGACATTTCCACCCTGGTTCGGAAGCACTGGCGTTGCGGCTATGTAGAGTGTTCGGCGAAGTAGGTGTATGGTAAAACGAGCATCCCGGGCACATGTCTGTCATTTTCCTCCGTTTCTTCATTTACCGTAGATATAATTACAAAATTGGTGATATTTTCAAAGAATTGATGGGATACCCGGTCGGCGGCACGGCCCCGAAACTCGAGTTCTCGCAATCGATTGGGTCGAAAAACCGGTGCACGATACTCTAGTAGTAGCTGCACTGGAGGATCCCTCCAAAGCTGCTGACAGCAGGCATCGTCGACATTATCGCCAAAATTAATGGAGCCAAACCGATCCAGGCGCTTGGGTCGTACATACAGAGGCGGAACACACTGTAGGAGCCTGCCGCACTGCTGCACTGACAAGGGTCGTCCAATATCCAGCCAACGCAATAGTACCGCAATTTCACAGACTGCAACAATTGTTGTTTCTAGCGAGCATACCGCTATGTTAATACTAACGCTACTAAACAGAAAGTGGTGTAATGCCTAGACGCTATAAATTACTCCATTTGCAAGGTCGTTCCAACTGTCTCTCTTAGTTGCTTCACCGATCTGCGTTTGCCGAACGACGCGGGAAGATTTTATTGAATCTTCATCAAATTCGTGTTTCGAGGGGAAGAAAACGAGGCCACTTGTTCAGGGTGCAGTTTGTGCGCCAGTGGGAAGGCGAAATTGTAATTAACTTAGTAGCATATACCGATAATCAACGTGAACCTAGCGGTAACCATATACCGTGCGGGGTGGACAGCCCCGCACCTAACCTCAATGTGTTGATGAAAGTAGCCGTAACCAAAGCGTAATCGAAACCATCACATCGATGTAGACGTGTTTTACCGTTGTACAAAGGACCCACGATTTTGCGTGATTTCATGAGAGATAGACAATAACAAGTAACATTATACACTGAGTACGTAGTGTAGCACCTCGATATTGATGGCGAGTAGGATGTCCAAGTATGTAGGCATGTGTGTTCAAAATTACACTTAAATAACAATGGGATACAAGCACGCAAGATTGAATGCTTCTATCGGTTTATGCGTTTTTGGTGTGCATCAAGATCGGCAAAAATACGTTGTATCGGCTTCGAGTGCTACGAGCATGTTGTTGACAGAGTTAGACATTGCAAGTTGTTGTAGTTATGTTGCAAACAATTGAATCAGACCGTTAGCTGATTTGTAGAAGCGTATATAGTGTTCGTGCTATAAGGCATTCCAGATAGCTTGTTTTTTGTTGTCAATTAGTTAGCTCGTTCTAAGGTAGTATGGTGAAAAAGTGTAGCCTTGTACATTATGTTGTGAGTAATACAGATGCAAGGCTTGAAATAAATTGTTCTCTGTTTCCCTACAATTCTCTTTTAATGCTCGTTTTCAACTCATAACAAGCATTTTCTGTCTATTGTCCAGGTCATGTTTATGATTTCTTATCAATCTCCAAAAATGTATCAGCTCGCAAGTATAATTCAAATACTCACGTAGTGCAAATCATGACTGTTATGTCACGTATCGAAGTTAATTTTATTCACCTATATTTTTTACGTGTTATCGAATTTTACCGATTAAAGCCAGTCATCAGATGGTCAGCATGAATGTTCTATTGTTCTAGGCACTCAAATGTGATAAGAATTACAATGATCTTGCTAGACGTGTAATGTAAATTATGAAACAAAACATTACAAGTTCATACTAAACAAGTCAACCAAAGATAACGGAATGATGTGATTGTGTTAATGCGATGAAGGTTCGATCAGGATGGAATAGTTGAAAATTACTAAAATTGTATGTTTGGTTGTTTCGAAAAGGTCTCTGTTCAGTGTAGCATAAGATAAGGAATATATTATTTGATTTGCCATGAGACGTTAATAAAACATTCTTCACTGCGTATGATATGAATGCGGATAGCTGAGGCAGCCTAAGACTCTGTTATCAGTTCATCAACAAAGCAATGTTAGTTTGAAAATGAAAATAAATTAATCTGACAAAATACAGGAAAATTCCGCTTGTTCTATTTATTCTCTGATGGCAAACAATGAAATTGAAGTGCCCATTTGTGCCTTCTGCAAAGCTCCTTATCGGTATAAGAATACTGAACCCGCATGACAAATTATTGCATCAGTCGTTATGCTGGCAATGTTAAGTCAGATTTATTTGTTTCCCCTCCTCATTCACGATGACATGATTATACGAAATAAATTATTGTAATTGTATATAAATTATTGAAATAAAGTCATCACATCCCCAGTAGTGTAGTTTTGCTACATTGACAACGGTAAATTCGAATCTATTCAGCATTTCCACGGTGCTGTACAAAAAGCACTACAACGCTGCTCACTAGTTCAGTTAGTTGCCGCCAGTGTCGCTTCAACGACCTTCATTCGACTTTTGACGTATACAGCAGCCGAACAAAATACGGCTCGCACGAGTGAAGTGGCTTAAATTGTGTGTGCACGCCTTCCAGTAAGGTCGCAGAAGTTTTCAACCAAAGCCGGTTCAGTTTCTAGTGAGTATTTTCTTCCCTCTACCTTTGCACTCTAATTGCTAAAGGCCAACTAAACCGGATATAAATCGCTCGCTGTATTATTACGTGTAGAAAGCAACAGTGAAACGGTGGAAAGTGTGGATTTGATTCCCTGTGCCTCTTCGTTTTACCACGGGATCACGGAGAACAGTTCTGATGTGATGCAAATTGTTGTTTCATCACCACTTCCACAGTGAATTCGCGAAATTGTTAACAGTAAGACAGCGGGCGATTGTAGTTCGTAATATACTACGTACTCAAAACACCGATAGTTCGGCAAAAAAGTGTCATCGGAGTGTCCATCGTAGCTGCTGAGTAAAAGTTGCACAACGATGTTGAACGAACGACATTGGAATGACCTTCGTGGGAGAGTTTTCTATCAGGAATGTGGATACAAGAATGTGCTGTTCTTGCGCACTGGAATGATTATTAGAGATACTTTTTCCATAACCGGAACAAGAAACAACCAGACATTTGGAAGTTGCTATATCGTGAGCTGTAGAACGTGAGGAGCTAGAAGTATTCGATTTCGTCTCCATCGAGTGAAAGTGTCATTGTCCTCGCACCTTTGAAATGACCTCGAACCAAAAAGGGGAGATGTCCGCCGAAACATCCTGATTGTGTCGATGGGGCGCCGCTCCTTCATAACCAGTTCAGAAAACGGAAAATTCGCGCTCCAAACAGCAACCTGTTTTGCTTTGGACGCCCATTCAGGTGAATCTTTCTTAGCAGCCACCTTCGTGGCATGTGGTTTCGAATTTCTATCTATTCTTTACTGCGCAAAACGGTTCGAACCTTTTCGATATCTGCGCGGTTTTTCGACAGGACCACATGGTCAATAGCAGTGGTGCGCATGACGGTTCCATTTGCAATTAAATCGCTCTTTGCCTTATCATCAAGGATAACCACTTTGATTGCCAAACAGGACCGCGTATTGCACCACCACCTGTACTTGTACCCCCTGGGGGGCGTACATGTGAGTGCTACCCTCGAGCACACCGTCATTCGCAATGCAATGGCGGAATGGCGGTTGAGTGATAAAATTGAGGGCAAGTGTTCTGCCGTGTAATCAATCTACTGAAAGCGAGCACGTGCTTGCTCCTCTCCCACACCCCATTGGCGCTGAGCCGAAATGCGACCCATGTCCTTGCGATTGGCATGTTCAAGGCGCGACTGTCACCAACAAAACGATGTAATGATACTTGCAAATAGCAGCGCGTTTCGATCTCGCCGCAGGCGAATTCGATTTGGTCGCGGCCGCGATGACCCAATGGCGCTCGGAATTCGATTTTGAAGGTCATCCTCGTGTCAAGGAAGGCATGCAATGAAGTCGACCCCTGTACCATGCACCTTGTTGTAGGTACGCAATGGCGCCGTGAAGCCTCCTCGGGACAATATTTCAATTGGTGGTGAGCAAGTAATGTTCCTGAGACTTCTACTTCTATCGCACTTCGGCCGTTTCCATGGTGCGCTTATCTAACGCTTGATTTGCTTCACGTTTGCAGGCAATTCACTTTCCGCTGACAATTTGCGCATCCTTGTTGCAATCACGAACCACTTTCATCCTTGGCACAAGTTCAAGGACGACTTTCGCTTTTGTCATGTTTACAATTTATTCTTACGTAACGCCATCGGCCTGGTCTTCTTGTACGACTATTATTCCTTTCTTGTTTCATCGGTGCGTGAAATGGTGGTGAGCAGAAATAGAATCGAGCGTTTTTTCTGATTTAAGTTTTTTATTGTTTTCATAACAACTTACGCTGCTTACGTCATTTGTTGAACGATTTCATCTGTTCACAGCCTTGGAGCATAACATCAACGCACTTTAGGCTCACTGCATTGAAAGGCGATTCAAGTTCAAGCCCTGTTCATGGAGCTGATAACGACCCGGGGATAACCTTTCCGTTGAAGATAATAGACGCGTGCTGCATTGCACGGATGTATAGCAAAATGATTATCAGTTGTAAAGCCAATGCTTGTGCTACTTCTGAAGCAGAGAGGCTCGTCTAGAAATCACGAGGAAGCAACTATGATGCATGAAAGAAGCACAAACCCATCGTCGCGTTGGCCGTTGGCAACAAATTGTCGCTCTGGAATTTGATCATCTTATCATGTTTGTTCCTTGACAAGAAGTGCAAAAGAGGAGAATGTGAAAATGAAGAATTGGAATCATTATCAAGAAGAGACCAATTCGAAAAATAATTGTTGGTAGTCTTGCGCACTTAACGCGATCTTAACGAAGCTAAATAATGACGAAATGTTCATCCTGGACACAACATTGATAATGACGTCAATCTGCTTGTTGACAATAGATGTCGCACGACCGGCAAGTTGTGTAGCGAAGACACTAACCGCATGCGTCACTGGCGCCATCTAACGGAATTCACCGTACACAATTTAACGTTCATAGTTTATCGTTCGTCTTTCGATTTTCTATCTCCAGCTTGACCACTACCAAACTTACCTCAAGCATCATGACCACCTACTTCAACTACCCACCGAAGGAGATCCAGGAGGAGCTGGCTCGCATTGCCAAGCAGATTGTTGCCCCCGGTAAGGGTATTTTGGCCGCCGACGAGTCCACGGCCACCTGTGGCAAGCGTTTCTCTGTAAGTATTTCGAAGTGTGAATTTGGACAGGGTACGTTCTTTTCCGTGCGAAACTATCTTTCATATGGCGTCATTCTTCACTCGTAGGATATCGGTGTTGAGAACAACGAAGACAACCGTCGCCAGTACCGTCAGCTGTTGTTCTCCGCTGACCAGCGCCTGCAGGAGCACATTTCCGGTGTGATTCTGTTCCACGAGACCCTTTACCAGAAGGGAGATGACGGAACCCTACTGGCGAAGGTGCTGGCAAGCAAGGGCATTCTGGCCGGTATCAAGGTCGACAAGGGTGTCGTCGATCTGATGGGCTCGGAAGGCGAATGCACCACTCAGGGTAAGTTCGTTACGAATCAATTATTGGAGTTAATTGGACGGCGCTTCTATGACACAGTGTTCCATTGGAGCATTTTCTTTCGAACGATGAAGCCCGCTTTTTCGTGCTAATTATGAATGGTGCACCGACCGTGCTCGAAGAAACGTGGCCGTGTTAATTAAAGCATCCTTTCTGTTCGGTTGTATTAGCAATGTGTCAATGGCTTCACGCCGTTAGACCAGGAATCATCACTCTTCGCTAGCTTCCGTTTTCTGTACTGTAGTTGGCCGTCTCAGCAGTAGTGTTTGTAGTAGAATTTAATTAAGATGAATGAGTGTCCGTTCGTAGGAAAGCGAAGAAGGTTGGTGGTCGGTTCGTTGTTTGTAAGGCCAGACCTGGCACAGCAGTTCCCCGTCGCGCATTATTTGTTTGAGTCAAGCGATGGGAAAACAAAACACTCACTAAGTGGGTAAATAAGCCAACATCCTTGCACTTTTGCTGAAGACTGTGTGGGTGCTACGATCGTAGAAAATATGTACTGCAGAAGGATGAACTATTTTCCAGCAATTTGCTCAATGGGACGATATTTTTCCGGTTCGCTGACCAGGAAGTTGGAGTTAGTATACCGAGTTGCATGCCGGGGGATGATGAGGCTATAGTAGGGACGTAAAAATCCAATAGGGAATCCACGTTATTTAGGTCAGGATGTAGGTACTAGTATCATATTCGAACAGGGTTAGTGGGAAGATGTGTTATCACGCGACGAACCGTACTGACGATTCCTCTCGTCTCGCAAGCGAAGCAATAGAAATAGGTTAATTAGAGGAAATTTCTTGTGCAGAATTATGCTGCGGAAAATTGCGCTTCATGCGTGAACGGAACAATGAATCGTTACTCTCTGACTTACGTACACTTTGAGCTGTTTAAAAAGCTAACTGTCCTCGACAAACGGGGTTTTCTGTGCGGATGAGAAATTGCTTCTTCAGAAATGTCTGTGCTACTTTACTTTAAGTCTAGTGCTGGGGCAAAAACTTTACACTATAAGTGGCTTGGTACAAAGTTCCTCAAATGCGCCGAGTTCTGAATGTTTGTGACATCAAATTCGTTTCCTTGCTCTCACGAGAAGTGTGCTTCTTCCGACTGACTCAAAGAAATTGCACTCTACTGCATGCAAAGGATTAAGGAGAAACAGTACTCGCTTTCTCTGCTATGGTGGAAAAGTATTTGACGAAATTTCAATTAAAAAGCATGGTGAGTTCTTGCGCAAACATGCACTTGTTTTATCTCACCAGCCGGGAAGCCCGGATGTGCAATTGTAACTCCACAATCTACTTTTCTTTATTGCGTTTCGCTCTGCACGCATCTGCGACTGCAGAACGACTCGTTTCTCTGCCGCGTGTTCCGCAAGCTGCGTTGAGATTGTTTTTGCTGCCTCCTTTTTTGTATAAAAACAATTAATCCCACCAGCTGATACTCGTGAGCCCTCGTAACTGGGTCAATGCAACACTTATGATGCTGCGATGCCGCGCAAGAGCTATACGTACAAGCGGGAGTTTTTCATTAGGATAAAAACTTACCCACTCTACTGGTTGGTGAAGCTGTGAAGCGCTGCCAGTAATGACATTTTTCATTTCGATCTGACGGAGAAGCAAACATTCTCTTATTGTGTGGCGAAACCTATGAAAAGTGGCATTTATTTTCAAGCAATCAAATACTGACACACGGGATGTGCATCTCGGTTCACTTGAACCTAGCAGCACTTAATATGAAGGCGTTTTTCTTTTCTTCATCACCTCATATAACTTCGTCATTGCAAAAAGTTGACGGATTTGTTTAGTCGCAAAACGGATGATCGAACACTTATTTGCGCATGGTCTGGATGGGTTTTAATTACCTACCTACGGCTTGTTTACTACTTTGTTTTTTTGTTATTTAATCCAGTGAAGCAAATTAGTTTGTATGCTGGAAAGGAATTGCCTTATGGAACACTGCTTCACTTCTATTTCTTGAAAACAGTTTACCTTCGTTGAAGGATAGTGAAGGAGACAAGGTGGTCTATTATTCTATTATCCAACTCTCTCTTAAAACATACTAATAATTTTATTCTACAATTTATTTTCGTTCGTTCTCAAAATAGGTCTTGATGATCTTGCTGCTCGTTGCGCTCAGTACAAGAAGGACGGCTGCGACTTCGCCAAGTGGCGTTGCGTGCTGAAGATCGGCAAGAACACCCCGAGCTACCAGTCCATTCTGGAGAACGCCAACGTGCTGGCTCGCTATGCTTCCATCTGCCAGTCGCAGCGTATCGTCCCAATTGTTGAGCCTGAGGTAAGTTTAGTATCCGCGCTTCGCTGGCGTTAGTCGTTTAGTTGTCATTCAACCCTTCCGAACACTAATGGTCTGCTTTTCTGGACGATTGCAGATCCTCCCCGATGGTGACCACGACCTGGAGCGCTGCCAGAAGGTCACCGAGACCGTCCTGGCTGCCGTGTACAAGGCGCTGAGCGACCATCACGTCTACCTGGAGGGCACGCTGCTGAAGCCGAACATGGTTACCGCCGGCCAGAGCTGCGCGAAGAAGCCATCGCCTCAGGAGGTCGCCCTGGCCACCGTCACGGCCCTGCGCCGCACCGTTCCGGCCGCCGTCCCCGGAGTAACGTTCCTGTCGGGTGGTCAGTCTGAGGAGGAAGCTTCCGTGAACCTGAGCGCCATCAACCAGGTGCCGCTGCTGAGACCGTGGGCTCTGACCTTCTCGTACGGTCGTGCCCTGCAGGCTTCGGTGCTGCGCGCCTGGGGTGGCAAGAAGGAGAACCTGAAGGCCGCTCAGGAGGAGCTCATCAAGCGTGCAAAGGTAAGTGGATTGATGTTTACCGATTCTTTTAACCGTCCACGTTCCACCCGCTCTGGGATTCAAATACGTCAACAGTTAATTGTGTCCTCGATATATCTCGTACATCACCTTACGCTCTCGCACCCCAACACTCTTTTTTCCGCCCGAAATAGATGGCGGCTTTATAACATCTTTCCCATTGCTTGCATTGGTATTTGGCTTATGGTCACTTGACATTTATTTGACTGATTATTTATTTCTTGCTTTGATTTGGATCAAATGGGCGCTCGTTTTTCTTTCAACTTAACACATTCTGGTGTTTCATTTGTCAGGTTACTATATTTGTATCCTTTTCTCCGGATAGGATGGAAATGGGTGCGACAACTTTATCAAGATAAATGTCCATCGATGCCTAAGTCGATCGATTAATTACCCAATGTTTACCCCACAGGACTCGTTACGAACCTTTTTCCGAGCGGTTCGAACGGCTCCTAAGGCAGCACCGCAATCAATCAAATCGATGTTTGCATAGTACTCCATTTTTTCTTTCCTTTCGCTCGAGGACTGTTGGCCTTTGTGCGAGGATCATGGGCGATAGAATCGGCCGCCGTTGTCAATCGATAAATTATATTTTTGTAACAATATCATCACCAAGCGGCACACAAGGTGGGACGTTTGCATTCTTGATCTGCCTTCCCCGTCGTTTATTTATGATGATCGGCTTCGGATCGGATGGTTGATGTCATTCGGCACCCTGTCGCCGCTGTCCGCCACGGCTGGAATTCGTAGACGATGGTATCGATTTCCTTTCTACGTACCTTCTATGGCGTTTTATGGGTGTTCCTGGAATAGTTGGAGCCGGGTGAACAAATATTTCTCCTTTCACTCTTGCCTTTGCCATTACATATCCTTCATTATTGAATGCACCCACTACGCGGTCGTGCTTTCCAACGATCTGCTGGGGAGCAGAGATGCTAGTGCAGTTTTTTTAGGGTTTCATTCCACCGCTCCCTTCGTTCGGTTAGAAGGGAGGCAATCTCATACAGATCTATTAAATACGCCTCCTTGCAGAAGTATTAGCACGACAGACGATGCATTCGTACACACGCCAATCCAACCCTTTCTCGGGGAGTTGCCAAGACACTAGGTTCGACGGTCGCGTAGGTGAAGGAATGTACCGGCCGTGCGGCACTTTCTCAAAGCTGCGGTTAATGGTGACACTTAATTAATTTGGTTGCCATCTAAATTATCCATAACCAGCCCGACAGAGTCCAGACAAACCGGATTCGCTACTCCGGCAAGTACTGACTGATGCGTGACTTCATCTCGAAATCGATGCACCTGTGAATGGTTGAAGTATCGTAGGATTCGAAAAAAAAAACAATGCTACCACAGAGGCTTCCCGGGTAGCTGAACGCTTAGGTGTTTCTTCCATGTTCGGAATCGCCCTTGAGCACAGCTCCGACATTTGCTTCTGGTCAGCCAGCAGCAAAGCCACGGTCAAGTTCAACAGCCGCGCTCCGCCGTCGGTCAGTGTCAATCACTGACACCGAAACCCGCGGCGGCCACTTTTCCAAAGAAAGGTAGGACAACTTTCAATCCACTCCGGTCCGGGATTGCGCCGTGTTGCCGGACGACGACCACACGTGACATAACATCATCGCCTGGCGATGACGGAACGGTGCGAGGGTGTGCGCTTCGTGCCACTACTGATGTCATGCTGCCCTGGCATCATCGGTATGCTTGGCGCGAAGTTCAATGGCACCCGGGTCGGGCCACGGTTCTTAAAAGCGCGGTCACGAATAATTGCGCCATTGTGTGGCCATTGTTGTTGGTGGTGCTCCGCGTTATAGCTGTGGAAGTGGTTCAGAGCGAAGGTGCTCACCTACGAAACGTCCTTCCCAATGGGACGAGGCCGACCTTCCCCAGTTAAGAAACGATACGATTAGTAACACAGAACAACCACACAGCAGATATGTCTTCTCTGGAGAGTCATTACGAATAAGTTTGGCTCGCGCTGGCCAACGCGAACCGGTTGGTGGTGGTGGCCTAGAAGTCGCTGCAGCTGCACAGCGTTCCAATGACAGGCGGGGGCGTTAATTTAGTTCTGATTTATCTGGTTTCGAGAGGTAGTGGCACTCGACCAGCCGTGCCGTCTCGAGCACCCCGATATCCACATATCCCCAAAGCGAATGAGCGTGTGTGAGCGGGAAAAGTGAGCAGAAGGTTCGGTTTCGAACGCCTTAAGACCTTAGGGTTGCACAATTTATTCAAATATATCTACGTGTTTTGATTGTCCGTCCGTCTAAGTGTGTTACTAATTACTATAATATATGCATGCAACTAACCGACCTACAAAGCGTATGCACACCACATAATAAAACACCTCAACAATAAACACTCTTCTCTTGTACAAATGCAAAACAATTCGCAACATTTCTAGGCAAACGGATTGGCTGCACAGGCAAAGTATGTCCCCGGTTCGATCCCCTCGTACGCCGCAAACGCTAGCTTGTTCGTGAAGTCGCACGCCTACTAGAGCCGTCGGCCAGAAGATGCGTGCGTGTGGTGCGACCCGTTGTCCGCCTGCACTCGCATGCACCACACGTCGGGGTCTGTCCACACACGCACGAGCCACATCCCCCCGCCGCGTGGTGGCACAAGATCCAGCAGCGAGAGTCGGAGCACTGCCAGGACGATGGCAGCAGGCATATAAACCAGTCAAGAAACGGAGCGAAAGCGAAAAGAAAACATTCACCCACCCACACGGATATAAGCTAGTTACGACCGACCGACATTCCGACCGACGGAGAGAGAAAAAAGGGACTCGATGAACCGGTGACATTTTTTGTCGACTCAAAATCTGAAACCGATGTAATGCAATAGGTCACTCCTCCGCACCAGATATCCTCGATTGTCACTCGCGGCGGATGCCCCATCGTCAGCGAGGTGATCCCCGAGTGGCCAAAGCAATACTGCTCTCCAACATGTTGCGATTACACAACACCACCATGCACACACAAAACACTTGTTGAATGTATTAAGTTTTTTTTTTGTTTTTATTAATGTCGAATGTGTTAGCGCAGCTTTTTTTATTTTCAACTGTTTTTAATTTCAAAGTGTGTTTAATTTTGCGTGCTTACCTAGCTTTTACTCAATTGTTCCTAATCTCCGCGCGTCAATTAATTAACCTCAGTATGTGGCAAGATCAAGATCAATCGAATCGTACCAGGGTTGGTCTATGAACGGATTGCACGCCAAACAAACACAATCTGAACGCAATAGTGTGCAATCCGTTCCAATGAACTAAACCTGCCAATTCGCGTTTCGGTGAAAACACCGTGCTGTGCATGTTGTACTAGAAAAAGCCTAAATTCGGAATGAGAAAGAAAACAAAAAAAAATGTATCTTTTAAAAAAAACCAAGAACCGAACAACGCGGCACAGCAGGGAATGTGAATGTGCCTCAAAAAGAATATAATTCGGAATCAAATGTGTATGCAATAAATTCGTTTGCCAAACATGAACCTTTCGTTGCACGATCGTCACACGATATGTGTGCGCTAAACTATGCATGGATTTTATTTTCTTTTCTACTGTGTTTATTTCGCTCTATTTTCTTGTACATTTGTAAATAATTACTAGGATTAAGTTATGTTGATATGTTTGCTAGAAGACACAGGAATGCTGCCTGCTTTACACACACACTTCCAGATCTGTTGGCGTAATTTATTTTTCTTTTCAATTGCAACTGTAATTTATTTCTTTCGCTTTTCGACTTGTTATTAATGTATACGGATTGTAGTTTTGTTTAATAGAAATTGTTTATTTATTTTTACGCAACGGCAAGTCAGTGCGTCGTCTTGTTACTTGTGAGGGGATATTGTATTTGTTTCTCTTGCCAATTGGAGAGTTCATGCGTCTAGGGCCGTTGCATTAAGCTTCGCAGCACTAGCGATCCCTGACATTCCATCGATCACGGTCTGTGCAGCACAGGATCTTCACGAAAAGGAAAGTGCCTTCGCAATTGTTTTAAATTGGCACACTGTCGGTCCCCCGCCATCGCCGGCCACCGCGGGCACCATTCACAATGGCTTTCTAATTGTTCGTAGCATAAATATTTGAATTAATCCTCATGCCATCACCGTGTTGCCGCCAGCGGCCATCCGAAATAGTGAAGCAGCAATTAATTTATGCCATTCACCGTCCGGTGTTGCGCCTGTCGAACATGTTGACGCGACGTCTGACGTGAGACGCTGGGTTTGCGTGTTTGCGCTTCTATCACCTAAAGAAATGGAACCGAAGGCCAGCGCGGTCGGCCGGGCGACGGCGCACGTGTGGGGTGGTGGATCAGCCAGCGAGTGTCGCCAAGCGTTAAATGTTCACTCGATCAAAACGGTTGCCGTCGGTGACTCGGTAATGGCGACGATGATGGCGATGCTGGTGGTGTGGCAATGATGGCGCTGATGATGATGATGACAGACGATAACGCATTCCGCAGTACAGTAAAAGTACTGGCGGGCGGGAGAAAGAAAAAGAGTCCAGCCCGTTGTTTACAGAGCGTGCAGCGGGAAACCCCCGACTGTTGACGGTAGAAAAGCAGCACCCTCTTACTTTGCTGGAGCCCGCTTTGTTGTTCCAGCTGATGTTTTCCGAAGGACTGCCACGCTCTGTCCTTCAGGGTGGAGGCTGCTTACCGAATGATTGTAAGCATTAGTTGCGGTTGCCACAGTTTCCCGGGGCCTTCCTGGGGCGCCCGGCTTTAAAAAGGAAAAACCGCAAACCGGTCGCATTAATCATTTGCCAATGGCTTATATTCTAGGCGTTGGTCGGGAAAGTCGGTTAGTTGTGCTAGCTCCCCCGGAGGTCTCCTGAGTTGCAGTAACGAGGACGGGAAACGATGGCTGTATCGAACGAAAGGCGGGTTTGTAATCCGGGTGGGAAACAATTTTGCACAACACAAGAAAACCCAAACTAATTAAACCGAACCGTTTATTCCGCTTCCCGGGCAGGACTGGTTGCGGTGAGATATGGACCCTTCCTACACCGGGGAGACCCTTTTTCCGTTCCTCTTCCGCCCCCGCTGGGCACGTTGGGCAGCTATCTTACCGAACACGGTACTAAATATTGTTCACTTCAAAAATGCATGATGTACTACTACTACTAGTACTGGTACTATGGCAGCACACATTCCCCGGTTGGTCCTCGGTTTCAAAGCGGTCCGGTAATCTTTCCAACAGCGATAGCACTGGCCACAACGTCTCGCAAGTTCAAGGCCGAACTTGAACTAATTAAAATTGCAATACTATCGTTGCTAGCTCGGCTCGCCAAAAACCCGTGCAGTAGTTGTTGTGTAGGCAGCACACTCTTTGGGAGGATGGTTTTTCCGGCTAAAGCATTTGAAACATTTTCACCGGCATCAGCTGCAGCCTGGCAACAGGGACACGAACTGTTGGCAAACACAAACAGGCACCCTATATTTGATTCAGGAATAAATGACGATCGTCGTGTAAACTTCAAAGGTCGTTAACTTGGTGCGCATTCGCTGGCGTTTGTGCGTCGCCCTGGGTTTCTTCTTTTTTTTGTTTTTCTTGGACGTACGGTTGTTGGCCTGTGGTGGAGAACTCCGTTGCCCGCGCGCGCCCGCCCCCTCTTTTCGACCGATCGATCGATGAAGGGTCCTGATCTGGCGGGGGTTTATTACCCCCAATTAAGCCATAAAATGAATCGTTCGATCCGATTAAATCACATCGGTTCTTAAAACCGGACCAAAAGACTCGGCAACACCTTCTCGTCGGATAGTTTCTAAATCGAAAGATGTTGGATTTAATTTCTCCCA
>JAOEFI010000003.1:19451375-19462559 GCA_034621735.1 Anopheles plumbeus
TATTATACTCTCTTCCATTATATCTACTTTATTTTACCACTTATAAATAGTAACATTCGTTTCCGATGGTATTTATAAACCCACTCGTGGTAAACAACACTTGCACTTGTTGACGATTTTCCCCACTTCCGTTATGCTTCCAAAAGCGGCCCTCGGGAAAAAGTGTTAATTGTTATTTTCGTCCGGCAAACTCGTCCCAAACGGCTCTCGTCCATCGGGAAAAGTGTTTGTGCTGCTAAAAATATCCAACATCCTCCAGCAATTTTGGGAGCCCGCCGCCTCCACCCAATCGATAGGACGTCCCCGCTGGGCAAATACGCCAGGCCGCAATCGTCACTCGTCTGGTCAAACGGACGCAATTGCATGACTCATCGGGCGAACGGATTGTAATGCCCGATCCGATTGATCGTTTATCAACAGCGTCGGATGGGCCCACGCTTGCATCGGCCACCGGTGACCTTCAGCAGGCTGCAAGTACCCTACGGCGTGGTGGGATGGGGTCGTGCGAGGGACCACGAATTCGCGCGTACTTCGAGTTCGAGGACGGGCGACATTTGGTGTGCGATATTTGCGTATCCTACACCGTGCGTCACTCGGTGTCACTCTGCTCCCGAGAAGCCTCCTAACGGAAAGCTGGCACGTCTCCCATCTCCTCCTCTCTCTTTGTCACCCTCTAAGGGGGCACATCCGAAGCCAGAAACGGAAGTAAAGTAAACAGAGCGATTCAAAAACGTCCAGCTGCGCCATCGCGGTCCTGTTTGCGCTGTCAAAAAGCGACAGCTGTCCCCGCGACACTCTGCCAGTGACATCATGAGGGGGCAGGGGCGGTGGGGAATGTGTGTATGGCCGAGTTGAGAAGAAAACGCCTCCACCATCCGCGACTTTCGCGCCATCTGCATCAGGGTGGCCTTCGGGGCAGGTTCATTGAAACCGGCAGGGCGATGATGGCAGAAAGTCCGGGGAAACGCCATCAACTTTCAATGAATGAACGCCGAACGCACTGATACGGCCCCGACCGTAGGACCGAGCTGCTACTATACTACGTCCGGTGACCTCCAGCACCCCGCCAGGCACCGTCGCCTTCACCTTCCGGGAAGTGGCGTTGCTCCCCGCCATTTGGTTGGGGGAAAGAGCCGGAATTTGAATAGTGGTGGATCGCGGCGAATACGGTTCGATTGTGATGTGTGTAAACAAGCGGCCGGGCGCGCGCGCGTATTGCGTGAGTTCCGGTCCATCGCCGTGATGCGCGATAACAAGTTGAAGGAGGCAAAAAGCACCGCAGACACCCCAGGCGGGCGCTCCATACCAACCTGAGGGTGGGGCTTGAATGAGGGTGTACGGATAGATGAACGAACTGTACTTTTTTCTACCCTCTCTCTCTCTCTCTCTCTCTCTCTCTGCTAGCGTTTGTTTACGTTTCCGCTCCGCCCACAGACAGATCGGAATCAGTAATCGGCCGATCGCAGGAAAAAAAAACAGAGTAGATCATGTACACGAATTGTCAATAGCGATCAGCAAGTTCCTGATCACTTGCAATCGTCCACAGTTGGACTCTGTTTGACCGGGAGATTTATTAACAACCCCCGGGGCGACGGGAAATTGGTGAACACTTTCCCGTACTCTCTCGGTCCCAGTTAGTTACCCCCAATTGCGCCTAGGGCTGTGCCCTAGCGAAGAAGAGTGCCGAGAGTGGGTGCAGAAAGTATTATTCTTTCTGTAGATGGCAGCAAAAAAACAAGATGCCGCTCATCGTGGGCCACCAGCCGAGTATAGTGGACAGAGCGGTTTATTTATAAATATGAGTTAAGGATGTCACGAAGGATTTACTCTCGCGCCCGCGTCCGCGATGATGAATGACAGTTGTGTTGTTTTGTTGTTGTGTGGCGTATGAGTGCAAAGACAGGATTGTTTTTGGTAAGGATCTACGCGCTCCAGTTTGGTGGGGACAATATGAGCGATGGATTAAGGTTCATTTGAACATGGTTCTGTCCTATTTACATGCTTTATATATGTTTTGATTTTTATGTCGTGGTTGTAATACACATTTGAAATGACTTTGCTTCGAATTGAAAAAGCATGCTGATGTCAGCTGTTGTCCTGCTTGGTTGCTTCCAAGGCAAGGTATGGCGAAGCAGCCCTGCCAAGGGGAGGTAGAATACACCCATCACATGATAGATTTCTTCCGCAGGGCAAATGGCCGATTTCGCCATCCCGACAAAACTGTTTGGCATGACGTACGTTGTGGAGGATTGTAATCCATTTAGTTCCGTACCATTCGGCGTGAGAAAGTTCAACCACTTCAACAAGCAACGCAACCCGTGTATTTCTGAGGGCCGTGTGTGTGTGTGTGTGTGTCTGTGTTTTAAGCCAGCCAGCAACAACCCACACGGTGAGGAGAAACACGAACTGCACTAAATCTGCGCAACTCGCCGTCGGTCGGATTCAGTCGTTCGCTGATTTATGTTTTTACGTGCGTAGCATTTAGCTTCTGCCGATTGAGTTCCAATGACTCGGGCGGCTTTGCTTTTATCGTGGTGCTGGTGGGGGCGGACGGATGGACGGACGGGTGGACGGATCGAATGACTAATGTCCATTTTCAGTCACCCGCGCCCATCCTTCTAGTTGGCGGCCAGGATCACGTTGCCCATTTCGCAACGGTACCGATACTGTTGGTCCCCGCCCCGTTCAGGGGTGGTAACGAAGGGGTGGCCGATCGGGGGCGGCAAGGTAACCCAGTTTTCGGTTTTCCAACCGTTCACCTTGCAAGACCCATCATATGACGTGAGCCGTATTTTTTAATCACTGACTCATTTGGTCAGTTATCGAATGGGGAGGATTTTTGGGAGGCGAGTTTTCCACCGTCTCGGACATACTTATTGTTCGATCAATCTTCCAGTACTTCGCTTATAACATTTATTGGTGTGGTTTGGCTACCGAATGCGAATCCGCCAGACGTGCGTGTTAGCCACAGTGTTGCAAAGTCTGCCAAAGAGGTTCAGGCAAACGATCGAATCAGGCGTTTAATTAACTTTGCAGAAATATCAACAAACCTGTAGTAGGAAGGTTTCTTCCAAGTTGAAACCTATTTTTTTGCGTATAAACATTGAACATTCTTTTGTGTACTCTTCACGGGGAAACAATTCCACTGCTCTCACAAAAAAAAGGTATCCATTTCCTGGCCAATATTTGTCTGTGGGAAAAGTTGAGCCTTTTGCGAATTTTTCTACACCCAATTTTCCCGCAACACCTTTTGCCGAATTTGTTACTCCTCCGCCGTGAGAAGCTGGCCGGGGGATTAAAACGCAAAGAAGGCGCACCGAATTAGTTCGCTTATTTATTAAACATAACCTCTACCGGCCGGAGGTGCGGCGTGTGGAAGCAAAAAAGAAAAACCATACCGGCCACCAATTTATTCACAGTTTATTTAACTTTGCCGTTACGCTCGCCGTCGTCACTGTCGCCGCCACAAATCAATCGTCCCCGCCACGCGTCTTTCGCAGCCTTCACCCACCCCAGAGACTTCGATTGCTGCGGGAAGCGATCGGCTTGCTTGGATGAATTTGATGAAAAGTTTCATTTTCACACATTTTCCACAACCCGGCCGGAGTCGACCTTCGGAATCATCGGGTTGATTGGCGTGGGGAACGGGGAGGGCGGGACGCGATCAACGGATAGCAGAACTTTGTTTGGCTTCGTTCGCACTTCATTACTCAGCGGGTTCACTTCCCGGACCAAGGTTGGCGAAAATGGAGGCAGAAAATGGAGCAGACACCATGATCCATCCCTGCTGCCGGTGGAGGCGCGCGACTTTGAAGTGTTTGAATTATTATAGCCGTCGGTGGGTGATGGTCTTTCAGCATGTGGCTATCGTCCTTCCGAGAATCCACGAAATTGGCGGCCAGTTCGCACCACTATCTACTTTTGGCTTCTGTCTCCATTTATACTCTCCTTTGCTCCTTTCGCTGTTGGAATATGTCGTATGCTGGAATTCAATCGAAACCATCCGTCGACCAGGTGGAACGTCCGAAAACGAACCAGTTGACGAAGAGGAAAGGGAAGGAGAAACTCCATTTGTAGTCATAAAATATTGATATACCACGATTGATGTAACTGTCCAGTAATAGTCCACTCGCCAAAGTAAAGCAACCATTTTGGGAATGCAAATATTTACAACACAATTCCACGGAAGTTATTTTTAGATAAATGGAACCAAAACCTACGAAAGGCATTTACTTGTACCGTCCCTTTTTCTCTCGTTAATTGATTCAATTACATACCACAGCGGCCAGCGGAAGTGGGCAGATGCTGCTGCTTTGATGTTTCAACTCTGACCCACCACAAGGACGCCCCGGCCTGGCTAGTGCAAACTTTCTCCGGCGGCTCCAGGTTTCTAGGCCACATTCAAAGGCAAAGGCGTGGGGAGCGGCTCGGGTTGGCATATCATCTTTATGATCAACATCATCGATGGAAAAAAAGAAGGAAAAGCACCCGAACCGGGCGGGAGTGGATTCATCTTGCGGAAAGATGCAAACGCTGCAAATCTTTGCGTAAACAAACAAATTAGCATCTAATTGACTCACCGCGCGGGATGAGCACCCGAGCATGAAATATATGTATGCTCGCTGGCCAGCGAAGCTGCAGATGGCCAGAGTGGGCCAAAGGCGGGAGGATTTTTTTTCTGCTTTTCCCCCCACTCTTCTAAACGACCGCTGTCAGTCCTTTGATGAAAAGCAGATGCCGTGTGAATCGTTTCGTTCAATCGAGGATGCTTTTTCTCTTTTCCGGCACAAAGATCATCTTAGAGTCGAACGGGGGATCCGTACTGGGGCTGACGGTGATGTTGATGAGCACTCCATTTCTTTCGCGATCACTATTTATCAATGAGTAACACTGTTCAGCGGTGTCGAGGGCGGGCACCCTGAACTGACTGGCTGACTTTGGGGTGAGTTGGGTGAGCAAATAAACAAATTATTCACCCAAGCCGAATGCTGTCGGTCGGCCACTTCGTCATTCGGCGGATGCAGATTACTACAACGTGGAAGAAGAGTAGTGGTTTTCCAAGCCATATAGATGAGTTGCATATTGTAACACTGAGAGTAATGTAATGTAAGTAATGTGGCAAACAGTTCTTATTATTTGTTTAAATATTCTCCCATTATGGTTTGAAGAGCAAATCTAAACTGTTGTGCGAATGTATTTCTACCGCTCGTGGACTTAATTTTCGCTTAAAGTTGCCCCTGTTTGGAATCAGTTTAATACTGAGCTATCATTAAATTCTACCCTACGCGTGGCTTTCTTCTTTTGCCATTTAAGCTCAGCTTAAATTAAATGTTTGAAAAGTCATAAACCATCTCCAGTTTCACGGAAACAACATCGTCCATATCGGAATCAATTTATTCATCATTGGCCAACAATTAAACGGCGAACCGGTTTCAGCCGGACCGACCGGAGATCGTTATGTTTTGAATAAACACTGAAGACATTGGCATTTCTTGCGACTTCTCACGGCACCCCCGAAACGGTTGCTTGTGCGTGAATCATCTTCCGTGACTCGATCGGAGGCCGAATCATACGATCCAATGACACGATCGTCGTTTCTAAGGCCGGCAGGTAATGGGAATCAAGAAAAAAAAAGATTCCGTCAAGCGTCATCGTAGCCGATCCTCCAGAGCGAGGAAGGCACGCCTCGGGGGCGTAGAATCTGTTCCCAAGCCTTTCCGGCCGTCGTTTTGTTGACCCCTTAACCGTAAAACCCACCTGGGCCGAACGAAACCTGTTCCGCAAATGATTCCCGAAAAAAATTAAATGAACCACCCCGAACCCCGTGGGAGGAGCTCGGGCGGCTGAGGAGTCAATCCAGAACAGGGTAGAAGGGGATGGCCAAAAGTCACATGACTTGTCCGCGGACCGAGCGCGTGAGTTTTGTCGGTGTTTCGTTGCGTTCTTCTTAAGTACCTGGTGCTTGAGCTGGTCGTATTTTTCGCCTTCCTAAAACCCTCGAAAGTGGCTCACTGAACTTCCCAAAAATCTCAATGATGTTAGGACCGCCGATCGAACCTCAGCACTCTACACTTTGTTTCAATCCCAAGAACTTTCGTTCGGCGTTTCCATAAACGTTTCGGGGTTTAACCTCCCTCTCCAAAGGGAGGCCAGGCCAGTGAATCATTAAGCCGCTTACTGATTGGCGGCATTCCGTTGCTGAAAATTGCGTCAATCCATCTTCGGTTGCACGGCATCAAACCAGTTTTCCCTCATCCCGCCACGCGCTCACCCGATCGCACCTTTCCCGAGTGTCGTCGTCGTCGTCGACGGAATGGCGAAAGAATTTCGTCCCACCCGGTTCGGGTCACATGCTCGACTTGCGTAAATGGTTTACTTTAATTTTTCTTCCACTGAAGATTCCATTCCACCTTCAGAGGTTCAGCCCAGAGTCCCCGGTAAGGCGCCATTGTTATGCATTTCTTATGAATATCTTTGCTAGGATGTATTTTGCGCGTGCCACAGTGAGTTGCATCTTGCCAGAGGAAAACCGGTTCGGAAAAGTATCTTGCACTGGCGCTCGGGGAATTCCGCACTATTCACCTAACCTGTTACTCAATAAAGCCAATGATTTCTCATAATTGGGTTTCTCAATGATTGTTTTACGGAAAGGAAAAAGAAGGAATATTTTTCTTAAAAGCAAATATGGAATTTTTAATCATAAATCCTCAAAGTTAATTTTCCCGTTGAGCAAAAAAAAAAAAAAACTCACTTCACATTCAAATCGTAATTTTCATTTTGTTTTCCAATTCTTTTAAAACGGATCACAAGTATTCAACCGTAAACGTCTGAACCGAAGCCGAGTTATGATTTCCACTTCACAGGTCGGTCGGTGAAAATGAAACCACTTCCTCATTCGCTGGCACTGCATAACCGTAACATAAAAACCAAAACAAAAAAAAAACGGCGTTATTCCACCACCCCAGCGAACCGCACGGTTAATCAAGGGCATCGGTTTAATACACCGACCGGCTGTATTTCCGAATCTCGTACCTTCATCCAACTCTTCGCACGCTCTGTTCTCTTGTTTGTTTGAAGTCCCATTTTCCCGGCGCCACAACAACGAACAACTAAAAAAAAAAAAAAAACAGCAACACCTTTCCCATTACGGCAGAAAAGAAAAGCCCGGACCCACCAATAATCGCGCGGTGGCGGTGGTGCTTCTCTTCGCAATCAGCTGCTGAACCCAAGCGTAATTTCAACGACTTGGTTCACTTTTCCGTTGCTGCTCCGCCAACAACGGTGGCCCAGCGTGCGGTTTGTGTTTGTTGTTTTGATGCTTGTTTCTCTTTCCACCGGCAGCGACTGGCGTGTGCACCGAAACGCGACCCCGTTGTATGATAATTCCCCGTTCGCTTGCGGTCGTAATGGAAACCGCGATTCTGGTTCGCTACTTCTTCTTCGTGCGATTCGTGCCAAACGGCCGCCAGAAGTTGCCGGAAAGCTTCTGACCGCCGGCGTTTCTGTTGGGGTGGAAGGGAAAGTTTCACCACCGTCGTGGCGTGATTATGCAACTCTCGCTAGAAGAGCGAAGAGAAGGTGTCGGTAGCGAAGAAAGGTGGAGGTAATATTGTTACTTTGAATACACTGCTGAATATTTATGGGAGCTCTTTTCTGTCAACTGTACCCGAGATTCAATTAGGGCGAGGAGCGAAGTGCTGTGAGAGAAAAAAAACTCCTATCTTACGCAAGTGACAGATTGCTCGAAAATCTTGACAAATGACAGATGAATCGACAAAACTGTCCGTTTTTTTTTTTTTCATTCTGGGTTTGAGAACAAATGGTTATGGAATTCATTATCGTACGTAAACATCCAGAACAGGATGGGCACACTCTCACCTTACACATGACGTCGGTACACTCCATAAATTAGCCATTAGAATTCGCCAGAACGAGCGGGATAAGTTCTCATTAGGAGAACAAACGAACAGATTCCAGTTGAAATAGCGCTCTTGCCTTTGGGGCCATTTACTTCTACTCACAGCATTACAGAGAGGGGATAGAGAATGGAGGAAGAGAGTGTAGGGCGGTGGGGAGCTTATCGGATACATCACAATTTATGCATCCATCAATATTGATTAATACGTGTACGCAATATGCGCCGCCGTTGAATGCGTTTTCGAGTACAATCGAGCGAAGGAAGTAATGTTCCCACAACAGAAGCGAAGAAAATCACTTCCAGCGCCGACGCGGGAACAATGCGTCGGTCTTTGACTTGAAACATTAGTAGGCTGGAAAATTTTCCAACCAATTACTAGTGCCCCATAGCCCTGCATTAGTTCGCCCGATCACAAGTAGTCATGCGATCCGGACCAGGGACTGTGCGTCATGCCGAGCTGACTCGTTAACTGCTGGGAAGATTTTCATTCCCTTTGTGGTGTTGTGACTGTACGTAGGGGCTGCTCATATTGCTCCATCCTTCAAACGAATGACACTCGACGGCAGTTCCTTCCAGGTCTGATTGACTACTGATGAAAATTAAAGCAGAATAAAACATTTATGTCAAAAAAAGCGTCGAATAGATACTAACAAAGTTGTAAAACTGGAAAAGGAAAGCACAAACAGATGTAATCAATCGCCATTTATATCCCATTGCACTAAATATTGAATACGTAATGAATCTAATAGTAAATAGTTCAAATCCTTATGCAAACGGATTGACGGACCGATTGGAAGTAAAAGCGAACTAAAACTCGAGCTCCATTATTATCATTACTGCAAGATGCGCTCGGCTTTCCCGCCTATAAATCGCACGGAACGTGCCCCGTAAAGGTGCTATTTTTAGGTCCGTGTAAAGATTAGAATCGGAAAAGTCGTGCCTCGCCTGGCCACCCGGTGTCTCGTTGCATAGCTTGCAAGCAAGCGCATCGCATGTTAACAATCAAACATGAGCCACAAATAACGACGCTCCGTTACGCTTCGTGCCCTCTCCTCCTGCCCCTGGGGGAGAGGGACGGGGGCTATGTGTTAAGCTGACGTATGTATAGTTAGACCGGAGTGGGATCGTGTTCGAGTTTCGCACAAACCAATTATCGGCGAGCGGGGTCGGAACGGACGGCCGATTCTGCTACAATTTAACGCACATGCCAGCCCCCACGGGGTGGCATCCTTGCCATGGGACCGCGTGCCGCAGACAAACGCTAAACCTAAGCTCCTTCGTACGCAGTCCGGGCAGTCGGCCCGTTCCGCATTCCCGTCCGCTCCGTGTCTGATGCGAAAAATCAGCTCCGGATTCCAGAATGTGGCCACCACAGCGTGTGAGAAACGGCGACGAACAAAGCACAACACCCAACGTCGGCCACGTGTGGCAGCACGCAGCGAGCGTAAGTACCCTGTTCGTACTGGCTGGTGGGGAAAAGCCAGTGCCGATCGATGGGATACAGGACAGCAGCAGCAGCACGAGGCTTTTGATTTCCGTCGTGATAAGGAAGCAAGATAAAAATACACCCCGCCGATTGTGGAAGCGACGGCGCGACCGACGGCGATAATATGCTGATTACTAGAAACGCCCTGGGCTCCCATTTCCCGTCCCGTCCCGTCCCCTTGCGAGGGGTCCAAAAGCCGAAGGGTCTTGCTCTCACTTCGGGGAAAAAGGAAGCCTCGTGCGGGAACCGTTTCGCTCCACGTGTTTGGCTGTGTGGCCACGGGATCCGGGTTGGCCCGATTGTTCGGGGTCGGCTTCGTTTCCACGATTCTAGTCCTTCGCAAGCAAACTAACGTGGCGTCGGTTGGCGGTTGATTTGTTGACGCCGCTCCACTTAGGGGCGCGTGTTCTATGCTGGCCAGCAGCTGGCTGGCGTGTGTGAGTGTGTGATTCTGGTGGCAAATTAGCATCCCACGAAATGTTACGTCGAGCGCGTGTAAGAATAAATTGGTCCATTCTGAACGCATTTTTCCAGGAGCAGTATTTTAAAATTATACTTTCCACTAATCGTAATTATGGTTTTTCTTTTGGATGCTAATGGATATTCCTTAAATTTTATGTTAAACCCAAACGATGGATTAGGAAAAATCGGCTTGTGTTGAGAGTTGTGGATAAAGTTTGACTTTGTCAGGGCGAAGAGGACATTTTGGAAATTTTTCGGATTACGTCATATAAAAGAATTATCCGAAAGTTTTCCAGCACATTTCCCAACAAGAAACCTGTTGAGAAAAAACACTATACTCTGTGTGTGTTTTTTTGTGAGGAAGTAGAGGAAAGCAATAAAATCCTATAAAATAAATGTGCTATAAAATCCTTTATTGCTCTGTTATTGGCGTGACTCTACTTGCACAGACGGCAGGAGCGAACGAAGTTAGTTCCACGATGACTTCAAGCCAAAGTGGAAGCAAGGAAGAGATAACATGGGGGGAAGGGGAATGTAATTATATCGACGGGCCGGAGCGATCCGAAATTCACTAATCTTCCCACACGCCCACCGACCGACAGCTGGAACGCCACGTATGTAGCGGGCAAGAATAATATATTTTTATGGCCCCCACGGCCAACGGTTAAATTGTCCCCCAAAAATAGAGGAACGAAACCGTTCGGCCATCGGCGACAATGACACTTGCTAGGTCTTTGAGGTCACGGAAAAACGACACCCGCGTTGCACCTAATGACTTTGAAGGAAGCGTCTTGGTCGCCTTGCGTTCTTGTGGCAATCGGGCAGCGGTTTGCTCAACTACACAAGCGCTCGTAAATGTCCTTGCAGGCGGAAGGACTCGTGCACACACACACACACACATCCACCCACACACGTGGGCAATCGCTCCAAAGTGAGCGTAATTCACTGTCCGTTGCAGAAAATCGCACGTAAATAACCTTGGCCGCTTCCCGCTGGGGACTGGGGATATTGACAAAGGATATGACCCACCACAACCCTCTCTCCTTTCTACTTCACACCCCTCGGCCGGTTTGGTTCAAATGAGCTGCAACTCTCCCCCTTCCGGGGGGCGGTGAACGCTGATTAGAAAGAAAAGGGAAACTAGGACATCCAATGAGTGCGTTCCACATTTCCAAGCCATTCATTTATTACATCCTTTCTTCCGGTGGGTGGCCCCCACCGTTCGGCCACAGTTTGTGTGTTGCATATGGTGAGATCGTTGACATACATCCACATATTCCATGCGGATGCCATGTGGCGGTCAATAGTTGCATCGATG
>JAOEFI010000003.1:19472025-19488550 GCA_034621735.1 Anopheles plumbeus
ACATGATTGCACCGTCGAATGATGCCGGGTGCACTTCCGCATTGAAGTCGTGAGAACCGCTGGCGTGTGACATAAGAACGCCAGACGGTGTTTAGCTCACATAACAGCGGGTCGCTGGAACGTGTTCTTGGCTTGGATTAATTCATATTCGAAGAATCATTCTGGTGGACTGTGGTGGTTCGTGGTGTCGAAAAACAAGTCCTGCTACTGTTCCTAGCCACGGTTGGCAATTAGTAGTCAGTTCCACTGCCAGTCTCACCACGCGCCGTCCGGAGTCCTCCGACTGGAATCTCGCGACCGGATGGAAACAAACCTTTGACCGGGGGAGCCATTTACACGGCCGTACGGCGGGGAACGGGGTTTGGAAAAACGGGACCACTTCGTACCGGTCATGTTCTTGCGTCATACCCGCTGGCGTTGGCAAACATTAATTGCCGATGACTTGTCAACTGCGATACCGCCCCGCCCGAAGGCCCGAGATTGGACGTTGTTGCCTCTAAATGATCGGCTTCATTCCAATTAGCACGTGCCAGAGCGCGATGGGGTTGGAGGGGGCGGGGTATTATCGTGGAGGGTGAGGACAACATGCAAAATTATCCCCCACCGGTTCACTCCGTTTCGGGAATGTTGCATCGCGGTCACCGGACTGGAAGCCACAGGAAACGGGGTTGATTTGAAACCATTGCTGAGGTTCCCCAACAAACCCCAACAGACACACACACACAAAGACGCGGCTGTTGATCGTGCGACACTGCCCTCTGTGGTCTGCCGCGGGGCTCATCAACATCCTTTTTATTCCGATGGCATTATGCACGGCATCCGTCGGGCTCTGGCGGACTGGGACCTCCGATCAAAGTCCTGCCACCACCACCGCCGTCGTTGCCGGGAGCAGCTGAAATTTAATTAAAATAGTAATTGCAGTACCGCTGCCCCTGCCGCCGCCGTCGCCTCACAAACACATCCATCAACGATTGGCGGCACAAGGGTGGAGGTGTTCGAAGTAAACGTCGCGCCATTCAGTACGGAAATGCTGGCTGTTGTAAGCGTATTTTCCATTCTTTTCAGTGTTCCTCCATTTCCCCACCCCTTTTCTGTGAAGCATAATTACAAACCTTCCCACCCCAGCCCCAGCATCGGTTTCAAATGAATTTCATTTGATTATTTGTAGTTATGCACCGTCGACGGGGAAGTGGGTGTGCTGTAACGGTTTTTAGTTGCCAACGAATCTGCCCAGAAGGAAGTCAGAACCTTTGAAAGAAGGAAATTAAATTCTTCAACGGAGAGCATACTCACAAAGAAACAATATGTATACAAGTTCTCAGAAAAGCATGTTTTCATCAACAAACAAGTGTATCAAGAAATAGAAACCTACCAAAGACTCCGTCTCCGTATTGCTGTACAATTACTCACCTGCCCAGGAATCGCCGGTAAGAACTGGCTGTGATTGATAAGACGCAGACGGCTGAACTTTGCCAGACCCTCGCGCCTGCTCGCCTCGCTTGTTAATGAGGTCCTGTCTGGGTTGAAACTTTGTGTTTCCCTCGTTTTGGATCGAGCTGCTCTCCGACCCCGAAGTGGCGGATAATTAATCGCAAACGCAAAAGCGTGCGCACATCATTTCCCACCAGAAGCAACACCTGCTTTTGTATAAATAATCCGTCAAAAGAAAAACTGTACCGGCCGACGCCAACACCGTTCATGTGTAGCGTACACAAGGATAGTACCGCCTCGAATCATTAGACCTCCAGTGGTGTGTAAATAAATAATTCAACTGGAGCATGCGGCGAGTGTGGGGTGAGTGGCAGTTTCAAATTAAACTGCGATAAATCGATAGATGCATGAATACCAACCGTCCGCTAGACGTTTATACGTTCCCAAGCGGAAGGCGTCTCCATTTATTGATCCTACCTAGGTGCAAGTGTTTCGGCTTCCCGGTAAACAAGGAGTCTCGCAGTAGGATATGTTTCGATTTGAAAAGAAATACTGCACACGTCTTAAGAGTAATTCACTCATGCTTATTTCCTAAGAGGAATTTTCCAATAATTCTATTCCACGAACTTCCATTTTCCCCGTGACATAATCGCTTGGGTGGAAGTCACGACGCTTTCCGATCAGAAGAAGGTGGCGTCTCTCGCTGTAACGAGCGCACAATATTAACGCGCTGACTCGCGATCAACCACACAATCAGTCCCCTGCGCGGGTCGTAACCCCGCGGGGGGTGGGAAGGGACGACTGACAGGTCTGAACCCCGCCCAGCTGTTGGGCGATTTACGTCAAAGTAGAAACACCTTCGCGCGCGTTTGCGGCGGCCGGCGTGTAGAGCATAGCGCCATGAGTCTGTTTAATTCAAATTTAGTTTTCCATGCATATAAACATTTATTCCAGACACTACTGCTGCTCGACGTGCGCGCGCGCGGGGTGACCGGGTGGCACGGGGTGAGACCGCCGGGTATTATGCTGGTTTCGTGCCGGCAAGCCCTTTCGAAGCAGACGACAATAACAACCTCACAGCAACAACAACAACAACAACAACAGTGACGACGACGACTCTATTGTTGCCTAATAGAGCCCCACCTGCGCCACCTGGGACCCCCCAACGATGCACCGCGGAAGGAAAAACCGGTCAGCGTCGCTTCCGATAAGCTGCTGCTGTCTCATGGGGGATGCAAATAGGATTGTTGTCGATTTCTCATAATGCTGCTGTTCTGGGTCGGGTGTGCCGGGTGGAACGGGCCTGATACGTTGTTAGTGGGACCACACGGTGGTTCTCGTGATTCACAAAGCTTGTTGATTGATTCTATTATTATGAATTGTTCGCCTCTATTATTGAGGAAAAGTCCCCGAGTGTCGGAAGAGTTGTGCCTTCCTTATTTCCTTGATAAGTGGTTTATAATTTGATTGATTTTGCGGGAAGTAGAATTTGGCTACTAAAATTAAACTAAGCTGCATACTTATTGGTTTTGCAAATCTTTTTATTGCACAAACAAGTGAAACACTTTTATGCTCCTTATCTAAATACAAACAGCTGATTCTCCCCTTTGTTGTCATTTAAGTAACAAAACTCTCGTTTTTACAGCTAATGTAGCGCTGCAGGAACTGGATTTCCACGTGGACCGAAAAATCAACACCGTTTGATTACTGCGAACAAATTTTCCGACAAAGTGTTGGCCGTGCGAGCAGTTGAGTGTCATCGCGGCGTTAACGGAATGGTCCGAAAATGTATTGGTAAGTGTTAGGGTAAAAAAAAAAAACTTCACACAACTAAAGAAATGGAACTTTTTACCGAATGCAGGCTCGTTAAGCATTCCCGCAACTCTGCACGAAGAGCCACTTCTTCGCTTCCCTAAGTTTGCGCGTCGGTCGACGGGAAGCCACGAATAAGTAATCAATAAACTCCTGGTGCAAGCAAACCACAACTTTCAAAGATTCCCCTGCTAATGGTTTGCCGGAATTCAAACACGATCAGTTGGCAGCATGCAAACACGATTATGTGCTTAAATATTAAAAGTTGAAAACTTCCAGCCAAGCTTTTGCGGTTACTCTTTCCCCGTTCGGTGCCCACATTTCCCGAGACCCCGAGTGTGACGCACCGGGATGGGCACCAAATATTTATGCGAAAACTTGATTGCTTTCTCGTGCGGTTTGTGGAAATTTCTACGAATTTAATTTTTCCCGTGGGCCCTCGCTCGCTCGGGTCGCTTTTCCCCCTGGCTGTTGAAATATGTCACATCGATAATTTTGTGTCAAAAATGCACAGCGTTCCCTTTTTTCCGCAAAGAAAAAAAACCACAGAAGAAAAAACATCCTGCTGAAAGTTTCGAAGATTGAGTGTTCGTATCCACCCTTGCTTCTCGGGACAGTTTTCCATTGAACGGAGTGAAGAAACAACTCCCCCGGGGGGATGGGAAGAAAGGATGTCGTTCACGTTTCGCCGACAAGAGTCGTGCCGGCGAGCCGGGACCGGACGGAAGCGTCTGAAAAACGTCGGGCGCATTGGACGTGCGCCTATATTCTTTGCCGCTTCGTCGCGTGATGGAAAATGCAACAAAATCGAAAGTCAAACAGACCGTCATGCCATCGTCCGGACAAAAGGTCATAATCTGCCCCGGTCCAAGGCGAAACTTGTTCGACCGGCGGTATCCTTGTTGCTTTGTGGTTCTTCCTGAACGCAGCAAAGGGAGAGCCTTTCTAGAGGGCCCACTAACTTTACCTCTGCCAAGGGAAAAGAATAATCAATCAATGTGCTGCCCGGTTGGAACAGTAATTGCAAAAATATAAATAGAAACCCCAGTCGAACCGTTGAATGTAATAATGTATAGAGTATACAAAAAAGGGTAATAACGATCTAACATGCAATATTTTTGTGTTTATGTAAGCCTTTCGACGGCAAAGAGCAAGGAGCGATCTCATGATTGTAGCGTAGAAAGACTCAAATTCTTAGATTCCATTACGCCCAACGGCTCAAAGCAGGCCGCGATTCAAAGACGAAAACCGCGAAGACCAGTTAGAACAAAGTTTCCTAAAATGTCAGCCGCAGAAACCTCGCCCACGAGCGGGGCTAGAATCAAGGTTTCCCGAATGGTGTGCGTCAATATGGTCAGATCGTTATCTTGATTTGCATACTCTTGACGGAACAGTAAAATGTTTCCCTCTCACACATATGGATGATTAATTCGTCGGAATCCGCCAAACTCAATTTCCTTTGTCCCGATCAAAGTCCGGGGATATGTGGGGAGATAATTTATGTGGTCAGTTCTTTCGCATCACACCATGGAGGCCTGTCGTCGTAGCCGAAATTTATCACAGCATGGTCTTCGGCCGGTTCTGTTTTTCTTTTCAATATGCAAATGACCACCGGGATGTCGCGCCTTTGGCCATCGCTAACGATGATCTCAATAAAACGCTTATAACAAAATTTGCATTTAGCGAAACTGTTGACATTGAAGAAACGTTCGATTCTTGTCGACTTGTCGAAGTAGAATATTTTGTCTGGATCTCATTTCTCATCGAGACCATTAAGGGGGAGGGGGGGGGGGGGGGTCTTATTTCATCAATCCCAAAGCCCCCCCAAAATGCACTTTCAATCCAAGAAATATAGATAACGGAAGCGTGAGGAAGAAATTCCTTCCGAGCCTGCAGCAAGAACCGAACACTCCGCATGTTATGCTAATTTGATGATGAGTTGTGGTTCCACCAGGTCTGTGATATTTTATTGCCGTTCCAATCGGGGGGCACTAAGGAAGCACAAACACACCGGCCTCGAACCCTCCCCCCGAAAATCCAACGGTTGTGAAGTTAATCGGCGGACTTTACGGCCAGCGTGAGTCAGTCCGCACATCTGGTTCCACCCCAAAACGGGTGTGTCCCATGTCCCCAGATGGGATTTCAGGGTGCCGTATTTGGGTAAACTGGTTGCCGGAGTGGGAAAAGAAAATACCTGGCGGGAGTTTCATCAGCGCCGATGACAAATTTATCAATGTTCTCCCGGACGGAACGAGTTTTTATTTTAAACGGTTTTTTAAACAAATTTCGCACGAACTATCCACCAGACAGATATTGAAAAGCCTAACATATTGTCAAACATTTGGGGAAACCTTAAGGAGAGAGTAAGTCGGGCAAATTAATTTATAAACATGCAGTTCATTACCTTAACATAGACCAGGTGTCTGCTTAACATCAGCTGTGTCTGATTCCTACGTCGTCCGGCGTACCATTTGCCCATTCGAATTGCATTGGGTCGGATGTACTTTACGTCGGTGTTTCACTGTATGTGAAGGGTTTCGTATCTGTTTTACTGACGTGCCAACGTTCGATATAAGGGCCGGTAGTCTTTCTCAATTTGTCATAATTACTATAGCTAGGTGTCATTCGATTACTTCGGGCGCTGATTGGAACTGCATCTTGTAAACCAATTCAAACAGAGAACTCAATTTATACCACCACATCGAATTACTTCATCATCTCCTTTTATTCGTTGTCAATTGGAACTGCTGGAAAATGTACGGTTTTATCTATCGTTCGGCTGATCACAAGCAAGAATAATGTTTCGTATATCCTTTCCTCCATATCGAACCAACAACTACCGTTAAAATTGGTTTCTCAGTAAGCATGAAACATTGCACATGGCCCGAAGAACCCTTAGCTCATGAATCAATGGCTCCCGAACACACAACAATCGTACACTCGTACACGTACGCCCCCCGGTGCGGAATCATCGTTCCTCACCGTTCTTTATTGCGTTTGCTGTTGCTGTACGTGTTGCGACCCTGCATCGATTTCTTCGACTCAAGACCAAACCCCACCGCCTGTTCGAACTCGAGCGCGATACGGTGAACTCCGGGCCGCCAAGAATGCAGGCCAATATCATCATCCGAGCCCGGCTCGAGAACGGTTGTGTTATATGAAAGTAAAGGTCGCACATGGATAGTTGCACGCGGTTGGCGTGTCGTTGCTGTTGCTGACCGTGGACTGCATCAGTAGTCAGCTGATAGCGGGCAGAACGTCTACTACCCACGACCGGCACGAAATGGTCCCGTGTGGTCCACTTAAGCGTTTCTACGTTGGATCGAAGGGGCCGGCATGCGGGCACTTGCTTTCGTTAGGGGCTGTTTAATGGCGGTCATGAAATAATGCTCCAAAGTCGACATGAGTTTCGCTTTAAAGCGGTATCGCTTCAACAGTCTGACAGTTCACTACTACACATGCTTGTGTGGTCTGAAACTTTAACAACTTTGTCCTCCGTTGTCTGCTCATAAAACTACTCTCAAATAACATTCCTAAAAGAATGAAATGTTTAACCATTATTGTACAACATGCTGCCAACTAGTTCGTTTTGTTGTGAGAGAGAAAAAACTCGTACAAATGGTATAAAATATTATTTTTTCGTTTGGTGTTGGGTTATCGTTTTGTCTCCACCATTTCGTAGCCAGATTCGCCACACCCTTAGTCATTGATGGCATTTTTTTTTTATTTGGCGGCATTAATATAGCGTCAGCCAGTCTGGCATTATTCGCAGGCCACCCGATGCTGGCGGTCGCATCAACGGATCTAGATGGTGGAACTCCACTTACAAAAACGTAACAAGCTGTTGCTAATGCCTGTCGGGATGGAGTGGCACAGTTTTTTTTTGTGAACTTTCTGCTTCCGTCAGTGTCGTAGACTTTCCATTCCAGTTTCGAGAGGGAGAAATAAAATTCATCTCCGTTGCGAATTGGTTCGATATCGAACAGAAGAAAAGAGAAGAAAAAACGAAACTATACTTTGTGTTCTGTGAACTAGTCTGCAACCAATCAGATGTCGACTTCTCGAGCATTGACACTTTCTTTCCGAACGCCCGCGCTTTTGCATATATTTTATCCCACAAGAGACCACGGAACGGTCGCCGGGTGGCCCTCGGGGGGATGTCAAGTCATGACCAAACCATCCAGGGTGTGTTTCAGTTTGTCTTTGCGAATGCGAATGCGATCGCACGGCCACGGAGTTCGGACGACGATGATTCACCGCACGGACGGAGATGAAGAAGTCCTCGGCGAGACTCCGCGAACCACCCCGGAGGAGTGTCTTTGTTAGGGGTCTCCGGGAGCGACAGTTTCAACTCGATTGCCGCTGTGCTTGCCATGATTGACGACGACAAGTTGTCTACCAAAACGGGGTGTGACGAGCTCGCTGGGGTGGGAAAAAAAACAACACACCTCCGAACCGGGGAAGAAGCTAACCGGTACCTTTCGGTAGATGGTCTCCTTGCCGGGCACCTGGTTGCCACGTGACATGGTGCTTCTCGGTCGATCTAGTTCTTCCAGGGAGCACCATAAACGGAACGGTGAATTGATTTGGGACAGTTTTATTGAAGACATTTAACCAGGTTAACCAGCCGACACGCTGAAGATTAATGAACTGGGTGAGGCTTTCGGCAATGGATACATGTAATATGATGAAATAAAACACATTCCCTCGTCATTAGCTATGCTATAAACTAAAACAAAATTTCTATAATTTAGCTGAACTATTTAAAAAAAAGAAGTCATTACAATTTCACTCTCTTTCATCATCTTCTTTCGTGTTTTAAAATCGTTCACGTCACAGGTATCATGCTTCGTAAGCTGTCCATTAAGCGTCTACATATTTATGCTTTCTAAGCATAGAAATGAAATCGTTCCCGTTCTGTGAAATGGCATCATTTTCATTTTCCACGAATGAAGAAATCAAGAAGTCTACGCGTAACTTCGTTATCCTCGAAGTAGAATACATACACTTTTGCGATCACGCCCTTTTATGTAATCAAACTAACATTTTCTCGCAACAAGGTAATGAACCCAAACCACACTTCGTTATTCCATTATAGGGTTACTTATCTTCAATTCCTCTCTCTCTCGCCCTATCTCTCTTTTTATTTATCTCTGGAGGACCCATTTCGGTACACTAACGTCGTGCTCGGAAAGGAACTAACTCATCACGCATCTTTGATCATGGTAACGTGCCACAATTTTCCACGAATAAGTGTTGCCACACGTCCATATACAAGACATTCTATCCTGGCAAGGTTTGTTTTCTTTTCTTGCGGTGGCAAACAAGTGAAGAAATTAGTGATGTAGGTTATTGAATAAAATGGCTCATTTGTATTTATTAAATATGTGTCTCCAACAAAGAAAATAGCAAAAGAAGGATAGAAACCATATGTCTGTCAATTTACTGAGGAATAAATTAACGAAACCAATCGATAAATTACGAGAATCGAGATAAGAGGGCTGTTATTCTGTTCTTTCGATTGGAGAGCTTCTACTCGTTGCGTAGTTTCATGAGTATTTTTTATTCACCAGAAATGTTCAAACGATGGAAAAGGATAGACACAATGCAACGACATTCGTTCGAACTGAACATTCCTTCCTCTTAAACTATTCTCCGGTGATGTTGAAAGGCACTCAAAATGCCGTATGATGGAACCAGGACTCCAGGTTTCTTTCTACCCGACTGAAGCACATGTCTTATCTGCTCGGCAACTCGTACAATACATACATTCCACAACATATCATCGCGAGGGCATACATTCTTCTTCTGCTGAAAAGCATCCTTCCTGTCCCTCCCTTTCATGCAATTTCTACTCAACTTTAAACATCCTGTTTTGAATGCGAAGAAACTGTAACGGATCGTTCCCAACCCCGCATGTAATTTTCCCTCTCGACCTTGGGAAGAAATACCGGAAATAAAGGACATGCCATCCAGAGCGACATAAACGATGAATCAAGTCACCATCACCAAAAACGACCCGCTTGCGAAATTGCTTTCAACCATGTCGAACCGATTGCATGTAACGGGCCAGCCAGCCCTTTCATTGATTGCATTTTTTTTCATCTTCTGTCCAGTTCTGAGTGGAGTACAGGGCTCTAGCAGACATGGGTTTCTAACACGACGTTTTTTTCTTCCCCCGACGTTCTGCTGCACCGTAAACGTCGTCCGTAGGCGAGCGAAGGAATGTCCTTCGATGAGCACCGGAAAGGACCTGTGATTGAAATGACTGCGATATATCGAGATCGGAACGGGCCGGACTAGCTGGCCCATCTGTTTGTGTGCGATGAATGAAATCGATTCGCACACATTTGACTGCAATTTGGAACCAGTTCCGAAGTTGTGTCCTGCTGCAGTGAACAACCCGCTGTGCTCTCCAGAATCGTTCTGCAGAGAACGAACCACTCAAACTGGTGGGAGGGAAAGGTCATCTCTTGCATTCCTAAATCGATTGTCTGGAAATCTGTTGTCCAAAAAAAAAAAAAAAACGGGGGGCCACAAAAACTCACCAAACATGCTGTGAGGAGGCGTAAAGTAAAATCTAATCAAAATTTAAAACTTCCACTCCCGCACAGTCTTTGCTTGTTTGCCAACTTCGTGCCAGCACATCCATCAGCCGAATCTTTTGACCTTCTTGATTGGGCCCTCTGAAGTTTTGGGGGAAAAGTAAAATGGCAGTTTATTTTTGGTACCACTGCTGCACTTGACAGTACGACTGCACTGTGTACACACGAAACAAAAGGTTCTTATAAAACATTACAATATGGTTTCTTTTTCTTCCGGTACCTTGAAACGCCGCCGCGCTTCCAGGACTCGCCGACCTACGGCTGGAGAATACCTGGAAGGGAAGACGTCTCCGGGCGCGATTTGTGTATTTTGTTTCAACTTTTTTTTTTAACGAAAACCAACATTCCCAGTGCCCAGAGCAGCCGGGCTAACATAAACAGAAGAAAAAACTTTTTCTTTCGCCCACCGTAAGCTTTCCTCGGGCCCGGTTTGTTCTGTTAACGTTGTTACCATTAGCCACTTCCCATCGTTGAATCTCGATACCTGGCTGGCGTCTACATTCTCTCTCTCCCTCTGGGGGGATGGAACACATTTTTATGTTTGCCTGATCGGACAGAAAGTTTGCTGACTTCTGCTGCTGTGTTTGATCCCGAGGAGGAAAAATCGCTTCCTCTGTTTTTCCTTCGCTTTTCGAGTCGAGTGCCGTCGAGAATTTCCCGCGATAGTAGAAACGCTGGTTTAAATTTAATGTTGCTTCGTTTGTTATTATTTTGCATTCGCTACGAACTACGAGTTGTTTGGTCGGTTTTCAAATTCCAATTTTACTCTCGTCTCCCTTTATTAAACTTTCACGATCATAGTACTTTACTTTACTGCTGCATTGGAATTGTTTTCTACATTTGCACCGCAAAGTTGTCTCATAAAACGAACAAGTTCTCAAACGTTTATCCATTCACAATTGAATGGACAATGTAAGTGAATATTAAGCTTACGTTTGTTTCAACTATCCATAAAACTGGTTCCAAACTGTTTGGCGAGCTTTCCCTCGGACTGAATCTAGACTTACGTAGCTCACATGTTATTTACCATTGATCCAGATTATCTCGTTTGAACCTCACTTTCCACAATTCTCCATTTGCTTTAAATTGATGTCATGTGGATAAGGCAATTTGTGGAACCGGTGAGGATTAAGAATCATCCAGATGCAATTCATAACAATCATCATCCTGATATCAATTTGTGGCAATAAAGCTGCCTGATGACGGCTTTACCGTTGAGGGCATTTCCCTAACGTAATCGCACGTGCCACTGAAATGGTCCACTGAACAAAACCGGGTTTTCCATTCTGGGATTTAACTCATCATTTCCGGTAAAAGTTTTACAGTGCATTTGATCGAACATCGGTTCGCGGGTGAACTATACAGAAAAAAAAAGAAACTTTCGAACAGAAATAGCTACCGAAAACCCCGTAACACACTTCAACAAATATTTGATGATCTTTTCTTTGAAAATAAACCTTACACCGAATGCTAAATCAACGGAGATAGGTGTGAAAGTGTAAATTGGAATTGCGAACAAATCATTTGAAATGTATCTACTTCACTGGGGTTAAGGAGACTGCACTCTCGTGCAGCTCCTGGGCCCTGCTCAGCAACGTAATGCTTTATCCATTCATAATTTACTCGGAACCCTTCCAGGAGTCCCCCAGGTATACAAAATCTGGACCATTTCTCGGCACACTTCTTTCACTGTCCCAGCCACCGTTGTTGCCAAGCAAGAGTCATCCCACGAAGGACTTGCCTGTTTGACTTTTCAGATGCTATTTTGCAGTTCTATTCAATGATGCTTCTCTATCTGGTGCTTTAACGATACGCCACCAGGAATACGGGAGGAAACGTTCCAAATCCATTACGGCGTCTCTGATACATATAATGAATAAAGCATCCTTCCTTCGAATGGGGGGTTGAAGCGTTCTGTGGTCCTCGTAGCCTTAACCCGAAGCAACCTTTTTCGGGTGGAGATGCGAACGATGACGTCCGCTGCCACCCGGCACATCTTGGCAGAAAGATGTACAACGAATCCTATTTCGGGGGTAGATCGCACCCCCGGTTTCCAGTTGGAAAAGCTGACTCGGGATTAGTTTCAACATTCGGTGAACTTCCACAGGAAGTAGCTCCGCTGGAGCTGTTGGAGCAATAAATATTTAAACTTAATGGGAAGTTCATGTTGGTGAAGGAAAGCTGAAGTTCATATACATAACCGTCAGGATTTATGCCAACCCATTCGAAATTCATGCGGCACTATGTTGTAATTATGTTCCCCCTTAATTACATTCAAGTAATATATGATCTGTATTAAACAAGTAATAGACACAAAGGTCATGTTCCAGCGGAACAGGAAATGGCTATTTTTGTTTCTCGAATCCTTAATCTTAATCCTTAAAGGTTTCGTAGATATATACCAAACATCCAAAACATTTATGGAAATCCATAGCATTCCAGTTCACCAAGGAAATGCTAAATTTGATTTTTAACGTTAAAGATTTGCACACACACACACTTGGTTCATGAGATAATGGATTTTCCCTTTGCTTGCATGCCCATTACCGGCTAGTCTTTCCAACATGCCATTACCCATTGCCATCGAGAAGGGTAGACTGAAAAATCGTCTGAACTCGTAGTCCTATGAACTTGACCTTCCTCGTTGTTCCTTCACCATTTGTCCTGAGTATGAGTCGACCCTGGTTGGCTCGAATTACCTCACTAGCTGACGGTGGCTGTTGCTGGAGCTAACAGCAGCACAATGAACCATCCTGTTGGCTGTAATCGGGATCTTTAGCGTGAAAATGATCATTCGGGGAGGAAACTGACCCCCTACCAGTTCGACGGGAGAAGTGAAAAGGTCTCCTTTCGAACAGAGGACAAAGCCTCCGACGACAAGCTTCCCTTGTTTATGACCTAATCGAAACACGGCTAAGCTTGTTACGGTGTAAACATCATCGATGCTTGTTTCGGGTGGCGCATATACCCTGACCGCATCCCATTCTCTCGTGACAGATATTGATTACACTTTGCACAGGGTAAACTATTCATCCTATCAAAGTGAAATAAGAACAATGCCCTACATGCATCCACGTGAAAAGGAAAACGGGAACACGTTGGAAGTGATTAAAAGTTTAATTCGACTTATTATGAATTCAACTAATGGAATTAGTTAGAAAAGCAATAATACACAATTGACTCAGGGTTGGCTTAAGGCTTGAATGACTTCAATAATCGATTGCATAATTGAAAAACAGGAGAGAAAAGGACAATTAATTTGTAAAGAGAATTTATAACCGGAACGAGCGAGACCTCGATTTATTCTTTGAAGTAATTTAAAATTGAATTCAAACGTTGATAATGTTTCTGAAGGCCAAACGAATGTAAAGGTGATAGAAAACGATGAAAAACCACTTGCCCCGTTATCCCCGTACGACTGTGAAAGCAAATGGGGCGTATATCATATTTAGGCTCTTACATCACCGGAAAGTTGATTTATTTCCGCACCTCCATTTGAATCACTCCGTCAAAAAACCAATTACGTTTCGTGATGATGCAGCGAGAATAGGCCCCATCGTTCTAGGCACCATTTCGGTGAAGGTTTATCGTGGAAAAATTGTGCCTCAACTCAGAAGATCTACAACTGAAACTCCACGGAACCTCACGACAACCAGCTCCAGCAGAAAGAGGGTGGCAGACCGGGCGAAAATGGATCTATCATTACCCTTGAAGCCCCGGTAATACGATCCGTGTCTCTAGGGATGGGAAATGGACCGTCTCACTCCTTTCGGCGCGTGCCGACGTTTCGTCAACGTGTCAGTCTGCGGACGGCGCGAAGAAGAACGCGCGAGCATTTCGAGAGCTCCCGAGTGAAGAAGCATAAAATATCTTCAACTCGCAACTCGACAGCTGGAAGAAAGTGTGGATTCAGGTGAGAGACACTACACTCGACGGTGTGTTTCTACGTCCGCGAGTCAGACTATATAAATATGTGCGTTGTAATCGTGTTGCTCCCGCAGTATTTTATTTTCCCAGAATCGTGCCCAAAGCGTCCCTCAAGCACTTCCAACCACACCTATAGCGCTTCACAAAATGACACTTTTAAATTTGTCATCACTTGGTGCGGTGCGTGGGAAAATATTTACGACTTTGAGAGAGAAAATTACCAATTTTCACGCTGACATTTTCCCGCCAACGGTGGGCGCAAAGTGGCTTGTTTGCACGATATTTTCTCCAACCGGTGGCTACTTTTCTTAAACAAAAACGGAAACAAAAACGTCGGTAAGACTGAGCAATACCGAAAAACCTACGCTTGCAACCTTTCGCTTGCTTCTTTTGTCTCCTTTTTTGAACAATACTTCCGCCCACAAACAGCGGAGTTCGATAATTAGAGGTAATGTGTGTGTGTGTCTGTCGAATGGAAACCGAAAGCAAAGTTTTAACAAACCCTGTAAAACCCCTCCCACTTTGCTGAACGCTTTTCAAGGTCGACCGCTAACAGCTACCAACCGCACACCAAAGTTATGTTTGCAGTAAAATGCTGGCCAAAGTTTTCCCTTTTAGCAAAACTTGCCGAAAAATGGCGGATGGGAATGCTAGTAGAACCGGACTGTTGTTGTAGCACGAAAACTAACACACCAACCTACCGGCAGCGTGCCGTCGCAGTTGGAGTATAAATAGTGAAAGTAGGCAGGTTTGAGGAAGATTCACCCCGAGCCCCCCTTTGTGGCCTGCCACTTGGCGAGCAAAACAGTAACGGAGCAGAAAGTTTTCCAATGAATGTAGAACGTCAAAATTTCGCATACCTCCAACCAACCTATCCGCAGTGTTGTGTTATTGTTCTGTTCTGTTTCCCAACTATTGTGTGTACGGCTCCCTGTCGGGGGATCGGACCCCAGCAATCAATCGGATAGCTCAACCCTTCATCAACGTGTTTTCCCACCCCCGGCAGGTTCGTATGGACGTCGTAATGAACGGACAGGGAAAGTTCAGGAGCAATTTTCCTAGTACGCCATAACAAAACTCATCTCGTTGGACAAATAACGCAACGGTTTGGAAAAGCTCCGAACAACTGCGGTTTGCAGAGGGTGAGGGGTTTTTTGGCGAATGAAGGGTGGAAAGAAATGTGTTGTAAAATGTGTTGCGGAACATTGTCAGACTTATAAAATTGAAACGTTGTGTAAGTAGCTTAGCAATCGTTAATTAATTTAATGCTTTAGTAAGATAGGTTTAATACAGTGTGCAATTTACAAAAACTATTGCATATTAAACGCAACGTGTCTCTAAATCATTAGTTTTAATTATACACCTACTGCTGTAAGCCGTTGCTAAAGATAGAATAATCTCTGCCACATTTTTTTTAATCCACGCTCAGAGTTATTAACTTTAAACTGCCACTATCGTCAAAGAGGATCAAAAAGTTTCCACCGGGGTTTTCCCCGGGAAACTATACCCTCCGCCGTTCCGGAGAAAGTGCACTCGAACTCGAACATTCTAGTCATTAGAGAGTCCAGCGTCTACTTCCGCCCCCCGTTTCGTCTGTAATGCTCTCCTGTTCCGCACTTTTTGTGCTCATCTTCTCTCCGAAAGGTGAAATGCCATTCTGTTTCCATTTCGCTCCTAGAACAGTGTCCATAGTGGAAGTGTCTCGGAGTGGGAGTAGCTGATGAGAAACAATGAGAAACGCTCTGGTAAAAGCGGGCGAAAAACCTCGGGCGAAAATTTCCCACGAAATAAGTAGCATCGCAGGGTGAGGGAAACTTTTTACAGCCCACCCTCGGGGAACCGCCTGCTCCCTCCTACTGCCTTCCCGTGCAGCGGGAACAACTTTCGCGCATGCAACGGACGTTTAAATAAAACAGTATCCTCCCGATCGCGAGGAGGTGTACGGGTTGCATGCCGTCACACAAGGGCCATAATTTAGCGACTCGCGATGCGCGAAGCGTGTTTCAAAATGTTTTCCCGTCCGATGGTTTTTCAGTTTTCACGACGAACAAACCCCCACGCTACTGGCACTCATAAAGGAAGAAGGATCATACCAGCAGGAACGTACCAGCAGAAATGGTAAAAGCTGGCAACTAATAAAACCGAATGGAGGGCAGAAGTGCGGCAGGAAACATTTGTATTGCACCCTTCAGTGATGTCATTTAGGCAAACCGGCCGTTTTCCACAAAAGCCCCCTCGGCCCAGCTCGACGGGTGAAAAAGATGAGGTCACTCAATTTTTGTACGAAATGTATCCACTTACCCTTCGCTGTTCCTCGCATGCCCTGCTGCGCGGGTCCTGCGGATCTTCATGTCGCCCGTTTGCCGGAAAAATAAGGTTCTTTTTATTACGTCCGTCCACTCGATGCCAACGCCACGCTGTCTACTAGCAAGCGTAATCTCTGTGTCTCGGATTAGACACCAGTGCCGGCACGGTGCCATTAATGTGAAGCTAAACATGTCACCTTTAATGCGCTCAAGATTTACCGCACGCAAAACCACCGCCGGCGAGGGTTTTGAGCTGCTGCTAGTGTGTGTGTTTTTCATTTCCTTTTTGTCAGCATACACCCTGGACGGGTACTACAGAGGACACTTGCCGATTAATGGGTGTCCGAAATTAAAACAGGTCCACGGGGTGCATTTTATGAACGAAAGCCGTGCTGGCTAACACCATTTAAGAAGCATTTATGGATAAACATGTTGTCCAGCTGT
>JAOEFI010000003.1:19488650-19508210 GCA_034621735.1 Anopheles plumbeus
TGATTAATTGAAAGTTATGAACTACGGGGTAGTAAATTAAATATCATTCCTTCTTAGAAAGACGAGAAACATTTCTTATCATTCCGTTGACAATTGGACAACCATAAACACAAACGGTCATTAGTGTTCAATTCATGTGTTGCGTGCAATTATTCTCTCCTTTACATTTTAGCTCACGGTCACGAGCGTGGTGCAATGAATAGTCGAACAGTTTTCCTGAACGATTCAATTCACACGAAATTGCTCGCCATTGCGTGTCGATGGGCTCCGTAACAGCTGTCAACTCGTTAGCGCCCGTGTTGTTGTCAGCGTAAGGGGGTAAAGGGTGCATAAAGGGCACGGGGAGGTCGGCATAGCCCTTTTGACAAATGGTGAACCAGGTAAGCCAATCATGTCACGCTCAAACTGGGCTCGCGTACACGCCAACATCAGCGCATGGAATCTCTGGCCGATAATCACTACAGGAAAAAGTCAACCATCTAGTGTGCGTTGATCAACACTGAACGATTTTTACCTTTGTTATTGTTGCGAATGAGCGTAATCCGATGCGCTTAACAGCACGCAAGAGGGGCGATAAATGTTGTGCCAAATTTCATGCACTCTTTTTGTCTTCATCATCACTCCCCGATTGGAACATGGTCGTGTTTTTATTGCTTAAAAGAATGCAAATCACATTCATTCCAACCTATTGAACGTATGGAGCCGAATGAGCGAACTTCTGTCCTAAAAAAAGTAGAGCTGAACATGAGAGTGTGACATTTTTGAACGAAATCGACATACGGATTAAATTGAATGTTAAAAAGGGCTGCAATAATATTGTAAAACGAGATGGCACTCTGCACGGTCTACGGCTACTGTTCTAGCGCCTGTCCAACCTTAACCTTCAGTAAGCGAGTCACCCGTTATCGGTTAACACCCGAAGGAAATGGGAAGAAACAAAAAAAATCAACATCTTCCGTAATTGCATCGCGGTGCTACCGCGGGTTCGCGTTCAGGGTTAATTGGTTGCCTGACTCCATCTGACCGATATTAGCGTCTATTACTGCCCCACCCTGCCCTAGCGTTCCTCCCATCCCCTGCCTTTGTCAGACCAGAATACAACACGCCAGCCAGCGAACCGCCGTGGCGGAGATCAACAAACACAGCTGCGCCAAACAACGAGAATCGCCGGAGACTTAATCTGCCGCTTTCGCGTTCGCCGAATCCTCCGGCCGATAGTAATTGTATTCAGCAGCCGGCCAGCGCCTTCCCGCGGTTACGCTGCGCTTTTACCGCGCTTCCCCTATGGGACCCTGTGTGGGGCCATTATCTTGCGCTCGGAAAGTGGGTGGGTGGGCGCGATTTCATTGGCTATGATAAGCGCTGTTTTGTTTGCCCGCCCCGCGCATACTCGCTCGCTCTCGGCGAGTGGTAATTGGATCAGCGAAACCGATCATCAAATAGCCAATTTACATTCCAGCGTGTAAATGGCGGAGATAGGCGGGCGGTGGGGATTTACATCGAACCGGATCGGATTGTTCTTTGATTTAATTTCCCAATCAGAATGGCCACCGGATATCAACGCAATCCGACGAATGCCCGCAATCCCGGATTTAGAGGTGTAGATTGTTTTGGGAAGTTGGAATATACCAAGCACATGGAACTGATGGCCTGTAATTGGGTATGAGATGAGAGATTTACGCACACCACCTGCTGTAATATCTTTTCAACGAAAAATTGTTCATTTTATTTCGTTTAAACGATTATGCACGCTGGAAATGAAAGTTAATTAACTAGGACCTCCAAAGTGTTGTTATTGAAGTGTCGGAAAGGTCGAAGTAACCTTATGAGACGTTCTGAGCAGAACACAAGTTGGAACCGCAATTATGTCATAAATAAAGCAATAAAATTTATCCAATCATCTTTCCGTGGGTTTGGTTCGCCTTGAAAGGTTGGCGTAGCTGGCGAATATTGCCAAAAATATGCTAAACTGCTGGATCCCGGATACCAGACAGTAGACGACAGGAGGAATGGAGAATGGCACGGTTTATTGCATAAATATTGTCCAACCGCATAAGGCACAGGTCCATCCGACACCGCCGGTTCCACTAATTCGGCGCTAAATTTAGCGTAGTGGAAGCAAAATAGACAGCCAGTTTAATCTTGTCCACCCAGAAGGGATGAGAGGTGGAAACAAAGGCCCAGAAAGAGTGTCCCTTGTGACCATTACAGCCCTGACCTAGATTGCGAACACCTCGGATTAGTTTTGTTTTATTTTTTATTTTTTATTCAGAAAAAGGGAATGCAAAAACCGAAGCACAAATCTAATCCGCCAGTTTCCAGCTCAAGCTCGAGAAGAGCCTGAATACACAAAGTATGCTAGATTTTATCGCCCACACGTTTTATTTCCGTTACGCATGCTTTCGGCGCCTTCAGTCACGCACAGGCTGATAAGGAAAAGCTTCATCGATGCGAAGGAAAATTATGTTCCTCCCGGTGGTCTGTGTTTTTCGCTGAGTGAATGAGAAGTCCCTTCGGTATATTGAACTAAGCTCGGCACTTTAAAAAATTCGTTCAATTTACATTCAAATCCCAGCATAATTTATTAGATTTTGTTCAAGAAAACCTTAACACTCTTTCCCCTAACGAACCTGGACCTGTGGGTCTGACTATTAAATATCAATTTGTGGGCAACCATATCAAGATCGCGAAATCAATACTCGAATTCCAATAACCTAGATTAGGTTCATTCGAGTTCATCCTGTTTACCCACGGCCACAGCCGTCCGGGCGTCCTTAACTAATTATTCGATCAAACATAAGCTGATTGGCTGAACTTTCCACCCGACCGGGAAACTCGGAAAAACACCCATCGATCATGACAACGCACGCATTTCCATGGTTGGGTCGGCTAACCGCACGGAACCGTTTTGAGGTCTCTTCTCTGCGGCTCTAAGCCAACCGGGTCAACAAACCGTGAGGTGGGAGGAGGGCGCGCTGTTTAATTCTCTCTTTTTTTTTCGGGCGGGAAAGAGTGAAAATTATTTCCACCGCTTCCACTCCTTTTCCGATGAACCGCGTGAACGGAAACACGAGCGATTGACATTGACGAATGGAAGCTTGCAAACTTTGCGGTTTGTAATAGAATAAAGGCGACGATGAACTGATGAGTTTACTTTTCCTTACGCAAATTAAGCTGTTGAAAATAAAACGTTGACATGCTTTTCCTCTTTTCCTCTTTCACAGAAATATTGAGGTTTTAGGTGGATGTCCTTTTCTGTATTCCCTTCGATATCGTCTATAATTCAGGGTTAGAATTGTTCATGTTTTATGTTACGTTGCATGTAAGTGTTACAGACAAATAGATAGATCTTCCTTGAAAGTAGATCCCTTTACATACGCTTTAAGTTCGTTACCTTTAAAATCAATGGATTTTTTTTTATTATTATTCCACAACAATACCATGCACATCATTTCCATTTGCGTGAAGTTTGATGGATTAAACATATGAGGCGAATTAATGCTGGAATAACATTAAAACTGAATTAAATACAGCAGCGCAGTCTTCAATAACATATTTTGCATAATCTGCATCAATTTCTCGTTCACCAATGGGTACGCCAACACGCGGACGCCTGCCTGCCAGAACGTTGAACTTGCCGCGCGTGATTGCGGCGTGCTAGGTTTTGATTAAGCGTCATTCCATTCTGCTGGAAGCAGCCTAGAATTAATGTCACAAAAAACTGGTTCACCCTATCGTAAGACTCACAAAGGAGTCACTGGATTGGAGTTAATCGCCATGCGGGCCCACTTCTGCCCAAACCCCGAGTCACCGCACATTCACTTACTTCAAGGGCAATGTGTTGATCCAGAGATGAGGAAAAGAATTACATCACCAAAGCATGAATGTAACGCGGGTCATCATTTTTGCCCCCCGACCACGTCCCAAAATCTTCTGCAGTAGTCCTGCGAAATCAGCTTTCCGCTTCGTACGCCAACGCTCGACCGGAAACGGCATCTTCTCCATCGCTCATTAAAACTTCCGTTCCGACGGAAAATGAATCGGATTTCGGATAGCCCGCACTCCGGATCTCGCTGATCCGAGTGTACCGTGCGAGTACACTTTGTGAGTAGTGTCTTCCCTTCCGTTCGGGTTTTGTTTCTTCTTTTTTCGTCCTTACTCAGCCCGCGCAATTAGTGGACCCCACGGGGGAGCGGGAGAAGCATGTTCGTTCGCCCGTCCATTCATGCATTTATTTCGCCATTAGTCCCACGCAGGATCTAGCGGGGGGCCTTAATTAAGGGAAGACGGTACTCTTACGTCCTGTTCCGACGATGGGATGGGGCAGGGCGTCGTTCGCTGGAGATATGTGTGCCAACACATATACTGGCCGGGTCGGATACGGATCACCCCGGAAGACCTTGAACCGGTGCAGTTCAGCTGTTTGTAATACCCGGCCGTTAATTGCAGAGGTTTACGTTTAGTATGGGGCCCTTTCGTTTGATGGGAGTCCAAGAGTCGAATGGTCAACGTGATTTCTGATAACAGCCTTTCGAAATTACATTATTTTTCGACCTATTCAGGAAAACAACGGTAACTTTTTTTCAAATACCAAAACTATAATTCCTTATGAAATTTGTTATCATATTATAGGCGGAATGTTGCCTCGCTTTAGATGCGGATACTGGCAACTTTTAATACACCGTCGTCTCATGGGGAAACCGTACGCAGCAGGATAATGTTTTCGCTAGCAACCCATGACGCACTCGATCGAATTTTATACGAAACCAACTCGCTGTTGGCAGGCCATAACTAAGTTATTCAATATTCCATCCAACGCGAGATCGTGCACGGATCGTGGCTCTATCGAAACGTCGGTGTGACGTGCTGGATTCACTTTTTGCGCGAATGCCTTTCCGACGCTGCCAATTTATGCCAACAGGTCTCGCTAATACGGGATTCGGGATACGGATAATTTGATAACACCGCATATTGATAGTTTTTAAAAGGAAACTATTACAAACTTCACGGTGTTTATTAGTCGTTTTTGATTCTATTACAATTCATGCATTTTTACATCATCGTTCCAGTTCGCTTCGCAGTTTTGATAACGTTTTATTCCCTGGCACAATCTAGAAATAGCTACTCTGTGTAGCCCTACAGCGTTGGGATTATTCGTTTTGTAATCTCCAGTTCCACCATTCCGTGCAAACAACAACAACAACACTCGATAAGCGAATCTTCCAAAGCTCCCATCTCTTCCAATATAGATTTCATTTGTATTGTTTCTTAGAATAAATACAGATATTTGCAGACGGGGTCGGTGGGTGTTGGTCCTACGCTCTCGGGAGGAAAGGTACCACCTAGCAAAAAAAAAAAAAAACCCCAACCTGATAATGTAACGGTTATAGGTTCGAAGAATTCGGTGTCAGTAAATGTTCGTCTACGTTAAGGCACGAAAGCTTATAAATAGGCGAGCCTCGGTTTGGTACGAGTAGCAACTGTAGGGCCAATACAGTAGAGTTGAAGGTATCCATATCTATCCCATGCATCGGGTGATACGTTTCCAGTTCCCTTTCTTTTTTTCTGTTTGTTACAAAACCGCACAATCATTTCGTGATTACCACGAAACCAGACGTGTTTTTTTTTCTCGCCAACGGTTCTTCGTTCGCCCATGGGGTAGGTTGTGCCTCCAGAGAAATACGAAGCAACCCGCTACTATCTATCAACGAAGCGAAGGTATCGTAGGGTGGAAATAAAAAATCCCTTTATCCAACGGTCGATGCGTCTTCGGTTGGACTTTTTCTTTCTAAGATTCATGGTCTGGAATGGTCTGGTTTTACCAACGCTGCAAACAAATCCCGTCCCGTGTGGTTGTTTCCTCAAGCCGCCCACTTTTTATACAAAAAGAGAAACGCAACCGACAGGCGACGGGCGGAATTGGATGGATGGGGCAAAGCCAATGGCTATAACCATTACATGACGCCGAATGGAAGTTCTAGAAGAAATGTTGCACCACAAATCTGCGTAAACAGATTCATTCGTGCCGTCGTTCCTCCGTTTCCACTGCGATGCGTTTCTCGGAACTGCGGAACTCTTGATCAGCCGCTGCATGCCGTCGCAGGATGCCGCCGTAAAAATAGACACGCCCGTAACTACGGCCGTGGCCCTAAGAATCTGCCGGCATGCAATCCAAGCGACCGTTTTCTATCGTCATACCGAGCTTCACCGGGCGAAACGATAAAATGCACACCAAGACGCGCACCTTCGATGGCAAGGGCAGTGCACTTGCTGCAACCACCTCTTCGGGGTTGACTTCGGGGTTGGCGAGGGGGTGACGTCAAGAGGTGGTGGGATATTCGATGCGGCACGGCGCTGAGTCTGAGTCTGAGGTTAATTATCATATAATCGGGCGCTTCGATCGACGTTCTACTCGCTCTAACCGGTGTTGTGAGACCCCAACGAACGAAAGAAGAGAGACAAGGGGGATGATGCACCGGGTATAGTGACAGATGCAGCTGCAGCCGGAGCGTTATCCGGTTTATAGGCCCCACCTGAGCCCGGCGCGTTCTACCGTTTTGCATGAATGGATTTGCCGCGCGAACGCAATAAATACCCCCGGCACTGCCCGGAGGCCGACCGGCGTGTCCGTGTCGGGGGGTGGCTGGTATTTTTCCGTTCCGATAACTTTTCCTGCGGCCGACCGACGGGACAGCATGGGACAGGAGATGCCGCACGATTACACGGCAATATGCAAACGAAGTAAAACTATTTATATTCGCGTCTTCCTCGAACGTCTTTCGCCATTACCCGGCGTTAGGTTCTTCGAGAGGACTGCCTCAATTTTTCCGGGGTTTTTTTTTGCTCCCGTATAATTTAAAATGTTTACTTCCAGTAATTATCACAAGTAGCAGCTTTATCGTGAACAGACGCGGCAAGCCTGTTTAAAAATAGTTTACTTGGACAAATCATCGATCGCTTTCGAGATGTAAGCAAACATTGTCTTCCTTTATCTACCGTTCTATTCCGTTGCTTATGTCACTGCAATCAGAACACACTTGTCAACAAAAAAAAAACATGGCATTGCCACCACCACCGGCAGCATCGCATTATCAAACCACGCATTATTCATGCTGAACAGATCCATCATAACGCTAATAACGGAACATAAAAAGATGGTTCCTTCCGCCCCATAGTACGACAATGTTATTTACGCCGATTCGGTTCCGCATTCGAGTCGACTGGCTCTTCGCGGCCGGCCGGGCCGGTTTTCCAATCAAAAGTTTCCACCCGCCGCGGGTGTTTACTTTTGCAACTCTACGCACCGCGACGCTACGTGCTGTGAATAAACGCCAATAAACTGTTTTGCTGCACCGCTGGCCAACAGCGGTCCCGTCCATAGTTGTTGCCGGGCGCTGGTGTGTCGATAAAACCGGACATAGTTTGTTATGCACGATGGGATTGGGAGATTGAAAAGAAGAAGCAAAAAAAAACCCCCCCCGTGGCAACATTGAAATCAAATAAAACACGCTGCGCCACGATTTTCCCAGCTGCGGGGAACTACGGAAAGCGCCAGAAATCATGTTCGGTACAAAACACCACCCCACCATGGAACACTTTTCGATCCATCCACGAAATCATTCATAAAGTACGACAGGCGTGTCTACGGGTATGAAGTCGAAGCCCGCCGATTGAATGGGTCGGCTGGGCTGGTATCGTATTTCGTAATCATAGTTCACCCAACGATCGCCACTCACTTTTCCTACACGCCAACACTTTTCCATCCCCCCCCCCCCCAGTGGCTCTCTGATTACCGATAATCGAAACCGCGGGATCAAGATGTGATCACTATAATTTGCTCCTGTTGGCTTCCGGTATTATTAGGGGCGATCCGAACGATCCGATGTTTACACCACCAGATCAGCGCGGATCGGTTAACGGGATCTGGGTGGAAAGGATGGTGTGGTGCAACGAAAAAAAAACAAAAGAAAACAAAACCACAATCGTACAAATTGCCCCACGACGAATGGGTCTTTCAACGTGCGGAAGGTGGAGTTACAACTACCACAATCTGGTTTCAGGCGGCGGAAGGTCTCGCCTTTAAACACTTGTTTACATCGGGCGCGTGTTGTGAGCGGAAGTTCCTTTGGGCGGCCATTCGGACACATTCACCAGTGTGCCGCTAAACAGCATTCAAATAAGACGATCGAACAAACCAATTGACACATTGTCGGTCGGGTTAGAAAACAGCATTTCAGTTGTTTTCATCTTTCGCCTGCTTAAGATTGCCCGCAGAGGATGCTGCCAGCGGCATGTTTCACCTTCCAAGACGTGCTAGAGTTTTTGTCTATCATCCTTGAACCACCACTAAAGGGGCAAAGCCTTCAAGCTAGAAACCAAACCAACTGCAAACGAGTGGTTGAAGAGGACATCTAATAATTATTATCATTCTGCTGCACAAACGATGTCTGCGAGAGACAAGAAGCAGTGATAACCGACACGGGCGGTAAGGAACTGCCGTTTGTCGGCGTCCATCATTTTCGAGCCGTATTCGGGGCACAGGGCTGAACAGGGACAAAGTGATGGATCGATAGAGCACGGGTCGTCGGAGCCCACGCCGAACGACGATTACTCCAATTCGGCTGAAGTGTATCTCTTCGGGCAGCATCATGCTGCGCTTCGATGTTTCCGTGATTCGGTCGGTCGGTCTGGACTTGGAACGGGCGTAAATATTGATCCCAAGTAGGCGACGCTCGTCAATAACTGCTGAAAGTCCATAGTTCATCGCTTGCCTAGCGCGATAAGACGACAATGTGCAGCCTTCCCTGTGGTGGGTTCTTCGGAAGACCCAGCGCTCAACAGTATGCTACAAAAACATTCGTGCAGACTTATGCCTCCGGGCGGTGGAGTCTGTTTAGCATGTGTTTATGCATGATCATTACCCTGGCAACATCGGTGAAGGTAAACATCGACTGACTCGTTCCAAATTTCTCAGCCTAATCTGCGACTTAAACATGCAAACAAAAGTCCCCTGCCAACGTCATGGACGCGAGGCGCAACTCAATCAAATAAAGGCTCGTTGTGTTGTCCACAACAGCAGCATAACAGCAGCGGCAGCAGCAACCGTCAGCAACTAGTGATTCATAGACGGCATCTTCTGCTCGAGTGGAGTTGGCGGACATACTCGAGCGGCCTGTTAATCACTCACCCGGTCGATAAACAATGTAATAAACGTTACTCGATGAGGCTGGACCCGAAACCCGACCCAGGGACATCTGACTCCACGGGGTGAACTGTACGGGTCCATGTCACGATTCAACTGCGAACGTAGGCAGAAATTGTCCGCGAGTCGTTCTTTGTGCGCAAGACGGCCCATCCGACGGTCCGCTCTCGGATGTAATAATCAGTTGAATTATTTCACGCTTAATTATATTTTACTGCCCTACTGATCCGGTTGGGCTTTAGATTAGAGAATGTATCCATTTCCCGCCAGTCTATGGGTCGATATGAGGCTTTGCTGCTTTCAAGCCCGTTGGACAGTATCCTTCATTAGCTGCATTATTTATAATGTACTTGTCAACTTACATTTGTACTTCATTAGGTTCTCTCTCGGAACGATTGTTTCACCGTTGTCGTTGGGAAACTTTCCTCCAGCCTCAACAGTAGAAGCATTCACATCGAACCGGGTTGACAACTCAACACATTGTTATTTATTCAGGTGTAAATAAGAAAACAGGAGTACAATACAGGCGGAACACAAAGTACCATCACTTACATCAACAACCAGAGCTCATCGTCTCGACTAATTACGGCATGAGAATCACTTACTGCTTACAAGCTTCCTACAAACTTGTCAAAGTTGAACCTAATTATCATTTTTCAACGCCACCATTGGCAATTTTTCATTGTTCTGCGCTTTACACTTCCGCCACCAAGCCCTTGGCGAGTCGTGCCTCGCGTGAACAATGACCGTTTGGATCACCGCTAGCAGATGGCCCTAATATGGGTGGTCGATCTTAAGATCAAACCAGAGACAATGGTGATTTATTGTGACAGTTGTGGAGGAGAGCATAATTTAGGGTTCACTAGCTCGCCCCAATCCCGTATGTAATCACACGTTCAGTCAACGATTGGGAGCGAACATTGAATGTCTTGATTCCTCGCCCGCCCCTTATCAGTGGTAGACGGCAGGTTTTGTTGGGGCTGTGCGCTCGTGTTTCGCTTTTGCTTCCGCCCCGCCTGGATTGGCCCACAAGACACCCTTCAACATCACCTTCAGCGAGCGCAAACACAAAGCCGCACAAGAATCCGTCGCGATTGGCCCACCGCGCCTCCCAGCAGCAACGGTAACCTCTTTCGGGGTCATCGGTAGCCGCGTGGAGCAGAAGGCGCCTGGAACTGGTTTGCGCTGTCCCTGACTCGGTTCGTGTGCACGCCCGCGGTTGCTGCCGGCTGTATATTACTGGCTGGCAATTACTAAATGGTGCACTGAAATTTCGTAAGATTTTTGCTCGCACTGACCCTCGGCGAACTTGCGTGGCGCTGATGGGCTGCCCCCGGGGTTCGATCAGCTGTTTGTGGGGCGCCCTGAACGATTTCGCTCCGTCGGTTGCTCATGGCAACACTAGCGTACTCTCGTGGACGGTGGGATTCCCTGCAAGCTTGGCTTTCCTTCCTGTTCCTTCTCACGATCGGCCGTGCCATCTTGCTCACTCCAGGTTCGCGCCTGCTTCGATCACCATCCACACACGACGCGAGCATTCGGTTGTTTTGCGCGATCGCCGAAGGAATCTCCGCTGAAGGGTGTCATGCATGGCACCCCATATTCCGGCATTATTCAGCAACTTTCGACCGGTGTTGCGTTGGACTGTCCGGTAACTCCGGCACGCTCTGGTGAGTCAGCGATCTGTTTATGTCAGTTATCTCTCTCTCTCCGGAGGCGGATGTTGAAATTGTTTGTACCGTTTAGTATCTTAGCAAGCGCCAGGGCCGCGAAGCCGAATGTTTGCCAACATGAAACGTTGTTTCGCGAGAGGCCGGGGGGGGGGGGGGTCGATCTTGGCGGCCCGTTCGCTACGGCTGTAGGTAAGCCCGGTTGGATTAGTGGACCCTCTCACCGCGGGAATGCGGAGACGAGGCTGTTTAGGATGACGACTGCAGCTATTATGTGCACGACATAGCTGTTTTGTTCCAACATTCTTGTTTATCTTCCCACTGACGCTATCTGGGAACCCGGTCCGGTTGGATAATTTTCCAAAATCCGTACAAACTGCATCCACGCAACACTTGCTAGTTTCCTACGGTAGTAGTTATAGCGTCGGTCCCTCCTTCGTGAAGGTCGCCTCAAAGAATGGCCAACGTTTTCCATCGCCGACATTTCTGAGAGATGCCATTCGGCGACTAATTGCACACTCCTTTCATCGCTTTGAACCTGTTATCCGTTCGCTTGTCTGCAAAACTACTCAGCCCTCATTGTCATCGTGTTGTCCAGCGCCAGCAGTGAACAGGAAACCAGGCGAATCGCCACGACAGCTCCAAACACAAGGCACAATGGGATGAAGCGATGAGAAAACGGCTCGCATGGTCCCGAAACAACTGGTAGTTGGATAAGTTTTCCAGGCACAAAGGACAGGAAACAACCAGGAAGAAGGATGCTGGCCAGCTTTTGCACCCCCGCCCGAAGGGGCAAAAGAGGAAAAGGAAATACGCATGTATATTTAATGAGACTTTTTCCTCCCAATTGTTCATTCTAGTCGGGCTTCGTGAAATATTGTGCTTTCCCATCGTACGCCACTAAAGGAAGGAGCACTCGTGTTGTTCCTTTTTCTTTTCTGGGAATTTACGGGGGAGGCACGGGGAATAAATTTATGGTTAACGAAAACATTACGCAACCGTTATAATTCCCACTGGCTAGAGGGGGTAATGTTATGGAAATGTGCCATAGATCGAATGGGTGGCCGGCTTTTGATTGAGATTGAAACTGTTGCTAATCGGTTGATACTCTCGCTAATCACCAATCAACCAAATAGTGGACGTAATATGGCATGGGCATAGAGTGTTGTAAGAGAAATCGCCTATACGTGGATTAAGATTAGGTAGCACACGAAAAAACTGGAGAAAGACCCCAAAGATTAGCACATGTTCCTATGGAAATATATGTAAAATGTTAACGATATTTTGTTTGTTTTAGTCGCCTTGTCGAATTGCGAAACTACTCAATTACTCTGGGAGTTCTATTACTACTGTGTCAAAGCTACAAAGAGCTCCACCTAATCATATCCGCCAACGACTGTCGGCGTCTTAAGCCATTCTTTTGATATCCCCGAACGAACCTTTAACAAGGTGTCAAACCATCCCCGCCCCGAATTACGATACCGACACACGGTTGCACCATGTAATCGGTGCCGGTGTCAATAGTCCGTCTTATCGAGCCAGGGGAGAGGTCACACAAACCTGAGTCACCTTTGTCGTCCGACCTCAGCGGACTGTATAGTGACGACAATCGTGTGAACTCACCGTTGGCGAAACTACCGCTAGATTCCCCCACAAGCCAAGTTTTCTTGGGAGGTCCCAAACTACATACATAAATAAGACACGACACGTACACCGTGGAGGTGTCTCGAGAGGGTGTGTTATTGGCAGTAAAAGATGACCATTTCGCTACGATCTCCAGTGGTAGCACCAAGACACCCAGCGTGTAACAACGTCCGGGTGGGGCTACTATATTTGTTTCCAGCTGTATTTGTTGCCCACCGCCGAACGCTTGGCGGGTTGATGAATAATCAATAGGGCACCAAATTCGTTCGGAAGAGCGCGGCCGAACATGAACATAGTGTTTCTCCGTGTCTCACGGTTTTCGGGCCAGCTCCCGGCGGGGGTTTGAAACCGCTAGCCAACTGGCCACCGACCATCGGACACTGCGGAACATCACGTTCCGTGTCGTCTACCATGGACGTGCGAAAATGGTTGGCAAAACCACCACGACCATACTCTCCGAACTCCCTCGGTGGGCCCCTCGGAGAGTTTTGACATTATTTTGAAATCTCGTATAACGCCATTGTTCTAGTAAAGCCGTCGAAAGTAATCGTGTATTGATTCGATCCCCTTTCCCTTTCCTTTTCCTCCATTCACAGCCCTCCTGGAGCGTACCCCGGAAAATGGATGGTGGAATAGGCTGCCCGCATGCAGGCGAGCGTCATTAAATGGCAATTGACCCACAACAAAACCGAAAGTGTGTGTACCGAAAATAGACAAGGTCAACGAATCCGTCGCGACGAAAAACCGGACGTACATCTCAACCCGGCGGTTCGCAGCCGACGATGATAATGAAGCCAACCCCGGGGCACGGCGAACTGGCGGCAAGAAACAACACAAACTTTAAGAATGCATATATGAACAATCTTCAAATTGGCCAACTGTGTAATGTGAGACGACCCTCTGCCGAGTAGGGTCCGCCGGTAGGTAGGTAGCGCCGCGGAGAGCTCGGCGAACGAGCGAACGAACCAGACACAAAAGCAACGGCCGACGGACACGGATCCGCGAGAAGCAGCGCGAAACGGAGCGCAAACAAAAAATCACAACGGGAACCAAACTCGCCAGGCAGATCAGCCGAACAAGGGGCAGGCGAGGCAGAGGCGACGGAGGGGCGGTCAATCAATTTGGTGCACACTGACCGAATGCGGAAAACTGAAGCTCAACGACACGCCGAAGAAACCGCGCTCCGTCAACCACCGCGTTGGGGCGAGCAACAGAACACAGACAGACAGGTGGGGTTGCAGGGTGTGGGGGGTGTGTGGGGTGGATGCTTGGTGTCTTTCAACAGCGGCGAAGGGCTGTTGGTAGAGGTGCGCCGCATGTTGTGCCGGCCGGTTGGTGGGGCCCGATGAACGGGGGTTTCGGTATCCACGCAAGAACAGCACCAAGATTGGGGAGACCGGCGGGGAGAAGTCTCTCTGAAGAAGAATCCGAACAGCAGCGAGAACCGACGAGGGCGAAATCTTATTGCACACCAACAAAAAAGAGCGCGTTCGGCCAACGGTCGGGTGCCACGAAGAGAGAACACGCGCATCCCGTGCGCATTCGGGCGCCCCGCACGTTAGACGACTCTCGAATCGGTTCCGAAGCAGCATAGTAACGGTGTTTGCAGTGTTGCCAGCCGAGTCGTAACGCTAGAATCAGCGCACACACCAATACGCAAGGCGGGCCGCAAAAGAGAACAACGCGAGCATCCGCGCGCGCGAGTCTACATAGAGAACGTCTCGTGAAGATCGAGGTGGCGGGGTGGGAAAATACGCACACACTCCCCGTCCCACAGTTGTTGTTGGTGTGTTGTTGTTGGGGCGTAACGCTACCAACGCGGGACCGGTCTCGGTGACGGTGTTTCGAGAGTGGCGACGGCGGCGGAGGCAAAGGCGGCGACGGAATACACACGCAAGCCAGCAACACCGCCAGACAAAATTTGCCTGCACTCGGCCGAAGCCCGTCAGTCGTACGGTACACGTTGGACGGTTCGCAAGGATTCCGCATTGCACGTTTGCGCGTTTCGAGTGAAGCGCGGCGCGTACAATACCACGGTAGCGTGGAACATCGGGAGAACCGTCACGAATGTTTTATTTTCTTGCGCGAGAACCTAGCAAGCCGCGGATCAACCGTGGTCCGTGAGTGCATTGGAGCGTCAAGCGGAAGCGGAAGAGCTAGCGCGGACGAATTCAATGTGCGACCAAAGTGTCACCGAGTGTGCAATAAATCGCGTGAAGTGAACATCAGCATAACGAGAAAAACAGAAACTAACATCTACGGCCCTCTAGAGAGACAAGAGGGACAACCACTGAGTGCTCGGAATTTTTCACCGGCCACCCGTGTGACGAAAAGCCTGGTGTCGTCGGTGTGTCACGGTGTGAAAAATATTGGCAACATTATTGAAACACCATTCTGGTGGTGTGCGGCATACAGAACCCAAGGTGGCCAAGTGATTTTCGCGTGGGAAAACGTGGGACCAGTGCCATACCAGTGTTCCACCACCAAGAAGCCGTTCGCTACCAGTCAGCGGGGACATATATAGTGCCCCCGATGGTGGAGGTCTGGTGAGAATAAATTATATCACCCTTCGGATCACCCCCGGATCTTCTTGGGACTCGCTTTGTTCCCCTCGTTGGCTGCCAGCTGTGGAAAGTGTTCTCCAGGTAGGAGGAGCAATAGTTTTGCGACCCGCAGGAAAGTAGTGCGATCACATTTGACACAAACACCAGCCACAGTGTGCAGTGTGCAGTTCCTATAGCCGACAGTCGGCATCCGATTCCGGATCAGCAAGGGAAGTGCGTCGAAACTGACAGAGAGTGTGAAATTGGGGCACGTACCAAAGAAGAATCCAGCCAGGTCCCCAAACCAAGTGCAGTAAAACGGAAAAGCGGTGAAGTGAATTTTGTGTGTGAAAATTCTTGCTCGCGGGGCCAGTTTTGCAGTGGAAAGTCCGGTGGCATTCCAGCGCAGTTCCAGCTGTGTGGCGCATAGTGGCGCATAGCAAGTGTACCACGGCAAGTGCTGAAGTAGTAGAAAGTCGTTTCCCCGCGTGCACGCCCTCATTCGTGGTGACACTCCCGCCACCTGGTGGCTGCACCCCGCGCGTGTGTGTGTTCGTGTGTGGAATTGCATTACAAACGAGCAGACGTGAAGAGCGTTCGGCGGCCGAAATTGGAGCCCCATGTGAATGCAGCGGGGCCAAGATGTGTTTGAGCCCGGTCCGTACCGTCGCTGTCGCCGCCGTCCCGCATCGAGTGCAAGCCCAGCAAGGAAGTGAAAACGGTGAACAATGTTAGCCATAGACTGTCTGGTCGGTGGCCTGCTGCTCAGCTCGATCGGTGTGAATATTCTTGCGCTGGGCGCGTTCTGGGTGACGCCAAGTCTGCGCACCACCGCCAACCGGTTCGTGATCAACCTGCTGATAGTGAACCTCGTCTGCTGCATCATCCTCGGCCCGTCGCTGCTGCTGAATGCGTTCACCTCGAAGTCGGCCAGCCCGTCGGTGGTGCTGCTGCCGACGGAGGTCGAGCTTGCCGCGCCAACGTCGGTGTACTACGTCGGGCCCTCCGGTAACGCGGCACTGCCCGGCGATGGAACCACGGTCCTGTTCCAGCGCGACGACCCAACGATGGCGCAGCGGGACGCGCTGCAAGCGTCCACACCGCCACTGCCGAGCGGGGGACGCGCACCGGCGAACCGGACGCGGGTGGTGAAGTGCACCAAGAATGGCACCATGGGTCCGGCGGAAGCTGGCATCGATGGGGAGGCAGGTAGTAATTGTGATAATGGCCGGCAGGCGTCGGCGGAGAGCGAGAGCGAAAGTGCGAGCGAAGAGTCGCCCTTCATCCAAACCAGCCCCATAGGGAACGCGCACGGCCGGGCGCTGCACGCCAAGCTCACCCTGACGAAGATTCGCTGCTGGGGTCTGGACCTGGTGGTGGCCCTCGGGGCGCTCTCGGTGCTGCTGGTCGTCGGGGACACCTGGTGTGCAATCACCGACCCGCTGCGGTACCACTCGCGCATCTCGGAGCTGAAGGCGTGGACCTTCATCATCGCGACCTGGGTGCTGGGGATCGCGTTCGGCATCGCGTCCGGCTTCCGGGGCGACCAGAAGCACGTCACCCTGTTCAAGAACCGGCTGACGGCGGAGGAGGTGGCCGCCATCGAATCTAGTCATTGGGCCCACGGCAACCGCAGTGCGCAGGGCGTCGGGGTGGCCGCGGCCGTCGGCGAGGGTCTCATCAACCACCTGAACATCTCCGAGGACCTGTACAACACGATCTTCTCGTACGCGTACTTCGTGATAGTGATACTGGTCCCGTTCGCGCTCGTGTGCGCCATGTACTGGCGCATATTCTCCGAGGCGCGCGAGAGCGGCCAGCGGATGCGCCAGAACGGGTCGTCCCCGCTGCTGCAGAGTGCGCTCAACCTCGCCTCGGCCCAGAAGCAGGCCGCGGTCGAGAAGCAGCTGGCGGTCGAACAGCAGCCGGTCCAGCCGATGCCCTGCATCCCGGAGAAGCCCTGCGAGAAGCCGCTGGCGGACGGCGAGGGGCTGACGATGAAGATCGACAAGCAGATCCACTACGAGGACGAGACGATCACCATCAGCAGTATACCGCACCACCACCACCGGGACTCGTGCCTGAAGCCGCTGCTCCAGCCGACGCCGGGGACGACGCCAACGCACAAGCCGGCCGCGGCGGCCGAACTCGACCGGCCCGACCGGTCGCAGGTGGTGCAGATCGCCACACCCGTCAGTGCGGTCCTGCCTCCGAGTGTGCTCAAGTCTCCGCTCAAGCACGACCGCAATCACAACAGTATTTTGATGGCGCTCCCCCTGGAGGGCACCGTCAGTGGGCCCATCCCGACCCACGCGGACGACGACGCCAGCGAGGACGCTTCGCCCGCGAAACAGTGCGCCGGGCTGGGCAAGGTCCGGCGGAACCACAGCGCAGGGCGGCTCGTGAGTTTCCACGAGCAGCAGCCGGAACTGCCGACGGTCGGGCTGCGGCAGGTCCACTCGACGCCGAACTTCCAGAAGTACAGCGGGAGCGAGTTCGAGAGCCTCGGCAACCACCACATCCTGTCGCTGCCGGCCGTCCACGTGCCGCCGAAGGCGCTCAGCTACATGACCTCGATCCGGCACCGGCTGTCGAACGCGTCCTCGCTGTTCAAGTACCGGGAGGAGTCGCGCGCCGCGCGGATAAGCATTTTGGTGATAATCATGTTTCTGGTGTCGTACCTGCCGTACGGCATCCTGGTGCTGATGCAGGGCCACGTCGACCTGATCATCGTCTCCGACCAGGCCCTGCTGGCGATCTTTACCGTGGTGATCGCGAACCTCAGCTCGCCGTTCATCTTCGCTTACCGCAACAAGCGCGTCCGGCGCGGCGTCAAGCGGCTGCTCGGCATCGACAAGAAGACGAACGAGCGGCTCCAGAAGCTGACCACCAGCAACACGCACTTCAACAACCACGCCAGCCAGGGCCAGCAGCAGCAGTCGGCGTCGCAGGCGCAGCTGCAGCAGCAACATCCGTCGCACCTGAACGGCCAGGGCAACTACGGCGCGAACATCACCCTGGCGAACGCCGAGGGCCTCACCGTCATCGACAGTGGCCTCGAGGAGGTGGTCTCCGAGGTCAGCGGAGTGGTCACGCTCGGGGACGGCGCTGGCGGCGCTGGCTGCCACAAGTCGCACAAGGTGCGCATCGCGGGCGCCGGTGCCGGCGGGCTGGCGCGCAGCAATAGTTCGTGCAAGTATCTAACGCCAAATCACGCGGCGGCCGTGGCCGTTGCGAACGGGTACATAGTCGAGTTCGAGCGCTATCCTTCCGATGAGCTCAATAGTCTCTGCATACAGAAGAAATCGATACTGAAACGGGTCTGTGATAGTTCGCGTAAGTGGGGCTGCAACTTTGCCACCAATTCCTGCACCAGCAACGACGAGCAAACGGAGGTATAGCTATAAAGGGAGATACTAATTTAGGCGCCAGCAGACCGCAAAGGAAGAGGACACACGCACAGCGGGAGGCTGTGCGTGTCCCTTCTGCTCAAGTGCACGCAACGGACAGTTAGGGATTAGAAGTTAGGGCTAGGGATTAGCAGTTAAGGGATGGTTTTATCTGCGCGGTGCCAAAAACCGGATGCAGCGCACTTCGGTGAAGACAAAGGTTCGACGACACGCTTTTGTGGAGCCGCTTTTTATTTGCCAAACTCTCACAAACACACACACACACACACATCGCACTCATTATTTATTTGCCAAATACAGAACACCATTTTGTTTTTAAACTGAAAACACGCTTTTGTTTTTGTTCTTCTCGTTCTCCGCTCTCTACCAACCAACCAACCAAGCCGACCGTGCAAATCTGGCGAATATTTAACGAATCACTTCCGCACCGAAACGAAACGGCCCGGCTTACACCCCTGGGTCGGACCAAATGCGGATGCCTACTTCCGATTAGTGTTCCGCTTCGGATAACCCAGGCTGCTTTTTTACACCCGGACATCGTCCCCGTATAGCCGATTCCGCTTTATCTGAGAAAAAACAGATATCCAGCATATTTTTCTTCGTCCCGTTCTTGCGGGTTCTGATTAAGAATATACCTTTTTTGAAAATTTAACGCATGAAATCTATTGCGCCTACTTTGATCAAACTTTACCATTGTTCGCCAACCGCCCGCTTTACGCAAAATGGCGACACGGTTCGGCAAAATGACCTTCGATGAACGTCAACGAGCTCGAAAATAGCTTACAAACCGTGCACGAGCGATTTGTAACTGTTAAGGGAAGGTTTTGATTTCCGTTCCCACAAACGTGCTTTCTCATAGTCGCACAGGAATGAGGAACAAAAAAATGGCACACCGTACGATTGTATGTTTTCCCGGCCAACACACCGTGTGCCGCCGGTACGCGGGTTTTTGGCGACACCGCTGGCCGCGTGTTTGTCTGGGAGTCTTCGAATATCGGGGATACGCGAAACGCTACACACGCCGGGCGAAAGAACGGCCCGGCCTCACGTTGAAACCAACTCGCCGACGGACAGCACAATAAGTGCCATGT
>JAOEFI010000003.1:19508310-19545799 GCA_034621735.1 Anopheles plumbeus
ACACACGCCGGGCGAAAGAACGGCCCGGCCTCACGTTGAAACCAACTCGCCGACGGACAGCACAATAAGTGCCATGTGTTCTGTCACATCACAGGGCACGTGTGGATTAAAATAGGTCTTCGGACCAAGCGGCCACTACGGCATGGGGGAGACGGGCAAACGCCGTCCAAGGAGTGTTGGTCCACGCTAACTTTACGCTTTCTGCCGGCGTGCCTTTGTTGCGTACACACGTTGCCGTTGGACGCGTTGCAAATTAATGCTAGCGAGTGTGTTGCACCTCACGCAGCTGGAAAGGGTCGCATTTTCCCCCATATGGAAAGGTATTGCTTTTACTAATTTATACAGTAAACAAAGTCAAAACAATGACTTTTATCAGAGGACTTCTCATTCCATTTACTAAATTACACTTATCGGATAGCTGTTGGAGTTCTCCTCCTTCTGATAAATGCCATTCAACGTGCTACTAAATGCATTTCGGTTTGTTTTTCCTTCCGTACCATTTACCACAATGGAGATTTCCTAAACACCCATTGATATGCCACTGGCCGTGTCCCGTCCGAATAGAATGTAATTAAACGGCAGTAAAGTGGGGCGAAGTAATTTGGTTCCATTATTCCGAACTTTTCGGACGGTGACGTTGAGCGCTCGGCTCGGACTTTGCTGGCTGCCGACGATCCTTTGATGGAGAAACGTCAACCATGAAACAAAGGATAAAGGGCCCCGCTGGCAAATGCTTTTTGATTGGAGTGCTAAATTTAGATATCCGCATAAAGATTACCGAGGGCCGACGGCGGGCGACGAGAGGGAGCCGAATCAAAGGACAGGAAAGGTGCGGAACTGGTCGTGGTGCGCATTGAGGTGAAGGACGGTTTCATTCCACAACTACCACCCCCCCGGTGGTGCTAATAGATTTGTACTTTCGATAGAAAATAATTAGCCCTCCGACCGGTTTTTCGGACAATTCAAGGCAAATTGCATTTTGGGACAAATATGCACAGATTTTTCCTGTTTATTTTTCGCATCCTCAACTGCTAATACCATCTACCTTGAAGTGTCGGGCACAGAGTGCGTCAGTTTTCCCAGCCAACGACGGGGGCGCAAGGACAATGGATTGTGCAATCAAGAGAAATAGGATTAGCGTCAGCGCATATCACGGTTTGATGGAGTCTTGCAGAAGAATGTTTCGATCCCAGTCACACAGACTAGACAAAGAGGAGTTTTGATTAACTTTATTTCTTACAGTATTTTTACCATCGTATTAATTTTCAACATGCGTCTGACAAGTTTCTTTGGAATCGTAAATCAATTGCATGATTGATAACACTTTGTAACATTTTAGCCTCTTACGTTCAGAATTTAATTGGGTCTGAATTTCCCGTCTCCATCGTAAGCTGCAATTAAAAACACGGTTCAATCCTAAGCCTCGGCTCAATATAATAAAGAAAAACGACCCACACTTCCCGGTTCCATGTACTTCGTTTAGTGAACCATCGCCACAAACACGAAATTCAATCGAAATTTTCATGTGTGGAGACTGTTGTGTTTTTTTTCCCTCCCACCGGTGGCCCACCGACACTAAGTGTCACTGCCTGACACCTCGGCTAACCAGCTTGCCCAAGCGTGGCACAGTATCGTGATTACTGCTGACAGGTTGGTTCACTCTAAGACTCCCGCCCCCTTCTGTACGTGTGCCACCAAAAGGGAAAGCCGTCAAGGAAGGTATAACCTTATTGTTCTGCTTTCGATGTCCTCCTCAACGCACCCACCGGTAAACCCGGATGCGAAGAATCCGGGAGTCTCTTAAAGCCGACAGCTTTTCCGTCCCCACCACCACCCGAGCGGTCTATTTCCGTCCGAAGAAATAATACATCACATTCGATCGAGAGTCGCATCGATTATCGATCGTCTCTCAGTCAAATGGCAACGGTTGAAGGTGGCAGTGGAAGGTACGCTCGGGTGGAAACCCGGGCAGCTTTTAGGAGTGACATCTGGAAATCCTTTGAAATGACACACATTTATTATAACACCGCACCGGTTGCGCACGGGCGGTTTCGTTAATAGCCACTAATGCGCTTCCAATTTGGACCGCCGGAATTTGATGGCGTAATCTACGTTATTTCGAGACGGGCCATATCGGATTCCGAACATATTTCCTGCATGTTTCTATGACATGAGCGCCGCACAATGGAATGTAACTATTTCGGAACAGTTGAGCCCTTTGTACTAAAAGCGAAGAAATAGTGGACTTGTCAGTGGGTCACACAAATCGATTATCGGATTGAGGCAACGTCTTACAACAATCACCAACGAATTCTTCCCACCGTAAACAAAAAGAAAACAAAAGGCAATCCATGTCAATTGACCTTTGTCTCCACCGAGTGTAGCCAATGGTTTTACGAGAAACAGTATAAAACTGATATGAATGTATGTGAGAAAACAAACAAACAAAAAACCACGAGCTAAATTATTATGTATATACAAGAATGTAAAAAGCAAGGCCGAGCTACTTTAGAAAGCTAAACTAAGACGGAAAGCTAATGCTAACAAGAGTAACACTACGCGATATATAGGTGTTTAGAGCTAGTATGTGTATGTGTATATTTTTTTACGTTATTTTTCGTTTCATCAACTGACTGGTAATAATGCTTTAAACATGTGACACTGACATGAAAACTACGATTACAAAACAAGCAAACAAACAAGAAGAAAAAAACCTATCCTAGCTAAAAGCGGAACAGGGCCCTGCAACTCACTATTGTAGTTAATTCATGATCAATTATTAAAGATGGTGCTTTTCGAGCTATGTTGTGTCTATACTGTTATTAGTGGCATCATGGCCCGCACGTGCACACTAAGATAAATGTACTATGCCTATCGACAGCCAGCCTTCGAAATCTTTCATGTTACCAAACTATAACGTATAACGGCTGGATACGGAAACAAACATTTACTGCATTACGATGGAACAGTTATGTACTGTAATGGTGCGATATTAGGAATGGTCCAAAAAAAAAAAACGGAAGAAAATGTGAAGGAATTTATTTTTCTAGACATAATTTTGACGGAACACACACACAGTTCCGTAACCTGCGCATCAAGATACTATTACGAAGGGAAACGAAAATCAAAACTAAAGTCGTATGTTGCAAATATTCGACAAAACTAATCCTAAGCCACTCTAACAAGATAACTCGTTGTACAATGTAAGTGCATCTTGGAAGCAGTTCTGAGAAAAAGTGCTACGAAGAAAATTGGGCGTTCTGTACACAAGCTATTTGAGGAAAAGTTTCCGTAGGCCTTAGTCAACCACATCTAGGGCAAATGTAGGATCACTTGTGGAAGCACTAGTAGAAAAAGGCATTCAAACGGAATGCGGGACGCAAACCGTCGTACCAATCGCACAGCGCAAAGGTGTTTGTATAGTTTAGAACCGAGGATAGGTATTATATGGAGGAACTCATTTGCAAACTTGTCACCCATCTCCCTAAGCGTTAAATAACATTGTCAAACTGTCGCGATAAAGAAACAAAAAACGATCAAGCAAAAAGAACCAATCTCACTATTAAGTCTAACGTACCACCATACCAAAAACCCTTTGAGCTGATCTTGACAATTACTCTAGAGGAACCATGTTAAACACGTACACCACAGCACCGGCAGAGCTAGGGGAAAAGAGTGGCAATGATTGGGCCAGTTGGGCGGCCACGATCGGGGAGAAACCCGTTTTGACCGAGTGACGGCGGGAAGAACCTAGCGATACCTTCGATAAATCGTGTGCCATAGGATACAATTCGCGAAGAACACTAGATCGGAATACGCACCACTTGGAATCCACTCAAGGTGAATGATCAGGATATGATTTTAATTAAAAAAAAAATACCATAAAAGTGAAACAAGCATATGAACGATGCGAAGATTGGTCCGCATTGTCTCAAAGATGTCAACAAGTATCGGCTGGAAAAAAGGGCCATAAATCGTGGAACAGGGCAAACCATATGTGAGTGGATTGCACATGGCGTCATTGAAACATGTGGTTCGAAATTGTGTGAAAAAAACAACAGAAAAATGCACACAACCGCCGTTTGGCCACCAGCCCTGATTGTAGCAACACCGATGCCAACCGATCCAGAACCCAAACTTCACAACAGAGTGTGGCCAGGTTCGGTGGCCAGTGTGTGGTATCACTCGCATCAAAACCGCCCCGCGGACAAGCGGCGATAGCGTCGTGCAACAGCTTCGCGCTTCTGCTCCGCATTGTTCGAGCTGGTAGAAAATCGAACTGGTTTTTCAGTCCACCCAATGTGTTTGTGTGTGTCTCTGTATGTGTGTGCGTGTGTGTGATTGTTTTCTACTTCTTCGCTAAATGCACCAGCATATGAAGGGCATTACCGGACAAGCGCGGCGGCCGCGAGTCATGGGGCAGGCGGATACGCAGACAACAAGTATATTTGCCTGCACAAACACTGACTCGAGCACGCGCATGTGTCCGCCAATGAAGGACGCCTTGAAGGCCGGAGGGCGGCGGGCTGGAGGGCCGGAAAAGGGAAAGTAAATCGTTCCGAACTAGTTACGGCCGCCGCCATACGCTGGCACCGGCACTCGACACTCTAGTGTGTGCGGCCGAAGAACAAGTTCTCTTTCGTCGCCGGCGGTGACACAAGGCAAACGCGCAGCGAAAAGGAATCTCAATCTGTGCTTCATGGTGATTAACGGCGCTGAAAGCCATGTAAATGGCGCATTTCGAGTGCAGCATGAGCGAAACATGGGTGAAAAGAGAATGGGGGAAAGAAAAAAGAACTTGACGGGAAACCACACCGCGGGTGTCGTATGCAGGAAGCGATCCTGAAGATAGTGCAGGGAACCAATGGTTTTATTGTAGTGTACTCACCCTGCGAAGCTTAACCGGTATCGAAAATGCCAATACTGTTGCAAGCGAGGGTGAAGCAAAGTGTACGTTATACGAAAATACAAAGAAACGAAGAGTCACGACGACCAGGATGATATTTCATTTCGAAAATGTGCACATGCATTCGGTTACAGTATAGTTTTTTTAATCTATGTTCAGAATCACTGTAAGAATCGTAATCGTAACTGAGAAGAAAAACAAGTAATCGAAACCTGCACTACAGCATCCTACCGTGACATTTGCGTTACTACTACTCTCATACCTAACATTAATATTTAAGAAAAAACAATATGCATGTATAGAAGAAAAAAAACAATGACATGTTAGAGGGACAAGGGAAGATTATGCGCAGAGAGGAACAGAATGCAACCAAAAGCAAAGAATCGAAATGTTGAGTAGTTTTATGCTCGGAAAATGAAAATGTGGAGAAGAAAAAAACATAAAACACAACACACCATTAATAGACATAATAAACAGTGAAACAAACGATGGAAAGTACTAATGACATTTTGACGTGTTTCTGGATGTGAGAATGGAGTTGAAAGAAAAGAAAATGGACCCTACGACTTTTGGAATGTGAAACGGTAGGTTAGCGAATGTTTTAGTCGCTCAGCGGTCTTGGCCTGTTTACGTTTCATTGCTGGTTTTACCATGCGCACCCTAAGTTATCACCCAGAAGTGTGCATTCGTTTCGAAAACCAAATATGTTGACGCACTCTACTTCAGTGCCGATGCACTGTACCACTCCTCACCATTTGGAAGTTAGTCATGAGTGTCAAAGTTAGTCTCCGACCAGACCTATCTTGCCCAGCCATTATTCATTAGAAATGACCTATGTTATCAGCAGAGCACAAAACTTACCCGCATATAGAACTGAATGACTCATTTCGCGGTTTGCAGTGCTAAGAACTGGTGCAATCCGACCATTTCTTCGATTTGCTAGTCGTATCAGAAATAAAATAATTACCTTTATCAATGTCAACTATACTGCAGCTGTATACCCCGTACATCATTACTTACTACACCCCGCCCGGTTATGATACCTCAAATCAAACCGTACCCGAACGATGATTAATCAATCTATGTGGAGTCGTTTAGCTCAACCTTTTGCCGACGCATCTAAGATTTGACATTTACTGAAAGAAATACCGAAAGCAAATGACAAAACATTGAGAAATTATGTATCTTATACAGGTTTGACAAGAGATATGAGCACCCGACAACTTATTAGTCCCTAAACTGCATAGAATATTTCATCAAATTCTAGAGCATCTTACACTAAAGTTCAGTTCACTTAAAGATCATATAAATATAAACTCACACAGGTGAAATAAATAAACCATCAGCAATCAGTGCATAAGTCGATTACCAGCTGCTAATGATACATTCGGCATTTCAAAAAGGTGGCACACAACTTGATGACAGTGTACATACACCGCTTACAAATTGTTTCCGTATGTAGGCCGTCAGTAAGAAATGATTCGTCAAAATGATAGCCTTCGGTGCTTTTATCAAATGTTCAGTCTTGACAGGGCGCCCAATAGAGATAAAAATAATGTAGACGCCAACAGGGCAGAGGGCTACGCGTTTCCAAACACACGGGGGTTTCTCTGTCCCATCGTCGAGCTGCCCGTTCCCCAAGTTCAGAGTTCACATTATCAGTTCCATTGCGGTAAACCTGTTCCTTTATCGAGCATATCGAGTTTGCAACACATTTTATTGCACAGATCCCGTGCGAAGATATAGCTTCCATGATTTACTTCTTTGCGCAGAGGTCTAAATGTTCTTCAATTTATTATCTGCCAGCTGGTCAATAAAATCGTGACAAAGCTTGCCATGTGACTTTCCACGATATCGCATTTTGAGCGCATTTTGACGAGGATAAAATTATCACGGTCAATGTACTTTAATGAATTATTTCGCATCGAAACCCAAATTTGCATAGCTTGTGACGCATTTGAATCATTCCGTTTTTTTTTGTTCCTCCGATTTGCAAGTAAAGCCAAGTTTGTTTATTCGAAAATAAAAACTATGTGTGTCAAAACGATAAAAAATGCCACCTCTAAACACACACGTGATTCCTTTCCGTTTGAACATGATCCGTCGTTTATTCTATAAATTTCTTTTATTTTCAATTGGCAGGATACAACACTAAACAGTTTACAATGCGATCATTTTCACAGCAAAATCCCCTCCTGCGACCCCCGGGCGGCAAAATCGGAACTAAATAAGTCATAGCTGACATTAATCCTCCAACGTTCGCTGGCCGATAATCGGATTTTGATGACATTACTCAAACCATCAACGAGGTGCAAATCCATGCGCGTCGAATGTGCATTACGTATATTTCCTCGTTTCAGCCCCAGCTCGTGCCGGTCAGTTGATTATTGAAATAAATGCAGCATTATCATTAATGTGGTGTCACAACGTGACCTGGTAACCACAGAGGAACCGCCGTTGAGCTAAAAAAAACCACCCGCGATGTCACATGGTGTGCTTCAAAATGGAGGCAATGAGTTCGCAAATGTTAATGTTTAGTGTCTGGTTGTCTGCTAAACTAATACTTTTATGACCCATAGTCAATTGTAGATAGTCCATGTTTAACATCGGGAGTTTTACATTTAATCAATGTTCTGTTCGTACAGTTTAATACAATAAATTCACAAATCATTTGAAAGTGTTAAGACCACACAGTACAAAAGCTAGGGAAATTCAGAAACCAAAACACATATTTCTTTAGTTGATCCCACCAAGAAGGGGTTGCCTAACGAATGGATCGGGAAAATCAGTATTGCAAATTGTTTTCAAATGTGCACTTTTCCTTCGTTGCATGGCTGTGTTGGAGTGAAGCATAATTTAAAGCTTTTCAATTGCAAAACATACAAAGTTCCTCTACAGAATATGATAATGGTAACATAACGTTTACTCTCAAAGATCTCGCTTCCGAAAAGTTACTCAAAAACAGAAAACTTGGGTGTGCTTTACTGATTTGCATTTGTATCGGTTTCCCCCCGTCCTAAATCATAATGAAATTGCGCTTCCTATAACACGGAAGTTTGTCCCTACTTAACCACATAAACAACGAACTCCCAGAAGGAACTCACCTGCGATCGCCAACCAACCAACACAGATACAAACCAACTCCGCTTGTTGTTCGGAAACATATTTGGTTCCATTTGCCCTCCGAGCGTGGTGACATTCTTTATTGCGCTTCTCATCCGGATTCAGTTGTTTTTCTATCCACACAAACGGGTCCATTCCTCAAACACTGAGGCCGCTAGTAACCGCTCGGGGTGGACGAAGTGAAAAAACAAACGCGAGAAAAATAACAAACCGCATCCAGAAACAAGAAAAACCATTAAATGTCTTCTATTGTCAAAGCAGAACAGCTGTATCCTGGCGCGGTTTTCATTTGGCCGCAACTGTCCGCACCGCCGACGGACGAGAGCTAAACGGCCACAAATGAGAGTAAAATTTGAATTGAATTAAACAGCACAAAAGTTGCGGGGAAAAACAAAGCGCCACATTTTGAAGAAAGAATTCATTTGCTACAACAACCGCGAGCTTCCTAGTGGAACGATTGTAAAACGAAAATAACAAAGCAACGGGGAAGTTGAAAAATGGCAGTGATTAGGGAAAAGGGGAGTGCAGCAACGGACGTAAGCCGATGCAGGAAACTTTACACGGAACGAGCATTTCAAAATGAAACTGTGCAAAAAAATACCCACCGTTGAAGAAGTGGCATGCTTGGACCATTTTTCACTTATCCATTAGCAGCAACGCAAAGCAGGCGTGTTCATGTGCGTGAGCTGCTGTTATGTACCGCTTTTCCACTACATTTCCCATAGCAAATTTTCCTCCCGTTTTGATATGACATTCTTGCCTCCATGCAAAGGTTGTTGCCTTTGTTGCCCTTAGGGTAAGATTCGGGGATTCTTTCGGGGTGTATCTCTCAATTCAAAATAGCTTGTACCCTCCGAGCTCCGAGTTGAAATTCCTTTGATAGCTGGAAAAGCAGCATTCAAGCTTTTTTTATTCTCCATGCGGTAGGAAACATAGTCCATCACTTCTACCACGTAGCGACCACTTCCCATCCTACCTTTTGGGTGGTAGTAGTATGCATCAAAGATTCGCGTGGTTTCGTAGGAGAAGAAGTCAGGAATTTTCCAGTAGCGAAAATAGAACTCTTACACCACCGTTTTCACTCGGCTGGCGGCAATGTTTCCCCACGTTTCGCTTACAAACACACGCAAATGCCGGCTGGCTAATGGATGATACGGAAAATACCTTGCCAAAGGTGCCCTGACGGCAATATCACTCAGAAACAGTAGCAACGACCACCGTCACGGCAAGGGGGCATAAAAAATGAAGATGATATGTTATTCTATTCATGTAATCTCCTGGCACCTCACCCACACGAGTCCCCGCACCGAGACGTCGAAAATGTGGGTTCGCCCTGCTTGGTGAACCGAACAAGTTGTCAAGGTCCTTCGGGTCTACTCGTGCGTGTTCTCGCCGTACAGACTGCGTGCCTTTCGAAATTAACGAAACTACATCGTCTTGCATTCCGTGCGCCTACATTAAAGCACCGATCAGCTGCTTTTTGGCTTTACAGTGGCTCTTGGCAAATGTCAAGCATGGACGCCACAATTCGCTGTTTTTTCGAGTGTTCCGATAGGTGGGTTGTGACATATGTTTCTCCTCTCCTTCCACCCAATGTCGTCATCGTTCTCAGTACCATTTTTCAGAAATCATTGCCATTGTTAATAATCTGTTTCATGTACATCCGTTCCGTGATGCGGTTACACGACACGCTCCTTTGCCAACTTCGGCTCGCTCAGGTCCTTTGACTTGTGAAGGAATGTACGCACCTATCGAAAAAAGTTTAGAAATTGATTTCGTGTTTAGAGTGCATGAACATGGCTTGATGCAATCAACCAAGCGAAAGGAGAAAAGGACGTTGAAATTTAAATTTCCCTTTTTAAGCAGTTTTTCAAAGAAATATTCCATTTCAAACAACCATCACAAACATTATTTAACATACCATCGGTTTAACAGTAGCATCGTTAGAATTAATACAGTCCAAAGAGAAACCTTGAGAAATCTGCCGGGCACTTATACTTAGGTCACCTCCTTAAGGACCGGGAAAGCCCGTTCAACGGACGTACTACACAATCATTGCTACAATTGTGATATTTATGAAGGCGCATAGGCACCCCTTTGTTTACACGATTACAATGGTGCGGATAATGGCCTTCAGTTTGCATCTTCAAAGGGCGAAGGCTCTACGGTAACATGTTGAATCAAAAATACTACTTCACAGTTTCATTCGGATCATGGCTCGAGTTTCAAGATTTTACTTTACCCTTCTGGTCTTCTGCAGTAAAAAAGTTTGAGATATTACAGTAATTGAAAGTGGCTAGAATGAGTACATACTTTTCATAGACCACTACTTAGGGTTTCATCTATTTAAATTCTGTTTGAAATTAGACTTCTTCCATTTCATCTTCCTTTCCAATTTAAATTGAAAAGCCAGTCGTTCGTGTTTGTACATGAAATTAAATCGTTTTATCCGTGCCAAGTGTATATATTTCCCGCCATGTTTTCTGAACGGACAAGGAAACAAACTTAGATCCACGATACATACAATTCCGTACGCGGTACCAACACACCAAGACCGGAACCGAAGGTAGGCAGTTCCGGTCCGACGGGGGGGCAATGCAAATAGATTTCACTTTAATTTCCCTCTCTAGGGCTCGCCCTGACACCGCCGAGCGATGGTCGGCCGATGGTTCTTCGGCGGCATAGAATCGTAACTTCATCGCTGATAGAATTCTGAGCGGTACAAAAGCCTGGTGTTGGGTGTTAGCAGCTCTAAAGCATTGAATTCTTCAACACTTTTACATGTCGCCGGTCTGCTAGTTCCCAAAAGAAGAAAAACTTGCCATCGATTGAAAATGAATATAGAAGCAATAAAAACATTAACAGAAATTTGGAGATACAGTTGTTTTAATTCTATTACTCTTAATATATCATTACAGACAAGAAGACGAATACATAAATGGAGCACTTGTCGTTTTGGAGTGGAGAAAGTGTTACTGTAGAGAAAAGATATCGGACGTTCAGTGTGAATCTCGATCGACTGTAAAATCATTTTTTATCGGAATATGCACCCCCACCCCCACAAAAAGGAAGCCGTACGATGTCTGTTGCATATTTTACCAATGGCCCAACAACAGAATTCAATTTCCTATCGATCCGAAGCCACTTTATCAGCTCGGTGAAAACCCTGCCGCAGGGAAAAGCCAAACAAAAACCGGTAATGCACCACAATTGTGAGACACACACACACACACACATGCACGTGAGGGCCCGGCACTCGTACGAGTACGGCATAAATCAACTGCAACACTGCGTGCAGTCAGGGAAACTCTTTCTACCATCGCCTTTGCCGGATGGACGACATTGAACGACACGACTAAACCAATCATCATCGAACAACGGAACTAGCCCATTGTTGGGCCGGCCGGCGTCCTGGGAGAAATAATAAGTACGGTGCAATCGAGACGCTTTTCCAGGATATCGATCTCGTTTGGAAGGCACACGGATGCAACGATGAATAGGACACTCGCCGGTAACCGACCGGCTGCTAATGTTCCCGGCGTTCGCTGCACTTAACCTTGCCGGGGCCGATGTGGTTGATGTTGCATGTTTGTACCATCATCGTCGGCCCCATCGCCTGCTCCCTAATCATTGTCCTATAAGACTCCTCGCGGTCAGGACGAAACCTTTCGATGAATTCAATCAATAGGAATACCGCCCGGTCAGGACGGTGCGGTTGCCGTTGCATTTTTACAGCTTTTCCTATGTTTAGGGTCCGGTGCTCGTAAAAAGTATTTCTAAGCTCACTTTTCTGTCCTCGGATCACCCGCACCCCACGCTCCATAGATGAAGAGTGGCAGTTTACAATGATCGTCTGATGCTTCACTCAACGACTGCATCTTGAAAGCAGTGGATTATTCATCCATCATAAAGGATAGATGATTGCGGTTTGCAGCGGAATCACGAGCCACCAGGCGCCTCCATCTGTTTACTGACCGACGGATGGACGTAGCGTTTACTTTTATCATACCAAACTCTCTGTCTCTCTCTCTCTCCCTCCCTCTCTCTTTCGCGATATCACTGTTGTATCAGTCACGTACACTTGTATCAAGCTTGTATTACAAAAGAAACGCTCCACCGTGGGCACAGTTGCTACGGTTTTATCGCGAAAGTGTTTTGCATAAGCACTAAACATTGATCCTCTGACTTGGCACGTTCGTGACAGGCAAAAGACAAAACCCGGCCGGTAGGATGATGAACTTTTTCCAGCTGATCTTTATTAGTGCCCCGTTCGATCGGGGCAGGGATTGAGTTTAAGTATCCGATTACTCGCGGCTCCATAAGATTCCCCCGCCTCCACGACGGGCGAGACACCAGTGCAGTGTACTGCAATGTTTTAGTGTCCGCTAGTGAAACGTTAACCGGACGCTGCTTCCTTCTTGGTAGAGTCCAAGGGGTCTCCCACCAACCGCCGTTTGTTCGCTGCGAGTGAATCGAATGGAAACTGACACTGAATACCTTGCATCCATGGAGAATGTAATCTGCCGAAACGGACGTTAAACTCCTATTATATCAAACCCAGCGGCGAAGGCTGGTAAGCGGGGGTGGTTCGAGGGCAAACCGTAGCATCCATTGAAGAGGAAAACAGAAAACCCTCCCGCTACAAGATGTTGGGTAAGGCTGGGCGTAAAGTCTCAGTCGACAACGACGGGCAGGGAGGGCACGTCGCGTGGTGCTAAAGAAGATCGTAAAAATCGATCCGTCTTGCCAACGCTTTTAATGAAATGACCCCAAGAGCGAGAAAAGTGAGCTGACGGTAATCATGCTTGACTTTTAATTTGAAACTATTGCTCGTTAAAGATTAAAACACGACGGCTGTTGCCTTAGTGAAGCAGCATAGAATTTTAGCATAGAAGTGGTCCATGTATTCCTCAATTTAAATAAAAGTATATAATGGAACTGAAACAGACGACACTACGCTTGTTATACTATATTGATAAGTTTATAATTTCAATGGTATGGTTGAATTAACTAGAAGACATACAAAGATGATGGTGGTGTCTTTCCCCCCTATCCTGTGGTAGAAAGGATATCGATCCCAAATACGATACAACGAACCGCCAGACTCCCAAACATTAGTTTATGTAACAAAGTGACGTAAATCGGCAACTGAATATGCTTGGAAAAAGTTGTATTCCCTTACGTATAATCGAACACACTGCCCCACAATCCGAAATCATACACCAATCAAAATCTCATTTAATTCCTTACGCAGCCCAATTCAATTTATTTCACCACCCACGCGAAATACACTATTGCGGATGCAAAAGAAGGCGAAGGAAAAAACTTCCAAGGGAGCCCTCGAGAGATGACACAATGCGGCGCAAATGTGTGCCGGTTCAACTGCCGCGCTGCCAAATTCAGGTGCAAAGGCAAATACTTCTGCTTCGTGGAACTGACTAGCTTACTCCACGTCAGCCAGCCAGGCCTATCCACCGCGTACCGTACATACTTAGAATGCTGTAGTCCTTAGAAGCAAACCGGGCACGGACGCGCCATGCGTGTAGAGAAGATTCATACGAAATATTAATTATTCAGTCGATGTGCCAGCCATTGTCCTTTCACTGGTGCGCGCGAGTGGTCGTGTGAAGCCCTCGGTGAATCGATAACGCTGTGAAGGACGAATATTGGAAAAGTTTAGCCTTGAACGAGCCTTCTATACTCGCACGCTGTCGTACATTGCAAATTCAGTCGTTGTCTGAAAAGTTTGCTGTCTAGAATTTAGATACCGAAGTGGCAAGTCTCTGTGTGAACCAGGCTCATTGCGTTGGAGGGAGATTTTCGTCGGCCTATAGGCAGCTCACCGTCGCTATCCGTCAGCACCAGCACCATACGGCGCCCCTGAGCCGCTTGGGTGGTAAAGTTTTCCATTCTGCCCGGTTGGCGTCAGCTTCCATCGTACGCCATTCCGTGGCAGCCGTTCGGTCTGATGCGCCAAAAGTTTGGCTGATGTTTCGAGTGACAAAATCTCAAACGAAGCACACACTCTTGCAACACATTGCATCCGACGCTGGCGTACGTATGTCGCCTTACGGTGCAATGCCAACTTTCTCTCTCCCCGATAAAAGCATTCCGATCGAGTTTGGCGTCACGCCACCAAATCCTTTGCCAGCGTAATCTTCCAGTCTAAGACGAACGCCGGCCCGGTGGTAAGGCGGCAGCCTGGACGAACTTTCTCCAAACTTTATTATTCCCCCCCCACCCCCCCGCCCTTCCTGCGTACCGTTCCGACAGGGTTACATTACGCCAAGTTGTTGTTCTCAGCCCAATCATCTCCGTAGCCGGATAGTGAAAAGTTTCCCGCAAGCAGTGGCAGCATGTTCCCGCCCGCCTACCATTAATCTTTTTGGACAAAGTTAACCTTCCCATGCATTGGCATCCCGATGCGCTGCTGCGTGCCTGTACGCTCAAACGCATCATTCAACCGGCGTTCAGTGAAGTATGTGAGTTGTGCTTTCTGGTGCTTTTAAATTTGCAAAGCGATAATTTGGTTTGATGTTAGATCGAGGAAGTTTGCCATCTTATCATCACGAAACTTTTCAAACGAATCTTCTGTGCCGCACCGGTGAGCCACAACATCCCTTATCCTTATCTCATCCCAATCCACTGAAATTGTAAAGAGTTCTCTGGATTATGCACATATGATAGTCACCCGCTTAAAAACTATGAAAATAGATGTACATATTTCAAGGAGAGTCCCTACCAGCTTATTTTGCAATACGAATTGCTTACTTCTGATCCTTTCAATCCTTACCGTTTCTTCAACTTTTAAAATTACCTATATATTAGCAACCTTTGTCAAAAGCTTCTCGCATTGTAACCACATGATTACTTTTCCTCTAGATGGACCTGTCATTTAGTTCCACTGGTCCAGAAACTGTGATCGTGTCGCACTAACTGGCGATGTCAAAGGTCAAAGGTAGATTGTAGTGGGTTTTCGCCCTTCAGTTCAACCTTCATTATCATTTTCGTTTGGGCATGTATCAAACCAACAGCTAGAAATAAAACGACCTATTAGGCACACTAACATGCCAGAGCACTGGGTATTGCTAATAATAAAGAATGATGCTACTTAACTTTTCATTCCAGGTGCCAACCACTGCAATTAGGGGAAATTGTGGTGTGAGCACATTTTTCGTCGTACTAAAAGTTATTAATAAAAACAAACGGCGCCTTTAAAATGTTGGTCTGGTTTGGGGATGGAAATCCCCATAAAAAAGGCAAGCCTCCTGTTTACTGACTGGCATTTGGTTCGCATGTTTCATATGGTTAGTATGAAAACAGGGTTTCGAAGCGAAAAGATTTTTCCAAATAATTATTCACCGCTTTATCATAACCATTACATACATTCCCGAAGCTCCGCAACCCATTATCACAAATAGACTCCCGTACGAAACGGGGAACATTTTCTCCCTTTTACAAAATACACATTCTACGTCATCTCGGTTGAAGGGCAATCGTGTTTGGAGTGTGAATGTGTCTCTGCACCGCACTCTGCAGAAAAGGCTGCGTTCTTCACTGATGAACATATGCAAATCCTTCATGCCAGCTGCATCCCATGCATGCACACAGACAGCGCGAACGAATGAAGCAACTATAGTTGCACCTCTGGGTCGTATGAATCAAACTGTCATACCAAGCATTACTTTGCTTCGTAGCTCCGGGTGAATAACAACACGCCGTCGGGCACCGGAGTGCGGTGGCACACATCATAAGGTGCGAATCGCTTTTCGTGCCCACACATACACACACACACACACACACCCACCGCCCATTTTCGCCGACCGTTGAAAAGTGGCAACGTTTTCCACGCTGGAAGGCTTGTGCACGGACACAGGCCGACCGGGCTTGTTGCATAGGATGCATTCCTGTGCAGTGCGCTGCAGGCATGGTGAACCATGGAGAACGCGGGCAATGTTCGGCTTGCAAGCATCTCTGACATAGCTGGCAGTCAACCAGCTCGCTTTCCGGGCTCGTTGACCATGCAAAGAATGGGTAAATCCAGTGGGACAGCATGAAATTCCTCTCGAATGCATGACCGACCTGGGGGGGGGGGGGGGGGGGGGCTTATGGTAATGCCATTCCAAAGGGAATTGGTCTTATGCGACAGTGTGAGCGAACGAACTGCATGCTCGTACAGTCCATTCCTTCCATTCTACAGCAGCCGAAATAGCCTCTAACGAGCGGTCCAATCGGCCGAAGCTATGAGTTTCATTATCATAAAGATAGCATTAATTGATTAGGTGCCTTTGTGGTTTGTTTCCTTTGGAAACTATTCCTGGCATTGCACTACAACGTGGTGTTGAACACACATTTCCATAACCAATATGAAATGTAATACAATCTGCTCAATTAAGTGGGGTGGTGTTTGGCATCAAGATTACCGTAATAGTGTTCAGCCCTGTCTGGACGCCCGAGGAATAAATAACTCGTCTCTCCGAAATTTAATTTTGCCCTCAGTTTCCGGTTTAAGTTTGAATTAGAATTTCTAAATGCTACCACTCCTGTGTGACGTGTATTTATGCAGAGGCAGGAAGGGTTTCAATCGAAACTGGGTAATTGTAAGTCAAAGAAGAAAAACAGTATGCGACAAAAATAGACTTAGGCGAAGAAGATAAAAATCGATGACAAAGTTGCTCGAGGACACTGGGAAGCCTTCTCAAACTTTTCCCACCAAATACCAGTACGCATGCAGCCAGAAGTATCGGAAACCCTTTTTGGGGGCCGAAGTAGGAAAATGTTCAGCAAATGAAAAGGATATTGAGAGACGTCGACAGACCACAACAGAGCGACAAAGAAGTGAAATTAGATAGAACGAGGGTACATAAGACAAATTTATTTCTGAACAGTTGGTTTGGTCAGCGAATCTCCATTCTCTACAGGCGGACGATGAAATGTGGCCAAAATAAAACGAACTAAAATCGTACGAATAATACTGCCGTAAATCACGGCATAAGCCAATCACGTAAAGCAGTGGGATTTTGTACTATGTATGTTTCCAAGCTTTTCACAACCGTACGAATCGACAGAGTTGGAAAAAATGAAGAAAAAAACCCCGATAGTTATGCTTCTACTCTGTGTTGGATTTATTTTGAAATTGTCAGGCTGATTTATTTTTAGTTGTATTCCTGAGCTATTAAAAACTTCTCTTGAAGTAAGACTGGATACACTCCAGCTCATGTTATATTGTGGTAAAGGTAGTAAACGGTAGGTACGTGGAATTCATTTAGCCGTAGTGCACTATATGCACATAGTTAATTAGTTGAACAATCTTTGTAATAAAGTGTTATTTGTTTTGTTATACACCAAAGTTGGAAAATGCTTGATGTCTGCATTTTCAATACCGATTTCCACCAACCGTCTCTTTTTCATCGCACGTTCAAATTTCAAAATGATGATCATCAATAAAACATCGAACAAAACATCAACTGTCAAGAGTAAGCTTTCAAAGCCAAACAAGGCGATGTTTTCGATAGTGTGTCATCGCGTGAGGTTTTCGCAGTTACGAGCGATGTGCACAACAACACCTGTGTAAAGCATGTATTTTTCACGCTTTTCGTGCAATTTGCTACACAGTTCTGTAGTAACATGTGATTGCGTTCAGTATTATTTACACTAACCGCTTGTTTGCTGTGAAGCTGTTCTCTGACCTTTTTATCGAAGGTGGAGAGAAAACACAAAAGTAGCTAGGAAAACAAATCATTAAAGTGCATTTTCACTCGCGTTCTACTTCTACGCTTTATTGCACCGCGTTCCGTGGCCGTCGAAGTGGAAAACTTTACATCACGTAGGACGTGTGCTGTGGCTTCATTTTCACCTGCATACGAAAAGGTAGACATCGGTTAGCAAGGTGCTACTTCCATCACGTTAAATTGCTAAAGGGCTTCTGCGTGCTTGCGTCGAACGATTCGTTATAGTGTTCCGCAACCTCAGTCGGAGCGCCTAGTTCGTTTGGGGCCATTCGTGTTCAACCAACGCCTGTTGAACGGCTATCAGTGCAGTCGAGTCACAGACTCTACACCATCGTCATCAGCATCCAGCTCACGGGGAATCGCTTGAACACGGATAGGCAAAGTCCAACGCGACGTAATCGCCTCGTATGACTGGATGACCCCTTGTCGCGGCGCGATACGATAATGATAAGCCCCTCTTCAGGCAGTTTTAGTTAATCGAGTCTGGTTTTATTCGTGCGTTGGCAGTGAACAGACGAAGATTGTTAGCTTGCTATTGTCATCGCGACATACTTCACAATGGACCAACAGCAGCAGCAAGGCGAAGAAATGCATGGTAACAGTACTACCGGCGGAGAGGAAAAACAGGAATTGATCCTGTTCAACAGTCTGGTCGAGCTGTGCCGCAACAACATTAGCTTTTTCGAAGGCGACGACACGGAAGCTGGCTTACGGCTACACGGTGCATTTATCGGAATAATCGATCACATCGAGATGCTCAAACCGCTGGTGCTTACTGTACAAAGCTTCATGCACGAGTACGACTTCGATCCGACTGTGCCTGGCAACGGCTTTCGCAGCTTCCTGGATGTGGTCGAGTGCTGTGTGAAGACGGCCCTCAAGCTGACTCGCTACGTGATGGAAAACCGCGGTGCTATCCTCTTCCGCAAGGCGGTGTATGTGAAGGAGGTGGAAGCGTACAACCACCTGATGGCTAGTCTGTGCACGTGTCTCCAGCACGCACAAACGCTGCGCGAATGGACCCGCGAATCGGGTGATCTCTTCCCGGACGAATCGCACTCAGTCGAGGAGCTGTTCGCGACGGGAGGCATTATCAATCAGTACTGTTTCTACGGCAGGTGTCTCGGTTTTCAGTTCTGCGACTCGATAAAACCGATTCTCAAGTTCATTTCGATCGGAATGGCGGGTTTTTCCGAGGGATACTATTCGGAGGGTGGGCGCCTCTCAAAGGCAACCAGCCTAATGTACACCAGCACGAAGTACATGCTCGATCCGGAGCTACGCGCGCGCCGAATTGTGAACATCTCGCAAAACTCGAATGTGGACTTCTGCAAGGCGTTCTGGTTCCTGGCCGAATCGGAGATGATGCACTCACTGCCCTCCTTCGTTGGCTTCAAGGTGAAAGTGAACCGCGTAATAACGATCCCTCCCGAGCCGATCCAGCTTAAGTCCAGTGGAACGAGCAACTCGGTATTCGTGGACATTCCCATCCCGAAGAGTCACGGTGGAGCGGCACCGATCAAGGCTCGGCTCATATCGGCCGTCAAGCGCAAGGGCATGATTGGCGAGCGGAGCAACTCGCAACGGAGCACTATCTACCCGGCGAGTCGTGGCCTCTTGTTCCACTGTCACGGCGGAGGGTTCGTGGCGCAAAGTTCCAAGTCGCACGAATCGTACCTGCGCGAATGGGCCGTCACCCTGAACGTGCCCATCCTGTCCATCGACTACAGTCTCGCACCGGAAGCTCCATTCCCGCGGGCACTCGAGGAGGTCTTCTACGCGTACTGCTGGGCTTTACGCAACTGTGAACTGCTTGGCACGACGGGTGAGAAAATCATCCTGGCCGGTGATTCGGCGGGCGCCAATCTCAACCTAGGCTGCGCGATGAAAGCGATCGAGTTGGGCATTCGGCGACCGGATGGAATCTTCATCGCGTACTGCCCGGTGCTGATCAGTTTCGTTCCCAGTCCGGCGCGAATGCTCTGCCTGATGGATCCGCTCCTACCGTTCGGTTTTATGATGCGCTGCCTGAAGGCGTACGCGTGCCCGAGCCGGGAGGTACTGGAGGAGAACCAGAAACGCCATGAGCAACGGCAGTCGATCATAAATGCCGGGCTGCAAATGCGCAACAATAACGTCGCTGGAGGTTCGTCGACCGCATTTATTTCAGCAGCAACAGCATTGAACGTTGCCGACGGTAATGGAGAAGTATTGAGGGAAGAGGATGAGCAGGATAACAACGAAAACAAAACACCAGATCGGTCTGATTCCGGCGATGACAATTCGATGTGGGAGCAGCTTAACAGTGTCAACACTGTGCAGGTGAGCTTTTGTCCTTTCTCGTCCATCCACGATGAATTGAAACAGTATATCTTCCCAAAATTGTGTAAAATAATAAACTTGATCCTGTAAAGCGAATTATGGTAACGTCATCAATTATGTTAATGTGATGTAACAGGACCATTTTTTCTTCAATAGCTGAGTGATAATCGTTTCGTTATCTCAAGCACTAGGTTACCATTATTCTTATTTTTCGGAAAACCCCCAGTAAAGACATATGAGTTAAAAATACCAATGATTTGTTCTTGTTCTTATCTGTCCTTTTGAAGCAGCTTCAAAATCAACATCTCAGCCCGGTGAGTGACACGGCCAGCGATACCCTAGCCCTGAAGAGCCAATCGATTGGGAACACTATCGACATCATCAGCCCGGACGAGAGCAACACCATCACTTCGCTGGAGGAAGATTCGCAGCCGATCACACTGCAACAGGTCAACCTGAATACCGAACGCAGTAACGTGACCGTCGTCGACGATCTTGATATGGATATGCCGAGCGATATCAGCTCGGAACCGAACACGAATCAGTACGTTTCGGATTTTATTGACCGGTTAGTAGATGCGTGATCGAAACGCAAGTTCCTGCTTGATTATACAGTGACGTCTTGTCCGTCGATCGTTGTAGATATGTTCTCGATACTACCACCAATGCCGCTGGAGAGATAGAACCGATCTTGCGCCCAGTCTCTCGTTCGCAATCGGAAGAAAATATCGTCCTAGATATAGGAAGAGAAGCGATAAGTGTGCAGAATCTGCAGGAACGGTGAGATGTTCGGTACAGTAACTAGAGTTCATCTAAATTACCTTCTCCGTCAACCATCTTTCCGATCTACAGTGTAACTACTGCGGCGAGTAATTTCGTGAACAAAGTGTCGAGCACGTTAACTAGCCTTACGGCTTCAAAACCTATCGCCGGCTTGTCTGGTGGCTCGCAGAATGAACTTCAGAGTAACTTGGATGCGCTGATCGCCCGCAGCCCGTCGGACGAGTTCATCTTTCATGTGCCGAAGGATTCCCACCTGTCGCCTTACTGGGCTTCCGACGATGTACTGAGTCAATTTCCTCCTACTAAAATTTTAGTGAGTATCATCGAAAAACCGGGAAAAAGGTCCCATTTTAGGGATATGTGATTTAATTCTATGTTATTGTTGCAGACGGTTGTTCTAGACCCTTGCCTCGACGACTGTGTGATGTTTGCCAAAAGACTGAAATCTTTAAACAGGTCCGTTTCGCTGGATATTCTTCCAGGGCTACCGCACGGATTCTTGAACTTTGCAACCGTGAGTCATCTGTTCTTGGGCAAGTCAGGCTGAGCTAAGTTAAGTTTGGTTTTCTTCTTTATTCTCTGATTTACCTAAGATTTCCAAAGAAGCTCACGAAGGATCTAAGCTCTGCGTACAGCGCATATCGGAGTTGCTCGAAATACCGACAACGCTGGACGATCCCGGGACGAAGCAAGGCTGTTGTTAGCGAACCTGTTGGTAGAGCTGCCTCGAAGACAAACACGGGCGAAATGTGTAATGCTTCTTCGCAGACACAACGATATATTCCTGCTCACCTTGTTACCGCACAAGAGTAAAATTGGACTTCTTCCAAATCTGACCGTAAGAGAAGCTTAGCACGTCAACATAGCCAAATTTCATAGCGCTTATGCAATACACTACGCATACTTCAAGTATATCGGCGTAAGTGACAAAGATTGGATGCATCTGCAATGCCTGAGAATCCATCCAGCTCAAGCGAGGCTTCTATTTAGCGTTAACTATAAAAACGTTCGTCCAATACCACGCATACAGGAATGCGGATCAGGACGAATGGGAAACTTATGGAACCAAATGAAAAAAAAAGTACATTTATTACAACACAGTGTCCTGTAACGTCCTGAAGAGTTGTAGCGAAAACAACCAATTGGCCTTTTCCTCTGCATTGTTTTTTACTGCGATGCAGCTTTATATTTTGCACATATTGCATAGGCACACATTCTAAAATGTAACTAGAGCGTAATCTATTGTCTGTATTTCATCTGGAAAGGAAAGTACCATGAGCCGTGCGAGAATACAACTGCTAAGAATAATATAATAACTGCTTCGTCGTACGCTGCTCATTGTTAATCCTTTTGATTCACTGTTTAAACATTTAAACAATTGAAAGCATGACGGGAGTGGAGTTTTTTTCAATTTCAAACGGAATTGGGAGGTCATGAACTTGAATCTCAGAAAATTTGTTATATTTGTCTTTCGGTAAGATCGATACAATTACACTATGATTGTTAAAGTATGTAACTAATGTCACTGTCGGCAGTAGACTAACATTGAAGAAACAGTTAGCACACTGGTGGAGGAGTGCAAAACCCATCCGTTCTCTTGTTACGCGTTACACGCTAATAATATTAAATGTTTCTAGAATAATTAACTCGAACGAAACACACGCGGCACCACGTGGAAGCAATCTTTTGCAAAAATGATTCTCACCAGAATGATACAGAAACAACAGATTAGTTAGTCAATCATATCCGTAAAAATCCGGTGACAAATCCAGCGTTATGTTCATCTCAATTTACTACTTCTACCAACACAGTTTCGTGTCAATTATATTGAACAATCAATCTTTTCAAGCAATCCGAGACTATTGAATTATTTCTTTTATCGCGTAAGACTCAATGTTTCTCGGTCTGAATGTTAGACTATGAAATTTAAATATGTTAGAACTAAATTGTCCTTGAAAGACGCGCGTGCAATAGTTCACGTTTGAAATGATGATTTTTCACTGATATACAAAACTAAATAATCTTTTACGACAAAAAGGATGTAAAAAATCTACTGCTTATATGAACGATGTGTTGTATTTATACCTAATATATTTGCGGTGTCTTCTCCGTATAACCTAAAGCAGATGAGGGGCGATAAAAGAGTACCGAAGAAAAAGTCCGAACGAAATGTACCTAACCTTGAGATGTTATTTATTCGTTTTCGACTGGAAAATATTGACACACAAGTAAGAGAAACTATTAACTCATTAAGACTTACTGTTGGGGTTAACAAACGGGAATCCAATGTTGGGGAGCATATGATGCCGAGTAGAAAGTATATTTCTAGATTTAATGGACGAACATTGAGAATAAAACATTATTACATTGAAAAAGAAGGTCTAAGTGATTGCACGGCAAAAATCCAATTCAAAATTTAACATCGTTGTTCGACGGCTTACCACGGTTGATGGATAAAATAGACGGTTCATACGTTATACTGATAAACTTTATTCGTCCTAAGATATTCGTTAAATGTTGGTTCACTTTGTGGCTGCATTTCTTGGCCTACCGCCAGCTGTACGTTCGTATGGGATACTTTTTCGCTTAACTATTGACAAGTGCTACAACAGAAACACAGACAAATTACAAGTTTATGGTAAACGACGGAACGAATCCGTTCGTGGGTACGAAGTACAACTGAGAGGCGAAAAATGTAACATGATCCGGATATTTTTAACACCTCGCAGAAAGATACAACGGCACGCTTCGGAAACGAACACCAAACAAACATAATCAACATGATGGGTATAGTCATTCTAGCTCATCGACTGTCTTACCGCACTTCAAGTTAAAGACCATAGCAATTATAATTTAACAAACACAATGAATCTGCTAAACTGAGTGACGAAAGCTTTCTCGTTTAGCGAGAGCACAAATTATTATCGAAGTCCTTCACGATTTGTCTTCCGACTGGCGCACACGTCGTCCTACGTGCATGTTAGGTGACGGTGGGGGGGAGGATGCGGAGGCATTCTATGACTTATCGGTTCTTTTCCGGTGCGGGTGGGGTCTGTTGCGAGGTCGAGTTTTGAATGCTCGAATGATTGTTAACGTTCACGTTAGCTGGCGCCTCTGGTGCTACATCATGTTCCGCCCCCGAAACACCATTAGCTTCAACGCAAAACGGCTCTGCGTTTTGTGGCGAATTGCCACTGGCGGCGGCAGCATCAGCGGCCTTCTTTGTAAGGGTCTTCTGTAAGACGTGAGCATCCGCCGGTTCGATTCGCTTATAGTAGTGTTGTTTAGTTTCTACGATTTCGAATCCAAAACGTTTGTAGAACTCGATGGCCCCCTTGTTGTCCACTTTCACATGCAGGAATATGCTATCAAAGTTGCCATCCCGCTCAACGCAATTCAATATGTGCTGCACCATCACGGTACCAATACCGAGCCGCCGATACGGATAAAGACAACCCAGTGTCATAATGTACAATCGACGCATGTTTTCCGAAGTGTCAATGCGTGAACACACCGCTCCGACCACCACATCATTGTAGTAAGCTAACTTAGCTAGCTCGCCTGACTCGAGTACGTCTAGGTAGAATTTAAGGTTGTACGACACCGGAAGCACGACGGTGTTAATCTTCTTGAGCTGCTTTAGATTGTGATGCGTTACATCGCCCAGCTCGATGTTGGCTCTGGCGGGTGCCTCGCGCATTAGTCTGCAAGCAAAGAAAAACAGTTATTAGATTAATAACAAAATATTGAGGTTAGAATAGCCTGGGCGGTTTCAGGTGGAATTGAGAATATCGATCCACGGGGAGCCAGTTACCGAGTCATTCTAAATCCGGAGCGGAACAGCGAACGCGACACAAAGTGGTGCCACAGGAAATAAGCTTATTAGGAGATGGGAAAGCCTCAATTTCGCGACGAAAACTGACCAGACCTTGCTTGAATGATCCACTGTTCCGAACGAACTGGCGACGGTAGCGCAAAATATGGTCTGTCAATTTTTGACTTTTGCGAAAGAAAATAACAGGGTTCAATCACACCCTCAAACCGGTACAAAACAGAGGATCCAAACGAGGATAAAATTAATTGCAACTTGATTACAACATGAACACGACTATACAAGACTATACAACCATACAAGAAGAATGAAAATTTACCCAGGAATAAATATGGTCGATCCAAATATATTGCTAGTTGAATTTTATTTAAAATAAATTGTTATTTATTATCACCTGCCTGAACCGTTTCATTGAACACACTGACAGAACGGAGTTGACGCACTCGCCAGCCTTTGTTATTCATTCGTCTCTTCCGAGGTGAGCGGGTTTGTTTGTTTCGCAAACGAAAAAACAGTCGCAATTACAAGTTTTCACTATTCAAGCGACTAAGATAGATATTATTCGATTGAAATAAACGTGTGAAGTGTTTGAGAGCAAGAATGGGAGCAGTACTGGGTCTGGTTTCGGCAGCCAATGTGAGTATGGTGGAACAATGGATGTTTATTTTTCCATATTGATTTTCCGTGTTTGTCACGACGTCAAGGCTGTGCATAAAAAAATATTCGTCGCTGGGAATGACTAATTTTCGGTTTAATTGGAAGAACTGCTCTGGAAAAGAAGTTGTGTTTGTAGATGAGAATGATAATTCTTTCTATCCGTAACAAATGATTTGACGATTATCTCAAAAGCAGGGACAACCGAATGAACTTTTTGTTGTTATTACTTCATCTTCTTTAGCTGGCTTGCTGCTGTACGGGAACTGCTTGTTCTTTGTGCTGCTCACTATGCCCTTCATCGCTGAAGTCCAACTCGACTGCCACCCGGTTCATGTACGCTCTAATGTTGGTGCTCGGGGCCATTGTTGGGGCCATCATGTTAGCACCAGGGTTACAAGGCTTCTTGCAGAAGGTGCCGTTCTGTGCAAACTCAACATCCAGCGCTTCGAACTTAATCCCCGCCGGTGAGACGATCGACTGCAGTTCAGCTGTGGGATATTTGGCGGTGTATCGTATCTGCTTCGCTCTGGTGTGCTTCTTCGCCCTGTGGGCACTGATGATGCTCGGCGTTCGCTCGTCCAAGGACTCCCGTGCAGCCCTTCAGAATGGATTCTGGGGCATCAAGTTCATGATCGTATTCGGTATCGCAATCGGCGCCTTCTTCATCCCTGAGTCGGGCTTCGGGGCGGCTTGGATGTGGGTCGGATTGATCGGTGGATTCGCTTTCATTCTGGTCCAGCTGGTGTACATTATCGATTTCGCCCACAACTGGGCCGAGGCCTGGGTGAGCAACTACGAGGAGGATGAATCGCGTGGCTGGTTTGCCGCACTTTGCTGCGCCACAGGAATCCAATACGCCCTCGCGCTCACTGGAGTTGCACTTCTGTTCGTGTACTTCACCCAAGCGGATGATTGCTCCCTGAACAAGTTCTTCATCACTATCAACTTGATTCTCTGCATTGCCGTTAGCATTTTGTCGATTGCGCCACGCGTACAAGAGCTCCAACCGAAGTCGGGCCTTCTGCAGAGCTCGATGGTAACCCTGTATACTGTTTACTTGACCTGGTCGGCAGTTGCTAACAACCCGGACGCGGAATGTAATCCCGGCTTTCTTGGCATCATCGGGGAGAAATCTAACAAGGTCCATTTCGATAAAACGAGCATCGTCGGATTGGTTATTTGGTTGCTGTGCATCCTGTACTCGTCCCTGCGCTCGGCCAGCAACGTTTCGAGATTTGCCGATCCGGAAAAGCAAGGTGAGATGTGTATTTCTTACAGGATAGTCGTAATTTTTTTGTTTCAGTTATGTTTTTTTCCACAAAGTTTCCCTTCGTAGATATATTCCAAGCATGTTACATATGTTTCCAAAAGGTTTCCATTGTCGCGTTGGTTAGTTGTCAAAATTTGATTGGAGGCTTGACTAACATAGAGTTTTCAATTCTTCTATTTTTTATGCTGTGTAAATCCTGCCAACACGAACTTTCTCCTTAACTGTGAATCTGTGCTATGAAATGTACTAACACCCTGTATGCCTTTCGACCGGGAAAAACAATTTACATCGACTGCACCAACCGCTAATTCCGTGAATCCTGTCCTCAACATCCTGTATGAATATCATCTAATGAATAAAGATCTTACAGCTACCCTCAGCGATGATGCTTCAGCTGGTGGCGGCCAGGGCAATGAATTGCGCGACAATGAAGAGGAAGCCGTAGCTTACAACTGGTCCTTATTCCACGTGGTTTTCATCTCTGCGACGCTGTACGTTATGATGACGCTTACCAACTGGTATCAGTAAGTATATTCTACTCAGCAAAGCTTCTATATCAAGGGCTGGGTCGATAATTACGCACTTTTAACCTTTCCAGACCGAACTCTTCGCTCGACACGCTCAATGCGAATGCAGCATCCATGTGGGTGAAGGTCGTCTCCAGCTGGATGTGCATCTCGCTGTACGGTTGGACACTTGTCGCCCCGATGGTACTGTCCGATCGGGAATTCAACTAAAATGACTTTTGCTACTACTCCCAACTCTAATATAATACCATTAGAGACGATCAAATAGTGAATATGGATCTTAACATTTTTCTATGATTTATATGTGATATGCGTACAGTTTTAACGAAAGGTTTTGCACGATCAACTGGACACATTCTGTTGCGTCTGTTGATCATATGGGAAGGCTGTCTGCAAGCGAGAGGGTTTTAGCATATATTGCGAAACAATGAATCGTATTGGATTCATAAATAAGAATACTGAATAGTTATACTCCAACTAGTAACAGCTTGCAACTAGTATCAATGCTGTATTTTCCCGTTTGGTTTGTTTCAATACTTGCTTCCAAAGTTTCAATGAGGTGTCATGCCCTGTATATTACACATTCAAAACGATATACAATCCAGCAGCTATAGTGTCAACATAATCCGCAAATAAATTAGTGATTCGTTGGAAACAAAAGCCTGCTTAGCTTCGCGTTTGATTTTGTTTTACTTCTGCCTCCCAGCTGCTAGTCCTATTCGTTCGACTGTTTTCTGGCGACCTAAAATTTCCATCATTTCCGGGACGGATGGACCGTCCTGTAGTCCGCTCAGGCCCGACCGAAGCGCTTTCATGAGCTTCTCAAACGCAAGATGGTTCCTTTCGGCAAATGCTTTCATGAATTGGCTTAGTTCTGACTTGTTGAACTCCGGCACGTCAGATTCTGTGGCGAGGTTTTTAGCAAGCAGTGCTAAAATGTCTACGAAAAAGGTAAATGTAGATTCAAGTATAGGATTTGGGATCTGATCTTTTCCTTTCTTACCTGAATCGATTAGTTTCTCCTTCGAAGGCTGCGGTAAAACCCAAAGGAATGAAAGCTTGCCGTTGACAAGATCGTGTAGCGAATCTATTCTCGGCAGCGACCAGTTCAACACCTCACGGACGTGGGCGGGATCTAGCTGCAGCTTCTTGACGTCTTTGGAAAACTCTTTTCGAACCATCTCCGTAACGACCCCTACAATGCGTTGGGCAGCTTCACTATCGTTTTGTAACTTATACCGTATCTCGCCTCGATTAAAATCCTTCAGAAGTTCCGGATTTAGCCGGCTAGAGTTAGTATTGATTTTCTTGAGGTCGAACTGCCGGATCAGATCAGCCAGTTGCGGTGCTTCGATATCGAGCAGTTCTTTGCCAAAGCCTCCACCGCTTTGGGTAATGTAGTTTAGCAGGGCTTGAGGGAACGTTCCAATATTACGATAGTGATCCAGCTGAACATCGCCCTGCCGCTTGCTGAGCTTCGACCCGTTCGGGTTCATGATCAATGGTAGATGAGCATACTGCGGTGGCTTCCAACCGAACGCGTGAAACAGTTGAATGTGTTTCGGTGTGGATATCTGCCACTCAACGCCACGCAATACATGCGTGATGCGCATGTAATGGTCGTCCACCACGTTTGCAAAATGGTACGTCGGGTAGCCGTCGGATTTGATGATTACCGGGTCACCTTCTTGTTGTGCTATGAAGTAAACGATCTTACCGTAGATCAGGTCGTTGAACTCGTCTCCCTTTGAATGGAGGCGAAAGCGTATGCAAAACTTATCGTTCTTCGCCAGTCGTTCGGCAACTTGGCCCGGTGTTAAATGCCTACATTTATTGTCATACTTCGGGACCTGTCGCAGCCGGAGAGCCTCTTTTCGTAATAGCTCCAATCTTCGCTCGCCGCAGAAGCAATAGTACGCTCGTCCGTCCTCCATCAGCTTTTTCACCTCCTGTTTGTAGATTTCATATCGTTGGCTCTGAGTGTACGGTCCATAGGGGCCTCCCTTGACCGGATCCTCGTCCGGTTCTACGCCAGCCCATTTCAAATCGGAGTACAGCTTTTCCGATGCGCCCTCTACGAACCGTTCCCGGTCAGTATCCTCAATGCGTAGCACAAACTTACCGCCGTTTGCTTTTGCGAAAAGGTAATTGAACAACGCGGTACGCAAGCCCCCGAGATGCATGAACCCTACAATGTGATGAGTAATCATTTAAATGTCTTTCGGCTCTAAAGAAATTAATTACTGTTACCTGTCGGGCTTGGTGCGAAGCGAACTCGTACCTCTGTGCCATTTTGACTAACGGTTGGTTGCGCATCCGACGATTTTTCACAATACAAACGAGTACATCCAACGGATGACGTTCTAAGCACTGTTAGGAGCCCAACGGGAAGACTTGTTTTCCAAATTGCGCCTGAAATTACGTTCATAACTATGTGCGTTTCACTAAACCACTGGTCATGTCGATACGAAAAGCGGAATCGTTTGTTTTTATGAACATCCTACATGACGTTTCCCGACGAAGGATCATAACAAACATTTGAGTGCATCACAAGACAGGGTGTAGCAAAAGGTTACAATGAATATACTTTTCATGGTAGGATGGATAAAACAATATAAAGCTTCTTTATTCATTCGCGGTTATCTTGGAATAGGATATTAGAATTGTATTGAAAATAAAAATTTGTGTAAAAATATGTGGTTAAAAATCGTTCAGTTCGTTGATTGAACCCTGCCTAATTCAACACAATGACGCAACTGTCACAGACAACACCTCAAGTCAGCTGTTCTGCTGTCACCATTCCTCGGTGTTCGTCGTGTGTGGAGCGTTGTTGGCTTTAGTCGCTTTGGTTATTACCGATTTTCAATCCATCCCACCGTAAATATGGTGTGGTGTTGAGCACAAACTTTCCCAGCAGTAAACAACAAGCTGGGGGTAAAATTCCGCGATAGAATGCAATCATAACATTCTTAAACTTTCCGTTCAAAAAAACAAAAAACCGAAAACACGGAGGCTCGGTTAAAACCCCACCACTCTGTTTGCGTTTTTGAAAGTGTGATACGAGAACAACGAATGTGTTGTGCGATCTAGGAAAGTTAACCCAATCCACGTCTCGGTGACGTCCGTAGCACAATCTGTTTTCAGTTGCATTTGAGCCATCATGAGGAACTATGTACCAGACATAATAATTTGGTAAGTATCGAGTGCCACTGCGGGGTAGTACGTTTTTTTGCTGGACCGTGCGTTTGCCTATCGTTTCAGTTTCATCGTAATCGTTACCGTAACTATCGTACGGATAGCATCGCAAATTCTTCATGAAACACTTAACGATGGGCCCGATCTTGCTGCCCAGCCGCTCGACGGAACCGAGCCTCAGCCAGAGCTTTCACTTAGTCAACTCATCGACAAGAAGTCGAAGGAGTACTCGTGGGTGTTACGGTTGATGGTAAACGTCTTCGGCTACATGTGCATCTTCGTACCAGGAGTACTGATTTATAAATACTCCAAGCGCACCAAATACCTGGAACGTTCCGAACGATCGAGTCTTTCGACGTTAGTGAAATTCTGCTTCTCGGGATCCGGTCCGGATGGCCTCGATCGACCGCTCGACGGTGGCAGTCAATCCGGAGGTAAAGCAGCGCCAGGAAAACGCACGACGGCACAGGAATGTGGCCTTCTCTGCTACTGTCTCGTGGGTTTGATGGCATCGTATCTGACATGGGGAGTGCTACAGGAGAAAATCATGACACAGGAGTATGAAGGGCCTGCAGGACGCAAGGCGCACTTCAAAGATTCACAGTTTCTGGTGTTTTCAAATCGCGTACTCGGCTTCCTGATAACAGCAGTGTACCTTGTGGCCAAGCGCCAATTTCGGCACCGTGCTCCATTGTACAAGTATTCATATGCTTCCTTCTCGAATATCATGAGCGCCTGGTTCCAGTACGAAGCGCTCAAATTCGTCAATTTCCCCACACAGGTACTTGCGAAGTCCTGCAAAATCATTCCAGTGATGATGATGGGAAAGATTATCTCTCGCAACAAGTACGAATTCTACGAATACCTCACTGCAGTCATGATCTCTGTTGGGATGATCTTCTTCCTCACCGGTTCGACGGACGAGTCAAAAACGACCGCCATGACGACGCTCACCGGGGTGCTGTTGCTATCGTTCTACATGATCTTCGACAGCTTTACTTCCAACTGGCAGGGCGAGCTCTTCAAATCGTACTCGATGTCCTCCATCCAGATGATGTGCGGCGTGAACCTGTTCAGTACGCTTTTCACTGGAGCATCCCTCGCCATGCAGGGTGGCTTCTACAGCTCGCTCGTGTTTGCGGTCGACCACCCGAAGTTTGTGATCGATTGCGTCGTGCTTTCCATTTCTTCTGCCATCGGTCAGCTGTTCATCTTCTACACCATCGCAACCTTCGGAGCGGTCGTGTTCACGATCATCATGACGATGCGGCAAGCCGTTGCAATACTGCTATCGTGTCTCATCTATCAGCACCGCATTTCGTTCCTTGGTGTCATCGGCGTCTTGATCGTGTTCCTTGCCATATTTCTGCGAGTGTACTGTAATCAGCGATTGAAGGCAATCAAACAACGACACCAAGCCACTCAAGGCAGTGGCTCGGCAAAGCCAAGAATCAACGTTTAGACCGGCAGTAGCGACAGGTTTACTTAAGTAGTGGAGGATGAGATGGACAGAAATTGCGTGAGGATCCTGTAATCTCGATTTTCGAATTAGGTGTTCATTGATAGCAGATATATACTTCGTTAGCACAGAGGCAATTCAGCTTATCTAATTTTGCTGGGGAAGATTTTGCCAAAGCGATTAGTATGCTGTAAAGCAGAGCTTCTTATAGTTTTCTAACTCGTGATCCTATTTTTGATCATAGATATTTGATATGCCAGTTTACCTGTGCCAAAGGCAGAAGGTGGCTAATTTCCTTTATAACTACTGCAATATCCTCAAATTGTGATAACATCCATAAGACAGATTCAAGGCTAGCCTTTGTCGCTCCGATTTCACTGATATATATATTTATATATTTTATCTATTCTGCTAATTGAGCTTTTGCCGATATTTCGTTCCCCCCGGAGTGAGTTTAAGAAGTTCTGCTATAAAGCTGAATTATTTTATTTAAGTACGCTACGCTAGAGTAAACAAAGCGCAACCAATAATGCGTTAAAATAGGCAGAACAAATCGACCGTTAAAAACGCTTACAGGCTTGTTGTAACCGAAAATGTGAAGGAGTGTGAATCATGATTATGTGTTATCTGAATGAAGAACAATAAAAATCCAATGGGCAATGGGTATGGTAACGGTATCCAAAGTCCAAATAAAAATAAAACGGTCATTATTGGATGAAATTTTTCCTCCAAAACAAAAAAGGATTTCCCAAATAGATTAAATCACTATACATTTAACCTCCTGGCTGATACCATAATCATCGGCATGAAAATTGAATCGAATTTGCACTACTTTATAGCGAATTGCTCCGTAGATTTCAATAATAGTTTTAGGAAGGTTGTATTGATTTCTAAAAAAATATTCCAACGAGATTGGGTTCAGTAGTTTTCAACAATAGTCATTGTTCTTTTTCTATGAAACCTCAATAACACTAGTTGCAACTCTAGCAAAAACACTAGTTGCACATAGGCGTGCGTTATCAGCTTCATCAGCAATCCGACGTTGTATATGGTTAGATCAGGATTATAAACCTGTACCATCTGTTAAAATGTATAATTCAAATACTAAGCCTCCACTTGATGCTGCAGGTAAGTCCATGGGTACAGAAAGGTGTAAATAGTCTAGTTCACAATAATGTACGCATGTATTACATATTTGAAAAGATTGTGACTTACTGCAATCAAAAAGACTCTCTACTACTACGGACTCGGCAAAGGTGTCTTTTATCAACCGGCAAGGACATCCATCGCTACATCGATAGCCAGAACAACGACGCTAGGCCAAAGCAAATTGCAACAAAAACAATACACTTGAACCATGATTTTAAAGCATTAACATGAACGGTTCATGACAAACTGTGTCTAATCCCTCCTGGCAGGGACCTGGGCGTCGGGTTTGGGGGACAGACTGTCGTAAATAATAATGCCATTACGACAGTGAGGGAATCTAATGAGAAAATGGGAACGAACTCACCACATGGCCCTCGGGCAGGGTTAGCCGTGCAGTTTGTTCCCCTTTTGATGGGGGTTTTTATTGTATTATCTTATAACGGGAAAAGCCTTCCTTTATCCCTCGTCACCGTTCAGGGACAGACGTTTTTTTGGGGACGTTATAATCTTAGCGCTAATGAGGATGCGACCCATTCCGCTCAACGTTACGCACCAAATTTGTTCGGTTTAAAATTGAGCATTTTTAGCAATAGTATATGATAACAGATAAAATATTGGCAAAACAGATGTGAAAAGAGTGGCAACGCTTTTCGGTTTATTCATCTGTCTTTGCAGTTTAAATGCAACTGAAAAGAAGTGCGTTCGAATTCAAAAGGATCAAGTATTAGATGTGAGAAATATTCGTGCTTCACAATGTGACTCTAGTCCGGTGCTGAAATCGGTCGTCCATGCCTTGTTCGGGTGCCATCCTTGAAGATTAGAGTGGCAGGAAATGAGAACTGATTGTGTTATGGTAAGAAAATCCAGGCCAGCCGACCCTATCTCCCCAGCGTCACGTTGTTATTGATGGTCGTGCGGCAAACGGTTTGGAATGAAACGAAGAGCATTCCAGGTTTTCGGAATGCACGTCGATGGAAATATTCTGACGTTCCACCGGCCCATTATGTCACATGGTTACACATATTTCAACCGATTGGTATTCAAAACGTACGTGGCGGACGGGCTATAAAGCAACTAAATAATTGAAGTTGATGGAATAATAAATCGCGTCGAACCATTTAGGTTAAGTGGGAAATATTGACCTTCTGTGGCCGTTATCTGATGCAGAAGGTGAACTGAAGCTAAAGAACGGAACCACATTTCACTATGTAATAACAATCATCGTGGATATAACAATAACACTACCGTTACAGCGGAACATGGGAACATTTGTAGAGGAATGGCAATTTTAGCCCAAATTAGTACGTGTCACGCCGCACAATCGTGAAATAATTGGGACTCTTCACACACTACGTATAGCAAGTAATCACGCAATGTACCGGTTATTTGGGAGCTGGCGCATGTCGCTGTGTGTGTCGTGAAGAGAAGATAAAAAAAAAGCTTGCTAATGATAATGTGAGCAAAACGCAGCAAAAGAATGTTGATAGCTCCCACCTAGAGACCATCGAAACTAGAAGTGGTTCAACGAAGGTGCAACAATGGTGTTAATGTTGCGATAAAAAAAAAATTTGCAGTTGGTGAAAACCATGTTTTACTCCGACCATTAAAAGTTGCGGTGGAAAATTGGCGCGCACTTTTTTTTAATTGCTTTTCCATCACTCGGGCGAACTATTTCCGCCCCACCCCCCTTTCTATGCTCCTATCAGTGTTTGGTTTACTTTGTCACATAGAAAGTTGTCCCGTCTGGTGGCTGCAGAGGTTGACCGTATTTTCCTGCCCCACCCGCACTGTGGAAAAGTTTCGTGACATTGAAATGGTCCAGGGAACAATCGATGCTTTCGTTTCGTTGTTGTCTGTAGACGCTCCCAGGCGATGTTGTCCTTTTTTGTTTGAAGAGCAGTCTGTGAGACGCGACTCACTGAACGTTGACCTTTCCTAATGGTGCGCTTTATGTGTGTGCTCCAATTTTCCCTTTGTAAACGGGTGTCATGTTTTAACATGCAGAACGAATCTTACCACTCTGGAGACAGGCCGACCTGAATGTATTATTACCCTCCGTCGATGTGTAACGATTATGCGAAACGAAAGTGGAGAAGAAAAACATACATTCATTAAGTGGATGTACCGGAAGTACTGCCATAGACGAACTTCGCTGCGTGTGGGAGGCACAAGTAATGATAAGATCAAACCTAATTTCCTGCCAATTTTTCCCCATTCTCACGACGCGCCCCGACTGCACCGACGCAGCGCAGCTGGTGCTCACTGTGCTGAGAAAGAAGCAGCCAACGTTTCCCAGAAACTGCAGCTTGTCTAGGTTGTCTCCGCCAGATTCTCCAGGGGATGCCCACTTGCCGGCCCACTGGCTCCTCCCGGCACTCGTCGTAAAAGCATACAATTTACGGCGGCGATCCTCGAGCCGGAGTTGCCGTTCGGACGCGGAGTCCGTAAACGACACTTCGCTTCTGTAACGGAAGTACGGAATGCTGCCCCACTTTCGGAACCGGCGGCGAATCCGTGGTGTGTTTTCGTGGCGTGTGCACAACGGATGCGCTCTGCTTTGTTTCGGCCAGCTCGTCCAGATGCACCGACAATGGTTTCATCAAACGACGCTATCATGGACACGACGGCATGCAACCGTCGTATCGGGTTCACGTGGCGCAATGTTTCAACCGTCCTCCGGTCCGTTGAATGGACCCTTCGGTGTATTGTTTCTCTCACTTGCGCCGGCTGCTGCTGCTCGCCCTGGTGTTCGTCCAACCGTTCTTCCCATCGTATCCGAGTCGTGGTTAGCGTTACAAAGAAGTGAAAAAAAAAAACAATACGGGAAATATCCTTTTCTTTCTTCCTGTCGCATTCTACCCGTACCCGTGGTTGGATAAAAGGATGCATTGAAAGATGGTGGCTCATCTTTTTTGGATTTCTTTTTTTGTTTTACGTCAAATTAATGTACACTTGGGTTTACTTTTTTGCGGTTGAAGTGACGTAACGTTCTGACGCCGACGGACGGGGGCAAAAACTACCGGACTACCTTCCCTCATTTACATGAACATTATTCGCATCCCGACTCTGCGCATTCAACAGTCGTGCCTGGTTGATTTTCAATGTAACAGAAATTCTGTGATGTAAAAACAAAATTTATGTTTAATAGCCAAATGTATGTTTAACGTGAATAAACCAGAATTATAAAAGGTATTTATTTTAAAATATAAATATAAAGTAACAAAACGTATGATGGCCCATGAAGCACCATCTGATGACCGAGAAGATGGAGAATCAAGCTCAACAATGATGAGCTGATAGCTACCATTATAGAGATATGCAACGGTCCGATATGCCAACTACCAACAGACGAGCCAGCTCTAGCGAGGACTATACGGGACTGGAAGAAATCGATGCTGGGTCGTAATGAAAATCCATTCCGTGCTAAGTTTGATCTTCTGTATTGACGTAGTGTGTGTGTACGTGTGTGTGTGTGTGTGTGTGTGTGTGTGTGTGTGTGTAGGGTGTTGCATAACTGTTCCCGGTGGTGCTGTGGGGTCCCAGGGAGGGGTGTCTGTGCCCATACAATCAGTATGGAAATCATGGTTCTCATTTCGAACATCCTTGTCGTCTCCGATCGTCGTTATCATCGTCATCGTTGGGCTGTGGCGATTGCGTGAAACCGAACGGCACGGAAGTTCACATATGGAGCCGAGAATCTGGATCTGACTGCATTATGTTCTTTTTATGCCACTGCTCGAGGTACACTCGAGTGGGGGATGGGAAAAAAAAAGGTCGACCATCGGTGGTCCAGCTGCTGAAACAGTGTCCAATCAATGTCGTCCCATTTCCGAATGGAGTAGCATGCATATTTTAGAACAAATGTCAAATGTAGTATCGAAGCCGTCCCTCAGCATAGAAGCACGGATGAAGTAGAACTATTTTAGTAACCTTCAATGGGTGGCAAACTTGGGCTGTCTCCTGTTGTTGTCTATTTCCGCAGACTCACAATATTTAAACAAGCTCCAATACTCCATCTAATGAAATTTACCTTATCCATCGTAGTGAAGTAAAGTACATTATTCATATAAGAGAAGGTCAAATATAACTCTACCACGGCCCATCCACCGCTTGCATCCGAAAATAGGAAGCGAAGTACTCTGCTGCAGCAGGGCGACTAAATTGAATAATTTATGAAACTGTACTTAACGACAATTTGCTGAATTAAACATAATCTCGAAAGGGGGAAGAAAAGTAGACCGAAGTGTTGATGGGCGAAAGGTGTGACGTGGGAAAAATACCTGCAATCGCTCGGAAGGAAAAAAAAAGGTTTCTCCTGGCGGACGCTCTTCTGCCGATAAAACGTAGCATCTGCTCGTTACGGGTGCGCCCCTCTTACCTTTTGGTAGGAAAATCCAATCTAACGCATGGGGATAATCATATTTCGTGCCGCACGCTTTATCTAAGCGCTGCAGTAAAGCCGGTCTGCTGCAGCCGGTCAGCAGAGGGGGGGGGGGGGGGGGGCCGCATACACCAAAAGGATTATGCAAAAGAGC
>JAOEFI010000003.1:19545809-19555877 GCA_034621735.1 Anopheles plumbeus
CCCCCCCCCCCCCCCCCCCCCCCCCCCCCCCCCCCCCCCCCCCCCCCCCCCGCACACACCTCAAGGATTATGCAATAGAGCACGAGCAATTGAGAGGCTGTCATACCTGCTTGTTTGCCAGGCGATTTGGTCGTCGCGGGAAATTGCATCCTCACAGGAAAGTGTTTTATTTTTACCAACTCAGTAGGCAGGAAAATTAGAAGAAATAATTTCATTTTGCAGAAGAATCGCTTAGAGCTTTTCATGAAAAGAAAAAGAAACACACGCACACAAATTGGGCGGGGGTGCGTCGCAGTAAACAGTGAGCCTGAATGACTTCCGATACCGTCCGACCTACAAACAATGGAAGGCCGGAAATGGAGACTCTTTCCGGTTTTCCGGCATATACATTTGTCTGATGGATTGCGGGAGGGCTTTCGGCTGTTCCTTTGCGCAAGACTTCATTCACAAATGCCGACTGGCATGTCGATTATCCCAATGTGCTCGACCTTCCTGAAACAATGAACTGGCGGGCCAAATCTGACTTTCGCTTGTGGTGTGTGTTGGCGTGGCTGGGTGGATCGCTGTTTCGGAAAGCCAAACGATGTTACGACATGATTTAACTGGCGGCAAATGTTTGGCTAGAATTTATGCACTCCCACCCTCTCACCACCGCTCCCCCACCAAGTTCCGCGGTTCGTTCGAGAGCTTTCCTTCGAGGAGGGAGACAGGGGAAAATATTCTAGCAAACAACAACCATTTTGGCCGACGGCGGATCGTCAAGCTGGCGTTGCTACATCTGTTGAGGTCAGTAGGCATTCTCGAACGATTATACGCGAAGGGAGCCGCAGGGGTGTAGTGAGGCCGGCGCGAGACATAAAGCAATAAGCTGTCCACGAGCGGGGGCAACAACACATTCTTCGGCACGATTTTCTTCGAATTTGGTTCGCTCGGGAATGGAATGCCATTAGCCGTACCGTAGCAGGAAGGCTGGGAAAAGGGTCATTGTAAGCGACTCGGGGGGTTTATCTTCGGGAAGGAAGGGAAATTCCGTTCGATGCTTTATGAATTCATCCTAACGAGGTGGGTAGTTTCCAGGTGGCGGAAGGAAACAAGTGCTGGGATAATTTAAATTCAAACGCACATATTTTGGACCAATATTGGAAAATCTGTTCAATAAAAGAAAAAGGATGCGATAGGTTCATAAAAGTAGATCTACTATTTTCTTCAATGAGTGTAAGCTTTAAGCCGCTTAACAGACCACCTTGTAGTCAGGTTCAGGTTTTTCATTTCCTCCGGTTTTATATTCTTCGAAATCCCAATTCGTGAAAAGAAGATTTTTTATTCCTTCCCTTTTTGAGTATTCCCGGGACTCCGCTTTTTTTTTGGCAAAAAAATAACCACGAATCGGAGGGACAAGAGATTCGCGGTGTGCATACGAAATATCACAAACCATAATTATGGCTGATGAAAGGAAACCTCGCATCGATCGGTAATTTGCATACACCAGCACCCTCGTTGGCGGCATGCAGAACAGGGCCCGATATGGATTACGCTGTCGGAAGTTGTGCTTGTTCCATGATTTACAGCCTCCACTGAACATCGGTCCCGAAGAATAGGTGGCCAAGTGTGAAGAAAAAACCCACCCTGTCGCTCACTTAGTACGGATCCGGAAGGGAAAAGAATAATACATGAACCAACGGGGAAATGAAGTGTGTTTGCATTCATACGACTGATCACACACACAGACACTTTTTCCGGGAAGTGAGACTCGAATTCTCGGCCCCCGTGATGGCCTTTTGTCTATGTAGCATACATTATGTATGGGCCAGCACTTTGTTGCATGCCGTCACGCTGTTGGTGTTTTTCCAAGTCCCCCATGTTTACCCGGGTACAATAAAGAACAAAAGGCGGTTTTCTCGAGATGTTACTTGAAACGGACAAAGACAAATCGCCGAACAAACAAATGCCGAACTGCCGAAAGGTAGGAGTTTTCCCGGCAGGGAAACTACGAACTTCTAGACGCGCTATAACCCCGGCGTGAGTCGTTGCTAGAGCTACAACAGTTTTCCAAACGTGACTCGCAGTGGCGAACGCGCAAACCTTCGCCGTTCGGTCACTCACGGTGGAAAGTGTATTCGATTAAAAAAGCTTCGTAAATGGCATTATAAAGTTGGGGCGGCAGAGATGCTCGTACACGTTCGGTTGGCGGAGAAGGCAGCACTCAAAACGGGAACTCAAGCAGTTGGCGTTTGATTTCGTCACGTGAGTATGGCGTAACAAGGCGGCATGGCGTTTGCGTGTCCGGAAGAACAATTCGCTGGCCAACATTTTTGGGACAAATACATGTAATTAGGAAGTAAATTTTAGCATCCTAAAACTATGCTTGAACTTGCATACGTGGTTCCTATATTTCTTCATCCAATGATCGGCAACAGTCATAGAGGCGATCTTTGGGAAAGCCTACTGGGATCCCTTTTCTCTCGGAACACAAATCGCCAATGGAAAATATGAATGAACTCCAGGCGTCGCAACCCGGCACCAACCGGATACTACTGTGCGTCGCCACTGGTAGAACACAGTCCACTCCACGTGTCGTCCGTATCTGCCGTACGAACGGAGCAGCACTCCTTGAGTGCAGCAACGCCCCGAGAACGCAAACCGATGGACCGAACTAATCCTCCGAGCGGCGAAGCGATTCTGGCGTGTGGCGTGCCTTCGTTTCTGGTTCGTCCCATTTTCGTAACGTTTCGGTGCCGTGTTGTTGTTCCACAGCACCGTTTGGGGCAGGCAATGCTGTATCCGTCGTCCTTGCGCGCCGTTCGCTCTCGAAGTGTGGCACCAACTCCGCTGGCAGTGGCATTCGAAAGCATCCGTGACGCCGAAAGCGGAGATTTCAGTTCAGTCTGGTGCGGAAAATCGCTTGATATGGTTTGGCGCAGGAATCGCTGCGACTGCCATTGTTGTTCAAACTAGCGGTTTGTGTTTTGTCCGGCCGTGTTCGGAGTGTGTTTTCCTTCTCGGCCGTTTTCAGTGCCCGACTGTGCGGTTTGGAGGGGTGGTGTCAGTGCACCCGGAAGTGGTTTCCCGAGCGGAGGAACTCAACGACCCCCGTTGTACACGTATGCACAATTAAAGGGGTGTCCAAATTTCGGCCACTCGGGTCGAGCGTGTCCCTGAGAGAGAGAAAGGAGCAAACCGACCGGAAAAAGGAATTAAAATAAAACTAGGTCCTATCCGCCCATCCCGGAGGCAGTCGGAAAAGTGCATAATTTCAGTGATTAAGCAACATAAAGGGTTTTTGTGTTTTTATTGCATTGACCCCGGAGGGTCCGGCGCGTTATGGCTTTTCCCGGGCTCGGTCGTATGAAGGAAACGAGTTTTCGGGCATGCCCGTAGCTTATTTGCCGGAAAGTTTTCCTGCGAAAGGTGACGCAAAATTTGAGTTATTAAACATTAGACGCAAAAAAAAATCGCGGTGTCATGGTGTTGGCACCTTTCGAAGTGATTATAACACCCCGTCCCGTCATCGTGGTCGTTTATCAGATGATTCTTAAATCGTTACCGAACGGTCCCTGTCTGCTTCGTAGTGGAAAAGTGGTCTGAACCAGGAGTGAAAAACTGTAATTAAAAAACAGTCTTAGTAAATGTTGTGTTTCGTATTCTTTAGTCCAGTGTTTTTATTTTCCGTGTGTAGATTCCGTTTGAAAGAAAGATAGTTTAAGAGTATCACAGAGGCTATGTTTGTCGAGATGTGTTATACAACTTTGAAGTGATCGTAAAGGTGCTTATGTGTGTCTGTGTTTTTGTTTTTTACAAGTATTTTTTGGATAGTTTTACATCGACCACAACTAATGTCGAACGAACCCGATTAAAAATGTGACGCAGTGAGGCAGCAACAAACAAAAGAAACCACTCGACGTATTTCGATTCAATTCGAATATTTCGATTGCCTGTACCGATTCGCCTGAAGGGACGGGAATCCACAGTCGACACTCTCGAGCAACGTCAAGGATCCCGAACGAGCCAAACATGGATAAGGATTTGACGACTGTACAAAGGTAATTTTTTTCGTTGCGACACAATTAATTTGTCCCCCCATTCCTCCGTCGTCCTTCGATCGATTCGTTTTCCGGTTTCCTATACTCGACTCAATTGACAATTGCGTGGGTCTCGTCTTTAACCAAACCAAAAGTGAGCGTCAATCGATAGGTACAGTCAAAAGCGAAACATATCTGCCGATCCGAGTACCAACATTTTATTTGGGCTCACATTTCGTCCACGATCTTCTTGGCAATCATTCAGGCGATAAAGTTAATAATAAATGATTTTTCCTTTTTTATTCCTCTCGGGTGAAGTTTCAAAAATAAACACACTTTATCGAACGACACCTACCTCCTCATTGACTTGCGGGTGTTCACAGGGCGACGAGAGGTAGCTCCATTTGGAAGCGAACTGGTGAGATGGGGCCATAAAAAATTTCATCGCTGTTTACCAATTCTACACCGCCCAGGCTAGTAAAATTTGGATTGAAACGAGCATCATTCGAGGAGGAGGTGGATAATACCCCCAATCACACGTCCGTCGGTTATGTTGGCAGTAGGTTGTGTGCCATTGGAAACAAAAACCCCCCTTTTGAACGGGGCAACAACATTGATCCGGAAAGGTTGTTATCGACGGGCCCAGTGTGTTGGCCCTCGCCATCAGAAGTGCCGAAAATTCAATAAGCTCATTTGCTAATTGCTTCACGCCTACCGGGTGGCTACGTGGAACGGTAATGTGTGTGCCATTCGGTCGCCAGTTTTCCGTACATCCGTGTATATTGCTGCGCAGATAAACATTATCGTGTTGTAGCAATTGTCATGTTTGCCTCGGAACGGTTGCACCGGATCGCACTTTCCAATTAGTCCCCAATGGGTGCGTCAAGCAGGTCTAATTGAAGGGTCGGCGGAGAGAAGGGGTGGTTGGATGTGCCGAATGGGACACACTACCGCACCGACGGTCCATTAGGACGGGGTGGAAAAAAGGACGCTACCCGACGAAGAATGGACGCTTATTAAGAGTTGATTATTGTTTTGTATTCTACGACGCAGTTCTGTTTATGTAACAACTTGTACGAGTGCACTGGGCAATACAATACAGTGTGTCAATGTCAGGCAATACAATACAAGACATGACTTAGAAAAAAGGATCTTGTCATCAGCTTCATAATATAAAGCTTTCCGAATGAAATTCGTTTTTAAGGGTCACACCATCGGTTTAGGAGGTTAAGAAAGAAATAAAGGTGAATATAATCTTCAATTCTCCCATTTGAAGCATTTCAATAAAAAATATTATGAAAAGCTTCGCAAAAAATAGTACAGGAAAAATAGACACTCCTAACGGGACGAATCATCCCTGGAACTGGGTTGGATTGCCGTATAAGGCCAAGGTATAAAGTTTATGACCGCTACCGAACCGAACCAAGTGTCACAGAAAAAGATAACCATCCCAAATTCTCATTCCTGCTGCCTGCGGCCTTAAGTGAAACATTTCATTTATGAGTTCCCGCTGGAAGAAAAGCCGTCCTACCATTTTTCTTCCCATCCATAACCCAGCCTCTGCTGGGCTGTGGGGACTCTATCAGTACGATATTATCCCATATCTTACAGCAACTCACAGATTTATAGCTAGCCGGGTAGGGTAGGGCCAACCGGGATGGAGTACGGGGGAGAAAGCGGTCGTAAACGAGACGGCTGCTCACTTGAGCAAACGCGCACGTGACATCTGTGTTGATGAGAAAATCAACCGGGTCTTTTAAGTGTGCACAGGTACGAAAGCCACATCTTGATGGTAGCGGGGAAAGGTTTCTTCAACGCCTGTCACTCCGTTCCGTTCCGACGCTGACCGCCGACTATCTTTAGTACACAGACAGACACGGTTTGTGGTTGAACCTTTGAGATAGTTTCAGTCGAGAAAAACAGCCACGGCAACCCTTTGGCAAGCTGAACTGGAAGGGGTTAGATCTTAGTGGGTTGCCATAGTTTTCTTACTGTTTGCTAAGATTGATGCTCTTAGATAATAGTGCTGCTCGTGGTGTAAGCGGTTCTCTATTCTTTTGCTAAAGTTAACCGATTCAATGAAGTGTTATACTATCTCAAAATCCGATAGAAATTTTCTAACTTATCTCAATCATTCACTTTCTTAGAAACGAATGCCGTACAGTTCTTGCAGCCCGCTGGAAGTATGTTGAAGTGTCTTTGATAGAAATCTGTCACGGTTCCTAAAACCGAACCGGAATCAAGCCCCGTGGTTTTGTATCAAATAAATCCGATTTATGTCAAATAACCGGAGATCGGATAAGCGCAGTAAAGCTGGGTCCTTCCCGTCCCCGCGGTCACCATTTGTGTCATGGTGTCAGCCAACCGGAGATGGTGGGATTTTGCGTTTACAACAAACGGGATGCGATATGGTAACCTATCGCCTTCCCCGATCGCTGACCGACCGGAGAACGACCGATAAAAACCGTCCCGTGCTGCGTATTCGCACATGTCGCTAAAACTTTACTATTCCCAGTCGCCCAGTCCAAGTCATTGGAGCGTGATGCTCGCTGTCCTTTGACGAGCCTGACAGGTTACAAGGCGTGTGGATGAGCTCGCACCAAAACCGAAAAAAAACAACAAACAAGCGACATAATCCCTTCTCTCGGGGAAAACATGAACCCACCCACTGGTGGTAGTATACTCCGTGGTGCTGGGCGGCTGGAGGGCTATGGGAGGGGAACAAATAACACCACATACGAGCGAGCATGTACCGGGAATGACGATACGCGCAATAGTGGGTGTTGTTTTTGTTGTACATGTGCCCCGGCAAGGACCATGTTGAAGTGTGCGGAACCTACATCGATTTCTGTCGCACCGTGTTTTCATGCCCATTACATGTCACCGTCGGTTGACGTGACCCATTCACGTGCGAATGATTCTAATGACTAGAACGGAGAGGGAAGAAAAAAAGAGGAGAAAGATTCGTAAGCCGGCATCACACGTTTATAGATGCCAGGTCAGACGTTGCTACCAATGTACAGGAAAACAACACTGGTCAATGTGTCATCCCCTACGGCCTCCGGATTCAGAAAGACACCAAAGTCCTATGCATCAGGTCAGGTAGATATGGATGTGTCGTACGAAGTTGACAGTTGATGTCTCCCCACCCGTGGGGAACTAGGAAAAGAACATGGGGCATTAACGTTTGCACATGAATGAACAAGGTCATGAATGTGCAATAAGAACAAGGGTATAAGGAATATATTATTAAATAAAATATTAAAGTAGAAAACCAATTTACTTGAGTTCTTTGTCGTGTATTAAAGAAAAACTCAGTACCACTTTTTGTAGCTTTAATCATCATTTGTAATGCTTTTTTTTTAATCTGTCGGAAGTTTGTTAACACACTTTACTTCCGCTTGTTGAATCTTCTAGAAGTTGCTTAAATGATGTGCTCTCGAATCCAGGAATGCACGTATTTCATTTTCAAAAATTTCACGAACGAACTCCTCGACGTAGAGCATGACGTCGTTGAATTTGCGTATCCGGTGCAGAATGTACACGACTCGAAAAAACAAACCAAGACGTCCTAATGCACACTGAACCTGGACGGGACTGGGCTGGGACTCGAGATTCTGTCACGCCCGACCAGGTCCCAAGAACTGGGAAAACAGCCAACAATAATATTCGGCAGAACGTTGTTCTGGCACACAGCTGGAACCGTTGCTGTTTCCCAGACCGTTTTACTATCTCGAGTGAATTCCGGAATGTACGTCGCATGTACGTCGTCCGGGAACCGCCAGGACCGAACGCTGGCAGGCCCATCCCACCGAGTTGGGCTGGCCTCATTTGCAATCGCATCCAGACGTCGAACGTTGACATCTGCGTTCCGTCTGCTCGGCAAACACTGCTGCTGTCGACGGTCCCGCTGGCGTAAGCTAATACCTTCGGCCAACACGCCCATGGCGCTGCCATTTTTTCTTCCCCACATTTCCACTTCCTAGCAAAATAGCTGAAGATGCCCCGCTGACGAATTCCGCAGCACTCGTGGCGACCGGGGGTTGAAACGTTTCAATTTGATTCGGTGGCGTGCCGGGCATGGCTGGCTGCCTTTCTGCTCGGGTGCATGCGACGTAACCGAAGGAACCAAGTAGCCGACATAATGTAGGCTTTCCTTTTCATAATAGTTCCGAAGAAATTTATTCATGATTGGGAGGACGAAAATACGTGCACGTGCGTACTGCAGGGCTCGTTCTCGGTTCCCTGTATCGGGGCGCGGGCAATGTTTGTTTGCTGATTGCTGCTGATCGGGTGTGCCCCGAATGGTGCGGTGTGAAACGCACGGTGGCAATGTGACGGTGGTGTTGTTAATGGCTACGAGGCGTAGGGAAAATCGATACATCCTTCATTGGAATATTTATTAACGATACATCGCTGCGGTGAACGAGCCGATTGCTCCGGCTGCTAATGGCTTCGATATCTAGAGCAGTTTTCTGCTCGCTCGTGTTAATTCGTTGATTCTTCGTAATAATCGATTTTCGGCACGGACGCGAGTTGAATTGGCATGTGGCAGTTTTTACACTTGCATTTTGCGTTACTAAAGATCAACCGATTTTGCAAGCAATTATGTAGGTGTCAGATAAACTATGAACTTTCAACAAAGCGTCCTACATTATGACATCAAATGTTTTCAGAACAAACTATGAATTTGGTCGGCTTTATTTGCTCAACGCTCCATATCGTCATCATGTTTTACTAGATGAAAACTAATAGAGTACCTATGCATCTATGGCAGTGTCACTTTAGGTTGCGGGGGAGGGGGGGGGGGGGAAGCGTTGTCTGCTTTTCCGGTAGAATCATGCATAAGCAGGTCAAGAGCTTCGTAGCTTCATTGTCTTATCACAGCCCACACCCGTAGGTACCCGTAAGGTCATCGAAGGAAGGCTTAAGAGCGGTTGGCGTGCTTGAAGGTTGTGTTCGTGGTTCTAGTGCCGGCCGTGCAAACCTTCACCGCACACAGTCACACACGGTGTAACATGAAGCTTTTCCTTTACCGTCGGCTGAGTAGGATGTGAAAATTTGCTGATACTGCTTGCCACTTGGTAAAGGAAGACCACTCTTGTTTGTTGTGTTTGTGGTTCACTTCCGCAACAGAGCGTTGGCTTAAAATTATATAACCACTGGGAAAAGTTGGTTTTAATTTTGTGCGGAATAAGAAAACGGCTCTCAATTAGCTATACGTTGCGTAAAAAAATAAAAATGAACAAATAAAAGGAAAAAGGAAGTCAAAGATGCCGTTTCAAATTAGCTAGTCCGATTCTACCCTTTTCAGTTTATGTATACACGGTTTCGACAAGACTTTAAATAATTGAACATGCTTTTTATCTTAGGAGACATATTTGAAATCCGTTGACGTTTTTTCGACCATCGCTTTAATTGTGTACCAGTTAAGTCACTATACTTTTGTTCATGTCTTGTACATACTTTGATGAAAATCGAAAACCTAGGGGACACGTCCATTTGATGTCTGTGTCAGCAGTAAAAGCTGCGTGGTGGTGTTTGTAGAAGCCCTGCAAGGGAAAGTTAATGCAGAAGTACGGGGAGAAAAGCGTTTGGGAAAGTTTATGTCCCATTTTTATTGCTGTTATGGTCCAGTTTTAATAGCAAATAATAGGACGTGTCCGAGAATGAAATGTTTTCCCCTTGTTTTTAAGATTAACGATGCTGAGGTTTTGAAACGGGTGCCGATTTATATGAGTTATCATAATTTATGGGCTGGCAAAATGATTGTGTAGATTTTCTTGTCGCTAAATCATTCGGAAAAAGTTTATTAAACCGTAGTACAAAGCTGCCCTGCAAATGTTGATAGGCGCACTCGCTGCTACACTATATTGAAAAGGTAATAAAGTGTTTGATATGGACCCAGTTTCGTGCTATCTTTATGAGCAACTGTCAACCGGAGGCACTGTATTTAACAGTGATTCAATGGCACATAAATATATTCGCATATTCTTCGATGATGAAAAACATTGATATATAAAAGCCTTGCCTCTGACGGCGGCCTTCA
>JAOEFI010000003.1:19561821-19577475 GCA_034621735.1 Anopheles plumbeus
TATATTTTCCACCATATTCAAAACCATCCGGCATGTACGGGTATCGTCGGACAAAATGGTATCGTCTCCTTCGGTTTTCTAGCATAATGTGGTTGTAGCGCGGAACAATGGAGTAAAGTGGAGATGAAAACATAAAGTCGAGCCTAACGCCGTTGGGCGGCGGGACAGCATATTCCGAAACCGCTTACCAGAATATTCGCCATCCGAAAGGGGATGGGCTTCGTTTTCTTTTTGGGGAAGCTGGTTGAATATCAAGTTAACTGAAATCAGTGGCACGTGACGCAGTCCGCACCGGGAGGCATTTTATTAATTTAATAAGAGACTCTGAGGTGAGACACCTTACGACACTGTGGCACACTGCGGACCGGTTGGCAGTTTTGATTTCGGCGCAATCGTTAGTCATAGAAAAGTATTCCAAGTTAATCTAGTTAATCCACATGGTGCTTTAAATAATATTGACTTAACTAGTGTCTGTGGGTAGTTTGTAGAATGTGAACTTATTTCATGTAATATATGTTACTTGACTACATGCAAACTACTATGAAATATAAAGCAATGTAAGCTTTTGTAAAATTTGCATCTACATAAAGAGTGTGAGAAACATATTTCAATCATGAATGTAAAATGAAAGCACCTGCGCAGCAGATAAAGGAATAAATGAGGATAAAGCCTTATCGTTATGAGGTTTTGTTTGGCGTTATGGCCCCAAAAAAAGGCCACGTGCTTCTCGTAATGTGGCGCTATCCGAACTGAATCAAAGAACCAACTGAAGCTAACGAGCATCTGATTGTAGGTGCGGAACACTATGCAAACCCTGGTCGGCTACGCCAGGTCGATACTGAAGGCAAGATTTCACGGTGGCCTCGATAGTCGGCGGGCAGGAAGGTTTTTGGAAGTATGTTGATAAAGAAATTTCTCGCTAAAAGTTTCACCAGATCGTCACTTTCCCGCTTCCTATCCTGTGGTGCCTAAATAAAGTGGAACGGAATGGTGATTTTGCCGCAGGAAATTTGCATTGTTCCATTGGAGGAATATAGGCGCCCCACCCCAAACCGTTTTTCCTCGGGCAAAATAGGCTCCTGCATGAGCAGGAATGCTCCACCCATCGTTTGCATTTAAGTCACGTCTCAAAACAACCGAAACCACGATGAAAACTAGGGCGAAAATCGTCGAAGAAAGACGAATCCTTTTTACCCGTAAGTTGCGAAATTTTCCCACACCACTGCAATGGTGCGGTTGGGATAATTTTGGATATGCTGCAAACTGAGGACGAAATCAGCTGAAGCGTTCTCGAGTAGTAGTTTTTGTCAGCTGTTCCGTGTCCGGGTTTACGGGTGCTTTCCGGGGACGGGGCTGGTGGATTGTGAATCTCAGTGGACTGAGCAAAAGTTGCCTCATCATCATCAGCTTGTAAGCGGCCTTTTTTTTACAGTACATTTGCCCGTGTTGGCCTGTGTGAACTAAGGGACGTTCCAGTGGGCACTGTTTGAAGCATTTTCTGCCAAGCAGTGTGTAATTTTCTCCTCCTTTGGTAACTGCTTCCGTAAGTCTATGAAAGGCTTCCAAATTGGTGGACGTTTTGCTTGATTATCTTACCTGCAATGGTTTCTGTTCGACAGGATGTCGAATCTGTAATCTGTAATTTAATCTACCTTTATAAAAACTGTGTTTGTGTGATTTCATATTTCACCCGTAAATTGTAACCGAACACTTTTCCCGCTAATGTCTTAGGTTCGTCAAGCCGTTAGGACAAATTTCTTCGAATCTACAAACGTTCAACTTTATCGTCTAACCAACAAAAGTTCTATATTATTTCGAATTTAAAAACAATGTTTGGTGAAAATAGGTTCTCCCCTACCGTTTCACCGTTGATTTGTAATATCGATTGTAATAAGCGGGGAAATAAAATGCATGTATCGTAACTTCCGGTCACGAAATGCTTTCACTCCTTGTCTGGCACGTTATCACACACGCTAGCACGACGTGTAGCTACACTCTATAAAAAGCATTCGGAGCTCATCGCTTTCGATGAGAGAACAACAAAAAGCGCTCATAATAATACGAGCTTTGAGTTTTTCCTCCGTGAGTGATTCTTGCGTTGCGCAACATGACAGAAAGCTTTCTCTGCACAGAAAAGCTTCTCCTTCGTCCTTTGCTCTAGTAAGCTTTTCATCTGTTGCTGGACACGTGAGCCGCGTGTTACATGTTCATCGTAGTAATTTTGTCACTCCGACGTTACTGGAGACATCCGCCAGAGGAACAGTTTTGTGGTGATAAGAATCTGCCATGAGAGTGTAAAATTTGGCAAACATATATCGACCTTTCTTTTCTCGTCTTACTTGAGCTGACGTTATGATTTCCCATTTTTTTCGCTTTTATCACATTGAAGAAAAACCTTCCGCTCTTTGTAGTAGCTTTCGTGTCACGAGCTAACCGTGGCCGCACTTTCCCGTTGTTTTCCCGTGCAACGGTAGGGAAATCTTCGGCGATTGCGATGCGTCACTTTTCACATCCACACTGCAACACACCGTGGAGCTTTCAGCAACGGATGCTGTATTTTGGGCACCCCCGAGACCGACGAAAAAAAGCGTTCTGAATACGTCTCGTCGCTGTTGATTTTCATTCATCGGCGTGTGTCCTGCAGCAACGCGCTGCCGTTCCAGCTGGCATTCGCGTTCGATCGGGAAACGGCAACGGTTGTGCCAGTAGCTCGCTCGTGGACGTCTTCCCAGCGAAACGGTTACGGTTCAAGAGCTGCCTGTCTGGCTGGTGGGATTTCTGTTTTCCATCCTCACTACTATTTGCTCAAAGGATAACGTCGACGAAAAGTACTACAGTGGTCTTCTTTCTTTTTTGTGTACTGTGTGTGCGGTTCTGCAGCTGTTGCATCCAAGCTGGCCTTGCTTTCCGCGTTTTCGATATTTCCGCGTTCAGACGGAGTTTTATGTGAGAGTTTGTTTTATCCTTCACTTTTTACAACCCCGCCCGCGTTCGACTTGTTTCAACTGTTTCGAATGAAATAAAACCACCACTTCGACGGTTTATGCTCCGAACGGGGCTGCCGTGCCATTGTGCCACTAGTTTACGACTATTGCCTTTGGTGCTTAACGTTGCGCTCTATACTTCCCACGGTGCTGTTGACCCTTTTGGCGGGGGTTAGGGCAAAAGTGCGCTCTTTTATTTAAACATCTACACAACGCGCTTTTCCCGTCCGTGCAGGGAGCACGGAGGGTTAGGAAAAGTTTACCGTCACAGCAGCCGGGTGGAGGAACGTTAGGGGGAGGTTCGAAGTTTCGATTACTATTCCAACGTGATTTATGGTGTTTTTTCTAGTGTTTGTGCTCCTGGGCCGAGCAGGCGGCTTCACGCCTCCGATGCGAGAGAATCGTCACACCGTCACGAAATAAAAAGGCGTTCGTCGTGCCCGGAAAGGCAGAAAGGCAAATGCAATTGTGAGTCTTGCGGTTTTGGACCCTTGCGCTGTCGCAACCGGGAGAGTGCGTGCGAGGAGTCACGTTCCCCTACGAGGGGGTCACCGCTGATTGAGTGTGCCGACTGTATCCGATGCCTGGGTGCAGCAGTGCAGCGTCAACCGCAAATGCGTTCTTCCAAGCCACCGTCCGGAAGTCGTCCGGTTGAAGCAAAGCTCGCCCTTCTTCGTGCTTCTTTGTTGTGGGGCAACTCCCGAGCGCAACCGGTTGGCGCAACGTTGTCCGGTGGAATTTAGCCGCTTGTGCAGTAATTGGATATTTACGGAAGACGGCAGCACCCTCGGAAAGCGGTTTTAGTTCCCTGTTATGGTTACCGTGACTGGAAGGACCTTCGTGGCTCCGGATTCGGGGACCCGTCCGGGTGTATTTCTTTGTCGGGGCGCGTACGCCACACGGATGTGAGTGTGGAACAATTTGCTCCGTGATACCATCTTCCTTTGTGTGTAGAAAGCAGCCAGGACTCGGACGAAGCCGGACGGACTGGTGCCTGCGAGAGTTTCAGCTTACCACATTACAGCAGTTATTAGCAGCATGGCTGGCAGCAACCCGAATGCCGCGCCCTCTGCGTTGTCGCCCACCAGGGCCATTTCGCCCGGCGCTGGAAGTTGTGTAATACGTCAGAACTCGGCGACCACGGGCAGCATGTCGCCAGCAACACTCTCCGTTGTGGGCTCGGCCCCGGGGACGGCATCCGGGTCAACGTCAGCTCAACCTGTTGCGGTCACGGGGGCATCCAATCTTCCGGCTAGTAGCCCGGCTGGTCCGGGCCAGCCGAGTTCACTATCGCCCCGGCGCCGGGCAAGACTGCAGCGCTCGGAACGCCTGCAGTCCGACAACTCCCAACCGTCGCAGTCGTCCCCCTCGTACTCGTCCTGGGAGGCGCTGATTCGGGACAGCTTCGGCCAGATCGTGTGGCCCATTCGCATCACCAGCTGGGAGGGGGCGCAGAACGACGGGAGAACACAACCAGCCCCGGGTGGGCCCGGGTTTATGGCCGGCGGCCGTAATTCGTCGTACCATGTTCCCGATTACGTGTTAGCAAGGTAAGTTTGGCGCTCGGCGAATAACGGGAGAGAAGACAGACGAGAAAATGCGAACGAAAGACCGCCACCGAGCGGAAGCAGTCGGAAAAATATGAATCGAGCTCAAACGGATATAACTGGAGGAAAAAAAAAATCCAATTCCAGCATTGGAAATCTTCTTCGTCTCTCCGTAATCTCTTATACACTCTCCTATCTGGATTCATATCGGTTGCCTTTGACCAATAAACCAACGCAACTAGAGGGGAAAGTTGGCGTATTTTCATCTTTCCCTTAAAGCATCAGGCGGTACTATAGCGCCCCCCCCCTAACGTCCCACATACTGACGGTTATAATTTCACTTCGCCTTGCGGAGCGGTTCGTGATTGCGTAACAGAATTATGGCACAAAACACCTGTAACAATTAAATCACGGAGAGAATGAATTTTCGTTAAACCGTTCCGAAACCGACCGAAGAAAAAGGTTCGGCCAACCCTCCGCTTTTATCGCATTGTACACCGCTCTGCAGCGTTCGTTGCGTCGGCCTTTGTGGTGGCTTTTAAGTGTGATGGAAAGTCAATGGAAAATGCGGCCGAAGGGTCGCGTACTGTGTTGTTCACCGATGCGCTACGATGCGGACACAGTTTCACGTGACTAAGTGGTTGTGGTGCTAATGAGTTCCGATTAACGAGTCCGTGGCGAATAATGTCCTTCCTTTTTTATACAACTTTTCGCTTTATTAAATTTAATTTTCCGCTCGTCAGTATTGATTGATCGATTATTATTATAAAATTAGTTTATGCAAGTTAAGTAAAGTAAAATAAAAGATCATTCTTCGTCACGCAGATTACGACTGGTAAAGTACTGACATTAATTCATGTTTCTCGAAGAGATAAGATGCTTTGCTGATGCGACAGCAGTTATGTGAAAAGTTTGTTGTAAAACCGAAATGTCGGCCAATTATAACTTTGTCAATCGCAGCGTTCTCTCGGGTGCGCTCAACAGCGCACTTTCAATTTTATTCAACTCAATCGGTTCCACCCAATCGGGCGCCGACCCGGTGTTGTGGTGGGTGTTCTGGGTGGTTTGAGGTTTGGCTCAACAGTTCCGCAACAAGCCACAGCGCAACATTCGAACGACCACAAACATTCCTTTTTATTGCAAAAATGAGTTGAGCGTCAAGTTGCCAGTTCGAACGAAGATGATATCAAAATACCGAGATGGTTAAGATTTTTTTTCCTTTTCGGCAACATTTAATGTCATACTATGTCATCTGTAAAGGAGAGATAGAAGACCGAGCCCGAATCGAAAGTCGACGTGAAACAACGGAACCGTAGACCGATGCCAGATGCTGGAAGCAACAAACTGCAGTAAAATATATTCCTGCGTATTCGTATTCGTTTGGGAATTGTTGGCATATTTTCCGTCGAACGGATGTTGTTGCGAGCCGAGTTTTCCCATGCGGCCCGTTACAGAGTCAGTGCGGCCGGAGGTTGGTGGCTAGGGAATTGGTTAGCTGGTTGGTTGGGACGGGACGAAATAATGGATGTTTGGTTGGCATACATTATGCTTCCAGGTGGAATATAGGACTCGCTTGGACTGCGATAAGGATGTCTCTTGCCGTACACAGGTGACCTGTTGAAGTTTCTCGGAATGTGGTTGTTGTATGGATTTTTCGACAGTCCTGAAAGATATTTATTGCCTAGTGCGGTTGGTGACTGGAAACACAATTGTCAATGAAGAGGGAAACATATTTTCTATTTCCATATTATACGACCGAATTCTGTTTTACTTGCTTTATGCACTCCATTTCAACATAGAATTGTATTCTGTTGTATTGAGTTGTAGCGAAATTTGAGCCTGTCTTATTGTCAAGAGAATTAAAAACAAACAGCATTGAATGGGTTAAAATTCTCCAACAAGGTTGTACTGATAAACTTCAAATTGTTTACGCAACAAATGTTTCTTTTCTTTTTTTCTGAATTTCGGTTTATCGGAACCAAAAGAGAACCCGATACTTATTTCCCCATTCTTTTCAAACGAGCACGAAAACAAATTTCAACCTTTCGCAATAAAAACATCCTTATCGACCGTACCAGGGGTCGCACAATATCCCGAAGAGATCCATAGTCAGAGATTGCGAAATTAAACTAGTAAACACCGTTAATTAGAATTGTCAAGGGCTGTGCTTAATAAAACAAACCGGTATGCTAGGAATCCAGATGGGTTCCATTTACTGCATTGCACTCCTCTGCTGTCGATGTTCTTCCGCAGTGGTAGAAAGACTGCAAAATACCATCAGTACAGTGTTTGAATGGAACGTAAAAGATTAGCAGAACACATCGTTTTATTGGAACTCATTACCGAGCTCCATGGGATCGAGTGAACCACCAGGCGTCTCCATGGGATATTTTTCTATTTCTCAGAAGACCTTTCCGCAAAGCAGCATAAAGGGTAAAAACAGCAGAATGAGAAAAAAAGGAACAATCTGTGATATTACAACTTGCTGCCGTTGAAAAATAAACCGCTTTCGTGCTGCACGATTTTTGTTATGTTAAATTACCGCTATTCGACCTTCCGATATTTCCAATGCGTGCTTTTCTGAAGTGTGTAAGTTATAAATAGAAGCATTTAAAATCAGAAAGCTTACCAACTCCATCTTCCCTTACATAACACAGAGTGATCCGTATGAATCCTTCTTCCTTTCGCATCGCTCTTCATTTGAACAAAAAGTTCAACGTCTCAACCCTTTAGGCATTGTTCCTTCCCGCCATAGAATGGCTTCTGAGTGATGGCGAAATGACACGGGATGTCATTAATCGTGGCGGAGTACAGATCCACAACCACCACTACTGCGGGTGTTGGCAAGAGCATGCTTTCTTTCAACCGGTTCAACAATAGATAAAACATTATTTGTATAGCAGCGATAGCAGATGAAAGGGGAACCTTTCGCCCATCTTAAGAGCAGTGCTTGAGAGCCTGGAGATATGTTGGCCAAGTAAATGACTTTCGTATGATATTACGTTTCACTTCGTGGTGTAGCACTACTTTAATGTTATGATACTTCATGAACATTGTTTGCAGCAAATGTTTCCGAATCAGAGACTCGCTGATACAAAAACGAATGACAAGCATTGTGGTTTTGAACAGTTATTCAAAGGATGGAAATGCATTCATCCATTCCATGTAACATTCGATCTGTCAAGAAAAACAGGAAAAGCTTCACCAATCTGTAATGAGTAACTAATTACAGTTCGCATCGTTCCAGCTAAATGTTGCGATAGTCAGAATAGTCTGGCACGTGCTAGTGATTGAGTTTCATGCGGCGGGGATAGATACGGGTGGAGCAAATATTTACAGCCTGTTACATCAACGCGTGCCAAGCTTTCATGTCTCATTCCGGTGGATGTTATCCAGCTTCTGTGCGTTGGAGTTGAATTACAGAACAAACATCACCGTATCACATGCTGACAGGGCCGACAGAAACCAATCAATCTTCAACTCATCTGAAGGCTGTTCCGAAGAGCGTCGTTTCTTTGATACTTTGACACCGTCAACAGTATGATGGTCAGATTTTACTCTGCCGGTAAAAATGGCCCTGATGGAGATGAAAGCAGGAATATTTATTACGAGGTACGAGCTGAAACTGGAGGCCATATCAAAGAACTTTGTTGGTTTTTTCTTCTTCCCGAGGTGAAAAGTGACTGCGTGCTGGAGGGACACTCATAGACCTAGACATACTTTTTGAACCACAAATTTCTCAAATGTCTTCAAAAAAATAAATAAAAAACCATTTCTTTTTATGTAGAATGAAGTTACTTTCATTTTTGTTGGATGTCTAATCAAAACTAACGATATTACAGAAACAGGATCCTTGCTGGCACTTCGATGAAAATTCTTTCATGTCCCACGGCTTCTGATGCGCATTAATTGTTGACGCAGAGCCGTAATGGAGCCCGGGGAGCCATCATCTATCGTGTTTCTTTATTTTAAAATGTCGTCCTTATTTCAAGAAGACAAATTTTTATTTCTCCCCAAACAACCTTGACAAGTTTTGTTTCTGCAGGAAATTGGTTGTACGTGCTAACATTTGCGGGCAAAGATCGTGAAATGAATGTCAACGATACAGCGAAACGGTACGGTTGGCATGTTGACTTGGATATTTTTTTTTTTTTTTGACATGTGAATCGGAAGTGGCATCCAAAATAATGGACGAAGTGAAAGCATGAACATGGGGTTGATATTGGTTCCCTGAGAATGAAAGGCATGAGTTTGAATAAAAATTCACGCAATATATGAAAATGTTAAAAACCAACAGTCTCAAGAGCGGCGTTGGTATGAGTGGTCTTTTTATGAATATGATTGCTTGCAAACATACTTCAACACAGAATCAACCGATACAGCTCACTGGAAAGCTGGACGGTTTTATTTTGGCGACAATTGACTCGTGTTTTTAATGTTCGTTTTCCCGCGAAACATGCACCATTTCTTGTACTAAATTCAGGTTTGGTTTATATTGATTAAGCGCTTTACAAAGCGAACGAAAAGCGTAAATGATGTATAATTTCTCTTTTTTTCCTTCTAAGGAATCGATTGTACTAGCATTAAAAGTAGCTCGCCATCAAAGACCGTTGCGTCCGACGCCATCTGCGCAGACATTTGTGGTAAATGATGGTGGCTGGCCGTTTCCCCATTCGTAGCCGTCGCCGGCATGATGTGAAATTTTATGATTCAGCGATTTCGCCCCGTCGTTATCACACCCGGGCAGACACCAACGGGTGCGCCTGCTTGCCTCCTAGTGGTGGTGAAACCGCTACGCAATCTTTAGGTTCAAGTTTTCTCCGCCCCACATTCCCGCGTGCCTACGTGCCACTTGAAATGGAGTGTTAATTTTTGTTCCCCTAAATTTAGCCTCCCTCCGCCGATGTGGGACATGGAAGAGCCGTAGGAAGACGCCGAGTGCGATAGAAGAGGTTAAATTTAACGGCCGGATTTTCGGATGATCTTTTAGTGGCAGTTTTTCGCCAGATCACCCCTCCGGCCCAGCCCATTCCACTGGCCCTTCCGTGCGATTGATCCGAACCGTAGAAGGTTTATGGTATAGAGGGTGATACGGAGGAAGTTACGGCCTACGGAAAGGTAGTCCCGGGCCCGTGGAAGACCTCGTTCGTTCCGATTGAACTTATCCATGAAGCGCGCCACCGTGTGCACACATACGGGCGCACCCGGGACGGTGAAAACCGGGCAGCCATATTTTCGGGTCCCGACTAAAACCTTTGCGGTTCCGAAACCTTATGGAAAATGTATACCGTTACAGTGCTAAGTGGCAGCAGCAACGTTCCAGCGTGCGTAGGAAAGAAAGCAAGGATCGCAAAGTAGACCCGAACCGGGGAAAAGGCTGCCAGGAGCGCGCAATAAAACGTGCAGCCACAAAGTAGACCAAAGGTTGGAGGTTTTGGCTCCGAACTTCGTGCAAGCGGGGTCCTTCCGGCCCTTCCGAGCAGCAGCAGCAGCAGCAGCATCAGACATGTACACACGGTACGTGAGTACCCGTGAGTGCATCCGTAGACCGTGTGGTTGCCTTTGTTTGTGCCCCCCTGGCTACTGGATTGGCGTGTGTATGAAGCATATGTATCGCAGGGCAAACGCGTACGGCAACGGAACATTAAGTTATGCACGTAGGGCTTTGTGCCACGAACTTTACCATCGCGGTGTAAATAGCGAGCGAGAACGAGAGATAGAGAGAGAGAGAGAGAGAGAGAGAGAGAGAGAGAGAGAGAGAGATCGGAAGAGAAAGAGGAAGCGAGGGATCGTCTGAACGAAACCGTTAATCAAAATTTTCTACGATAAAGGATTCCCGCGGATCGTTTACAGCGCACCGAAACAAACAATGCACGCGTCATATAGTAGGAAGAGAATGAGGGAAAGAGAAAGCAGCAAAGGGAATGCAATAAAGGGACTTATAATTAATCTACGCGAGAAGCAGTGAAACCATTAAAATGCACGAACGGCGAGCGCCAACCAGTGGAGTATGAAGGACTGTGAGTATGTGGCGACTTTAGAACCCACCCACACAGGTTAAGCCACTGAGTGTTGCATGGATGCTAATTTGTAAATGCTCGTTTCAGCTAAAGGATTTTTCCTAGCGCACGTGAAATAAGACCAAATTGTCCGGAAATCGCGTGAATAATTTCTCCCGCATTATATTTAAGAGTGAATTGTGGAAACGAACTGTAGGGAACTGGGAAACTATCCTTCATGTGTTGAACAATGAAGGTCCAACCGAATCACCTCATTTGAATTTAAATAGAAGCATTATCCGAGCCCACGCATGATGTTGTTTTTCACAGAGGAAAATGCATCCACATTTTTTAAATTTTTGTCCTTTTTTGAAGTCCCACAATCTACTACGAGTCAACGGAAGTGTCGTAACGTCAAGCGACAAACGATGACGGGTTGTCGAAGGTCCCGATGCTGCATCGAATAGGATTACAATGGCACGATAAAATGCAAAGCACTAATTAGCATACAAATGAACATTTCGGTAATCTAGGACTCGCTTTCGCGACAACGGACGCCAGTGGCTAACCGAGTCCGGACGTAAGGCCAGATTATCCGTGATTCGATTCGAATTGCACTCGAATAAATTGAACGATGGCCGGCGACTTAACAACAAATAAATTGCAATGTGAAACGCCTGTTATTTTTTTCTCCTTTTATATACCGATTCAATCGATTGCATCCGTGTTGCGCTACAGTGGAGCGTCAAACGACGTCGTGACGAGTATATTTTGCTGTCATGCTGTCCAGGACGATCGCAACGGTCCTGGCGGGATTTTACATATATTGAGTTTTCAGTAGTGGTATGTCGGGGGTTATGCGGGGGAACACGGGCTGACACGGGATAGGGCGCTCCGGGACCTCACCTCCAGCAGCTTCTACCAGCTGAAGATTCTGTATAGTAGCAAAGTTTTCCCATTTCCTTCGCTTCAACACTGTGCAGTCATCTTTTCCATAATGGCGCTCCATTGCATATAGTTCGCCCTGCTTCAGAACACTTCAATTGCGAGCGAGCGTTGCGAACCGTTGCGAAGAGAAAGGCATCGCAGGGACCCCATTGTAGTGGGTTTAGAGTGCATGAACTTTCTCTCCGTTAAAGAGCAAAGTAACGAAAAGGTTTGCCGTCAAGACAACACCAAGCAATTTACGGATCGTGTAGTGTTTGATCTTGGTCTTACGATGATCTTTTCGAGAATGATTGTCTTGCTGTTCGAGTAAGGTTATAAGGCGACCGTTACGCGTGTCTCTGCTTCGCATGATTTATGTTTTAACTTTTTATTTCAAGCGCGTTTTATTTTATGAGTTTGATGAAAAACGGTTATTTTTTAACATAAAACTGAAGTAAAACATATCCCTGAAGCTACTTTCCTATTATCTGTTCTTTGAGAATGGACCAAATGTTCAGAACCCTTTGTTTATTCCATGAGAAGGATAGAGTTTTCTTCTGTGAGCGAAACCAGTCTCTGATGAGATGTTAAACTATTTATACGCTTCCCAGTGGGCACGGAACGAAAATGATCGAATAAACTTTATGTTTCTACATTACTTTTCTTTCGCTTGTTTGTATTTGAATTGGTAAAAGGTTTCGTATGGAAGTATTCGCCGTATGCCCATGGGTGACGGGCCGGTTTGTTGGTGGATTTTTCACATTTTCAGGAAACCCTACCCTAGCTGTACAGTACACTACAGAAAACTCGTTACGAGCGAAGTAAACTTTTGCAAATGAAAAGCAATCCAAGTTAAAAGCGTGCATAAACCATGTTGCGGGAGTATCGGAAGCTTTTCAGTTCTTTTTCCTAGAGCTTTCCGCTCCACCGCACGGAATTCGGAAGGGTGTTTTTTTAATGTCTGTGCTAGCATACCTTTTTGTTACTTCAAACAAAACCAACACTCGTGGGAAAGTATAACCATGACAAGCTTTCGGGAAAAAGTAACAAAGGAAAACAGAATGAAACAAAAGGTTTTCTAAAGCCACAAACTTTCAACAATATCGGAATATGAACACGTGGCACCGTTACATCAATACATGGAAACAATGGCCGCATATCCCATGTGTGTGCAACCCTTCGGGCCAAACCCCGGCAGCTTTAAACCAAACGTTTGTTTTGTTAACAATCTACCTGGCCATATTTTAAGCGCTCCAGCTAAGTGTAGCATTATGTTTGATGCCTTCGCTTGCTTTCTCTTGCCGCCTCGCTGGGGCATAATTGATTGTGTCGCACCTTTTCCATAATATTACCCCCACCTGGGATTAGGTTGGGGCGGCACCGAGGCAAATGATATTTATTATTTGGTTTTAGTAGCCGGGAAGTTCAGCACCGCGATACATTATCCCTTATTTCGTTCTGACCAATTTCTGCATTGTTTCAGGGCGATGGTTTAGTGGCAAAAAAAAGCATACACATCGCATCTGGCCTGCTTTTTATTCAACCGTCGTAGCAGTGTTGGTTAACTTTGAATGATTTGGTTGAATCACCCCATTTGCCTCCATATAAATATATTCAGTTCGTTGTGGCTATATTTACTTCCATGCTGTAGCCATTCTGGGTTCACCTCCACATACGAGTTATATTTACGCTCAATGAATCAATTTCCGTCATACCAACAGTCTTGACACCTAATCCACTCATGTAAATATCGCTTCTGCTAACGCATAATTAATCTAGCTCAACGTGGTGACATTCGCTAACTGGAATGTCGGTAGGGGGGGAAAGGACTCCCACCATCCCCAAAAGGCGACGGAGTGATTAATCTAATTTGTTTCGTCTTGCGCGCCCATAAATCAATCATCAACGCTCAATTCACCACGAGATCGAACGGACTTGGGCACCGATGTACAGTTTTGGGGCAAAATACACCGTCTAAATGTGTGTGTCCCCGCTCGGAGCCTACAAGCAGTTCGGGGAGTTTCTATTGGCCGTTTTCTGTTGCTTGATTTTTATATCAATTTTGTTTACCCTCGCCCATAACGCCAGTCCGTTCCTAAGGTCAGGTACGTTCCGGAAAAACCCGTCCATCGTACCTCGACGGAAGGGGAGTCTGTATGGTTTTCAGCCAAACGGAAGCCTGCGAGATGTGGATCGATCGATGGGCACCACCAACCGCAGCCAACGCCGTTTCATCCGGCTCCAATCTTCAGGTAGTCGGTATTGTATTGCAGGTACACATCCTGCGAGCGGAAATCGAGCTAACGGACGTAAGAGATAGGGATCGGGTCATGATCGGGAGAATCAAGCATTGGGCGGAAGCCAGCAGGCTCCATCAATCCGGGGAAATTTGTGCCGGAAGGAACGGGACATATCGAGAGAAAGACAGCATCCTCTGGGGAAATATGGGCTCCTTCGGGGGTCATTGATTCAATTTGTTTGTCTTTTCTTGTTTTGGTTGTGTGGTTGTAGTTTTGCGGTGAGTTTATTCTCCACAAACATTGTTTAGCCAGTGGAACGGGGTGGATTATCGACTGGAAAAGTGGCCATTACTCAATTTGGCGGTCAGTGCCTACACACAGGCGTTTATTTGCCATTATCGTACGTAACATAACCGAGTGAGGTTCACCAGCTTGTTTATGTTTGTCAATTGTGAATAAATAAATATTAACCACCTGTTTTCTTATATCGTTTCAGGTAAGAAGCCGTGAAGATGTTTTCGCACAAAATAAATGCTGCAAGTAAGTGCTTTTCCGATGTTTTTCTTTTGCTGGCGTTCATATTTGTCAAACACGAAGAGTCAACAAAATGTGATGCTGAGCAGGCGAAGTCGTTATGTACGAGTTTGTTACACTTTAAATCGCTCTACCCCGTGTCAACGTCTTGCGTAATGAAGTTAACTCGCAAAACATCGCTTGCTTACGACGATGAAATTTGCTTCAAATGAACCATAGAATGAGCCAGTACGTTACACGCTGTTCTGAATATTGATCTTTTGCCTTTGGTGTCGACACATCAGGGTTGTTTATTTTTGTTTTCTTAAAGATAGACCCATACAGCACCGGTTCTGGACCGGAACGGAAGTCTTTAAGTTTGATTCGCAGCTTCCTTTCCGCATTTCTTCTCAACGTGGCATCAACAAAAATCAGAACTTATCCTAGATCCATTGAGGAGGCGTTGAAATCCCGCGAAACCTCCCCGGGGGGGACGGCGGTTCCGATGACCAATTGTGTGTGTGTGTGTGTGCGTGTGTTTTTTTTCCTTCCCATAGCCGCCCGCCGTAAATTGGTTGTGAAAATGGCTAAATTAGATTTCCTGTCAAGCTCTAAACTGGGCCCGATTGGCGAGCGGTATCGAAAGGAGGAGCGGGACGTGGGGGGACAATTTGGGTCCCCAAGGGATGCGGTCGTTGTTTGTTCTATCGATCCTCCAGCGTCCTCTAGCAGTCGGGAGAAACCGGGACGGATGAAATGGACAGGCAAACGAACGAACGAACGAACGAACGAACGAAAGAACCAACCGAGGAACGGTTGTATTGTCTGGAGAATTCGCGAAGAGCCGTAGAAGTGAAGTCCTCTGTTTCGAACACTAATGGAAAATACCTCCAGAGCAGGGTTTGATTAATGTACTTTTAAGGATTCCGAATTTGGTGTTTAGCTCCTAACCATAGGAAAAGAGGCAGCAAAAAAAAAAGAAAAGAAAAGCCGTTAAAAACCTCAACGGTCTAGCAGGAGCCAACCCACTGGCCCCGTGCCAAGCTGTGGCTGAGCGATACAAACGAAGAGAAACAATTAAAGTAAATAAGCTCAGAGTTGCAGAATGGAGTATTGGGTGGGAAACGGGTGATTCGCGCATGGGACCAGCACCAACCAGGACAGGTGAACACCTCCGGCGAGATGGTGGGAACGCAGAAGATTCGGTGGCCTAAGTACACAGTGGGGAGTGAATCGTTCTTCGTTTTATGCTGACACTTCAATGTACCCTATCGTACAACGAGACAAATGTTGCCAACGGTGCTTTGACTGTGACGAACGGAAGCGAAGGACTTTCGCCCTCAGTTTGGCGTCTTTCGGAAGTCTTTAGGACGGATTCCGAAATCATGCTCGAGGAATCTCGTGATGGTAAATGTTGATTCGGAGGTTGCACACACACACACAC
>JAOEFI010000003.1:19577575-19608828 GCA_034621735.1 Anopheles plumbeus
TTGAGCACACGAAACACATATGGATGTGGAAAGGTACGCTTCCTTCACACCTCCACACTCCCATTTCAAGAAAACTTTATTCGATCACGTCACGTACGGCGCACCATCCCCAGCCCGTGGGGTCCACGTGTGCGGCACACATATCAACAAGTTTCGACGCGCTGCTTCCCAATTCCCGAGTTCGGTTAACTCAAGCCTAAAGCCTGAAGCCTGATTGCGAACAGATACGCCATAGAGCTTTGCCGCGCCGGCCGGCAAACTTTGGCGAAAGATTCGGCGAGCAAACGGCATGTAACCGATCTTTCTTTTGGCCGATGTCGGGCGTCTTATCTCGTGGCGTCTGAAGGAGCGAAACTTTCCCATTAATCCTCGCTTCAACATTAGCGCGAGCTTACGGCGGCCCTTCAGGTTCATATTGTGAAGGGAAGCCACACTCTATGTACATGTTCCATAGTTTGTCAATCGGCGTCGAAAGTTGTTTCGTAGCGATGGGAGGTAGGCGAAAACATCCGAAGAATTTACTTCAAAACCGGACGCAAACTGTCCGTCCGAAATTTTAGTTGGCTGTCTAAAGTAATTAAGATAATTTCTCCCCCATTTTGAGCCGCAACTTCACAAATCGCATCTGTTGAGGTCTAGGTCGAAAGTGATTAGTAAATGGAACTCGAGCCAAATCGTGGCTAACTTTTTCATTTGCATGATTTATAAAGTTAGAGTTCAACGATCGACGGAGTTGGGGGTGGGGTAACTCGTGCGTTTTGGAGTGAGTTTGCGTTTTGTTTGCCGACTGTTGGTCATTTCACCCCCGGTGGATGTCTATGAGGAAATGGAATAATTAATTAGTTTGCACAACTTATTCATCATCTGCAAGTGGCCTACGGTCTTTGCTGCCTCGGAAGCATTTGGTCCACAAGTCAAGCACAAGAGGACACACACCGTGAAGGTTTCCCTCGACGAACACACAGCTGTTGGTATTATTCAGGTGTATGCATTTTGTTTTCCTTAGAGCTTAAACCAGACAGTTTTTTGTACAACATTTCCACTGTCTGTTTTCTCATGTAAAAGAAATTTCGTTTGAAAACAAATTTGATCACTTGCAAAGAAAAAAAAAAAGTTGAAAGACAGTTGTCTGTCAGAGAAACTGTTTCGATATTTCCATTCTCCACTCTGCCATTATTTTCCTGCCAGACATTCCCTAGACCCAGCAGGGTGCACAGAGTGCCCCGTTGTCAGTGTCACAACAGTGTGCAGTACGTTTATCAGAAAAACCGACACGACTTCTTTTCGGCTTGTCCTACGCTGGGCCAGCTGCCAATCATCGTTAGATTGAGTCGGAGATTGGTTCGTGAGTGCAATTCTGCAGATTCATACCGTCGGGCATGAGAGGATTTGCAGATTTCTTTTTCCATTTCCCACAACTGAGAGCGGAGGTTTAATTGTCCTTCCACTACCTGTGCCGTGTCGGTGAAAAGCACTATAGCGTCTTACATCTTATGAAATGCAGATTAGACTTAACGGACAAAGGGCAGGCGACGTAGTTTCGGTGGCCAGCTTCGAGCAGCCTTTCCGATTCCACCCCGTTGAAAAACTAGGGAACTCGGGCTGGGAGATGGACCGAGCGGGAATGAGACACACGTCAAATCCGTTGGACGCCGCTGACAACAACACAGCATACCATCGCGGTGTCGATGGTGACGACAGTGACATGAGAGCTGAGCCGGTAATCTGCGAGGGATGTTGATGGTGTGTTGATGCAGCGGCCGCTCCTGCGTCTTCCCCATGACAGGGGAGTGCTGAAACGTCTGCCGGAACAGGACGGCACACGGCTGAAAGTGATAGCGATGGAGCCAAGGCTGGCAAGAATGAAAGGAAAGCATAAAAAAGTCATAAATGCGGACCTGTGGCGCGCTCGAACGGCAAGCATAATGTTTGAAAAACAAGAAAAAGAAGAAGAACGACAACAACAGTCAGCGCTCGTATATGGCAACTGGGCGATAAAAATATGCTTCGAATTCTTGCTCGGTCCACGGACGCCGTCAACGGTCGATCTCGGTCGTCGCGCAGTCTGCCGCCAAACGGGGTCGGGAAACGGGCTTAAGCGTTGATTTGCGACGGGAGCCTACGAGGGGAGGGGTAGGAAAATCCACGCCAAAGAATGGGCCAGTAGGAAGCCGCAGTAGGATGGAAAGGAAACAACAACATGCCCTGTGTAATGTATCGGCCTAGGTTGGTCGACAGTTTACCGAGGTGGAAAACTTTTTCACCAGACTGTATTCAGTAAAACGTTTGTTTGGATTTTCGAATTCGAACTTGAGTTTGTAGTTCAAATGGTTACCTCAACACTGTGGAACATAACATTATATTCCTCCCCAAACTTCTAACAAAAACTCGATTATGTGCTTTATCTTGAAGTAGTCGAAACAGACCACTGTTGGGTTCCTTTTACGGGACTCGTTTATTAGTGAAAGGTTTTTCCCTTCTCAGTAGGGCCCTTACAAACTGCCGGAAAACTGTCGGCGCCCGTTCCCGGGAGGGGGACTACTGAAAACGAGTCCCCTTTAAATGAGACCAATTACCGGAAGTTAAACAAACCATCGAAGAAGGTTGGCCAGGGATGAGCAAGGACCAACCGGAGGATCAAAGCCAGAGCCGGTTAGTGCGATACTCTTGGCTGGCCGTGTGGCCCCGACTCGTAAAGTATCTCGTTAATGTGCACTCCGCTCAAATCACGGCTCGATTCACCCACACCGGAGCGAACGTGGCGGAAAAGAGCAGCGCAGCAAAAAGAAAAACGAAGAGTGGAAACCAGAAACGGCAACAGACAAGAAATACTCATTCCAGCAGATTAATTCACCCCCAAGCACACAAACACACACACACGGGAGCGCTCGCTCGCTCGCTGAGGAAAGAGGACACATTGTCGCCATTTCGGGAAAGGATGATATGGCCAGCGTGCCGGCATCGTGTGGCCGGATTTTGATCCTTTCTCATTCCGGTTTTCTTTTTTGGCCCCATGATCGCTGGCGGTTGCGTGGTGTGAGTGCGGGCCACCGTCGAGCAACAGGAGAGCAACAGTGGCATCTTCGTTGGACAGACAGCCGGAACGGCGAGGGCGTGGGAAAAAGATGGACGTATAGTGCTATCGAATTTGCTACCCCACGCCCGGGCCGTCTTTCCGCAGTCGATCCATCCGTCCAGGATGTCCCGTGGGAGCAGCAAATATAGACCAACCTGAGCTCCTCTCGTACTCGCTTGTCCCGGTCGATTTCGCTCGCCGTGGCCGCGCTGGTCGAAGTCTCCGTGGTGGACTCCAGTCGGTTGCAGTCCACGCTGCTGGCAGGAGGGTTCCTGAAGAAGCTCCGTTCGGCTCATTCCGCGGATTGTGCACTCACGGACACACACACAAAAAAACTCGAGACCACCATCCAATCACGGTTGCTCCTCCGGGATTAGAGGGCCGGAAAGGGCGATTGTCGATCGTGACGAACGGTACGGAACGATTCCGCTTCCGGTATTACATGATGCTCAAAACAGCTTTCCGGACGGTGCGATTCTACTCGTGTTCTCGGTGATGGTGTTTGCGTGTGTTTTTTTTTATCTTCCGCGAGTGTCTTTCCCATCTTGATTGGCCTAATTTAAATTTGTCAGTTCACAATCGAACCGTTTTCTTCGCTTGCTAACACCTTGGCTTTGGCGTTATAGATACAATGTTCATCAAGTGCTGTTTACTCATTTTTAAACGAATTTTTTGTTCAGAATGTTTAGCTATATTTTTTCCTGTAAAGTTGTTACAAATGCTCCATTTGTGTTGGAAGCAGCTCAGCTTGTGTTAGGTCTTTCTAAATACTTGTGTATTGCGTAAGCAAGTTACCGAATATAAATCAATTGTGTAATCGTTTTTCTCTGCTCTTATTGCATCTTCTATAAAAAAAACGTTCTGACAACTTGTTCTCATTCGAAAATTCCAACATAAGCCACAACATAAGCTTCAACAACTTTCAATCGCCGCAAAAAAGAGCCTGGACATGAGTGTTTTATGTCATTCAAAAGTTATGCTGGCGGTTGTCACTTCGTCACTTGGAAGGGATCGATTGAATATGTCTTGCATGTGCTTGGACTTTAAGTACTAAAAACTTTTCAAAAAAGGGCAATAACTTCCTCGCCACCCAACTGGCGCCAGTTTATTGGTCATAAAATACAATTTTTTCAATGTTCTCAAGTCTAGACTCTAGCTTCTGATTTTCGTCGCTTGACTTCCATGATTTAAATGTCGTCAACTTTGCTTCCCGAAACTACATCCAGTGTTCTTGAAGAAATAAAAAAAAGGGACACCACCACCGTCCATGCTCGAGTGATCCCAGATTGAGGACAATTTTTATGGCAACACGATGGATGATTGTGCTGTTTTATTACACACTAAGCATCTCATCAATTTTGATGAAATGGCGGAATCAATAATCATTTTTCGATAGATGGAGTATCATGGTGTAAAAAGGGAAGAAGCGAAAAACAAAACGCCCTCCCTAACCCTATTCAAGCGGTCGGTCGGTACGCGTGCTGTGGCAACGAAACTTTATTTTGTTTCCTCCTCATCCTTCCAATCGGGGCGACAGTAAAGGCAGCAATCCTTGCCGTCGGGATGCTGAGCGCTGCTGTGTCTCATAAACCAGCATCAATAAATGACGCCGCTTGCTGGGATCGATCACTGCCCTGATGAGAATGCCAGCAGGAAGAACGAAAACGGAGAGCGAGAAAATAAACCGTTTTCAGTGATGAAGTAAAGTTTAGTTAAAGTAACACAAAACACCGACACACACACACTCACACGTGGATGGAGGATAATGAAAAGTAAGCAAAACTTGTGCCGAGTGGAGACGGCTTAACCCGCAACGCCCGCGGCGGAAATGCTTCTTGTGCTGGAAGAGGAGGAGGAGGAGGAGGAGAACAATGGAAGCAACATCACACCACCAGCAAGATAAAGAACACAAAATGGTTTATCGAGAAGTGCCTGATGGATCTATAAAGTTGTTCATTATCGAACACGCGAGCATCGGCGGATAGGGCGGATGTTTGCTGGTTCGGTGGATAGTTCGCATATCTGGGAGCGACTCCGTTCGTCCTTGCGGCCTTGCATCCTGTCAGTGTATGTTGAGCGTGCTGCTGTGTACTGTGCGGGATTATTTACAGTTCGCCTGGCAGCGCCATCGAGCATGGGAAATCCGGGAAAGCGATCGTTGAGCGGCAGTCGGGCCCGGGTCCGCCACTAGCGAGTCAGCCACTGGCCGGAAGTGTGGTGCTATTGTGTGTCGTGTCGTGTCCTGTGCTTTTCGTCGAACGAAATCCGTCTGCCGGCGCTCTAGTGTGGCGCATCCGTAGGTGAATCAATATCGGAACCGAGAGCATCGATTATAATCGCATTAGTAGTGCCGTACCGGCGAGGTTATGTTCCGGCGAAGGTAACGGGAAACCGATACAGATTGCCAGAATGTCGGTCCGTCCGTCCAAGCCGTCCAAGGGCGGTGGGCTCGCGCTCAATCCCAGCGTTCCGCAGGCGTCCGCCGGCTTCGGGGGCAACTTGACGCCCCGCCGGAAGAGTGTCGCCCTGCGGACCGGAAGTTTCGACGAGCAACAGCTTCACCGTGCCGAGCTGCTTCCGCCGCCGGCCGGCAGAGGGCAGCAGCAGCAAGATTCACCTCAAGCGACAGTCCTCGCGTCCCATCCGCCCGATCGTTCGCCAAAGTTTTTCCGCACGCAGAGTTTCGGCGACCGGCTGCTCGCCTCGTCGCCGAAGTTTGTCAAGTCGAAAAAGATATTCCTCTCGATCGGACCGAAGTCGTCCTCATCAACGGCGTTGTGTTCTGCGCCGGAAAACCACCCCAGTCCGAAGGGATCTTCGTTCGGATCGCGTCGCTGTGCCAGTCGCCCTCCACTACCGATGGACCCGCCTCAGCCCCAGGAACCGGCGGAAGGTTCCATCAGTGGGCCGCGAAACGAAACTCCGGACTCCGGACTGGCCGCGTTCCGCGACGAACTCCGGCAGCTCCGGCAGCTCCAGAAGGAATGCTTTCGATCCCGCAGCAGCAGCATTTCGATTGAGCGATGGAATGAAAGTGCTTCCGGCCAGAGGTGAGCTGAATGGAAACCGAAAATACCTGATACGATGAATGGGGAAAACCGTGGGGAGACATTCTTCAAATGTGAAATTAATGACTTGTCCCGAAGCGTCTCCCGCCCGAGTCCTTCCAGGACCGGGCAGGACCGTGCCACCGAGCCAGCTGGCATAATCATTTTCGTGATTTCCGATTTCGGTGGCAAACTGCTAAAATTTATCGCATACCATTACTCACCGAACTCGATTGAGTGTTCCACCCGGGACATTTTCAAATTCCTCCCACCTTCCCGGAGCGTGGGCCTTCTGCAGCATCATTTCCCAATTGTTACACCAAAACCGCCTCATCAGGGCCTCATCCAGCAAATGCCTCCGCTATCGGATGATGTAGTGTCATTGAAAAGAGAAGCACCAAAAAAAAAAACCGATTCCCTTAAATTGATAAATGAGATTCTCGTTCGAATGGGCTTTTCCAAACACACGGGAAAAAAGTTTCCCGCATGCTTCGACGCATTCCTTCCACTCCGGGAGCCCGGATGCGTCGGTTGACAGCGCACTATAGTGACAGCAGCGGCGACTCCGGGCCGAATCCGCTAATCATCGCCGCTGATAAATGGGACACAAGATTTGTGTGATTTGCGAGTGGCAGGCGGGGCCATTCTTCTTCGTGTTTTCTACCGTTTCCCGTCCCATCCCTTCTCCCTTTTGGTACGTGCTTTTCTTCGCGCATCCCGCCAAAACGTTTCCCGCAAGCCGGACAAGCGATCGGTGCAGTAATGACGGGTGTCCGGTGGTGGTCCGATGCTAAATGGAATGGGGCCTGCTGTCACCGAATGTAGGCCACACAATGCGGCTACCCTAGTTTCTAACAAGCTCGTCCTGTTCGTCATTAGCGCCCTGCCGCTTGCTGCTGAGCGCGTCGTTCGAATACTTTGTCATTTCGGGATGGTTTCGATTTGTCTACACACATTTGTGTACGTTTTTACAAAACCATATAATGAGTTCAGCATTTCGTAGCATTAAGGTTACAATCAAGAGTTAAACAATCATCATCGTCCTTTTGAGATCAGCTACATATGAAGTGCAAGTGAAGGACATACGCTTCACCAACAACATTGTTTATGCTGCACCTAGTACTGTAACAAAAGGAATCGCAAATATTGGTAGTGAGTTCAAAAACTATGCGATGAAAATTGTATCGTCCCGTCGCGGATCGATTCAATCAGTAATGTTTGTGGCCCCAATTCGCAGTACATCCTTTTGTCGTTTGAAAAGTAAACATACGCCGGGAGTGCTTCACTCACTCATAAAGTGGGAATGTTTACCTTTTGAATGGGGAGCGATAAATACAGTCTGTCCCATTTGGATTAGATTATTTCGAGAAGCCATCGGCCGAGACGAACGATTCCGCGAGCGAATGTGATGGAGTGTGTTGCTGATTTCGAATTGTTACTTCAAACAAACCGTTGGAGTGGAAGTACGATAGGAAACTTTTTTTTCAACTATGTAATCAAAAAGAACGCTAACTGTAGATGCGTAGATAATTGTTGTTTGTTACTCATCAAAAACTCTTAACGATTGTTGGAATGAAAATGAATTTCTTGATGTCACATATTCAGCACTTTTTCATTTAGAATATTTTCGGTGTGTGGTGAATTCTGTTCCAAAAATTTTACAATTCAGTTTAATAAATATCACTAAACTTTGTTTTCTTTTTTTGCAGGTAAGACGAAACATGAGGTTCATCGTAAAAATGGTAGTTATTCCGGTAAGATCAAAACTCACTTGAGCGTTATTCAGCGACAATGAATTATTTCATCCGGAGCTTTCATATCCTTTGTGAAATATTTCACACTCCTACGATTGTGTGCGAAGAGAAAAAGCTGCAACGCTTCGCGGACTGGCGCAAGGACGCAGAGCAATGAAAGCTCGCATCCTGAAAGCATACTTCGAACCGCTTTTCATCGAATACGTTCCCATTACAACGCGATGTTAAGCTGCTGTTCCTTTTATTTTCGTTTTCTTTTTCCGCCCAGTTCGCACGTGGCCCCGACGTTGGGTAGGGGAAAGTTTGTTTACACTTTTACACCGACAGATGCGAGCGTCATGGCGACCGTTCTGTCGGTTGCCGGTGTATTGGTGGGATCGTGTTCCGTCGTCTGTGCTTCGGGTGAGGGGCGCGCGCTGCCAGGGTGCGGGAAAGCAGTATGAATGAAAGCTTCCCCTTTTCAGCACACTAAGAATCCGCATGTTCCGGACGGCATGTGGAAACTGTGCCGTTGCTTTGTTGCTAGTGGAGGCGCGTGGTACTACGCATCGTCGTCGTCGGTTCCGCTCGCACCAATAGGCCAACATTGGGGCTTCGTGCGTTTGCCTCTTCCGTTTTCGCACGCCAATGGGAAAGCATGGCGGCATCCTTATCTGTCGTGTTTTTGTTTGTTTGCATTTTTCTTCCCTACTATCGTAACGCTTGCCAGCTTTTCCTCCTCGTATCGTATTTTTCCTCCCTTTTCGCATGCTTCGCCAGCGTCACTCTTCTAATCGGTGACGTTACAACAGCCCGCCCGGCCGCGACGTGTCTCGCTCGCTATTATTCCCCCCGGCCCCTCCGGGCGAAAAGGAAGCGTGCGCCCGAGAAGCGGGAAGAGATGCTTATGGTGAACGTGTACACATTTCGGGCTTGCCTGCTTGCGTGCTTGCTTCGGAAAATCGTTTCGTTTCAGTTTCCCGCGAGCTTTCGGCCGGTACGGTTCAGCTTGACGCGTGGCTTTCCGTTTTTCGCGGCGTTTTCCCGTCCAGTGTTGTTCGGCCCGTTTCGGGTACCTTTTGTGGTGTGTAATCGATCTATCTCGTCGTAGTGGCATGAAACAAGAATAAGAAACGGTTCGAGCTGGAACTCGATTAATCAGACGTTACCCAGAACCACACCTTGTGGAGGATGGATTCAATGGAACTGATTTTCCCCCAAACAGTGGGATGATTTGGTGATTAAAGCAAACACGATTTTTCTCTTCTCTTCGATCCCATGTGTTTGGTTTGGTGCACAATAACGGATGAGTTGATTGTTAACGGTTGTGTTACTTTTACCTTTTTGGGTGCTGTAGCCAGAACGGCAAGGGTAGAATATACAACTCTCGGTTGGGTTCACTGGTGAAGAGAAACTTCGTAAACCAATTATACCTAGCCGGTGTGTGCCATACTGTGTCGGCCAATTACACGTCGATTCATCTCGTGTGAATAAAACAGGGCCGCCCGAAAACTTATCGAAACTGAAACACCATCGGGTGCAATGAACCGACGGACGTGAAATATCCACACCGATACGAGCCCCGGTCTGCAGTGCCAGCTGGCGCACTGAATAAGTAATAATCGAACAAACGTAACATAATTTCGGCAGCATTATGATGCGACCGCACGAACTCGCTGGCCCGCCGGTTTGTCTTCCTGGCGAAGAGAGTTTCCCTAGCATATCAGCGCTTGTAATTGAGCAAGTATAAGTTATTCACTTCGTTCTTCGTGGAACCAGCACCCATCACACCGGTGCTGAACGGATTTCAATTAACCGGCGCATAATTTAATCAGCAGTTGTGCATGATGAGTGTTGTGGTCGCAATTTAAGAGTCGTATTTCCGCTTCTCCACCCCACGGGTGCGTTTAATGGCCCGCTACGAAGTATTCATAACTTTTCGTTGCCCCTTGTTTTTCGAGATGCGCGTTCGTGCAGGTTTTTTTTTCCCCGTCCCGTGCTCGACCACTGGCTGACTGATGACTGAGCCTTCCGATAAGAGGCTTACTCCATCCACGCACATCGATCTGTTCCTGTATGGTGTGCGGTATCAGTATCAGCCGATTGAAGGGAGGGAAAAAGGGCGTTGAGAAAAAAAAAACCGACGAAATACGATACATGCGCTATGTTTGCGAATGAGATTAATTAACACCTGAACTCGTCTCGTGGACACTCGCGGCCCTGTCGACGCCCCATGGCGGGCCAGCGAAGATTGATTTATGTCGCACCATGATGGTGAAGGGCGAAAGGTGAAGCTCGACGATGCGCGATTGTTTGAAAAGCATATTAAAATGCCGTTCCGGTGTCATCAAAGTGTCCTTTTCCCGACCGGGGAGGGCTGGAATGAGTGCGTTGCGGGAAAAACATGTCTCCGGTCAGTTTTGATGGGAACGTGTGGTCTCATGTAACACGATCGATCGTGATTGTTTGTCGCGTGGGGTTTGATGGGAGGAGAGACACAAAGCCGCTCAATGCCCACGAGCAAATTTGTGGCACGTCTTGTTGTCAGAAAACAATGTTGATAGCAATAACATCCACATGCAGTAGTAGCGGCCACGAGGGCTCGGAGCGGTGTTAAATTGACTGCACTTGACAAACGATTCGTCGTTTCTGTCGAGCGGTCTCATAACCGTTTCTAAAAACATCAAACAATTTTCATATTTGCATATATTTTCTAATCCATTTTCCATCATCAAAGGATAAGAAAATACTTTCCATATATCCTTCAATCCATTCCGACCGGTCGTCCAATCAAATACACATTACATCAATGATTTATACTCCCAAGTGAGTAGTTCCCGGCGCTGATGCAATTAAGAAACACTCCCAAACCTACCCGGAATGTCCGTAAACCTGACCCATCGGAGGGAAATTTCTCCCGAAGACTACCTCCAATGGCCTACGCATTGGCTAGAAAACCGCAGCCATTTCCCGGCATGCTTCGGAACGTCGGCACCGTGCGTGGGCTATGCTACACAGCATTTCGAGGGTCGAAGTTTTAATTACCTTCAGCGCCCGTCGCACGGAAAAGCGCCATCGTCACGCCTCACGTGGCTATTTTGGATCCGATTTCTGATCGTCGTTTTTTGTTTTGTCCTCCCGGTGCGGGACCTGTGCCGTGGATAATATGCACTCGGGGACCTGTCCACGGTTCCCACCGGGGATGTAAACGGTGTGTAAACGGCTAGAAAAGAGCGACGGAAACTTTTTCCCTGTATGCTTCCCTGTTTTGTTGGTGGTTGTGGCGTAGGAGAAAGCTTTATTCTTTTTTCTCCTCTGGCCCGCTCGACGTGACGGCTCCGCGATTAGGTTTTTGTACCACATTGCACTCCTCGGGGACGCGAGCGAGTGTTTTGCGGCGACGATCGCTAATGGCTGTTTGATCGAGCATGTGACGCAGGAAAATTGAAAGTGTCGGAAGGAAAAAGCTTCCACCGGCAGCGTTGGATGTAAAATGTCACAGTTTGGGAATATCGGCATACGCCAGCTGGGAGTTTAAAGGGCAAACGCGGGAAATAGCTTTCGCAGTTGTAGCATTATCTGAAACTGCCACAAACCGGATTCGATTACGCTTTTACGCAGCCTTTTCCGTGGCCCCACTTTGGGGTGATAATTTACGCAGAAACGGTTCGTTAGTCCCCGGCGGCACCAGCTTTTACCAGTGACAAAGCGGTCGCTTAGCCCGCGTAGGCATTCATTGATGAATATTAAATTAATCAACGTCCATTCAGGTGCCAGAGTGGTCTGATTACTGCACGGCCCCAACGGAGGTCGTTAAAGGGAATCAATACTGAAGTATGGGAGTATGAGAGTATGGGTTAACGTGCTGACGATTGGTGGCATTTGAAAACCAACGAAACTCAACCCCCCCCGGGGGGGCCGCTCCGGCGAGTGCCGGTTAGTACTGGTCCCATTTTTCATGGCGTCGCAGTTTGACAACCGGAAGACAAACAAAACCACTGCCCGTGAGGAGAGTTTGCCGAGTTTTCCCATCGGGAGCCCGGATGTTGGTAGCAAACCCAGCCACCGTGGGACAAGAACTCACACGAAATTCTGTGCTACCCCACCCGTAAGGATATTTTTGGACAGCTTTTTAAAGCTTGAAGTAGCTTTAGTTCCAAGTCAAGGGAGTTGGAATCGATGGCCCAAAGTTCGGGGCCGATTTTCGGGCCGAAACGAGAGTCACGGGAAGTTATGTGCCCCATCCTGGTCGGTGTTACCGAGCGGGTGATTTATTTTTAGTGCCCCGTACGTGCACATGGAAGGTTGCTGGTACGTCCATTTCGGCTGTCAATGTGTGCGGCGATTGGCCGATGTAAAGCACGATCCGCATGTGCATGGGCCCGATCCAGACGGCTACCGTTTGACCTAATCAATATTCCGGAATAACCGCATGCGAGAACAATGACGGTAGAGAACGAAGCCGGCGAGCGGACGGACACGAGACGACAGGCGCGCTATAAAGTCGGTCATAGCGGTGTCTGTAAAAAAAAAAAAGGATGTACTGAAAGGGAAAATCCATTCTAATGCTACCATACGGTTTTGCTATTCCTTTATTTTATTGGGGTTGGAAGGGAATCTGCACGAATATTCAAAGACTGTCTTCATATTCGAAAGCCGCATATTCAAGACGTTTAATATGGAGAGTCATAAGCTACAGTTAATGATTTCTATTTTACGGCTCAGTTGAGCGTAACGACGAATGGTTTGCTTTGTTCCGTCGATTACGGGTCTGCGCCACAAATCTGTTCCAGTAGTTGTGAACTTTTCATCGTAATGCTTTTGAATTCCCCATTGTCACCGTTATTTGTCACAAACAGTGCGCGAATCCGTCCATCAATCAATCATATTTAATCAAGCTGTCGATGTGCTTTAAAAAAAGCGTTACAATGGCCATCTTATGGCGCTAAAAGTTGTGAGGTGACATTGAAATGGGAATTATTTGCTCAAGACGTTTCGGATTGACGTGAAGGCGTGCAAATTTTGTACCTCTTGCGTTCTTGGTCCGTCCATCGCCCTACGCCACTTCCTCCGAGCTGACAATTCAAAGTGTGCCGAAATGCAATATCAAAGCTACCCAAAAGCGTCCATATGGCGCAGGAATGGAGGACCCCATTGCGTCATCTCGACTCTACCGGCACACGATTTGTCGTCATGAGTTAAATCCTCCATTGTGTCTTACGTGGGCTTTACAACTCCAGCCCCGGCTGAAGGTGCGATCAGATGACATGTTGGAGGGTTGCTTGAGACATCTTCGAATGCTCATCGCCTGCTCTACCTGTCGCTGGCAGAAGCTGTAACTCACGTTACATGGCCAACGACGTCCTTCGTGCCATGGACAAGCTTGACGGGAAAAGCGTTTCCGATCAAAACCGATTGCTTTCGCTGTTCGGATTGATACCGGCGTACAAGTTTCATCACACCCCGTGCACTCGGGGCAGCCCATAACCACCTAATCCCGTTACTGTACCGTGGCTGCGGCGTGCGATCGAACAAAGGAAGGATGTGAGTTTGCTTCGAATCAACGATGGAGGCGCCTGGTACGTTGTACCAAAATGGGAAGTGGGAAAATGCGCTGGCCGGAATAACCGGAGAATATTGGCTGGAAACAGCGGGTTTTCAACGGAGCAACATTGTTAGCTCTAAATTAGATTCATACACATAATCGTTCAAGCTGGTTTATGTTAGCAGGTGGAATTGAATAAAAGCAAGGAATGTTTCACATTGTGTTTAAACTTTGTCCAGAAGTTGACAGCGACAATGTGAAACACGGCGTGTTTATTGTTCGCTACTTTGTTACGTGGCATATGAACATTCTTTTCAAACTATGCATGCACATGAGGGGCGCTAGTTAAACAATGCCGAAAGGAAAGTTGTTTACAGTTTACATCGTCTACCAAGTTGTGCTCTCATGTTGTCATTGTTAAACATGGCAAACATTCACGTTAACAGTGGGTGCGACCCTTCTTTATACCGTACAAATTGTTATTCGCATGTAAATATGGAACAACACTTTGAAAGCAATGCACTGACGAAACATTCATAACCACACATCAATTGCTTTTCTTGCAAGTGATCTTGTTCTGCTAAAGTCTTCCGCTTCCATGCACGAACAAAGTTCACGTGCTTCAGAGCAGATTAAATAAAATGAAACAGTCATCATTACAGTTTAATTGAGATGAATGGCCAGCCAGAGCATATTGAAATAGGAAGCAGATTGGAACAATCGTCTTACGCTTGATCTTGAAACTGTTACCACTGGCCCCGACTAAGAACTGGGGCGAAGGTCCGCAAAACCAGAAGGCGTGTCACGCGCGGTCACTCGATTGAAGAACGAGTGGTTTCAAGGAAGCGTTTTGTCGTTTGTCCGCATAGAACAGTGGGAACGCAATAAAAGAGAACAAGGCGAGAAGAATTGATGACAATAGGAGATGATTAAAGTTGAGCCTTCAACGTCAAGCTCATCCGATAGGATTTTGTGGGTATTACTATTTTCAATTTCCACCGTTGTGCATAGAAGAAAAGGTTAATACAGTATCAATTCTATCTAAATATTTGAAGTAATACAAAACCATTTTTGAAGCAACCTTGCTTTCCATCTCAAGTGTCTTCGCAACTTTTGCGCGGAGAAGAAATAGACTTTTTTCGTTTCAACCGAGACCACCTGGAAGGTTGATCGAAAGAAGCTCAAATTGCTCCCCTCGAGCAATCAATAGCCATTTCGTACTTCGTACACCGACGGAACTGATCGGTTTTCCAGTTACCCAGCGGGGCGATTCAATTTCACCTTTCACTGCGTAATAGTGAACAAGTTTCTCACTTCAGCATAAGTATTACAAGAGAGAGAGAAAAAAAACACAGAAAACGCTGGTTATGTCAATCGGGCGGGCGTACGTAAAAGCGTCTTGGGATGTTCCATCCACCGCAACATCATTGTTACCTAAGTATCTCGATAATCTAGAGCCGAAGTGAAGATAATCTTTGAAGAGCAATATCCTGCCCATCTCTGTGCATCTTGAATATTACGTCAGCTGCCGAACTGAGGGCATGTGACTACAGGGAATTGTGTATGAAGAGAGACAGAGAGGGAGAGCGAGACGGGACAATCGACACAAAGAAACCTGTGGCAAGGAACGAAGCAAGCATACCTTGCCTTATCGGTACTTGGCAGTTTCCTTCCGTTTGTGTATTTATTCGCCTAGAATCACTTCAAGTCTACTCCAGAAGTGGCCCCGCCTGAAGAAGACTATCGACCAAAAATCCGCATAGCTACAGACGATCAATCAATCGACCCTTCGGTGGCGTCCCTTGCGATGGGACGCGCTCGGACATGGAAGATGTGCGCCGTTCGCCGCCCGTCGCTGGAATGAAATTGAATCTCTTGTTCTGGCGTGGAACTTTTACACCGACGTTGGGGGAACCGATGAATACCCCTTTTGGTTACAGCACGCCTTTTGCCACTCTGCTGAACCCGACCCGTGAGTTCGATTTGTTTGTCCCGGAGGCCATCCAAGGCAAGGATGATGGCTATCATTATACCCATTATTACCGGGTCCAGTCGAGCGTGATTGTGGCCCTTGCTGAGGGTGCGTACTGCCGAACCGGTCGATAGCTGGATTTGGGAGACTTTCGAACATACTGGCGTTATCTAGAACTTGGAATTGATAAAATGAGCTTCGAACTGTTTTTTTTATTTCGAAAATGTGCTCATATCAAATTACTCATAATGATAATGAAAAATGGTTAATGCAGCAAAACTAGAGCAAGATCAACATTCGTAATACTTCGCAATAGACATCCATCTTTTGTATTTTGATTGTTGTGTTCCATGGAGTATTTTATACAGTCTTATCCTTACTCCTCATATTTGGAAGCGTTTTAATAACTTTAATAGTACGTAAATCGTGACCAAACAGTAAACTTATGTTTAACGTTCCTCAGTTTCGAGACCATATATGAAAATGCTAGAATACTCCACCGGCTCGCATGATGGACATGGTCCTCACGAGGACAGTGGAAGAAGTTTCCGCTGTGACCAGTTTAAAACATTTCACAGCAGGGGAACCACCCCGAAAACACATGCCAAAAATTTGCTGGTAAACTTCCATCCCTCTTCAGCGATGGTGACGCACGCTTCCGGGGGTCTGTTCGCTGCCCCGTGCGGCTCGTGGGGGGTCATTGCACTTTACTACACCCTATTGGGGTCACGGGGTGCCGGGCTGTTGTTTGCTGCCGGCATTATGGCATGGGCATTAGGGGTGGGGTAAACACTCAATTTTCTTTTCGAGCAAGAACTCATTTGGAAGCGCAATAAAAACAGACTTCGGACCGAGCGAAGCGTGTCCGTGTCGGAATGCATCGAGGCCTCATATAGGAGCGTAGATAATGAGGGCAATGCAGGCAGGACGGACGCAGTGCCCTCTGCTGTGCTGGGCCGGCTCTGCCATTATCGGTCCCTTTTGCCGCGTTATCGATTACTGCGTAGCGCCGAGAAGCGTGTGCATCCTTTGAAGTAAGCCATTTGTCGTTATTTGGGAACATGAGATCACTCGCCGGGTCTGTGCCGTGTGTGTAGTTTAAAGCTTATTTTCCGCTGCCCCACTGACACAGTTTCGGGGCCGGCTGTGTTTGGCCAGTTTTCAACGCTTCTTTGTTTTTCCGACTGGAGCACTAATGTACGTCCGTTGAAGAGCAGGGATGATGTGGTCCACCCTTTCTCCTCCTAATCATGGAGGATCAACAAATGCGATTAACACTGCCTCATCGTCCCTCGAATGCTTCATCGTATTCACACCGCACGTTCCATTGATCGAAACGACCGAATCTAGTTTTCCATATTGACTAACAGTAAATAGATATTAAAAGCGGATATGATTAATCCCGAATCCGATGCAAATGCCGCGTCCGGGGGACATGTGTGGGTAAATTTAATTATTTTGAAGGGCTCATCTCGATGCTTCCCTTGATGATGAGTTTTTGGGACTTCGTTGCATAACCAGCTCATCATCATTACCGTTTGGTAACATCCCAACACGGACAGGGGACGAGAAAGTTCATGAATAGTTTCAAAATACATGCAAAGACATTTTCTAATGTATTAGCATATGCTTTCGAATGAAGTTTAAGTTCGTATCTTGTCGAAACACCACTTTTTTGCGACCTAAACAAATTTAGATACTCAATGCTACTGCATTCTGAGTGGTCAGCCTTAAAGGATAATGCCTATCCTTTTCAGCAAAGCGACCATAGATGTTTGCAAAGCTTTTTGGTATTTTAAAAACCTGAATAAACACCATTTTCGGCACCAAACACAACTGTCAGCTCAAAGCAAGAAGGAAGGAAGGACCTATCGCCGTAGGACGGCCCAAATGAAGCGTAATGCTCCGGCGACCCCCTGAAAAAAGGGTGAACTATCTAAACATTCCGGAAGCATGCTAAGCTAAACCGGGATCGTCTTATCAATGGTAACGAACGGCTCATGCGGCACAGGATAAATAAAATGATGTGTTGATGGGATGTGGGCATTATTCCCTGGAACTCATGCGAAGGAGATTAGTTCGGGGACGGGTGAGGAAAAACCCGATCGCCTACGCGGAGCTTAGGCTCACCCGCCTGAACAAACCTGGCAGCTGACGGTTTGCTTCAAGTTCTCGTACATTGTTTGGCTTCAATATTTTCAACGACGGGGACATCTTCAATTTATGTAGCTTGAAGCCATTTGAAGAGTGTACTCTCTTTTCAGGGCCAAATTTCGTTTTGTATAATCCAAAGTGGTCTTCCCAAGGGAGGGATCTGGAGCGAAAACAGACTCCATCAACACATAACCCCGTTCAAATTGTCACCCGACCACAAATCGCTTGTCATTCGTCTAAATCCCATCTCATCCCATCATTTATCGGCCCACTTTAATAAGCGCCGCTTGTGATGTAATTGCTATTGTCCCTTGAGGTGGGTGGAAAACCCCATCCCTCGGGAAGGGCAGATTGAGTTCAAGTACGCCGTCACTAGCTCGGCATCTAATCGCGTTTGGGACCGTGAATTGCATAGGCCCTGCAGCGTCAGTGCACGCCATAACTTACTGAAGTTAATTACCGATCGGGTTGCATCCACCCGAGCGCATTCGATTCCACCCGAACGGGTGGGGGGTTGGGAAACGGTTTCACGAGCGGATGCAATTTGAAACTCGCACGTGTCACCTGCAGCATGACGTGCCGGGGAACAACGCAGGATTTACATCCGCCTAGCCGACGACTGTAAGCGCCGCGCCATCGAGTTATCGACGTCCGATGCCCAATTAGGTTTCCACCGATCTGTTTCTGACAGCAACTCTCGGAATCGGTTTGCCGGTCCCGGTTAATGAAAAAACGAAGTTTCAGCTCGTTTGGCCGTTTACGCGCGTCATTGCGCCGGCGAACGGTGATTGGTTCGTTTGGCTTCAAGTTAGTCATCAGGTTGACATCAGCATGGGTCTCCTTCACTTTGCACGAAAGCGATAAAATACACCGGGGGAAGATGTCAGTCTGTTTGCTGATTCCGTTAAGTAATTTTTCAAGTCCACATGTTGGACTGGACTGGAGGTGACTGGAAATAACCAAACAATCCAGACCCCAGTCATACATTTCTTGTTTTCCCCGTAACCGGCCAGAAAGTTTCCTATGCCCTATGACTTTTTGTGATGGATAAGTCGACAAGATGCCTCACAGTGCACCCCAGTGTCACCATACGGTCGAGGCGATGATGGTCGAAAACAAAGCAATCTATAACACAACGACACCAACATTACCGCACCATGTGATAGTAGGAACCGGGTTTCGTAAGTAAACAACCATGTTCAAGTGATTCCGACCATAAAAGTCTCCCACGGAGCGCTAACAACGAGTGGCTGAGTGTGTGTTTGCGAGTGTGTGTATAGAGTAGGTAGTGACCGGAACGACTTGCAAACGGTGAAATTAACAACGACGGCCTCGGTCCAATTTACAGCGTGAAGGAGAAGGGTTTGGGGGGGGGAGGGAAAGGAAATCTACCGACCTCAACAACAACTTGCACAAGAACCCGTCCGTTCAACCGTTAAGGTTTTTCCGTTACGAATCCGTCTCGAACGCTGTGCCGATTGCGTCCAGCGAAAAACCAACCTAGCGCCCGATCGAACGAACCCGCCAACTTCGGTTCCATCCACGCACGGCTAGGTTCTGGGGGAAAATCCCGCTGAGTCGCAATGAGCGCCCCGCACTTGCGAGAAGTGCCCGACTAATGGTGGTGGTGGTGTGCACACAGTTGAAAGCTCGACCCCGGGTGGACCATGTTGTGTTTCAATCTGAAAATAGCGACCATCTTCCGCACGTACCGGGAGTCGGATCCGGTGCGGGACCGGAGTCAGAGTTTGTTCACCCCGCCCCCGCGAGCCCCGCACCGGGACATTGGGGCACTGCGGGTCCTGCAGAGGCGTGCATCGAGTGTGATGTAAGTTGTGATTTCTTTCCTATCCTTACTAGTGAAGTTGACAGGTTTTCTTTCATATTCTCCATGTTCATATGATAGCATTGCAAACGTTCAAACAAAGTCCTGAGAGTAAGGAATACTACTACTCAAGGCAGGTAGCATACCTACGATAACATATGGCACTGTCCTTTCAGTGTCCTGCTTGGGTGATGACGAAGATGCAAACAAACCACGAGTAATGTTTTCTCAACATTTGATTACATGATTCGATTAAAAAGGCTTTTGTGCCGATAGCATAAAATAAATAAAAAAACATAACATCTGCAAGTGTGCGTGCGTCTGTAGCTCTTGCAATCCCTTCAGTATAAGCAACATGGTGGAAATTCCTTTATACAATTACTCGTTACGACAAGACCAAACCGTTCACCAACAATTGAGCATCGAATCGGAATTCCTAGCCAATGGGTTTTATTTTTCTGTCCAAATATTACCAGCACATTCAACTGGTCCGAAACGGCGCCCGTTCTCGTCCAGCCTTTGATATATTTTGGCCAAATTTTATACATGAAAAACATAAGCGGCAGTAAAGGCTAAAACAATGTATGCTCAGTGAACTAAGAACACCCGAACAAGCCGATGTGGACTCGGTACTACTACGTACAAAGGTATATTTTTGTTAGCTTCTTATTCCGCCAGTGTTTGTACTTCTTGCTCGTTTAGATCAACAAACCGAGAACCGGGTTACTTGTCTACGGTCGGAGAATTTTGTTCTCTTGCTTCAATTTCAGCAACACCCACCGTCAGCCTTTAGATGTTTCATTTTTCTTATATTTCAGGTAACATTTCAGACATGACTTTCGTCCCACGCCCAGGCGATCTGAAAGCATAAATTCCCAAAGACTTGTCTTTTCTGACAACATAAGTGCATGTTCTGTGTATCGCGAAAAAGGTCTCTGAACTTAGAAATTGTCTTAATGTTCAACAAAGTTGGTGCCAACTACATTAGTACCATTTAGAAAATACATGTTTATGTTCTAATTTTCCAAAATGTGAGCTTTAGTATTATACAAATTAAATATATAATTTCACGAACTGAAAACCCTCCCGACGCAGGAAAGTTTTTAATTATTTTAATCCAGAAAAGGTGGCAGCAAGTCAAGATTAACGAAAATTATGCTCATTTCGGCCACAAGAACCAATTTGCGCCCGTTTCGGTGTCGGTTCGTTTTCGACAAAATTCTCCCTCAAAAAGAGATACACTATGGCCAGCGATTCGTAACAACGGAATACCGCATAGCGGGGTTTTTATTTAATTTATTTCGGGCTTGCTCCACCCTCCACCCAAAAGTACCATCGTTAACAAAAAAAAAAGCCAAAAGAGGACGCGGACTAGCTTCATCAAATCTGCTCCGAAAAAACCATATTCCCTTGGCTACGGGTGACACTGATTAATGTCTCCCAGGGAGCGGCATCCGAAACAATCTTGGCCAGAAGTTGAACCAACTGTTTGTTTATTTGTCTGGTGTGTGTTTTTTTTTTCATCTATCCCCCCTTCGCCATGGTCCCGTCGACCCACGGGTTGAATGCCAGGTTCTTGCAAATGTTCATTTAGTACCAATTAGCGACGTGATGTTGTTGTCCTCCTGGTACGATACTTACCATGCGAAAATTTCGCTTCGCTTACGCTCACAACCAACGTAGCCAATCGTAGTTCGTTGAACTACTTTGTGTCTTCAAGGCGTGAACCTTTCATCGAAAAAATAAGAGGAAAACCCGATTGAACAATCGAACCCGGAAGAAGCAAAAGGGAATGGAATGGAATGGTTGTTAATTTAAAAATAAAGACTAAAGTGCAAATTTTCGAATTTTATTTCTCACTTCCGCAGTACTTCCGCCACCGAGCTCATCTCCAGAAGGGGTGTCTTTTCCAGGCGCCATTATGGATCGGTAGACCAGGTAAGCAAACTATTACGTTGTAATTAACGCAGCGGAAACATAATTGCGATTGAAGGATGCTTCGAACTTATAGACGACATAAAAGGCATGCAAATAAAAAAAAGCAGTGCATGTCCTTCACTGGCAAGCTTTTAAAAAATTTGTTTTTTGAGTGAAAGAATTACGATGATGTAACGTCTTCAAAGGTCGACAAAGGAAAGGAAGTATCGAAGGATCCGAAAGTGTTCATATTTCTTCGGTCAATCTGTTACACCCCCGTTTGATTAAAAGTTTCTTCCTACGTTCGAACGGTGCCCTTCCGGCACCATTTTGATGAACTTCATTCATCTTTCGGTCATATTTCTATGTTTTTTCCTCGGTTCACTTCCCGAACACTTTTTTTTTCCCTCGCATGCTGTAAAACATAGAAAATCGAATAAAGAACGGCGAATAATTACGAACTCGGCTTTCGGAGCGTTTATTCATTCGTGCGCTTAAAACGAATCTCTTGCTAACGGGCGCAACGTCTTGATTAAGCTGGTCGATTAATAAAACCCCTGCAAAAGCTTTTCCGGGGTCGTTTCAAATTCAATTCGACTCGAAGCCTCGAAGACCTCGCAACAATCTGACGGATGGTTGGTACTGCTGCTCCAGAACGATTAAAGAAAGCCTGATAAGGTTGCGCTGGCAGAAGGGATCTCGCATAAATCATCCCCACACCAAAGCTCCGCAGGTGGCTCGGAATGCTAAGAAACCATAAATCAGGACACTGCGTGTTGGCGAGATAAGAAATATGGAAAATCAGTTCGACAATGGAAGTGTTTTAGCAAAATATCTACAATTGGGCAAAGAGATTTCTGAAAGGGAAAAAACAAATATTATTCAAATACACAGAATCATCAGAATCGTAATGCAATTTCCCCCCAAACGGTAATTAGATTAAATTGGTAAATTTAAGCGGTTTGGTTTGGTGATTCGAGTGTTTGCGACGGACGGGTTTGCTTTCCCTGCGAAATGAAACAGAAAATCACAACGACGAGCGGGAGAGACAGAGAGAAGAAAATCTCCATTAATAAGCAGCTCGGGGCACGCGCGCCATACTCACGGTTCGGCAGGATGTAGATTTTGTTCGTGATCTGATAGTAGTCGTAGTCCTCCTCCGCCTCCTCCGGCTCCTCCGCCTGCAGGCTGAACGGGTCGTCGCCCATGTAGTCCGGGTCGGGCGAGTGCGCCGACTGCGTGTTGTAGAAGTGGTTCAGGATCTGCTGCGGCACCTCCGGGTAGCGCGTCCTGTTCGGCAGGTACTCGATGCCGAGCTTCAGCAGGACGTGCGCCTTGATCGACTTGAGCGAGGCCATCGCGTACACGTTGCGGTACTGGCACGCCTGGCAGCTGAACTGGTGGTGGTTGAACGGCGAGTCCTGCCCGTCCGCGTGGCTGTAGTCGGCCGTCAGCTCCGCCGAGTCGTACCCGCCGACGAGGTCCGGGTTCTGGAAGGCCTGGCTGGTGTTGAGGTGATTGTCGTACTTGGCCGCGTTCCCGAGCGACTCCTTCGAGCTGCCCTCGGAGCCGTAGTCGTGGCCGCGGGCGGCGACGGGCAGCAGCAGGAAGGCGACGTGCAGGAGCCACATCGCATACATGGCCCGCACCGAGTGACTGGCTCCGATCGGATGCATGTGGCCAGCGAGTTTCTCGTGCGCAGTAACTTCTCAAAGTCCTTCTTTTGTGCGAACACTTCTCGGAACACAGACGCACTGGCACGAACACACAGAATGTCACCAAAACGAATTATCCTTCTCTCACGCCACCGCCGAGAACGCAGAGTCCTTACAAACCGCTTCGGGGCTAGGCCCAACGAGTTCTTATGCTAGTCACAGCCCGAGAGCAGTCTGAATCTGCAGAACCACCAGCGTGAACCGTCGCGAGTCACACCGAGTTGCAAACTGCGCCAGGCGAGCCGGGATACAATGTTGCCCGCCGCGAACGCTAATGATATTTATACAGCGCCAGCGCGAACCGGCGAACGTTCGCGTGGCGTGTGGGGGAGGGGAGCGGGGTTAACGGCGTGAATAACGACCGTGTGACACTCCGAACGTTCCCGGCTCGGGTTCCACCAGTGCGCGACAACTCCTTGCCTGCGGCAGCCTTGGGCGACGCTGCGTGTCAATCAATTGGCATCAATGAACGCAACACGGGACGGCGCCATTTTTCACCAGAACTGCTCCGGCTGCGGTTTCCTCCCGCCCTCGGTCCCTCCCGCCCGGCCCTTCGTTGGCCCGGCGACGGGTTAAATGGTTTCAATTAAAATTGATTTTAATCGGTCCGCACTCCGTGCCCGGTTCGGTTCCAACCCCGCACACCCCCGGGGGGGTGGTGGTCTGTTGCCAGCTACCCGTTTGCCAGCGCGCTGCCCGTGTCGCTGAACTCTTTATGGGTGCATCTTTATGGTGATTGCCTTCCAATGTTGGCGATGCAACAAATCGTGTCGATCGAGTTGTGGTTCGTTCGTTCGTTGGTTCCCCCTTTTTGATGCAGTTGCATAAAAAGAACCGCAAAAGAAAAACACATCCATTTAATTTTTCAATTGAAATGGAATAAATGGGAAAAAATCAGATCAAATGATTCGTGGTGGAGTGTGAACAGTTTCCACAAAAACCAAATTCACAGTGCGCAATTTAAAAAGCATTGGGCTTCCCTTTTTTTAAAGATAAGTTTCTCAACTATGACAACTGAATTAAAAAATATTTGACATTGAACCTGGAGCTGCATGGTGCGAAATTAGGTTCAATTATGACCTTTTTCCTATTTGGAACTCCAACTTCTCCCTCCACATGACGTTCTCACACCCGACCTGTTGATAAATTCCATCGAAAGGTAATTTATTTAAGTAGAGTGTGAGAAGAAAACCGAAACTGGATGCCGTCCAGTTCACGTAAATGTACGTTCCGTAGAACGCGTGAACCAAAAGATGACAAAAAAACGGAACCCTCATTCGGTGTTTTTCATCTTTGATTTTGCCTGTTATCCTTCCCGAACGCCCACCAGCAAAGTTGTCCATGCCAAAAACTCCTCTTGCTGTCGCAAATATGCCAAACTATATCAATAGTTTGCGGCTCGTTGAACCCCCGTTGTGACCACTTTCTTGTCTTCGTTTCGAGTTTTTTTGTGGGACCCTTTTCGGAAAAGTTTTCTCATTTTATCGCATTCCAGGACCGCGGGAGAATGTTGTCCACTGTCCGGGCCTGAAACAGAGATGCTACGTCAAGGGCTTCGGTTGCCACTTGTTGTGACATTTATCGACGTTTTGTTATCCATGTTTAATTCATCTGTTGCAAACCTACCCGCAATGCATCCGAGTGGGTGGTAGTGTAAAAGGAAAAGCCAGCATTCTCGCTTTCCATCTCTTTAGTTCTCACGAACGGAATGTTGTTGCCTCCCATCTTTTAGATCAGTGCAGAATTTTTTTTTGTCGATGGGGTTGAAATTGTGCAATAATATTTTCTGGTCTTTTCCGAACGTCTTTGTTTATTTCGTTCCAGTTGTCCAATCCGATTATGAATTTATCAAAAAGGGGGCTGCATTTTATACCTTTTACGGAACTATTTCACGTATTTTCAAAAATATTTTCTATCTCGTTTCTTCTTGCCATGTGGAATGAGAAGAAAACAGTGGCATGCTTTTCCAAACTAAAAAAAAAAACGAAAAGAGTGCCGAAGAAAATTCCTTCCGTGGGTTGCTCCCATACGTAACAAAAACAATCAATTCTTTCCCATTTTCCACCGATTGGACGCGCGTGGATCACAGGTAATGCTGTGTGTGTGTGTGTGTTTTGTGTGCTGGATACCGATACGGTCAGATGGCACGACGTGCCAGAGATGCTGGTTGAAGCTACAGGGCACGAGAAATTTACGACCATAACCTAATTGCCGTGCCAGAGAGCACGTTTTCGCATTCTGAGGATTTTCCAATAAAACGGAGCGAGGACCTGTCGTCGCTGTGGTGATGTTTGAGCTGAAATTTGAAACCCTGATAGGGTGGGGGAGGGGGGAGTTGGGTGAGTCGGTGTCACTTCGCATCGAGAAGCACGTCGAGATGTGGCAGATCATTAGCGCAGTGTAGGAGGCCAGCGTCACTGCTGAAGTGATAGTGCTGGCGTGAGGGCGTGGTGGAAAAAAGATAGGAGACTTTCCCTCTGCGGCAAAGAGGGAAAACGGACTCATCAATTATGGAAAAAGTGCGGAAAATTGGCTTCGAGCTTTTTGGGCAACTGTAATGCTGGCAGAAAAGCGGCTTCTCTGACACTTGCGCGGTACTTCGGCCAGCGCTTAATTCCTCCAATCAATCCGGGGGTTTTCGACTTGTCCGTTTCAGTCCGACTCGGCCGAGCTTGGTAACTATTTGAGACACTCCAAATGTCCACACAGGGGCATGCTGAAACGAGCCATCGGAGGAAGAAAAGAACTGTGACACTCATCCCGGGCTCATGCAGCCCGAATTACCATACCGAGTGGGCAATCTTCTAGCAATGAATTATGCATTTCGCGCCGAACAGTCCTCGGAACGTGGGGCGCGCCGCCTGCAAGACAAAGGATCCTTCGGGCACACGCTCACCTTAGTTTCTCCAATGGGAGCAGGGTGGGGGACAAACCCGAACAAACCGACGGAAAAAAGAAATATGGTGGAAAAGGAATGAGAAAATGGAAGTGAACTAAAAAACGTGGGATGTTGGAACTCTCGACGGCACCGCCCTGGAGTGTCTCGGATCAACATCATAACTGCTGTAGCGGCGACTTTATGAAGCTATAGGACAATAGTTTTTAATTATTCACCCACCCGGCCCTTCGTGCACTTCCCGGTTGCCTCCACCATCGAAGAAAACGTCCTCAGTTAAACGCTGGGAAACTTGGGGTTCTAGCACAGCGTCATCCGGAAGCCTGCATCTAGCGAGTGTGGCCTGTGGGCAATGTGTTTCCCGCTTTCAGATTTACCGGAAATGTGCCAGAAAATCGTCACCAGTAGTACGACTCCCAGCAGAAGGCTGAAAATCTAACGACTCACGACTCTGGATGATGATCTGATGTTTTCTAATTCCATTTGCAGCTACCGCAGTCGGAAATTGATGGATTGGATCCCAACTGTCGCCGGTTTCGGCTGGAGAACGGAGAATCGCTCGCCGAGAAGGATGAGGTAAGTAAATCAGCATTCGTTTGTTGGCGGAAAGACACATTTGTTAGTAGTGGCAAAAGTCACTTAAATTAATTATCTCTATCGCTCTTGGTTAAGACCATAGTTTTGTGTTAAACTGAGTTTCTGGAAAAGGCTAAAGATTAAACAAATGGCCGGTACTCAGCACGCGTTAAAAAGTTGTTCCCTAAAAATTCCTTTTTCCTGTTGCCGTTGAAGAAAAACTCGCACGATTAATTTGTATTTAAACCGAAAGAAGTATGTACACAACTTATCGACCTTCCCCCTTGAGTTGGCTCTTTTGCACTTCGGCACGATTCAACTCTCAGCCGGATGGAATCAATATCGTTTTACAAATTGGTATACTTAACAATTGCGCACCCCCTACCCCTTTTTCACCCTTAACACTCGTAATCGCGCCCAGTTAAAATTAGCTTTTCCTATTCGAGTCGGGAGAAATGTTCCCAGTATAGAGGTTGATTTTTTTCCGTTTCCGTCGGATCCTTGTAAGTAATTTGAATGAATTGCGCCTCACGTCCCCGCGGTTGGGAAGAAAATGCTCCGTGGGTGGACAAGAAAACGTGGGCAAACCCCGCTTGGTACCGAAAAGGAAGCACGCAAAAAACCCCTTGCTCTGGATGACAAGACGTTTCCATCGCAACGGTTAATACTTCACACAGAACCCTCCGCCAGAAAAAAAAAGCGAGTCCTTTTCCGAGGGAGTAATATCGATTAGCTTAGGGGTAGGTTGAGGGATCCGTTGACTGGAATGGAAATCGAAGCATGCGAATGCTTCAAGATCGAGGCGGATAACGGAGAAAAAAAAATCTTAGACTTATTGCCGAACTCGAAGACAAACCGCCTCCCCGGGGGTTGAAAATATTTCAATTTTCATCGTACTCTTCTTCTTCTATTTCTCGCCTGCCTTCCACGTCGGTTCCAAAAATCGGTGACCCGCGCGCTCCTCGCCCATTATAACTTTGGCACAACAACTCCACCGGAACTTTTTCCACACGCTACTTCATCGAACGGATCCCCAACCCCCGCCCGCCGACGATGATACCCTGACACGCGCAACAAAAAAGGTATTCGGGTCACCCAGCATCCCCATACTGGAGAATCCGGAACATCAAACACGATGGTACTTTAAGTACTTTTTGGGAAAATGTAAGTATGACGCAGTATTTATCGCCACTTTTTCTCACTCCTTTCTGTCTACACCGTGCCGCGTAACTTATTTATGCTTTCAACTTGTAGCAGATTTTCAATTCCAAGCCCTCTTTCTCTCTCTCTCTCTCTCTCTCATCCCACCTAATTGTGAAGAAGTACGCAGGATGGCTTCTCTCGTACCGGGGGGGGGGAGTTTTTTTCTTCTTCTTCTGTTGAACTTTTTCACCTTTTTTTGCGATCAATCATTTCAGCGCTGCGGGTCGTTATTTGTAACTTGCAGTAAATTCGTCTCCATTTTGTATTGTCATCGTCGAATGAAAATTCCACTCGATTGCTCAGGTCAGGCACCGAGCGGGCACATTTCTACTTTGTTAGCCCCTCTAGTGGAGTGTTTCTCTTCATTTTTTTCCAGAAATTAATTTACTGAGTACTGAGTGGGTTGAATATTATTGATGCTGTTTCTTGCCACTCTGTCTCTCTCTCCATTTTTCGTTCCAGTGCATCAGAACTATGTCGGGATGGATTCGGAGAAGTGCCCTTACTTCCTCTCGATCGTGTCGCAGGACTCGGGCAGCAAGTGTATGCCCCTTTACCGAGTGATGCTGTTTCGGAAACAGGTAACTAACATATATAACCTTATGCGGCAAGCAAGTATACCTATAGAATGAATACACATGTAAGCGATCGATTAAAAGCAACTCCGGTTCTGGAAATGGAAACCGTAGCCGGTCTTTCGGCCCTCAGTACTGGTACTACGGTTTAATCTGGGGCCGGTACTAACCGGAGAACTTTATGGTACACTTGACGAAGAAACTAATTACATCCAGCTGGGTTTGTGGAGGAAAAAGACAACAATAAGGACGACTGGTAACTGCTTCAAAACGACCCCCCGAACCGAAACAGGTAGCGAGCGATGATGAAGAGAAGAACAATCACTTTGGCAGATCTCGACAGCAGCAGCAGCATCAGCGTTTCTCTGCGAAGCGAATCCTTCGATAATGGATCGAGTACGCACACACACACACACACACACACACACACATCAAGTCCCACTCGAAATGACGCACTACGCTTCGGCCAAATTCTTTGGGGGGCCACTTCACGACCTCCGGAAGCTCCGCTCATATCTACATCTAATGCCCTTCTTAGTTTTATCGTGGAGGATGCTCCGGTATACTTTTTTTCTTTCCTGGACCCTTCTCATTGTCCAAAAGTCCGGCCCGAAATTGCCGTTTATTGCCGACAAAAGTTTTTTTTTTTCCACTCCTTCCGGTCCGGCGGATCCCACGCGGGAATCGACAGTCCGGAAATGGATGAGCCAATTTTCCTGCCATTCGGATGGATTGTTCAGGGAAAACTTTACGCGATAAGTGGTTTTTTACCGGAAGCCATGATTCGTCGTCAAGCGATCGGATCTATGCACCCACAGTACACATCATCTTCTAGTGGACAAAGCCAGTTGAGGCACGAGTAACGGTGGAAATACTATTTGTACTCGTACAACAGTTTTGTAATCCGTCGTTGAAGACGGTTTCTGTTTCTGCATACAGAAAGATTCAATTTCCTGGCCAGCATAACATCAAATGCTCGGACGCGCACGTTTGTCTCCGGAGCGGAGAAATTGTCTATTGATTTATATCGTACACGTACGTAACCTTTTGCCACTGGTTGTTAAAGGGAAAAACGAAAGGAAACATGCTCCAGAGTAAGGACGACGTAAGGCGAACGTGTTTTGTATTCCTGTATCGGTGGTTGATAGCGTCGCGTACCCAATGTTGGCGTGTTGTGGCTTGCTTCGCTATTGGCTTCGATGTGATTTTTTTTCCGCTGGCAAGGAATAAGAAAGGATCAAAGCTCCTGAGGCGTTGCCCCAGTTCACACGACCTAGCTGAACAGAAACAAATCCTACTGCCGCCGCCGGGAGCATCCTGGCCCTTGTCTCTGTCTCTCTCTGTGTCTTTTCGTCTGGCATGTTGATCTACCGGGTCCCGCACTTTGCTTTGATGTGCTTCCCCTTCCGAGCATTCCGAGCGAACAGAGTGACGGATGTTTACGGTTATTTGCAGAGAAATGTTTGAGGGAAAAAATAAAAGGAGCTGCCTTTGCGTCATGGAGGAGAACGGGAAGCCAGCGATGAGCCACGTTCCGGCATTGCGTGTACAAGTGAGGAAAACATATAAAATTATCGTCATTCTTGGGTCGAAATTTTGTGTTGCTCTGGTTGCAAATGCGGGCCCGCTGTCGGTTCGTCGGTGGAGCATGTTTTAATTTTCCATCTCTCAACTGAAGCCAAAAAAAAAAAAACACCGAAAACAACATACACACGGCAGATAAGACCTCCTCCTGCTTACGCACTGGTAGAAAACGCTGGCGAAACATTATCACGCTTATCTTACCGTCTTACGTAATTGTCTTTTTCCTTACCATTCGCTTTCCTTCGCGAAACATCACAGGGTGCACAGAAGCTCGCCCTACCGTACAACCCGCAGCAGAAGCTGACGGTGAAGCAGATCCTGTCCAACTTCGCACTGATGGACTCGAACAAGTCGCCGAAGGAAATCTTTTCCGCCGACATCCAGAAGGATCTGCTCCTGCTCGAGGAGCAGGAGGGCTCGGTAAACTTCAAGTTCGGCGTCGTGTACATGAAGGCCGGCCAGAAGCTGGACGACGAGATGCTGAGCAATGGTAGGTGTGGAGGGTGTTGTTTTTTTTTCTTTTGCGAAACAGAACATTGGACAATGATTGTGCGCTTTTTGCTTCCCTTCCGTCGACTGTAGAGACCGGAAGTGACGAGTTTGACGACTTCCTACTGCTGTTGGGAGAAAAAATACGACTAAAGGACTGGGAGCGGTACCGCGGAGGGCTGGACGTGAAAGGTGAGTAAGTGCCTATCGGTAATCGAAATCGAAACCCGGCACGTTCGCAATTAAATCCCAAAGTAGGCACGCTAATTAGCGAGTGCCCTTCGAGGGGGAGGCGCGCGTCCGAATGCAAATTACCGTGTCATCCATCCCGGCTTTCCCTCGTTACGTTACACATATACATTTCAGGCGATATGACGGGAAAGTACTCCATCTACACGCTGTACGAGGGCCACGAAATTATGTTCCACGTATCGACGCTGCTGCCCTTCAGTCGGGATAATCGCCAGCAGGTGAGTGTTTATCCAGAAAGTTCTGTGGGTCAACGAGATATGTTTGAACTTTCACAACCTTTGTTGCGAGTGTTGAAGGGAGGATTTTCACGCTCCTACGGCGAGGTGTTCTAAATGGCTGAACATTTTCGCACAACAACATTGTGAGCGACCCTTGCAGTGTGTTGGGCTCGCTCATCAATACCTGTGCCTCTATCCTTATCGTCCTGATTGTCTGTCCCGTCTCCCATTGTGGTTCGCACGGCATCGGCACCCTATCGACCCCTGCTTTCAGTACAAACCAGCACCTCCTAACACAATACGAACCTTTAATTTTACATCACCCCTCTCGGTTAGGTTGAGCGAAAGCGCCACATCGGCAACGACATCGTCAACATCGTGTTCATAGACGAAGGATCATCGCTGGAGGAGACGGAGTTCATACCGAACAATGTGAAAAGTCAATTTACGCGTAAGTATCCGTGGGGTTACTTTGA
>JAOEFI010000003.1:19614381-19654381 GCA_034621735.1 Anopheles plumbeus
CCCATGAATCATACACGCACACACTACAGTAATTGCATCATCATTAGAACGATATCTCTTTCTCTCGCTGCCACGACGACTGTAGTTCTTGTCAGTACGATAGAAGAACGGAAGGAAGTCAAACATCAAAATTTAAGAAGAAAAAAAAAGTATGCTAAGAAAACGGTTTCATCATTCATTGGTTTCGGCTGAAGGAAAAAAAAAATTGTTGATCGTAGATAAGTGAGCGGGGAAACCGGTAAAATATCATGGACATGCGTACGATAAGGAAAGCTTAAAAGTAAGAAAAAAAACATAAATATCACTACAAACATACCGGAACTGACACGTGCACAGTTTTTGAACGGATCACCTCCGCCAGCATTCGACAAACCGTTCAATGACACAGAAAATTGATAATAGAGGACATATTTTCGGTCTCGTTCAACGGGTTGTTTGGTGTGGGAGTGAAAAAGTATTACTTGTAATGTCGAGTCGACTGAAGCTAGAAAGTTCCTTACCGATTGGATTTACTTTGCGTGACAACTGTCCAGCGTACGCGTGGAAGGATTAATTCAATAGAGCCCTTTGAATTTTCCTATCCAACGCCAGTGGAACGTCCGAACCGAAGACAAGTTCATTTTCCACCAGGAGGACATGAAATTTGTAGCATAACTATCGTATATTTTTAGCGGACTATCGTCTATTTTTTTCTTCGGTTCTTTATCTGTCATACCAAAACAAGTTCAGTGATCGAGTCAGTAATGATACGGATACATATTTGGAAGTGAAACCGCTATGTTATTTGGTAAAACTACAAAACTTGCGTATAGCTCCTAATAAGTAAATGTCATTGAACATACAAGCACATATAAAATATATTGTAAGTGTTGAACCAAAAACGTTATCCCTAGGAATGGTGCAAGAAATATCATTAGGAAAAACCAAGAAACTAAAACGGACGTATCTGTTTGCAGGCTGGAAGTAGCTCACGACAAAACAAGTTAATCCTGGACACAAGGAATCAAAGATTATAATTTACAACAGAAAGTATTTTACCTATAAAATGTTGAGGTTATTGGAAAAAAAAAGAGAATCAAATATTGAACTAGTGCTCATGGCAAACCAGAGAGTTGAAACGCCGAGCAGATCATGATATATACACATGAAATAATACAATACAACAGGGAATTCCACGGAATATCAGCTAAGGTCATCGGGGATCAATCGGAGCCCGCTTGGTAATTAGCTGTTTCCCCTTTTGGCCAAACGACCGGCAACTCTTCGTCTCGGGACGTCTTTCTCAAACACGAGGTACTCCCGTTTTCTTGCGCTGTGAAAAAGGTAACGAAAAAACCAAAACCAACTAAGAACATTGGTAAGATTTGTCCCAATAATCACAACAACTCTATGCGTCCGGTCCGTCAAATAATATTGGATTCGTAACAAATATACATACCTATATACAAATACACGATACATGGAGCAGCGTACTATATAACAATTGGGAAATGTATCGCAGCGGACACGTGAGTCGGGCGACACAGAACCTATATGTAATATGCGTGAACATGATTCAAACCAAAGAGAGAAACAAAACAAAACATATTACTGAACTGTATTTACTAACTAGCCTATTATTATTTACAATCGCTAGAGCCTATTTCCGTTTCCGGTAGAGGATCAGTTTACAATGACAACCTAGGAAAATAAACAATAATGAGTTTTAGTTACGTTAAAACATTCGCATTATTTTATTCGTTTCCTGGCAATGATGCTTCTCCGAACAAATCACACGACAAACGTTTGTAATGTGGTGGGGACGGGCGGGTTTACTTTATTGGGACGGGTTTGGACATAAAAAACATATTCTTTTTTTTATCAAAGCGAAAATTTATTTTCATCCATTTAATTCGAAAAGATTAAACATCATGTATCGACTATAACGAAAACAAAAAACTAGCAAATATGTTAGCTCTACTTAGTTAGCTTTTATCATTTAGTACGGATGTTGATTTTTCGTCATAAAGCTATTCCACAAATTTACAATTTTATAAATGAAGGCAATTTGAGCTCGGTTAGACTGCAAAGATGTTCGAACACACTAATTTGTCAATCGGATTATTCTTCCTCAAAATGGGTTTTGATAGTACGGTGCAATACAATGAGAATTGAAATTTCGTAGAATATCCGATTCCCATTGCTATTCCTTGTCTTATCGATAAACATTGTTTTAACGTACACAAATTGGCTTACTTAATATCACTCGTTTATGACCCGGGTCATAAATTACAAGCTATCTCACACGATCCCACGCTCCCGTTTCTCGCCCTTTTTTCTGACTAATGGATCTCCTCGCTAACGATCGCGCTTCGTATTTAGTTACTAATGTTTTCCATTTTCTAGTGTCTCCGATGGTACAAAAAGCGTCCCCATCTCTAGCCGATGATGGGATATTTTTGATCAATTTCTAACTAACGTTGGCGAAGGCTGTGGCGAACCCTCTGCATTGCCACAATGTTCCGTTTTAGATCACTCAATTACGCACTGCCATGCGGACAATGCTAATGCAATGATATGTAACTTTTGTCCACTGAAAAGTTCCTCTAATGACTAGATCAAAATCTCTCCCCATGTGTAAGCTTCCGTAGCACGCGAGCTCCACTGTGTTCACACGAAATCTAGAATACACACACACAATTTTTAACGCCACGTTACGAGAAGATCCCTTACAGAAAACTTAAACAATGGGCAGATACGGGCCAAAAAGTGGAGCTTACGACTAAGGGTTAATTCAAATATGCAATATAATACATAAGTACAATACATACACAATTCAGCACCAGGCATCGCCAGGAGGCTTCATTCAAAATAAATTCCGTTTACACACGGCTTCGATTAGACTGTTCTCTCCGGTGTAATATAATCTAACCGTTTGCCTTACTCGAATTTACGCAAATTATTGAGTATAGCTTTGTTAGTGGCGGGCGACTTCTTTAGAAGGGTTATGCAGAGCAGATGTTGCCAGTGAGCGACAATATCGTGCGTACGTTATGCTTCTAAATGTGCGGCTAAAGCTAGTTTGAAGGCAGGACAAGCACTTGGAACGTTCGCTATGCAACGAACGGTCCTCAAATAGTCAAATCTTCCCAATCTTCTAATACTCGTTCCGAGAGTTCGATCCGGAAGGAAACGTTCGCGTGCTTCAGCAAATCGTGACATCTGGGCGTTAGGGGGTTGTGCCGCAAGTCGACCAACTCCAGCGACTCGGAAGTGATGATTTCGTCCCGATCGATGTCGATGATGGCATTGTTGTTCGCCCTCAGTTCGCGCAGCTTGGGCATTTTGAATACTACGGGCGGCAAACAGATGAAGGAGTTGTGCGAAATGTCCAGCATTTCCAGCGATTTCAAGTCGGCCAATTCGTCCGGCAGTCGAGCCATCTGGTTGTGGGACAGATTAAGATCTACGGGAACGACGTTGAATGAATCTTTGTAGAGCAAATGATACACACAAAATAAAACATTGTCTCACCTGTGATAAAACTGAACTTTACAGCAAATTTTGGAGAAATTTTCGTAATCACGTTGCCGCTCAGATCGCACGTCTTCAGCTCAGTGTTTCTCATCAGATGGTAAACTGCATCAGGAACCTGGATTAGCTCGCACTCGGAGAGGTCTGCAAGTATTTTTAAGGCGATTTCAAAATGGTTAGCATTGCGTTGAGTTCCACTTCACGCTGCCGCTTCTTGCTAATCTTCAATTTCACGTTACACACGTAGCGAAGATTGTTTAAGAGTAGCTTACTTAAATGTTTCGATGTGAATGCTTCCTCACAACGGTTCACAATTTTCGCCACGCTAGAAGCCATCCCAAGATTATCTAAAGCAACGGTAAGATGGGGAATTCCGATCTTCTAGAAAAGTAGCACCACGTTGTCACGGTTTAATAACCCGAAAAAGGGCTGCTAAAAATAGCAATGACCGAACCACCCACAGGTCCACGAAGTTTCCAAATCCGGGACAATCTTAACTACAATGTAAGCCGAAACCAACATGTACGGATTTCACGAAAGCCACAAGACCGTTGGTGAACTTTTACGCCCCGAAGGGGTTATTGGGCGAGAGGGTGAACTAACCACAATTTAATTTGTTGTACAAACGAGATTTAGCAGCACCGGAGTTCACTCCTTTACCGAACGAGTAAAAAATAAAAATACCTCCTTTGCGTGAAATGCGTATGTTTTGACATTTGGGCACTCAACGGTCAACGGTACATGCTGCAGTGGTGTGAGTGACAGCGCTCTTGTTTACATTTTTTAATCAAGGTAACTCACACTGCGAACTCAATCAGCTGACGAGCGTACGTCATGGCGGCGTCATTTAAAAGGCGGCTTTTAATATGCATTGGCGGCTGTTTTTTTCAAATTTTGAGACATTTGAAGGCTTCCCGTGTAATAAAGTTTAGAAAATGCTGTTAATAATTGAATACTTATAGCCTTTTTTTCCATATTCTGAAAAAAATCGAGGCAACAGTTTTTATGAACCTCTCAAAGATAATTTGATTCCCTTATCCGCCTTACGATGACCTACATAAACTGCATCTGATAAACAGCGATCGAACTGTTTACAAGCGATTGAAACAAAGCCGTTTTAAAGGCAAAGTGGTCGATAGCCCATATGTGTTCCGGTCCGCTTTCTTACACGCCTCCACCACAAGCCGAGATTCTTGGATAGTAAGAGATACCGCCCGTTATCAGCGAAGGAAGTATTTGCTGTCGCTACCGATATCGCTCGCAAGGGTACAAGTTGATTGGCGCGTAATTGTGGTTTGGCACGCAAGAAACGCGAATTCAAGGGCAATCATTTACATCGCACATCTAGAGTAAGCACAGACTGACCGGAGTCTTTGTGACGAATCTATAAGACGGTATTGCCTCCACACGCTCTGCACATCTTTGTAGTGTTGAGCCAATAACTTTTCACGATAGCGAAAAGCACCATTTGCTGCATCACTCCCCCGCAATGGTGGTGCGTAATAAAATGCCGATTCCGTCGTAATCGATGGCGCAGCATTTTGATGCCGGCAACGCTTCAAAATATATCTTGAACGCCTAACGTAACGGGAACTGTAACTAAGTAAAGTGATAACTATAAACACTAAAATTGATATGGAACGCTAGTATTTTTTCCGTATCGACTAAACTCGGATTAAACCTATTACTGATAGCTGATTGGCACGAAGAAAAATACAGAGGAAGGAAATGAAACAGCCCGGCTGAAGGCTGTTGAAAATTGGATACCAAGGCATATGGTAACGCTTCGATATGAAAAGCCGTCCATAGCTCGTCTGCATGGTTGTTTTTTTTCCTCTTCTTTTGTACTGTTTATTGATATACAAACTCGGAAGTCAAATTTGAAGATGATATGTAACGGAAAGCAGTAAATAACATGATAAAAAATGGTCAAAACGCAACGGAACAGGATGTAGCTCTTCAATCATTCCAAGCCGTGCAGCGGCGACGGCAAAATGGTTACGCTGGAGCTGGACGTTCGCCCGAGTTCCGTTCCATTATTGGTTACATCAACACGGAGTTTTTCCGCCGCCGCTGGGGCATTTTTGCCGTTAATGATCCACGGGCGCCCAATGCATATATGAGCCACGCACAGGCACACACAAACACACACACACATAACTATGTGTAGCGCTTCTGAGGCTCGTTCAATCGCACTGCATGGAAATCGGAACCGCATGCATGCCGGAGCTATGAACTACGAACTATTCAAGTACGCCACCGCGGCTCACATTCATTGCGCCTGCTCCATGGCCCCTCGCGGCGCATTACTTAGAGGCCGGCGCACTGCGGTGCTGGTCGGAAACTGCTGGCGTTGTTGGCGAGAGTGAGCGTTTTCACGGCACTACTGGTGTGGAAAATAACGCGCAAACAGTCCGACACGCCACCGTATGGCAGCTACCGGTCAGGGGAAAACCCACCGTCCCGAAGCTGCGTCAATGTCGCGTTCGTTGTTCTGAGTGCGCGTTGCGCAGACGAACGAGCGAGCGGCCAGTAACCGGGAAATTTATAAATCACCGCTCAACCGGACGGAAGTGGGCCGGAATGGGTGCGAAAAACATGACCGGCATGACGGGGAAGTGGGTGGGCTGCGCTGAATAATTTTGTCGGAAAATGGGATAAAATTTTCCGTCTTAGAGGACGCGCGCGTGCTGCGTCAGCGGCTTATTCTGTGTGCCCGGAGTGTTTACCTCCCCGATCGCGGCGGGGACACAAAGAACGTCGTCGTTGAGTTTATTTACACACAACCCCCATCGCCAATTGGGTGTTCTGCATTTTCCTTGTAAATTTCCCGCAACGCTTGAGCAATGGAAGCGTAGATTGGCAGGTTTACAAGTTTCCCCATATAGCACTCTTTTTACACGACTTTTCCCGCCGTCGAGTGGCGACGACATATGCCTTTTTCAACACTTATTCCTTCAAGCAGGACAATTTTGCCATCGTACGACCTTCGCAATTATCTCAACACGACATGACGAGAGATACCACGATACAGGAAGTTGTTTGTTTCGACAGGGAAGCATTGCGATTCCTTCTTAAGTGTCAATTTGATCCAAATTGTTCCTTTTATTTGTATCTTTGTGGAAATTTAGTAACAATTCGAATCGTCCCATTTTCCATGCAGTAATTATCAACTTGTTTGATATAATTCATGTTTACTATATTCTAACATTGGTGCCACTCTTCGCTATTGCCACCAATACCTTCGAAAGGACTGGGTCTCGAAGGACTGGGGTATTTTAAGACGTTGAAAATCACATCATTTTCTTTAATATGATTTCTACGAATGCGGAATAAATCGGTTCCTATTTGATGACTCGTTTTTAACTTTTGTTTTCACTAAACATATTCAACATACTTTCGAGCTGAACAGCAAAGTGGTTATCATTATCACACCATCAAGCTCTTCGGCGATGGCATGTCGGGTGTTCGCCGGCGTTAAATAGCGCCTGGTTAAAAAGCTTCACTGCGATGACGAGACGGCGGCCCTCCGGGTCGGTGAGAAATGCATCTAAAACGCCAAAAAGGGCCGAGTCAAATTACGAAACGGTTCGTTCGCATCGATCAAGCGGTACGTGTACGCCTGGCGGGTTTAAAGAGCTTAGAGCGAAGACACCGAGCCGGGTTTAGTTAAAGATCGTGTGTTGATTTGATCGCTGAACATGGCGAAGATCGCGATAAAGCGTCAGATTCGTACCAATTGGCGCATGAAACCGTGCGCCAGGCCAGTTAAGACATCACACATCTTCGTGGCGGAATCTCGCGCCTGGCGCGTCCGGGCATCTCTGCACGCGATGAGTTTTGTTGATACGACTGATTAATAGGTGAAAATGGCGGCAAATGTTTGTGGCATTTGCATGCGAAAAAGGAATATCAACTCTCTCTCTCTCTCTCTCTTTCTCTCCCTCGCTTTTATTGGGAACAAATAGGCATTCCTTAATCAAACCGCACTTGAATGGTTACAATCGATTGCATTTCAGAAGAACCAGTACGTTGTCCGTTCGTTGGTGGTTTCATGAAATGTGAAATGTGCAATGATACATCGGAGTTGAAGCGAACTTTGTTGCGGTGAATGAAGGGAACATTAAAGTTGCTTTTCACTGTAAACAAGGTCTACGATCGTGTCTAGATCGTTTTGCAAAATTGGAATGACCTGATCCCGTTGAAAGCCAAACAGCAATTAAAGAAAACTGATAAAATGTCGTCACACGGTAGCTAAACATCGAATGAATCAATAAATAAATTTCAAATCTATTCCATTGCGCCAATAGATTGATATTTACGACCATATTGGCGTTAAAGACAAATCCAAGATCGAAGTTACAACCGAAACAAAAGTGTGTGATGCGCAGGAAAACGAAAACGTTCACAAGCAATGCAATGGCGGGGCAATATCATGATGGTTGGCTATGATTCGGAAAAACTTGGTCACCTTTGCCGCACGTCCACTAATTAACTTCGACAGCTCCAGTTTCTGTCCCGGGCTGTACCAACGTCTACAGGTCGTGTGGTTTAAGGTCGTCTCACGTGACCTAACGCGTGCTAAAACACTTCAGTTGCATGTGCCATCGGGAGGCGAACCACCCTCTAGCCCGTCCGCCACCCTCCGTTCCACCTGCGTGCGCGGCAAACTAGGTTGCCATCTGTTTTCATCGATTTTCCTTTCGTTTTGATTTGTTGTTTTGTTTGCGCTGATGTAACACACGAGCGCCTACTTTCCCGGCTGCGTCCCGCACTGACTGTAGGGTTTTCCATGCTTCGAAGCGTTTCATCTTCAGGCCACGTGTCTGGCGGGTTCGAGTGCGAAACGGGCGGGGGGGTATCGGCGAACAAATGGTTGGAAAACGATCCGTACTTTAACTCACTTATTCAACCGTACGGGGTGCGTGCGAGTGGCCCAACTTACCCCGTGGTAATGTGGCCAGTTACGACGCGGTTTAAGTAAGCCAATAAAAGTATATATTAAAGAACGGGCGAGCCTGAAGAGCATAACTCACAAGTAACACCCAGAGCCAGCGGGGCCAAACGGTCGGCGTGCGGCAGTTTTCCCGAGCGCACCGGCAACACGCGACGCGCGACGATTACCTCCAAACTGCGACGCGCATCACCAGCGAGGCTTGTTATGCAAGCGCATGCGCATCTGGGCCCTAAAACTGGGGCAAACAGTTAAACAAAAAATACTACCGGAACGCGCCGGTTGCAGCAATCGGCCCGATGCAACTGCAACTGCACCCCGGGTGCACTACGGGAGCCGTGCAAACAACAATCGAATGCTAATGGGGCAACATAATTCATTACAAAATGTATGCTGATTGTGTTCGTACTCCCTTTTATTCATGCGATGGGAAAGCACATTTTCCTCGCCCGCAGAGACCCGCTCGCTGGGCGTATCTGGGACTATTATCCATTCTTTTATTTCACACCACAACCCGTTCAATAATGCACCAGTAATAGCTTATGATGGTAAAAGCTTAAGTTTCGCGAATTGCCATCGCGAACTGGTGGCGGTGGGGCAGAAAGGGAAACGTGTGGACAAGGTGTGAATGAAATGCATTATCTTTCGTGCCGAATCTTTTGCACCGTAAACATTCCCGTGAACTTCCTCAACACTCACAGAGTGAAATTTAAAATTGATCGTTATTAGCAACATTTTGTAATTATCAACTCGACTGGCAATTATTGATTCTGAATGGTTATCTCACCACCATTTGTCATTCAACCTTTCCCGGTGGGGAAATTGTGAAAAAGCTTCAGTTCTTCGTCAACGATTACGGTATAACATGCATCCACTGCATGAAACCTATGAGCGATTATTTTGAATTTATAATTGTGAACGTAGTTTATAAACTAAATATTGACGTAATCATGCATATATGTTTCGTCTTTTGCAGTAAATCACTAGACCAAAGTATTTGTTTCTTAATCAAATAAAAATATCATTCATTTACCCCAAAAGACAGGAAAGGACAGCACTTTAACGCAAGCTTTAATTTAACTAATGATTTAAAGTGAAAACTTTTAATATTGTATCACAGCATTAGTGAGGGCTTTAATTGGATAACAGGTGACGCCAGGAGTTCAGGAGTGCCTAAACATCAGCGCGATCATTTGATTGTCGCTACTACGGGCCACTCGCGGGCAGGTTCATCATCATAAATCATCACCCGGAGGTCTCGCCCTATTCCAGCAGCCCAGCAGTGTTGACGTGCAAGCAGCACTGGCAGTTTTTGCGACTGTGCTCCGTAAAAGGAAAACTGGAGGACGCCAGGATTCGGTACAGCTCACCCGGGCTCTCTCGCTGCTATAGAGTTGTCTCCATCGTCGTCTTTGGGGTGGGGAGTGGGGGACCACAGCCGCCTATAGACATGTGTCATCGTGCGCGATCCCCCCGGAGGGCTTCCTGTTTTGCCGTCCGCTCGTTTTGGACTGTGACGTACGAGCGGCGCCGGTCCAGTGCAGCGAAGCAGGCGCGTTATGAGCTCCACCGTGGGGCAATGATCACGATTTCCACGACGCGGGTCGTGGCTGTCAGCGTCATCGTTGTCAAACGATTGAGCAGCACGACGAAGGAGGGGGGACGCAGGGTTGGTGGCACGAAATTCGGACCCCGAAGCTGAAGTCTTCATCGAATGACGGGCAGTGCCGGCCGGGTTTGCCCTCCAGCGTTATGCGGGTTATGGAAGCGGTACATTACCATACGGTGGGCCTAAAACTAAACGCCACCAGCGCGACCGAGCCCGCGCGAAGGCCCTTTGCCGTTTGCCTTAAAAGGGCTAATTTTAATCGCACTCGCGGGTACATCGACTCCACCGCCGTCCCACCGAGAGAGCGAAGCGCAAAGATCAAGACGGCTCGGTTCGGGGACGGCCGGCAGGTGGGGGGGAGGGAATTGCCGGATGACCTCGGCCACAGTGTAACACCGTGTGGCCGTGCGCAGGTCGTAATCAGGAAGCGCGCCGCTACCGATGGAGATTGACTGCCCTCCGCGAAGAGGAAGGCGCCACACTACAAAGCAGCAAGCAGCTGGGCCGAAGCTGTAGTTTTCTGCTTTGCTTACGCCGATGTGCATGTAGATGGGTTAACAGTGATGTACAGAAAGGGGCGAAAATTGTACCGTACCGATGCATGGCGAGGGTTATGCAACAGATTGCCTCCTTCGCTAGTGCATATCTTCACTAATTAAACCGATTATTATGGAAGATACCAACAAGTCCCGAAAGTGTTGTTTATTTTATGAAAATCAATTATTAAAGCACCGGCACGATGAGTCACGCGTAGCATGTCGATTACATATTCCACGGTGATACTAGCGCGAACGGCATGACGCAAACGAATTCATTTTCAAACAACATAATCCAAGCAACCAAGCAGCATGCTGAGCAGTGTAAACAAAACAAATGCTTTTTTTTCTCTTCTTCACTCGAAAGTGACTATTCTATCCATCAGTGTGAGCATACGGCACGCTACGAAAACTGCGAAAGCTCGAACGCCAACCCCCTCTCCATGGGGTGCGACGTTTGACCCAGTTATGCTAATGCCTTAAGAGCCCTCCCCTCGCCCCTGGCAAGCATAACGGAGGAGGCGCAGCATAAACTAATGCATATCACAAGTTCACTCGAAGTGGCGCATAAAACCGTGTATTTCTGCCGCCGAATCGCGCACCCGCTCAGGATGGGTGTACACGATGTCCCCCCCCCCTCTTCCCCCGTACCCACCCTTCACCGCCACCAACAAACCGCTTCGCTAATGCATGCCGTGTGTCGCGGAAGGCGAGAGCATATGTTTGGCTTGGGTGCAGCCCCCAACCGACATTAGGGTTTGTGTGGCTAATTTTAAGCTAAGACGCGGGCCACATCCGGACGCTGATTCACCCGCCAGCCACCGTTCCGTGCACGTCGGGAAGCGAGACATGATCGGCGATTAGTGGCCACAACAGTTTGTTGTGGTTTTCACTTTCAGTCGAAGCCACGTAATCGGACCGGTGTTGGCAAATGGCCCTGAAGTAGTAAACGGAAGCTTTTTTTTCGCTTCTTCACCTTCTTCACCTCCCCGCCGCGTCGGGCTCTGGCACTGGTTTCCACCGTTCCACCGGTTACAATATAATGCTGTTACGCCATCTGCTCGCTCATCGAGTAGGTAAATATAACGGTGGAGCATGTTTTCTGTAATCTATGTTCTTCCACTCGAATCATCGTTGGATAAAGTGGCATCGAGTGAATGTTGAGTAAACTTTCAGCGGTCGAGAGAATTGTTTCGACCAATTTGAAACATTCCAACATTTGACGAGTTTAATAGAATTATTTCGACGACGGACAAACGTTGTTCCACCAAATTTCCAACCCTAATTCACGTCCACGGAGAAGGCTCGGTTCGAAAAACTAAAAACCAGCGCGCGCGATTTCCAAACCGATCGGACTTTCAGTTTTCCAAAACACCCCCCTTCTTTTGATGGCCATCGACGCGATCGTGGAGATCATCACCGCCACTAGCCACACTGGTTTACAACCGCCACCATTAAACCACCCGAAAGAGTCTAGGACGGCGCCGGTGACGTCGATCTCCAATTTAAAGCCCCAGCCCGGTGACCTCGAAACGAAAAACCTACAACCAACCGCACGGCGGAGGGTGGTAGGAGGGGGTGGGTGGGCCTCACTTCAGCGGAAAAAGGGGTGGCGGGGACGGTTTGTTCTCGCGGCTGGGCGGACCAATTGGACCGAACGAGCGGGTCTTGGTCAACCTGATCGTGGAGGAGCCCGCACGCGAAAATTGTCGTGGTCCACACGGTTGGGAAACCCATTGCCCACCGCTTAGCTAAGCCCACCGTCCCCACTGTGTATGTGTGCACGCCGAAAACCACACGCACGGACGGTCGAATTGGCGCGGACGGAGAACAATCGCTCCTCCATCGCGCAAAAGCGCCGTCGAAGCGCGATGAGCGCAGCCTTCCTGTTCGAGTTGTGATGTTTTGCGGAGCGCATTGGGACACACGCGCGACTCGCGAGACACTACACTTCGCTGCGCAATCTTTAGACGCGGAGGTCCGTCCATCGGGCCGTGCACAACGCAACGTGGACTGCGCAACGAGAGGCCTTACGCGCGTGCTATCAGCGAAGGAGAGCTCGCCCTCACCCAACACCCGACCACACCCACCCCCACCGATGAAACGGTTCGCTACTTGTGTTGGTTGACTCACTGCGGGTCCGGGGAGGGCTGCTCCCCGATTCACTTGCGCTGGGCTTTATGCAACCGTAACGCACAGATGATTGAAAGCCAATAACTGATTAAACTGATCCACACAACATCCCCTCCATCCCATGCCCTCCCCCAAACCCACCCATTAATCTTAAACTTTAAATGAAACGAAAAACATGTACTTTCACGCTCGAATGATTTCCAGCAAACAATTTGATGGACATGACTCGTCGCCAAACGTCGGAAATCTAGAGAAAATTTGCGAAAAGATATTGACCGTTTGATTTCCATCACATTTAGTACTAATACAGGCTGCCATTTTGCCAAAGTCAAAGTTGTGGAAAACAAGCACCATTCAAGCTTGGCAGAAGGAGGTGAAGCAACCCTCAATTCAAGCTGCTTGCGCGGTTTGGAAAAACTATCATCGTTTTCTTCGATCATCATCTTGAGAAGACAAACAACCCACCCCCTTCTTTCCACCCCCTTTCCCAATTACCTAGATTGTTGTTCTCCTTGGCGTCGTCGCAGCGCTCCACCACGCGAATGATGCCGCGTCCGGCTTTCTTCGGGAACGTCATCGTGGCTCCATTCTGCTCCAGCCGCTCGACGATGTAATCCGTGTTGCTCCGGTTGTTGTTGTTGTTGTTGTTGCCGCCGTTCCCATTGTTTCCGCCACTGCCGTTGTTGTTGTTCTGGTTGTTCTGGTTGTTCTGTTCGTCGCCGTTCGCCTCGGTGTTGGTAATGTCGTTACCAAAGTGCGTCGGGGGCCTCATGTTGGTTTTTTGTTGTTTTTTTTTATTCTCTTCGACAAATCGAGTTTGTTTTGTGCCTTACGGAACGTTCCCGTTGCTGTTGTTGCCTACACTGCACTTTAAGCACACTTCTTTTAACTCCGCGTTCCGGAGCTTAACTTTCAATTTCACCGTTAACGCAATGGATCGTCGGAGAAGATGTTCGCGAGAGGGATGCAACTCGCTCGGGTTCTGTAGCACCACTCGACAACACACACGGCGGCCAACACTGGTTCGAGTTGGCCGGCAACCAATTTGCGGTCAGGTCGGAAAAGCGATCTCTTACTGGTTCGAGTTATTGGAAAACACCAATCCACGAGTCGGAAGCACACTTGGCCTCGGGCCGATCTCTCCGGATGATCGTTGCACTTGACGATGTCTTGCACACTGCGCACTGCACTGCTCCACCGTCCGAACGCGAATGACTTCTCTCGGGCGCGCACCGATCGCTGCCAGCCGTCCACGACCAGACACACCGCGGAAAACCGCGCAATTCAAAACACAGACCCTCACGCGGGCCAGCCACCCCCACCCCCATTGAGTCAACCCTTATTGTAACGCGGTCGCTCGCTCGCTGCCGCACCAACACAACCGTGCGGGGCGTGTCACAGCGTCGTGCGCGCCGTGAACACGGTGATGGTAGTGTTTTTTTGCTTTATGAGCTCCACACTAGTGTTTTAACCCGGTTTGTTGGTACGCAAAGCGAGCACGGTGCGCGTGGTCATTGTTTGCCGTTCGGAATCGCGTACGGTTCTATCGGTCAGCACGGTCTCACCTAACAAACACACACACCGACCGACGTACACACGTGCCGTTGTTCTTTCTTCTCCAAAAACCGTGCACCGGCGGCGACAAAGAACTGCCGCGACCCGGTCGGGATGCGAGCAAGGGCCTTGGCCGGGGTTGTTTGCACATGGAAAATCTCCAGGGGGAAACCCACCCCCGTGCGCCGAAACGGATCGGCCGGTGCGGTTTGTTTTCCCGTTCCCGTTTTGTGTCGAGAAAATGCGCAGTTTCCTTCTCGGAAAGCACCGTTTTTGTAAACGGTTTTCTGCTGGCGAGTGCGGGAAAATGGCAACACAGTTGGAAATTTGTATCCCTCATCTGGAAGCTTTATTGTCATTGGCAAGGCTTAAGTTGGTCTTCGTTTTCGACTAAACATGACTTTCTGAGATCGTGTGCGGAAGGTTTTTCTGTGTGTTTTGTTCCCATGTAAACATTCGTTTATCCATTGCCGTCCCCTTTGAATTTGTTGAAAACAAATCGATTTTTGTGACATTACTTCATTCCTTCATAATCTCCTGAAGGGATTTCGCTGGTATTCAGCTCAAGGAAAACCCCACAGAACGTACATTGTAAAAATAAAGGGCATGTTGGAAACCAGGAAACGTTTCGTTGTAACACCCGTCTTCGACCAAACATCTCACACATCATCAGCTGTCCATCCGGACCAATTTCTTTGGTTTTGCGTCGCACGGACACGACTCTTTGTTGGCGCACGCGAGATCCACGTTTCCACTGGGGGTTTTCCTTCTTCCCAGTCAAACCCCGATCACAGCAAACACCCACGGGGAAGACGGAAAAACTTCCCATGACACCGTGTGGGTCGGGTCGTAAGTCGTTCTGCGGAGAGGAATAGGAACGAAAGGAAGAAAAAAAAACCAACAACAACTTTTTGCTTTGCCGTCTCGGTGCAATTGAGGCCATCGGCTCCGGCACGCCGCGGTGTATGGCCGCGACGAGGAAAACAGGAAAGAAAATCCCACACGCGCAAACCGCGGACGCGATGCGCAGATCAGCTGAGCCGCGAAGACGCTCACGCACGCACGTTCGCGGCGATGGAAAGGGATGGAGCGAAAACAAAGCAAGCATCGGAACACAACCCAATCATCAGCATCATCATCATCATCATCATCTGGTGTGGTGTACTCATCTGACGCTTCGAGGAAAATGTGGTTGTGGTTGTGCACGGACGATCGAAACGAAGCAGCCTTTGTTTGCAACCGCATGCTTATCAGCATCGCGTGTCTGGTTCACCCCCATTGGTGTGTGTGTGTGTGTAACAACACGGTAATGGTGGGGGGTGAGGTTCTGTAGTAGCACCCCTTTAGTGAAAGTTGGCAATCGGTCGCCGTCGTCTGAAATCTGATAATGAGACGACGACAAATTGAAAGTCGATGATTCGATGGGCTTCCCTTCTTCTGAGCATTGTCCTGCAGCTGGTAGAAATACATGCTCACATTCTCACTCACTCAATTGAACTACTTTGTACTAACTGATCGCACATTCTACAGCATCACATGAATACAATGAGATTTCTGGAGATTCATATTGAACCCCAAACTGATGCAATATTACAAAACCAATAAATTATAACCATATTACGAGCGGGTTCCTCGTTGGTGTATCTAACCACTACTATTTACTGTTGCTCGTTATGCTCCCGTAAACGATAACCCTCGTCAATGCCACACGAGGTTGTCTGCGCGCAACTCACATGCTGTCGCGTAACCGGTCTAGACTTTATGATGTCTTGGAGGGTAGTCCCCTTCCCCCAACGGGGCCTTTGTTCATGGTAAATAACAATTTTGACTTTAAATACCCGCTCCACAGACACTAACGGGCGGGAAACGGGTTATTTCGTGGGATCAAGGGGTGGGGAGGGGGCGGGTGGCGACAAATAGGTTCACTCCGATTCAACCGTCGTTTCATCACCTTGAGATAAACCTAGAGTAAGGAGGTTCATGCGGTGTAAAAGGAGAAGAAGTTCGAACGAACGAAGCGAACATGCGGTGTTCCCTTATGTACCCTTCGCTCCATCACGATCCTTCCGGTGGTGGGAAACCTTGAACCTCCGTCGTTCTCCACCATTGGAGGGCGAAGAAAATTTTGTCGATTTTCTCCCACCAAGCCGAGCGTCTTTGTTCTCATCGCACATCGTCACCTCAGTGCTCTAGTTTAGCGAGGCAACTATGTACATATACCGTAGTGTACACTAGTATATATGAAGCTATTGTTTGGACTGCATCTGGTGCTGAGAACAAAGCAAGGATACCATTTTTAATTCTTCCCTTTTGTCTGAGTCCTATTCATTTCAATGTGTCATTCTTTGAACTCTTGAATATGAAATAAATTTGGAGCAGTGGCAGATATGAGTTTTTAGAGAATGTTACTTTGAAGAATCCAATCCGGCAGTGCTGTCAATATGTCTTGTCGTCGGGCATGTATCCGGTATATGTCGTCAGGAGTCGTTGTTCTTCTATCGGACAATGCCCTCCGGTGCATCACCCCAGTCTACCCGTGGTCTACCTGTGCTCCCAGACACCATCATTCATAATCACCTGCCGGACAGTGCAGGTCATGCACCACCTTGTCGCCGCGTAACTATCTCTTACGTTGCCCGCCCTCTTTTCCAACCGAACCGAATGAAAACATCGTCCCTTTCCACCAATCCGCCTGGGGGGGTGGCCCATCGCAACATGGCTTTACGAACTGCAGCCCCTTTCCCACAGCGGTCGATGATTTATTCGTTTTCCAATCGCGGTCGCACCCGCTCGCATACGCGTCATTATTGACGTGATCGTGACGCGGGCGCGGAAAAGATGCTCAAACGCGAGGGAATCGTTGGCGTGTGTACGGCGTCAATGTGGTCACGGTGGCCCGGTTGAAGAGGAATGTTTCGGGCGTTTCGAGAATGAAAGTTATGTCGTAAATGCAGGCAGGCGGACCTGCCACTGTGCGCGGGTTGCATGCGAGCAATGACTTCGATCGCATGGCAGCTGCTATTTTCCTGTTCCGTGTCATGCGAGAAAAGTCTTTGGAGGGCATGGAAGCCAAAAGCCACGAAAAACTAACTCCGAGCTGCTAAATCTGATATTTCTTCTTAGTAGCTTACATAAACGAATGTTTATAAGCAATCGATTGGTATAGTCAGTTCTATATTTATAACAAGTCATTTTTCGGTTCTTTCAGCACATTGAAAACGGTGGTGGGACATCTTCTTTGTATAAGGTTTATTTTATTGTTGAATCATTTAAATTGTCGTGTAGCGATCCGTTTGTTCCGTCTCCTATTTCATACTGAAGTTACCGATCTGTCTGCCCTTCATCTAAACGACATAAAATCTGTGCTTATTTAACAAGACAAAAAACCAAAAAACGATGTACGAATGGGAAACAGTTCCTATTAAGCTGTCGGTTTTAACTCGAGTGCTAAAAGTGTACTCTGGATCATCTCTACAATAGGAGAACCTTCTGCCTGATTCTCTGATGGGTGGGGTGGCTGTGATGAGGGGTTGTATATTACCAACGGGTAGTGTGTGTGTGTATCGTGTGATGATGTTTTTAAGATCTGTCTGTGTCCCTCTAACTCGACGCTATGAAGTAACATGCACGTTTAAAAATGGTGAAGAATCTCCCGGCGAGCAAAACACGCTCACACGGGGCAGATTTGGGTGTTACTCTCTATGTCTCATGCTCTACTGTATCACTTATCTTACTCAAACTTTCAGTAAACTGAAGCAATGCAATTAAATGGGAGGTTCAATTTCACGGTGCTCAATCAATGCACATGCTTGTGATGCACTATTTATTTAGTGTGCAGTAGCTGCGTTTGTGATGTATTTTACTGTGCTAGCAAGCCAGCTGAATGCTGACCTCCTCGGTTCGTTTTTCCCTTCCATAAGCTTTGCTGGATTAGTTTGATTTTTGTTCTTGCGCTTTCAATTAGGTACCGCTATAACTATTGAAGCAATTTCCTAAATTCTTCACATAGACAACTATCCGGGGTGCACTTCAACATTAGCCGCTACTATCATTGCCTACTTTCACTGGTGAATACAAAATGGACACACTGCTCCCACCTCCTACAAAAGTCGCGCTTGCAAAGCCAAACTATGTATGTTCTATAAAACCTATCAAATGTGAAATGAAAATATCGCAAGTAAAGTATATTCCATTTATATAGTAGTGGAAAGTATATTCCATTTTGAAAACACAACCATCAACAGAGAGAGAAATTATAGTTGTTTTGCCTGCAACCCAGTCCACCCGCAACATCAAACGAGCAATTTTGCGAAAGCTAGTTTTGCGATAAGATTTCAATAATTTTATAAAACCGATGCACAACTTTAACATTCTACTCAACAATTATTCCCACGATGAATAATAAAAGTGCCCAGGATTCGTGCGGGGATTTCTCGTTACACAATTTCTAACGGATTTGCCGGGTTGGCTTCTAAACGCCCTTTACACAAAGATGCATAATAAACTGTTTTTTTTTCTGCAATGCTGCCCTAAGAACTACACCACACAACAGCCTTATTTGAATTTTAAACCTTCTTTTCTCAAAACGGATGTCGGGTGACACCGTGTGCTTCTTCTGCAGTAACTCTGGTTCCCATGCCGCCAATGTTAGTAGGTATACTAGTTGTGATTGTTTTCAGATTCGGAAAATGTAGACAAGTTTACCATTAGTTAGTGACCAATTCTTTCGAGTTTGTAGATTGTGTACGTTTGCGGAGGTTGAGATTGATTATGTTTCAGCGGGTTCAATTCCGTGTGGAAGAATAGGTTGGCTAGTCTGTTAGTGTGTTGTTCTAAATTGTGGTACACCCATACCTTGCGACGTAGAACGTTCCGGAGAAGTTGACTGTTAGGCGAAAAGCCGTGTATCGAATCAGCGATTTTCCAGGATTCAGAAATGTTCGCGTTTCGAAGGAACAGCCTTGTTTGCCATATAAAGAAAGATCGTGAACCGTAGGTCGATAAAGTGCCGTAATTAGAAATGGTCTTTGTTCCGAAACGCCGTACAAAGCGCAGCCGTTTAGCGAGGCATAGGTGTACTAGAAGGGACCATACGATTCAGGGGAACGATAGTACTCTTTGCGGTGAGCACCACCTAGCAGTACGGGGTTTCCAGAATAGAATTACAATACCAATTAGTCAGAGGGCAAAATTCACAAAAAAGCTAGCGTATGTCTAGGTATAGAGTATAATTTTTCGTCATAAAAATCTTCCTTCAATATATAGCTACTATAGCAAATCCAGTCTGACACATTAGTTTTTGAATTTTGGCCGTAATACAAGTACCTACTAATAGCTATTAAGTCCAGATAGATACTAACAAATCCTAGTGTGTGTACACGTACGTAAATTTTAAATTGTAGTTAAATCCAATCCCGTCATGTTTCGTTCGACGTGTACCTAAAAGAGGTACATGCGAATGGAAGGGATTTAGAAATGGGTTAGATCGAACAGATACCGCTAGGGTGTTGCAAAGTAAGGTAGCCCTAAAGAAGCTGTAGGCTGTAGGAACGATTTAATTGGCGCTTTCGGATTTGTAGCCTTTGCTGTTGCTAGTTGATGCACTGACACTAGCGGAACGCTGGAAAATACCTAGCGCACGTTTGCGACAGACGGAAAGGCGGCGCGAGCGGAACGGGCTCTTTCTACCGCCGGTACTACCAGCAGCACTGCCGGCGTCACTGGACCCAGCAGCAGCAGCAGTCGAAGCACCGGCGAAGTTCTCCAGCTCCAAGTCCGGCACGGTGTCGTACTGTGTGCGCTGGCGGCGCATGAACGAGTGCTTACTGGTAGTACCGGCCGGGTTTAGCGACGAGCCCAGCGAGTACTGCCGAAGCAAATGCTATTCTCATTGGCCAAGATTACCCTGGACGAACTGGAGGCCAGAGCACAGGTGCAGCATAATGATACTGAGCGCTTGGACGCGTTCCTCTGACTGGCCCGCCAGGAAGGCCATTCTTGTGCTATCGTGCTGCTGCTGTGCTGATGACTTTCCTCTGCCATCAGTGAGTTCTGACATTGTGGCGGAAGCGCGTTAAAGAGGGTAAAGTAGAAAAAGGGAAATTTCACATTAGAATGCTTACGCCAATGATAAGTACATTACAGCCAATTAGATGTTAAACGGTAAGTTTGTGATAGAACGTGTCCTTAGTTAGAATAATGAAGGTTTTGAAAAAGTAAGCAGAAAAGAAAACGTGCAGAACTTAGAAACCCATGTGACCCAAGACTTGTTAGAACACATTTTTCCGGATGCAGAGAGAGAGAGAGAGAGTGAAAAAAATGAAATGAAAAGTACAGTGTAACATAAACTAATACATTCGTATATTTATTGCCTTGCGAGTGTATATTTATCACAAATAACTCCAATAGTCCAGTGTGACCAGTCATTCTTTAAAAACGGGCTTCAACGCTGGCCGGCCCTATGTCTCATCTTGCTATTCTATGTCATCACAAATCTGATATAAGTCCTCGCTAACTGGCTCAACGTATAGTACAGCATGCCTTAACTAGGTGAGCTAGGGTCGAGGTGTAAATCATTCATTATCAAGCAACCTACCTTTACCATTTGCACTAGCACCTCCAACACTACCATGACCAGTACCAGCGCTACTAGCGCTGTCCTTTGCCACGCTCAGCGAAGACTGGTTGATGGTTTCGTAGTCCAGTGCTATGTGCAATTTGGAAAGCTGCAAAGAGAGTGCAGGGAAACGATTGAGTACGGCGCACTGGAGAAGTACGCGGCGGCGTGTCACTACTGGTGCTCACCAGTTTGGTAATCTTCTCCGTCCGCGCGTCCGGCTCGCACTCGGCGTACATTGTTTTGCTGCTGGTCTTAGCCAGCGCCATCAGCGTATCGGATGGGCCGTACTCGATGAGCGGAGCCGTTAGGTCGACGATTTGCTCCATGTTCAACTCGTTGACATCTTCCGGCAGACTTTCGAGCCGATGGGTCACTACTACGAACGGGTTCGAATTCTCGGCCGCCAACGATTGCTTGCGGGGCGTGTGCTGGGGCGTTTGTGGTAAGCTTTTGCTGCCGGCGTTCAACCCGGACATCGTCGGGATGGACAGGTTATTGGCTGAATTGACACGTTTCAGTCCTTGCACGAGAAGATCACTGAAACTCTGGCGATGTGTTTCCAGCTTCGATTTTGAAATAGTTTGTTGCTGCTGCTGTTGTTGCTGCTGCTGCTGTTGCTGCTGCTGCTCCTCAGCAATGTCGACGAAGTCTTCAACCTCAATCGTAGGAGAATCGGGCTCGGTTACTTTAAATTCTGGCTGCAACGCGGATGACGTTGCTGCTGCTGCTGCTGCCACTGCTGCTGCCACCGATCCGGCTGTGCTTCCCGGCACCGACGACGACGACGAGGAGGATGGCCGTTCGGTGGCTGCTCCTCCTTCGTTGGCAATGCAAACGGTCGAGCTTTGACACTTGTTGATGCACTTCTTGTGGCAGCACATTGCACAATCGCGACACTGTACGGCATCCTTGAGCCAAATTTTCTTCCCACAATAGTCACACTGGGTGGTGCGGTGGAAATGCGTTCTGATAAAGTCGTGCTGCTGTTGCTGGCCATGCGGTGATGCCGGCAGTGGCGACTGCGGGTGTGAAACTGTCGGCGATTTAACTTCCGGCAAACCATCCATCCGATCATCGTCCAGCTTGTCTGCTGACCCTCGGCTGATAGTGATGAGCCGCTGTTTCTTACATTCGCCGCTCATTCCTTTGCTCGCCGTGGCCGATGCCGTATTAATGGCGGATCCGTTCCACACGAACGAGAGCAGCACGTCGCCGTAGCAGTAGTTTTGATCAAACCCGGACTGCATGGAAAGGGGGTGATTTGAGCTACAAAATGTAACAAAAGTATACAAATTTCAGTATAATAAAACATATCAATGCAAACTTCCCCGAACTCACACATCGATCGCTTCGGGCGGTAGCAGTGGATACTGCTTCAAATGATGTCCCAGATGAGATTCGTTACACTCTAGCAGAATACTGTTGATCGGTATGCTCAGATAACCGAGCAGTCGATTTTCGTCGCTATTTTTACCAAAAACACTAACGTTCAGATAGAAATACTTTTCCATCAGCTGGAACGTGCAAGGATCGTCCAGCCGGATAAATGAATTGAACTCCGCATCGATGGACGAGTGTTGCGGAAAGTAGTCTACAGTCGCCTTCCTACAGCCGCCCGTCCCGCCCTGTTCCGAGTAACTACCTCTAGCCGTCTGCTCTAGGAAGCCGGTCATATCGCGTCCAACGACGAGCGAGGGTTTCTTTACAGGAGTCGTGCCTGGCGTGTTCGAGTGGCTCGACTCTCCGCCACTATTGTCTTTTGAGTTCCGCCGAGTGAGCTTTCGTTCGCGCAACGTTGTGCCGCTGCTACTGCCCCCGATTTGTACTGTGTCTACATTCTTCACAAACGTGATGTTCAAATTCGGATCGATCTCCTCAAAGTCGCCATCGGTGTCTTCCTGCACCGCGTCGTTTTTGATCAACCCCGGCACGAGTCGCTCGATGCGCAGCACAAACATTGGCCGGTTGAGCGCCTTAATCACTTTCGGCACTTGGCTAATGTTGGTCACCCGTTTGCCCTGTATCGAGAGCAGTATGTCGCCGCGCCGCAGTTCCGCCTTCGATGCCGGGGTGTTCGGTATGACCGCGTCGATCAGAACCGTCTGGTCGGACTGCTTGAAAACGATACCGATCTGCTGGTTCTTTGCCTTGTGAATCTCGATGTCGAGCGATACGACCATCACTCTCTGCTCGTCCTGCTGTCGTGCCACTACCCATGGCATGTGCGCCAACGTTAGTGTGCAGTAAACGTGCGTTAGCGCCCGGACGGGGGCGTTAAGTCGCGATATCTCGACCACCGTCACCTCCAGCGAGCCGTTCGGTACGATTTCGTTTAATTCGTAGTCTTCTTCCACACGGTGGAAGAATGGTTTGTATCTGCAATGGAAAGCAAATCAGCAAAGGAACGACTTGAGAGCGACAACGACCACCATGCGCGGCCATACCTTAACTTATAGTTCGGTAGAGTGTGCTTCCGGCGGATCGCCTTCCGGATCTGGTTCGAAATTAGGCTGGTGATGTTCGACTGCATCTGTCTGCCCTGGAAGTGCGACTGTACGTCCAGCTCCACCTTCGGATCGTTGATGAAACTGAGCGACCAGTGAGTGTACGGTTTGCGGGTAAACTGCAGCCGTGCCAGACCGGACACCTGCTTCACGCGCAGTGCCAACGAGCCCTTCTTTCCCAGCACCATGTCGGCATCGATCGTCAGCCGGAAGTTTCCCTCGTAGTGCAGATCAAGCAGGACGTCCAAACTTTCAATGTGCCCCTCGTCCGGATGCAGGTCGACCGCGTGGAGGCGGACATTTTTTATCTCCGGAAATTGACTACCCAAATCGAGATCGCGAATCTATAAAAAGAAAAAGAAAATTAATTCTAATATTCTCACCGGTGTTCGTTGGCGCATTCCTCTTACCGTTAGCTTGTCGAATAACTTTCCGGTTGTTGTTTTGCTGATAAGCTCGTCCAGCTCCATCGATAGCTTCCGATGGAACCACTTTCGCACACGGATCGACTGCCGCAGTTCAAAGTATAGAAATTGCAGTATCAGATTGATGGCCATTATGGTTGATTTGCTCTCCTGGTCCGGTGCCTTGATATTCTCCAACAGCGTCTGTCGTGCGGCGGTAGAGGGTAATGGAGGAAAAAGAGATTCCGATTAACAACACGTGCAGCATTTATTGGAGAAATGTATTCGCAGGAAATAATAAAAAGCAACGAACAGCAATTACAATCAGAAACATAAAATCAGCAACAGCGTTGGAATGAAACTCCGGAACATACTCGTAGCAACTACGCACACATCCTACAAATAACCTCATGAGCGTGGCAACAAGGATATTTGCCCACGTGGCGTTAACAACTTTGTTTTTGCCGGCAAAAGCAGGAGGCGTATCCATAGGCGCAAACATAAAGTGAGCGTAGGATTCTTGGAAAACATGGCATGGTCTCCACTCGTGCGGCAAATATTTCACTTTCCAGCAATTCCAGCCAACAATTCCAATGTTAATTTAACAGAATTTTCAACTACGCACTGACGAATATTATGTCACCGGGTTAACACATATTTTCTCATGCACAATCGGTTTGAGTTCCTCCCAACAAAACCATTAATTCGTACGTAGGTGTGAAATATTCTCTATTTAGTGATAGGAAAGGCGCAACGTATCGATTCGTCGTATTTATTGACCGTATCCACGGGACGGTACGGTTCCCTATTGTATCCCGTCTGCATTATCACAGGTTGTAGCCATTACGATAAAATCCTAATGAACTAATTAGTGTTAATGTAATTGATGGCATCATTGGTATGTGCCTTCAGAATAAACTATCTTCTTTTTTTTAAACAAAAATTAACTCTATGAAATCTACTACTAATGTCCAAATAAATCCTCATCGTACCCTCAGGTTGTTTATTAGACAACACATTTGAAAAGATGGCAGAAAATTCCGGTTCAACTATTCTTCAACAGAGTTTTGATTCCGTTTGCTGGATTCAACATGCATTGAAGTCATCCATCCAGCTCGCATCGGAAGGCGAAGGATTTTCCCAGAAGGAACCATCCTTATTTTTTATTTTTCGTTTACCTAACGCCTTCCGAACGTTCTGACGGTTCTAATGTCACCAACCGTGGGATTACTTCGCCCCGAACAACGTTGTCAAGAGTGACGGTAATTAATTAGGACGGTTCAGTGAATTATCTTCAAATATGAAATTTGTCCTTCGAACGTCTGGATTGCCCCGGGAAAGACGATGCTGCAAGATTAAGGGGACGGAGTGTGGCAAACGGACGGATCGGATCGGATCGTCACTCAAAGCGTTCGGCGTTTCGTGGAACTTTCGGCCCGGTTTCGGTGCCGCCGTCACTTTCTGATGATGTTTCTCATCATTTATTCAACAGCTACAAGCGGCTACAGATGTTCATATGAAATTACATTATAGATTCCTGAAGCGTATCACCGTCTACAACAGATTTGCGAAGAGTTCAGAGCGTATGACGATCGTAAAAAACTACGTAGTCAACAATTGAAATAGAAATAAGTCATGTAAACATTAATTGTATCGCGTTGTCACGTAAACGGTTATTGTAAAACGTTTCGACTGAGATCGTAGATTTTCGATGCTTCTTCAGTGTCACACAAACCTAACCTATTTCAGATCATTATCTCGTGCTTTTCATCAACATCAAGGCATCAACAAACAAAAACTGATACGAACTCTTATAGTACCTTCCAGATTCTCCTGCACAACTTAAGAGCAAACAACAGGAACAAGGTAGTGCCACACGAGATTGCTATAATCAGCGAAATGTTCGTGATCAGTTTCGGAACGTTGGTGGCATGGACGATGACACACTTCCTCACACTTGCGAGCTTCTCCTTCAGCGCATTGCAATCGCACTTCGACAACTCTCCGATGTCTGCTGGAGCATAGCCACGTCGGGATCCGTTCAGCATCGGGGGGGGCTCGGTGACAACAACCTTGTTTCCAAATCCCAGACCCAGCCACAACTGTGCGCTGGACACGATGGTGAAGGAGTAGAGCGACTCGGGGCGCGTTCGGTCCATCGATCCGCACCGGTCAAAGTCCACGCGGCTGTTCTCGAGGAAGAAGTCCGTGCATCCGTCCGGGTTGATCCAGAACGTGGTCGCCCCGATAAGCCTGAGGCCACAATAGAGCGTCGCCCACCCTTCGAAGATGGACGACGAATTTTCCTGCAGCTGTGTCCGGACCCGTATCGTGATGCAGCGTGTGTTGGGCACGATTTTAAACAGGACAAACAAGTTCGGATGGATCGCCTGGTACTCGAAGCTGATGTCGAAAACCCGATCCGGGATGATGTAGCTTACGTTGGAGTCGCGATTTAGCAGGGTTTTGACAGGGCACGGAGTACTCGGACGCGTTGGGACAGCCACCGACTCAGGCGTTGCTAATTCTTCGGTGCCTAATCCACCATGCTCGACTATGAACTGTGCGGAGGTTTCCGAAGGTATGCTCGCTAGGACGAACATAAGGAGCCAGCACCAGGCCAAAAAGGACTCGCAGCAATGAAACGTCATCGTGCCGTCCTGAAGACTGATTTTCTCCCATGCTTTGAAACACACACCAGGCCAATTCCTGAACTGCTTTCATTGGAAACATGATAAATTTACGCTGATTGAATAATAATTGATGACAAACATTGGCAATAGCATTAGTCCAGCGTAACTAATTCCCGTGAAATGCTGAATGTTCGCAGAGCATCCCGTTACCATCGTGGTTGAGCAAGAACACTTACTATTTTGTAAGCCGGTTCGTGGACATCCAAACGCAAATGGAAATTCTGAGAATATCAATCATCAAACATGCTGCCCAACTCAAACTAAAGCGGCGCCCAAGCCTACACCGAGATAAACACAGCAAGTTTATGTTGATTCCGTGTTGTGTTGGACTTTCTCATAATTTAGTCCTGTCGGGGAGAGGAATGAAAAATATTATTCCACCAATTGAACAAACCAAAAGTTAAAACATCCGGTGCTGCAGAAATGAAAATGACGAAGTTTGTAACATTACCGGGTGTATCCATGGATACTCATAGCGAGTTGCATAAACGCCCGCGTAACATGGATTCATGATTAAATTTTCCCGCAGAATTCAAAACTCTCGGGCGATCGAAAATTATGTCGAAATAAAATTACTTGGAATATAAACACAGAACTTAGTCCGAGCCATCCCCATGTGTAGTACTGCCTTGATGATAACGATTTCGCATTATTGCAGGTCATGTTTAGGATTCCTTCTAGTTTTTAAGGGGTTCATCATTTGACAAAATTTCATTCCAGGCCCATCGCTATAAATTCCAAGTGATAACGAGCTTAGTAGGATTGTTTGTGCAGATTCCGAACGAAGAAAAGAAGAAGGGAAGCGAACACCTGCCGCGATCAGCGTCATGGAAAAGGGCTGAAACAAATTAATGACTGAAGCAACGCGCCACAAGTTTTGCCCATATAGAAAGCAGTAACATTAAAACATCGTTGACCAAACGGGGAGGGACAGAAAATACTCGGCTCTGTTTGGGTTTCGTTTGTCAGGGGGCATACTACAGGTGGCAAAGCACCGTCGTAGAAGAAAAGTAGGAAGGAATCAAAATTGTGAACCGTATAATGAACGAACGGACCAAAGCGAATTTCTCGGGTGTATGTTAAACTACCGTGTTCTGCAAATAGTAACACGGGACGCCTTCTTTTGCTGGTGACGTTAAACGATTACGTCCGTTAACTTTTTCGCACCTTCCACCGTCAACAGCAGTTTATATTCCAGTTTTACGACACCAAACTAAAAAGAGACGTTTAAACTGCAATCAATAAAATAACGTCGTGTAAAATAGCGAACCTTTCCCATGACGCCGAAGCCCGGACTGGGTTCACCGCGACGAATAAATCTCAACTGCGGCAGGGGAGATTAACGGTGGTCGTTAAATTATAAGTTTACTGTATGGAAAGAACAAACCGTCTCCGTTGTCATCGGCAAGGTAAAAACGAGACAGGGCCCAAGGGCATCTAATTTGTGCAAAGAGCGTCAAGGATAATTTAAAACAAATTATTCGCCCATTTAGTTCTGCTCACGCGAAACGTGTTAAAATATTACAGCCAGGTAGAATACATTTTGTGAGGAAAATTTCTGATACCCAAAGTATCACGTGGTTTGGTATTGGCGCAGCAGCCATTCGCTCATTCGTTGCAAGGCTTATGGCCATTTTCTCTTTTCAATTTAAGCTAAAATCCTTTCCTTCCCCTTATTCGGCAAATTTTTCAAATCAGTCAAACTGAGCAGTCGTAACAGCTACGATAACAAGCCAGCTTTTATCGTCCTCCGCTTGGTCGACAGGATCACTCCAGGATGCACTTCAGTGGCACGTCAAACGGACGACTGGGGCTGATGATACGAGCGAATGGCTAAGTATGTGGAGACGTCTTCAGCGGCAGCACTCGGAGCATGCCGTAGTGGCCATTCGTTCTTTTGCATAACTCTTTATAAGCCGCACCTTCGGGCTCCAGTGGTCTATGTGGGTGTGGGGGGCGATGGTCGTGGTATGTTCGCAGTCCTGGTACAGGGGCAATCCCTGCAGAGAAGCGCGTTACACCCCGCGAACGACCATCTTCAGCCACAAGGATCTCGTGATGAAGTGAAGGAGATAGAAAATGAAGTATGCCCACGGAGCGACATTCCATCCATCACCTGGGCCCATAGAATAAAATCCTGGCCACTAAAAAGCGTTCACCCTGGCGAAGATATCTCTTGCCCCTTCTAGCCAGTGTTATCTTGAGCAAACCAACCCGCAGCGAACGTGCGGCTGCAAAACTTGTGATGCTTTCGCAACGGCAGGATTCCGGCGAAGAATAACAAGAGTACGGCCCGGTTGGCCGGGCAGATGTCGAACCCTTTGGGAAGCGATGGTTGAGTTCATTGGAAATTTTGTTGCCCACGCTTTTGCCCGACATTTTCGTTTTCTCCGCCAACATGGAATAACTACTAACACCACAAACCACCGGAGTGGCGTGTGGCATGATGAGAAATTCTTTTATGCTACCTTCCCACCCCCTTCCAATCCAATCCAAAAGAAAGATCACATGGCGTAGCTACATCTCAGCTCACTTCGGTCCAGACTGGTGACTGTTTCCAGAATTACATATTGGAAAACGGTCTAAAGGCTTGCAACGAGATGGTTTAAAGCCCAGCTTTGGATGTATTGAAGGATTTGGACGAGTTTCATGTTACAAAAAAAAAAAGGTTTATTCAACAAACAGCAAGAATCCGCCGCATGCTGCATGTGATCCCAGCCATAAGGATTTTGCTGTAATCTAAGCTGCACGGAGTTTTGAACGCTTTTCCCTTGAATAATATATCAATTTTTCGTTCGGTACACAATTCGAAAATTTCTCCAAGGAGATGTGAAACAGGATAACCCTACCGCACGGATGGGGATATCATTGTTCATTCTTTAACCAGCAAAACCTGGCAGCTTGGGGATAAAAAAAAAAAAGTTGACTAAAAATATGACATAATCTCTCGAATGCTATTTTAAGCAGTTTACATAACTGTTTCTGTGCTTTCCTATTACAGGATCGTCATGATGAAATGTAAATTTAAAACAGAACCATTGATGCTAGGTCCCGTACTATCATCGATTATTGCAAGCCGAAGGAAGCTCGTTGGAGAATTTGTCCAACCGTTCCTAATTTGCTCCATCCGCAGCACACCGAAGGACTCGTGCCAGAGGGATGTCATACGCCACCTCACAAACAATGCCACGCCGCATGCACATGTAGGGTGTGATTCATTAAATCGCTACGAGCTTGTGCTTGCTTGCTGCCGGCCATGCCCTTCGTTCAAACATTTTTGAATAATTTATCAATCGGTTTCTGGATTATTCATATTTTATCATTCCAACTATGAATAGATTTTGCAGCAGTAAATTTCGTAGCAAGGAGGAGATTTGAGCAAAAATTGCCCTCCAGATTATTGGCATTCAGTTATTTAACAATGTACAGCGACATCTTTTCCAAAGAATCTAAACTAATTAAAGAACAAATAAGTTTCTTGTTTTAATGCGAAAGAAGATACGAAGTCGCAACGGAAACTGTGAAATTATTCTGCCTACGAAAAGTAAAAGGTGAAGGAAATAATAAAGACCCTTGTCGGAGCTTGAAAGAACATAAATTCTCGACACTATCCGCAATGCTCCAAATACGAAAACCTGTCGTAACCATTGTTAACGTTAACATGAAGACATCAAGGGTCGTAAAACAGTGAAACCCACTATCACCCGCAGCACCTTGGCGCTACCTGGTGACAGAAAACGACGCGAAGAAAGAAAACTAAACAACATGGCAAAGAATATAAACAATCGACCAAAAAATACTGGAAGCGTTGCTGAAATATGTTCCACTTGTGCCACCATACAAAATGGCAATCAGCAATCAGACAATCGTTCGCCATCGAGATGGTGCACGGTGCCGTCGTTGAAGCTGAACGGCACGAAACTGGTGGGAAAATTGAAAAGGAAAAACATTTCCCCGGAGCTCTGCCGTCGGTGAATGCGATAGGGAAGGAGTAACTTCACGACATCGCGGTTAAAAACACAACCCCCGAGGGGTCTTCTCCCGCGCGCACGGCCGGTATAAGATAATTCCAATTTTGGGCGGGGCGGGTGGGTGTCCGTGAAAGTAGGTCACGAGTTTTCGTGCGTGCTTTTCTGCCACTACGAACTTTTTCGTGCCGTTCATAGTTCATATTTCCACGCGTTCTGATCTAGCGAACCACGTTTTCGGACCTCTCTTCTGTTTGACTGATACCGAGTGTTTGTGTCGCCCTTAGCTATGGGCCAAAATAATAGCTCGAAGCCAACGTTTGCATTGGAATGCGGAAATATTTGCCCATAATCGGAAAAACAAGCGACATGTTTTTTTGCAGTGAGCGGAAATTGAGAGCCGTGAAGGGTAACTGTAAAGGAACGGTTTTTGAAACTTACATCGGGCAGGACATAGCGCTCGCTGAAGGCAGATTTCCGTTGATCCTCCTCCACCTGGTCCAGTTCCGGTAGCCGGAAGTATCGCACGAACGCATAGTACTGGATCAGCAGCATCAGTACGGCACCGATTACGCACGACATTAGGCAGAACAGGAGCAAACTGACGAAATCCATCGTGTAGCTTGGCGGGCTTTCGCGTTCGTTCGTCCCCGAGGGAAACAGGTTCGAGGACAGCGCGTGTCTTGGGGGATTGCCTTAGCCTACGGCCGAATGTTGACGAGCAAAGTATACAAGCTGATTCCCTTCGGCCACGGTTGTACTCTATCGCAGCAGCACTTATCCGTTTCCGCTCCGGTACACTTTACACTCCGCCGGCAGTCGCAATGATGCGATTGATACTGTGAAGCCCGCTTGTTCCGTCACCTTTGTTATGGTTGTCAAGTGGAAACTTGTACAGCCATGGAGTGCACTTGCACCGACGAAGCATAGCATCCTAGGATTTTCGCATTTCTGTTACAGAGCCACTGCAATCCATTCGCGCTTCGGTACAATTTCGCGCAACAAGCTGGGCGGGGACATTATTCATTTAGCACCGATACACTCCGAAAATCGCTTCCGCGATGCACCGACATTCGCGTAGGGTCGCTGAAGCTTCGCTGCTGTAGCGAGTGCTGAATGCATATTTTTATAAACTCATGATTGCACCGCCACTCTCCTGAACCTGAAACAAAAGGATCATTGAATTTCACTACTCCAAAACACAACATTGCCGTTTAGAAATGAGACTAGGGCACACTTGCTCACAGCGCACGGTCTCGCAATCGAAAACATTGGTTATTCACGCACAAAACGCAGGTCAACACTATTTGAATGAAAGCAGTGTTAAAATTGGCAAAATAACATACTGTTTCCGCACCAGCCGAGCAGAATTTTTATCCTGAAATCGCGAAAAAGGGTATTTCTCGGCGGCAGCCAGCGAACTGAACGACACTCGATGACGTTTGGAAGTCAAATGCAGTAAACTGGACGAAAACTCTTGCGATGTTACATCAACGATGTTGCGTACGACGATGAAACATGGACCATTTTTTTTACATAGTTTTGACTGCCAAGAACGTTGCGTCACACAAATGCGTGTGACGGATTCCTTTGTCGCAAACACGCTTGACAGTTTTTCTTAAACTGTTATACCGATGCTGTTATATTGAACGTTTAGATCTTCGAAATGACCGTTTGTTACTTGCCAGCGATATTGTTCTTTTATATATACATTTAAAAATAATTTCAGTCAACAAATCTAGTTGTTTGTTTTATTTATTTTTTAATATTTCTTAGTTTTTCTCCCATTTCTTCATTTTGTTTTTTCGAGAAATATTGCTAAATATAAAATAGTGAAAAAATTTACAAATGCTGTGAATGCGTTCGAATCGCTTCTAGTCTCCCATACGATACCTATTGCAGCATAATCAACCTCAAATACGAATTGTTTACTACCCCCTTCGTCTTACGTTTTGTTATCTGTTTGTATATAATCGCGCATGCTTGCTTATTAGAGTATTTCCGTCATCGTGGCGGCTGTTGCTTCAACAGTTTGTCTTCAGATCCTAAGCTTGTATCTTTTATAATGAACATCACAATTTATGGGATTTTTTTCATGACGAAACTATCGATTCCTTGGTATCTGTCGTATTATTGCGTTCTGTCGGCTTCATAAATGTATTAAGTAAATTTTAATTTAATATGTGAAGGGAAAACAACAGCTAAATTTGACGTTTTAATGCATATTTTCAAATTAAACTTGTTTAGCTTTCACTGCCTGAGGGGCATAGATTAGAAAAATTCTTACTTTTTTACGGCTGTACTCTTTGCTGGGACATGAAACAATAATACAGATGCGATTTAGACTATCGACGAGTGGCAGTAAGATTGAATATGTTGTCTTCGCTATTGGTGTAGTTTTTAACTCTCTTCTAATATAATTTTGTACGAATATTTGCCTTCATGGAGAAGCTCAGTCGAATATTACATTCGAATAAACTATTTGGAAAAGAACATTGCGCTCTCAAAACAAATTTTCACTGTAACGAATTAAATGTTTCGCTAACTGCAAGTATAAGAAAAGATTTGTTAATGTTAACATCCTAAACAACAGATTTTCGATAAAATACTTCGGTTGCACTAGGTCGCTTAAAACATCATGAATGTTAATACAGTTTAAAAAAGAAACATTGGTAACAAAACGCGGTTGGTGAGAAACCTTGTTCTACCTTGAGGGTGGACTGTGTTTCATAATAAAATGCCACAAATTAACATACTTTAGCTGCGAACATATCAAACCGATGTCATCGAATCTATTCCGATGCTAGATAGCAGATTTCATCGGATCAACTGACCAACTGCGCTGTAGGGCCTGTATGTAGAGCCTTGAAAATGTCGCAAAACAGGCCGCGCAGCATTCTTTTACAACATGCTTGTCCAATCCTAATCGCTGTTTTCATTTTTGCTAATTTTTGGGTATGGTTTTCTTTTAATTCGCATAGCTTTGCCTACTTTATCTTCTACGAACTACAATTTCATTTCCGATAGTTCGATAGCCTATATGTACATTTCGTTTGCCTCTAACGCATCTAATGTGTTGGAATGGAAATTGTATTTAGCTAATGAGAATTCAATTGTTTGCTATGTGTGCTAACTGTGTCGTTCTGGCATCTTTAAATGCTATCATGAATTCAGGTATGCGTAATTATATTAGTGTTTGACATATGTTTTGGAAATTTTATTTGCTGTTATACTTGGGAGGTTCGCCTTTCACGTCACATCATGATTTGCTGTTAATCTAAACCGCGGCAAGTCAGAGGTCGATTTGAATTAGCTTAGTTTGACTAGTTCTAAATTGGATGATTTAGCTAATATCTAAATGTTATCTTATCACTTTCCAGTTGTTGTTTTGTATTTGTTGTTTTTGGTTGCTAATTTGCTGTTGATGTAGATTTTAAACGTTGTAACAGTTCACTAATTGCTTGTTTTTTTCTCGAATATGAAGTACTATTTGCAAATATTAAAAGTAGAGCTAGTTTTCCTCCTCCATCCTTCTAGATGTCTTATGTTGACATCCGCCGTATCATTAGGGGTATCATGCGTACAGTAAATGTAATATTATAACTCAACAAACATCAAAACTGGGATTGTATTGCCGCTTTGAGGGGCATGTGTGTGAGTTACGAATGAAGAACAGAAGAGCGCTGCTTACTTTAGTTCGCGGTTAGTGCAAAATTTCATTGAAGCAAGAATTGTTATTGCTACAAACTAATTATGTTTGCATCGCTTCCACCCTCGCGCCGTTTTCCAACCAAATTTGTTTTGATTGCTTCTGTGAAAGTTTCAACTCGATAACGATAGGTTTGCTACCCACTACTTATTCAATTCTCTAAACTCGTGACTCGTAATACATTAACATTGTTTTTAAAGCTTTCTATTTAAACTCTGTTCTGCAATAATGAGCTATGAGCTATCTACAAAATATATATGACATATGTTTACGTTGCTCGTAATACTCTTTATGTGCGGAAACTATAATAAATTCTATCTCGCATGAAGTGGCCATAGATTTTGTAAAGGCATGAACAGAGCAGAACACGGAAAACAAACTGCCTTGCGTAACTTTTCGCTATCGAATTGAGCTTTAAATGCCACAAGATAAAGTTAAATTAACGAACCGTTTTCGGGCCACCTATTAGTGGCAACAATTCACGTAGAATTTGCATTGATCTGGAATATACGGTTTGATTGATATGATTGTTTTTGCTAGAGAAAATTAGCTATAAGGAGCAGTTTTCCAACAATATTGTCTACTACTATCATTACTTCACCATCATCCCGCGCATTCTCTAATACCTAAATCAATGATAAACCCTACTATGCTTTTGTAGCAAGTCAATTCCATTTCATAACATCGACATATTCCTTTCGCCCCCACTGTCACCGGAATAGTACACCAACGGAAAACTCATAACCAACTGTTTCTGACGACCAATGAACTCACAGTGGTTTAACTCTACCGACTTTCTCTTATTGCGTTGAATTGATTGATTAAAACATGAAGTTTTGGCATCGCATTGCATTGCAAAGGGAATATTACTAAAATATGTCATTGAAGTATAACATGCTAGTCTTAGTTGATAATTTGTGCATTGAGTTCCATGAAAGCAACACAAGACTAATAGAAAAGCTGAATGTCTACAACAATATTAGCTTATGACATGTTGTTTTATGGTTCAATTTCAACACTGCACATATTAGAAAGTTCCAACGTTACGATAAACGACATCATAACGTCTTCGTCTAACGTTGCTGGACCGTGAATGAAATTGCACATACTGCAATTGAATGTCGCATCTCGCTGCCCTTTTCGTTCTCCATTTTCCGTCTGACAACTGCAACCAAAGCAAATGTGTTTGAATTATTCTTGCACACTTTAAAATTCATACTCTACTGTTTGTGTGGACGCTTATATATTGCTTTTCCTCGCCTTACTATAGTAGCCTTAATATCGTAAGGTAACGTTCGAAAAATATGATGAAAACGAATCGCCTAATTTTTTTGTCAATTTACAGTGTTTTCCACTATTTTCTTCTTTTTTTTCTATCCTCCCCTTCGCGGAATATGGCGCTTGATGTTTCAATCAAGCAGTTTACTAAACCCACCTATCGTCGTTTCTCACTCCTTGGAAATATCCCATCCACTGCACGTACGTAGCGCTAATTTTATGCTTTTGTCGCCTTAGAATGAATTTAGCTAATGCGTCTATTTATTCTCGTTTCACAATGGTTTACTGGATGGAACAGATGCTTATATTTTTCGTTATTCCTTGTTTGACGTTTGTTTTTTACAAGTGGCCAGTGCAAGCATGCACTGGCCACGCTCGCTAGTGCGCGCGCTCGAACCTAAATGGGTTGATTTGGTTGATAGTGGAATTCGTTAGCAGTATAGCGTGCTATAAGTGAACGGAGGGGGTCTCTAAACGGAATGTTTGATCACAAGTTGCCCTCTGGCCCGCAGGATGCTGATGCCTTGCCGCAAAAGATCCGCCGGCGAGTGGGTGGATAGTCGGTAGTGGACAATCGCTGCCCTATCCTTCGCCGCCCTCGCTGGCTCCGTGCGGCCAAAGGATACCGTTGATTGGAAAAGACTGCTGGGCGCATCGCACAGCCAGCGGCGTAGGCTGGCCGCACGGATATGCTCGTTAGTTGCTGCTTGTTTGGCAGTGGAGTTGGATAGTTGGATTGATTTCGTTGTGTCGTCTGCTGACCGGCGGTGCTAGCACCAGTCGCCCTCGTCCGACTCGGAGTAGATCGAGTGCATGCCTACCTTCGGCTTGTACCCGTTCAGGGCCGACGCGCCGAAGGAGCTGCCGCCCGTTCGCCCTAGCGTGTACAGATGTTCGTAGGACAGTGGCTCGACCCTAAAACGTCCGAAGCAAAACGACCGAACGTTAATATTTGATTTATTGATCAGACATGTTGTTTAATTCAATCGAATCGGTGGAGCCGACGATACGACGCCCTCCTTTGCGTGAGTGAAAAGTACTTGCTTCTATTGATGAATAAAACACGTGAAATTACCCCGAAAAAATGAAACCCAATCTGAAAGTGACTTGCCTTGGACGTACCTTTCATATTCCGTATCCCGGGCCGAATCGCGGGCCCGCTCCAGTTCACGCTCGATTTCGAACAGCTCCCGTTCCGTGTCGCGGAACACGTAGCGCGATCCGTAGTCCCGCTCGCGCTCCCGCAGCCGCTCCCGTTCCCGGTCCCGCTCGCTCTCGGTGTGGTGGTAGATGCGCGGATCCCGCGGAATGTCCCCCCGGGAGCCCGGCAACGAATGAACACTGTACGGTAGAGTGTGGGTGTTTAGCGACAGATGGAGGTTTTGCTGCAAAGGAGGAGAAGAAGAAAAAGGACATTGAACTTCTGGGGCTTCCGCTGGCATGGCAGGGCGTAGCTTACGTGTGTTGGGCTGGTATTGAGCTGCGGGAAGTTTATGTTGGTGGACTTCAGCTGCAGCGTCGTCGGTTTGATCGGCCTCGGCGGCAGCCGGCGCCCAAAGTCCCGGTGCGTCTGTAATACTGGGTACGTGTGCTGGATGTACGGGCGGGGCACTGTGGGGACGGAGAGAAAAGAAAGTTGCAGGCAAGCGTACCGTACCCGGTTGTGACGGGACGTGGCGGGCAAGCCATCGCAGCATGGTTGTGGACGGGGTGGTGGTGGTGGTGGTCAGGACGGTGGAAGGAAGAGGGTCGGAGGGAGGGAGAGGGAGAAAGAAACAGAAAGAGAGAGAGAGAGAAAAAGAGAGAGAGAGAGAGAGATAGAGAGCAGAGGAGACGGGACGGGGAAAAGACATGTTAGTGAAAGTTTGTTCGGTGGGGCGGTTCACTCGATCGATAGTCACCGATTTCTTCGCGATACCGGTCACGTTCCCGTTCTCTCCACTCCTGCAGCCGTGCCGGACTCGGGGACCGTGAGCGCTGACCGAGACTAGTCGTACCGTACGGATGTATTCTACGATTGCACCGATGGTGGGCACTGATCTGCGTATCCAAGCGACTGGGCGAGGGCGAACGTGCCGGACTGGTGGCTACGGACCAGGAACCTTTATGTTACAAAATGTCAAATCTATGTACAGTGTGTTTTCGTGTGGTAGTTGCTGTTTGTCATATTTATTTTCATGATCACTGCCTTCCCGGGTCCTCGCGGTTCGCGGCGACGCTTCGTGGTCGTGCTCGGGCATCGCGATCCCTACTGACCTGCTGCTTACCCGTGGCCCCGGCGCATCCCGGCGAGCAGGGCGCCGGGATTCCGGGCCGACCCTATCGAAATGGTTATGCAACCGTTCCTCTATCGTCCCGGACCCCTCCCGGTGCTGAGGGGGATTCACTACAGATGCGAAAGCCCTCTCATGCGGCAGGGGCACATAACTTTAAAGGCATTCTTTCCAACCGAAGGGGCATTCGTTTCCCTCAACATGAACAACAGTTTGTGCGCACGTGACACAAATTCAACCTTGAAGTGACTCATTTCGAAACGGGGTACAGTAATGGAGCTCCTCTGGTCTGATTCGATTCGGTTTTCTCCTTCCGGCAAGAATTTGGTTTCGGTTTTATGTTGAAGTGTGTCTGTGTTACAGTGTGAGCGGTATTTGAAGCTTCTAAACGAACGCTGTAAGCAGGGCTAGGGAAGGAACACAACGCACACGACACAGTTCTACACTCCCGCTACGGCTACGGAACGGCATTCCGACGGAAACGGAACAGGGAGGGGCGTAGAGGAGGTCTAAAACACGTCTAGGTAAAACCTACGATGAGTTTTGCTTGCCTAGTGAGAACTAGAAACAGAACGGACGGGAAGGGGTGAAGCGGCAATCTTTTGGACAATTCACTAAGCGATCATCTCTAGAGGATGGCAGGGCTTCTGCTCGGGGTCGGTTCAGGAGCATGCTATATCATAGTTTGTGACAGGCGGAACTCTGGAATCGAAACTCTTCAAAGCACGTGCCCCCGTTGTCACATGCAGAGCATACTTGCTTATGATATCACCGATGGCAAACCGACCACTCGAGCAACCTAACCCGGAGGGGGCCTGTAAGCGAGCTGGGTACGCCACCATCTTTTCGGCCATCTAGGTATGATTGCTACAAAGTTTTCTATCAGGAAAATAAATATCGCATAACAGGACGGAGTGCCTCTGTTGTCTGAGTGAGTGCTGTGGTGGGCAGGGGCGCGAACACGCACGGGGCGTACCCGCGACCCGCCCTTGTGGGTGTGGGTGTGTGTGTGTGTAGTAGTAGTGATCGGGGGGGGAAATGGTTAAGTGAAGCGTGAGAGATGATACCTCTATGATATCTACCGCCATAGCCATGCCCATAGTGGTGCCTACCAATAAGATGATCCCGTCGGGCGATCTCCACCACGTTCGACACGGTCTCGGAGAAACCGATATCGTGGTGAAGATGCCGAGGACTTGGCGAACGCTCCAGGGCTGATCCTCGTCTGGGAGAGAGGAACGGGCATTAGTTTTGCGGCGGCCATTTCTACCGGGCGCACAGGGTGCGACCCGGCCCGGGCTACTTACTGTAAGCTTGGAGATCGCACGTGGCCGTTTCGCTGGTCCGGATGCAGATGGCCGTCGTCGATGTACGCTTCCTGCAGCTCGTGGCCCTTGTGCTCCTGCAGGTCCGGCTCGAAGTCGTACGGAGCGCTCTTGTTGTTGCGCCAAGTTTCCAGCATCAAAATGCCGGCGTAGATTTTCCCCACCGTCATTTTGCCCGTGTTCAGTATGTTGTTCGGTGGTACCAAGAGGTCGAGCATCTTCTTCGCCTGGATTGGCCAGATCTGTCGAATCGTTTGCCGCAACTCCGTGTCCGCCTGGTCCATCTCCTCAGCTGTGGTGAAACGGGTCAAGTGAGTGCGATCAGTTTCGTTGCTAAGACGCTCTAAGATGTGTCCCGTTCACCGTACCTGGACGCATTTTGATGCTCAGATTTTCCCGGATTAAAGCAAACAGTGTCGTCGTGAAGCCAACCCGTCCCTCCTCGTCCACCGGCATGTTCATCCGTATCAACTTTTTGTATGCCAAACGGTTGGGACATTTGTTACCGAAGCCGAGCGGTGGCGCCATGTTTTTCAACATGTCGTACATTTCGGTGTAGTGCAGCTTGCCACTAAAAGAAATAGCATTGACGTTTTGTTAGGTTTTTTTTTTCAAATGACCTTTCTCTCCTTGCGACTTACGATGCGGATGGATCATATTCTGCCCATATTCGGACAAACTCGTCCAAATGATGTGCACCCAAAATACTGGAATCTCGCGTTAGATAGTCGAAATTATCCATAATGACGGCAACGAACAAATTCAACATCTAGAAAAGGAATTGCAAAAGAGATGAGTGCCACATGTTTTCAGATGGAAATGAGGGTCCACTGCCCACTGAATGATTGTCCTACCAAGAAAGAACAGAAGAAAATGAATGACACAAAGTATCCGTATGCCAGCGTTGACCCACAGGTTTCGTTCGGCT
>JAOEFI010000003.1:19666956-19700596 GCA_034621735.1 Anopheles plumbeus
AATTTCCCCCCCCCCCCCCCCCCCCCACACACACACACACACACACACACATTGGCGAAATTCTAAACATTATTAGCTTGATGAAACGCGAACGCGTTCCCTCGAGGTGTTATTTGACCCCTGAGCGGAAGTAACGTGGAAATGCGGTATTCTCGGGAGGTTTTCCATTGGGCCATTTGATTTTCCCTGTATCATACTAGTGAAAAATGAAACTTTGCCAACGGGAAGTGTTTCAATTGTCCTCGAATCGTATACCGAAATCGATGGAGGCGCCTGGTGACGCATAGATTTTTTTCCAACTCTATTTTCGGTTCGGTTTGCGGGCCAAAGATGGAAAAATCCCGCTGAGAATTCCAGTAGTGTCCGGTGACAAATACATTTCGCATGCTTGACATTCACTACAACGGGCTTGCTGGCTTAATGGGGCACGTTCAAACGCCGAATACTCACGCACTGTACATTTGGTGGCTTTGGCTTTGGCTGGCGGAGATTTCGAACGCTTCGCACGCCCCACGCTAGCTGACTGCGTTCAAACGAAGTAAAACATTTAAAACAAAACAAAAAATAAAAACACCAAATATTAGGAACACGTTTCTGGCAACGTTCACGCTTGGAAACGAACGGTCAACACTGGGAATACAAAACACGGCCCATCGAACGGCACGGCGGACTGATTCGACTGGCCCGACCTGAACGAAACGACTGCCTTGAATGTGGTGTAAGCTTACAGAACTCAGCCCACTTCCACACACCGCGGCCATCACAAGCAGATCTCACGTGAACTACGGAACACCAGGCGCCTCCATCATCATGCGCTATGAATACGCCACGCTAAACAACGTGGAATGAATGAGTGTGCGTGAGATTGCCTTCACCAGAGGACGTTTAGAAAAAGGAAAGTAAGTGATGACGTGTATTCAAGGGACGATTGAGTGACTGAGTGGTTCCAGCTTCACTGAGTGTGGCCACTTTTGAAGCTACTTCGGGACAGCTTATTGTATTGGATGGAGCAGAAGCATCAAGACAACACACCATGGGCGGAAATCAGTGCGATGGCGGAAACGAAACATAAAAGTGAGCAAAAACTGTTTAAGAGAAACCCACATCGAAGGCTTTTACAACAACAAAATAGTCACGCTGACTCGGCCATCAGGCTCTCACTCTGGAAAGGACTCGGGAAGCATGTGAAGCACGTGAAAAGAAAAACGACAGCATCTGAGCAAAGGTTACCGATTACAGCAAGCGCTTTTCAAGGCTTTCGAAGTGTATGAGGTTAAGGTAAGGAATACATTAGCATAGATTATGCTGTGGTAAACGGGAACGGTTTGCAGAAGTGTTCGTAAAAACGTCCTCTCCGGCGGAGCGTGCTGAGTGCTCGAGACGAGACGCTGAGGCAGAATTGCATATCTTTAACTTGTGTGGCGCATTCTCGATGTTTACTTCTCAATGTTTGAAAACATTTTGAAAGCTACATTCATTCCTCTCGACAGAATAGCGTGTTGAAACTCCGATAGTGCTGCAAAAAGCGTTGATAATCTATTCGTGGAACAAAGGCTTCTGTACGGCAGGCTTTGCGGAATGGCGCGTGTCCACGTGATGCAATTATTACGGCTTTCTGCAGAGTGCTCCGTTCTAGCCCATGCAACTAACTACGGATGCAAATCGATTCGGGAAACAAAGCATTCCAGGGTCTTTAGGTTGCGTCAAGCTGCGCCTATTAGGTTTATGCAGCTTATGAGAAACAATTCAACCTGTTTTTAGACGGTACACAGTGTTTCTGTTTTTACACATTATGATAAGTAATTTTGATACTTTGAATCATCCCAGCTCAGAATAAACAATTCTGAGTAATGTTCTCTAATCGATGATCTCGATATAGTTTTCCAACAGTGCACAAAGACACAAATCGTATTTCTTGGTACAGACTAACATTGACCCTTTTCTTTCCCATCCATTCTATCAAAATTTTTTCAAGCGCATTTTTTTTATCCTCCCCGAAAAACAAAGAGCAGCGGACGGTGGATGAAACAAATTTACATATTGCCCAGCAAAACCATAAACATGAACCACATTGTGGTGACCCAGTAACACCGTTTGGAGGAAAATGGCTCGGGAATGATATGGCATGATGGAACAGAAAACAACGATGCATCGTTCTTTCGCTTTGGTCAGCATCGAAAGCGGAACGCAAACTTACCGGCATCACGTTTTCAGGACGACCGTGGAAAACAATGTGTATAATAGAATGTTTTCTTCAGAAGGGTTCGGAATACTGAGTAAACCACATTTGACGTATGAAAGAATATGTATATTATAAATTATCTATGGTAATATAAGAAGAATTCTATGAGTTCAGCTGACCTTTTCTTCCATTAGTCAATATTCTTCTAAAAAATGCGTATGTAAACATTAAACGTTGCCTTAACTCACTCACTAGCGTGAACGAAGCAGCCGAAGCTTTGCGGCATCCTTGAGTATGTGCTGGAAGGGGTGCGTGTGTGCGTGATATAGAACCTACGGTATTTTTATCATTCGGCTACACACAGGAAAACAACTCCACGTATCTGATGGCACGAGCACATACGCGAAAAGAATGTACTTATCCGCAGTAGCGTTAGCTGGTGGAAATTAATATTACATATTACCAACACACTTGAAGATTCAATACAAATTTACCAAATCTGTCTGCTACACAGGTGGCCTGACCAACTGACAACGGCAAGAAGTAGACCGTGAACTGTTTTTGATTGGAGACGATTTCAGAATTCCACAGCCATACGAAACATGTTGAATTAGCTGTTACATAAAAGGATGGATAAAAACACGACCATTTGAATGTATCTTTAGCTCAGTTCGCTGATTTTCCATTCCTATTCTGATTGCGGTTTGCATTACGATAGAGTAGAAAACGGTTTGCGCAATGGAAAGGCTTTTTGAGTGTATTGTTTGATAAACGATACTTAAAGTGCGCCACTTGGATGAAAACTATCCAATTTAAGGAACCATTTCCGAGCATCTCAAAAAGGTGACGAACGTATCGATCAAACGCAGTCTGTCCTAACGTATTGCCGTCGTACTCGTACGACGACGGCTGGCAGGTGTGTGCATAACATGAAACCATCGCAAACCGGCAAGGACACAAATCACCGCTCGAAACTATGTACAACCCGTACCGAACGCGTCTTCCTACGAATAAGTGGCCACCGCTATGCGCCCGTCTTTCTTGTTTTGTGGTACACACTTAAACTACGCCAACCTTGTAGGCTGGTTTGCTTTCCAAAATGCGTGAAGCGATCCAACTACAAGGATTTCCACACTCGAAACACAAGTTTGGTTGTAGCTTGAGATATATCCTTGCCACTAAAAATAATCCCAAACGTCTATACCTTGCACTACAAAGCCACCGTCTGCTTGTGGTACGAAGCTCATATCCGTTTTCATTATGTCCATGGACAGCACCACGAGCGGGGCGAGGACTTTCACTCTCCTTTGCGAAACAACTGCATCCTTTCGACTGCGCACCTTCGATGGGATCGGGCGAAGGACGGCAGGCACTACAAATCCTCACCCCACACTCGAACACATCCTCACTTGCAGTGGGGGAATTTTAGTGCCGACGCTATTTAAAATCTTGGAACGCTTCCAACAGGACCTATGGCTGTCTGGTGCATTGACCAGGAAATATGTAGGTGGACATTTCGATGCCGAACGGTCCGCGGGTCCTCGGACAAAAAGGATATTCGATTGTTCCACTATTTTCGCCTGCGGTAGACATGCTTTTCGCGATTGTAACATTCACCCGTTGCTATGGAACGAACCCGCCCTTGAGAACGGGGTAACTTTGATTCGGGTGCTGGCGAACTGTCAATTTTCCTGTTGGTGACAGTTTTATTATTTGTTTCTACCCCAACGTTATCGCCCAACTCTCCCCGCCTCTCGGGGCGCTTCAGAAACTGCCATTTGTCGCGGGCTTTAGGTCAGTGCCGAATGCGGGGCACGGGTTTTCGTTAGAGTAAACATTTCGGCTAGTAGACCAGTCCAAACGTACTGATCGGTCGCAACCGAGCACGAAAGGACGAAGACACCCCGACACGGTAGCGACGTGTACGAGAGGAGGTCGCAGCCGTAACACCGCGGTTGTCTTTTTGCACCAAAAAGGGGGGGAGACCGCTTGTCTCGTTCACTCCTGCGGCTTCCAGGCTTGCCTGCCGGAGAACGGAAATCCTCGTCGTCAAACGGTATCTTTCCACTTCGGGAGCGTGTGTTCGGGTTTCGAGTGTCCCATTTTCGGCCCACGAATGTATTCCACCGTACGCATAGCGGTGCGGCAGGGCTTTCCAATGGAGAAGCGAAAGAAGAAACAGCCACTAGATCATTTCCCCGAGCTCGCCGAGTTTGTGTATGGGAAAATGTGTACCGAAACCGTCGCACGACAATGGAGCAGGAAATGATTATTCAAGTGTCACTTTTGCTAGACGGAGTTGACTCTATACAGTTGAAGTGGGTGTAGTTTATTTCAAACGGGTCATTTCTTTTAAATAGCGCATCTTCTCACCTCAGAGTTTATATACATCCATTCAGCTCCGGCAGCTCATTATCCGCTCCACTCGACACTGGTATCCGCTAGGGGAGCTACAAGTACCATCGCCCCGTCGATTGCAGATCGTAATGCAAGGGCCCCGGCGTTCGCTACACTTTTCCCGAACACCTTGACCGATTCCTCTTGACGCTGGCGCCAATACCACGAATGATTGTGAAACGATTACTTGCCTATTTGAATACCTGCCTCACAACACAACAGCACAACCGAATGATCATCACTTCCTTTGGCGAACACTGTACACTGTATACCTTCACGACGCCCTTCTACTGCAGAGTGCGGCACTATTTATGTGGCACGAAATAGCAGAAAACGTGTATTAATGAAGAATGAAGAAACTGACAGACTTTATTGGAACCGTAAGTGACAGGTTCGATTTTCCTAACTGCTCTATCCGCTGATTCAATCCACTTTCAATCCGCTTTACACATAATTAAATCCAATCTAGCCTGGATCAATTCGGCCGATTTAGTTCGGGAATCATGGGAAAGCATCATGCATAAGTGTGACGTGTGTGTGTGTGTGTATGTAGGAAGCTAAAGATAGTTTTGTTGAACCACAGTCGGTGTCGTTTTTCGTCGGCTCCCGTTGGAAAAATCTCTCCAGCCATGTGCACAACTGGCAGCCTTCCAACGGAAATTAATTTTAAATCCTGCTTCCTCCTCCTCCTACTGTCGTAGACATACGCCACCGGACGGCAATTGCACACTGACACAATTCGCTCCTCAGGGCACAGAGTGCAAAACCGAGGGAATGAAACGGATTAGAGCGGAGGAGTGGGGGACACATTGGGAGTACGGTGTGAAGCGAGAATTTGTGGATGACCCAAAACTGAACCTTGGAGGTGCTTTTCGTTGGTAGGAGATTCTTGAACGCTTTCACAGATTAGAAGCTTTTGTCCCTTTTTCCGAGAAAAACAAAAGTATTTGCCCTGGAAAACGCTCCTCTCCATGGCTATTTCTGAGGTGGGTGGGATGAAAATAAACATTTAATTTCGAACCTCCTTCTATTTCAGGTGATTTATTTTTATCCTTGATGTGTATCCTGTTTTTCTTTCGGTCACACTGTGTCATCTGTGTGCGCATTTCCAAGCCTCAACTGCAGCTGCATGCGGTCCAATCCCGCCTCACAGTTCACACACTACCAGACCGATATAGAACCTTTTGTTCGGGGTTCCGTGTGGCGTGTCCTGTGCCCTGTTTATAGCGCTCCCTTTCGTGTGCTCTTTCCAATCCTCATGCTCCACCGACAGGCCGTCTCTGTCTTGCCCGTTTATGCTGCTCCACTGTGTGACCCGTTTTTCTTTGCTCGACTGACCCTTTACTTGCTGGGAGTTCCGGAGCGTTGCTCGGTGGGGGCCGATGGGAGGAACTGCGGAAGGAGTTGGAGTGGAAATGCAGTCTATTGGAAAATGATTCTTCGAAGTAAACACACGACTCCATCCTTGGCAGAGTACATGGTGGGAAGTGTTTGAATCTTCACTTAAGAGCAAAATTTTGAGAAAAGAGAAATTTCAGGCCCGTGATCTTTTTCCTGAAATTTCTCTTTCTTTTTCCATCCGTCATCTGGCGCACTGTGAGCCACAGATAGGGCCCGTAGCTTCACCTCGCTCAAGAACGAGCATTCTTTCCCATCACAAACACACACACACACACACATACGCAAACACATAAACTCGTTAGCTCCACTGTTAGGCCCATTGGGCTCACAGCATTGGGGATGGGAAGGAAATTTTCACAACTTGCCCTTAGCCAGGCCACCCGCACGGAGTACACAGGGCTTGAAATTGCACAACTGCTTCGAGCTTGAGCCTGAGGACACACATTTTTCCCACGCCACTATCCGCTGCTTTTCCGCTGGTAAAACTCCTGATTTTTTACCCGTTTATAGTAGTTTAATGTACCACAAACGCTGGACGAACTTTCGTCCTGCAGGAAGTGGCAGGACGTGCGCTACGCTAGTAAAAGCAATTTTTCTTCACCTTATCACCAGCTCGAACTCATTCCCGCTCGCTCACTCGCAGCACGGTCGCGATCTGGCGTCTCCCTCCCACGTTGCGCTGGTTTCTGCCAAGCTCAATCGGGCGCGGACGTTTCACGAGGTCTCGGCTCGATGCCTGCCTGCACTGTTCTGAGTTGGTCTGCGAGCGAAAAGTCTACCTCGACCTGCAGAAAAGGTGCGAGCATATACAGCGCTTCGATCGCCCTCGGCCGCTCGGGCCGCGGCCGCGCTCGCTCGTCGGCAGTCGGTTCGTTGCTCCAGGATCACGCCGCCGGCGGTCCTCCCGTTTGTCGAGGGGTTTCCACTTTCGCCGGAGTGAGACGGAACGCGCCACAAAACGCCGGCTACCGTACGGCGCATGGGGGGTGGACTGCGATGGATGCGAGCGAACGGGACGGAACGATCCACCCACCTCACGGCCGCGTTAGGGTCCGCTGCGGATGGATGATGAGCTTTTGTCTCACCTGCTCACTTCGCGGCAATCGCGGGTGCGAGAAAAGCTCGATGGAAAACTTGACAGTTGGTGCTCACTTGGTGCGATTGGATACGGAAAACTCGAAAAGCTCAGGACACCATGCAAGGACTTTCAACGCGTTGAAGCTTTCGATTTCATATTCAAATGTTCAGAACGTTTTCGAGCAGAAAATGGTCGTTCAGAAAGGTGAAACAAAGATACGAAAGAATGGTTTCAACCCAGGATATAAAAGAGATATCGTGTTCAAGAATTCTGTAATAGTGATGTACGAGTAATTTCGGACGGTACGGAAAACAGAATTCAATACACACGTGTTGGTTCATTTGTTAATTTCATTGAATGCTAGCATTTTGGTTGATTTATTTTGGTATGTTTGATGGCTGTCATAGTGTTTACGAACATTGCATAGTATGCTGGAACCAAATACCTGGTCAATCGATTCAAAAATTCCAAACATATAACTAACTAAGGGGCCCTATCGCGGGGCCTACCAAACACTGCGTATCGTATATAGTTCTCCAGCGGCGTTATGCGTTAATGTTTTTTTTTTTTTTTTTATTAGGTCGGTAATAGCCATCGTGGGTTCGTAATATTTTCATCGGTAGCCTAGCATCATCCGTCATCGGTGACGGTTGGTATGGGTTTTTGTATCCGGTTGTATGTTGCATCCGCTCCCAAATGCTATATAGTTTGCTCGTACAAATCATTCCAATGCGACTTTATTTTTAAATCATCGGCAGATCAACAAGAAAAAGTTTTATCCAATGAACAATAGAGTTTAACGTTTTCAACCAGCAATTTATAAAGGAAATTACTTCATGCTCATTTTCCGAACGGCTGTTCGGTTTGTGTGCGAACAACAGGTCTATAGTTACGCTTCTTCCTGGAAAATGGTTTTGCTTCGTATGCGTTAGCGATATTTTTGCACACAAATTCGCACAAACAAAGCGACTAAACAAAGACGTTACTTGGTAGTCGTACTAATGCCGTCCTGGTTTTCAATGAAAAGCGTCGTACACTCAAAAGATAAACGATGACGCCTATGCAGTTCCTAAGCGATGCAGACATTGTTTAATTTTCACGACTGTATCCTTTCGCTCCGGGGATGGATGGATAAGAAACGGATGACCAGCTGCGTTACTCTGATACATACTAGGAAAATATCCGATCGAGTAAATATACAAATTCTACATAAACCTTACCCCCAGTATAGGTACCTATCACTAGCTTGTGTGTGTGTGTGTGTGTTATATATAGTTCGACGCTGACGCAACAACAAGGACGAGGTACGAAGAACCCTCTAAGAAATGTAACTTACGTCATTGGCTTTACGTTTCGTCAATCGTTTGGTTTTTTGGTTTCACTTTTTACTTTTACGGTAATCTTTAATGTATCACAGAAAAAATGTATTTACAACATCTGTTTCAAAGTTGTGTTTTTTTTTCGCGCATTTTACTCACATTCTCATAATTTACTTCTAGTGTACAAGATGCTCTTCTAAACGTTTTTCCTTCGATTTGCATGGGGTTTTCATGTTGGATTTGTATGTGATGGGTGGAGTTTTCTTGACCATTGTTTTTCGGTTTTCCGGCGTCGATTACTAGAAATGCAGCTATTACAAATGGCGCTCGTCAGTTATGTGTTGTGGTCATACTAGGTAAACACTAACGATTCCATCCATATATGGTTGTCGTTTGTGACATGGCATCGCAGAACGGTCGCTTCCGATACAGGTTACATGTCCCTACCACCTCTACTACTTGATGATGAGAGATGATATCGCTAGCACATGAAATAGTCGGGTGTATTTGTTCTTTGGGGCAATATTTTACAAACCAAATGAACTACATCGCACATCTGCTTTCTACTACACTCTAATGCCGTTTATGGTTGGTTGATCACGTATTTTAGATTATGTTCAAAAGCTACGCTTCCGCTTCCGCTGCATTATGGCAAAGTTGGGTCTCCTGTGAGTGTCCGGTAAGGATATTACGAATACAATGCTAGAGATTCTTCATTAAATCTAGCTGAAAAATACTCCGTTTAGAGGCTTTATTTTTTTTCTTCTTCAAATATTACCTTATTACATAGTCTTTTAGCGTCCAAGTGGCTATTGCATTGTGGTCAATTTATTCACACCTATTTGTTTTTGTAGATTGGAGAGCTTGCATACTTTTTTTTTATATCTGGTTTGTAACTCAAATTCCTCTAGCATACCTTCGAAAACTATCTTCCTCTATTAACATCAAACGCGTTAGTACAGTTTCCGTTTGATTAATTTCAACGTGGCCGTTTAAGCAAAATCCTACAACAATTCTACGGAAACAGGTAATAGTGTTGACATAGAAAGAAATCACGAGCATAACTCTTTGTTTGCGCTTGCAGAAGTTTTTGCAGAAGTTGTAAATAAAAAACTGAGTGGAACGTATCATAGAGCGGTTGTTAGTTGGTTTGTTACTCGACGCTTTATACTATTTAACTGTACGATGCATTTTAATTCACTTGTTTTGATAATGGCAAATTGTTCTGTTGTCAAGAGTTTAAAATGTCAACAGTGAAGGTAGTGGAAAAATGGCAGTTCAACAATGTTTTGAAAGCTGTTCCTTTGGAGTTCTGGGAGCTTCTTTGAACAATAATGTTTTACTATTGTTTAAGATTTCCATTTAACAGTAAATAAGATAGAGTCTTCCTGGTACAATACGCGTTTCACATATTAGCGGGATTTATGCGTGTATCGTCCGCTGGCGTTTTCTCCTAATATTCATTATTTACAGTACTAAGAACGGTTAGTAGACTTCAAATGTTTGGCAACTGTATCTATCGCGATAGGTTTAGGTAATTAGTTTGCTGGGATACTTGTTAGTGCATTGTTTATATTTGTTCCACCGAGCGATACGCGCTAATCTCTTGGTATCCGAGTTTCGTTATACTTTCGTTCGAAACGATCGATACCATTGGAAATAGTTTTGATTAAAGCTAGCTGAATTAGTTGTACGAGTCATTTGTTCGGATTAAGCTACAGTTAAACCCCGTTCACTTCTTTTATGAACCTTTCAAAATGGCGGTGATGCAAATACCAAGACTTTTGTTTTCGTTTTACTGCTGCATTACATTAGTTTTTGGACCATGTTCAAACGATTCTACTTACATTTAAACGCGCATTGCCGTTGGGTCGATTGGGGTTGTTTACACCCGCGATCGATTTCCTTACGCTTCTTCTCAAATTTCTCTACATACATGGGAGGGATAGGAATATACCGATTTGTTGCTGACCAGGCACAGGGTGACATCAGCGAGGCGGGTTTGATCTTCAGTTTAGAGGCTATTGAAACCAAGCCGAATGGACTACATTTAAAATTCAATAAAACTATGCATCTACACTGTGCTTCCCTGTATGTAACTGACTGAAAACTAAATTAACAACAATCGAAAGAAGATCATGCTCGAAGTTCAGTAAAAGTGTACCGCGAACAACAGATGTTCAAACGACTTCGCAGAGATCTTGCTCAGGATCCACCGACTAAAAGTCGATTATTTCGACACTGGTGAAGCGTAGTCCTGTAGAAGACGCTTTACAAATTATGCGAAGGAATTATGCATTTGACTGAATGCCGTAAAAAAAAAACATGAAACATTTCCAATATGAATCTCTACATGTGATCTAAAGCCGCATAAAACCATACCCCAATGCACTATTGGGAGCAAAAGTGAGTTGGAAAATACATTCTACAATCTCTAATCATCCTACTCTACCTGCTAGTACCGGTAGTAGTAATGTACTACTGCACTGGTCAGAAAAACGAAACGAAAACTCGATTACTTACTGAAGCTTTTAACTTTCACTTTCCCTGTTTTTTTTTTCTTCTTCATCTGGTCTACTGGTCATCTTTTTTCTACATAAAAATTCCCTGCATTGATGTGCGTTCCTCGTTTCTTGCCCTAAACCGCGCCCCTATTCGGCGTGTCTTTTTCATCGATGGGGTTTTCCTTAAAAAAGTTGATCCTCTGGCTGAAACTCACTGACAAAAAACACTAAATTCATCCTAACTATTACTTCCGGTCAACCTGCTTGCTACCTGTCGCTACCGATGGAACACTACATGCAGGGTGATACTGATCTTAAGATGAACGTCGCGATGTATATTTTTGTTAAATTTCCCGCCCCGGCCCTGCCTTAATCTTCTCTACTACGCTTAACTATCTGCTTATGTCAGTCTTGTTTCCAGTATGTGTGTAAGTGAATGTACCACGTTCACGTGTGTTCAGTAAAACTTGGGCGCGCACGGTGGGCGTGCACGGGATGGCACACAGCTAGCTATGTCCCAAGGTGGCATACAATTTTGTTAATCTAGTTTTTGTTTTTTTTTTCATTCTCCCTACATGTGGAAAAAAGGATTCCACTGTGCATCCCGTAAGCCAGCCAGGCCATCGTGAACCAACTGGTGACAGCAAATGACCCGCGATTGGTGAGTCACCCTGTGCCCGGCATTAGTTTATGCTAGTTTAATGAAATACTGCCTTTCGTTGGGAATGCGTTGATAAGAACCCATTGGAGAGCTACCGTGAAAGTGTCCTTCTGTTCACCGTACGGAATTACTTAGCGAGTTTGCAACGGTCTGCACTAGTTGTTTGTTAATAAATTGGTCTACTACATTCCAGTAAGTTGAAAGTAACAATATCTCGTTGAAACAATGCACTCCTAGGCCACCCGTGTTTGGTACACTAGCGGGCCACAATATTCGCTTCACTTCCCTATCTTACACTTCACAGCATTGCGACACAGCTTGCGCCGGTAACGTGGGGTGAGTATCGCTGTAGCCACACGTGTGCGGCATTTGTTTTCCGGTTTTCACTTGTGGCCGTTTTGATTGGTGTATGCGTATGGGGATGGCCCCCCGGGGATGACAGGTTCGGTTTTTGGGGATTTAAACCCAAATCTGTTCACGACGCTTGCGATCTCCCGACCGTCTGCGCACCCTGTGCTAGCACCAGTCCTCGTCGTCCGAGTCGGAGTGCCTCGAGTGGAGGGCTCCCTTCGGCTTGTAGCCGTTCAGGATCGGCGACGGAAGCACCCGTCCTCCGGTGCGACCCATGGCCAGCGCCTGCTCGTACGACAGTGGCACCGAGTGCTCCATCCTGCGAAAATAGGGGACGGGGCTGAGTGGAGTGGAAGGTATTTTTTAACGGCACACTACCTCTCGTACTCCCGCTCGAACTCGCGCTCGATCTCCCGTTCGCGCTCGTACAGCTCCCGCTCCCGGTCGCGGAACTCGAACCGCAAGCTGTAGTCCTCGTGGCTGCGCTCCGCCCGGCTGTTGCGGAACCGCTCCCGATCACGCTCCCGATCGCGCTCGCGGTAGTAGAGATCCCGGTCGCGATCACGGTCCCGCTCCCGGAGGAACTCTCTCGATTGGGGCAACGAGTGAACACTGTGTGGGGTGTTGTGTGACGACTGGACCGTCTGGAAGGGATGAAGGGGTCGGTATTAATACCGGAGGTTTTCTTTACTCCAGCGCCCTCGCGCCATCGGGACTCACGTGGGTTGGGCTGGCGTTTAGCTTCGGGAAGTTGATGTTCGTCTGCTTCAGCTGCAGCGTGGAGGGTTTGCACGGCGTCGGTGGCAACCGTCGGCCATGCCCTTGGCGACGCGTTACCAGTACCGGGTAGCTGTGCTGCACGTGCGAACCTGAAGAACCTAACCCAAGAGGAAGGGTGTCATCCGGTCGCCCAAACAAAACAACGCCGCAAAACAGGAGAATGAGAAAATACAGAAAGAAACAGAAAGAGAGAGAGAGAGAGAGAGAGAGAGAGAGAGAGAGAGAGAGAGAGAGAGAGAGAGGGAGAGAGCAAAGTAACATAGGACAATCTTAGTCAGCTGGCCTAATTAAAGCTGGGTCGAAGTTGGGGGGGGGGGCACGAAAGTTGGACACAAAAAGCTAACCATTGGCGGACAAAGACTCACAAAGATGGAAAATGGCAGATAGATGAAAGAGGGAAGATTGGAAACTATAAACAGAGGGAGAGTGTGTAGATGATGCTGATGAACGATAGTGCACGGCACACGGAACACAAATGAATGAGCATCCAACGCCAGCGTCAACCATCGCACGGAACCATGTCCGTGACAGTCCACCCCTTAATCATAGTCATAGCAGATCACATTTGAAAGGGACAACACATTCCACGTGCTTGTGGGAGCTATCGGGTGAAGTACAAGAGGATTGGATGTTGCAACACCACGTGTTTGTGTTTTACTTAAATGTGCCTGCGTGAGTGCATGTGGGTAATGAGTGCCGATGTAGTGAACATTAGAAAACTACACGGGACAAATATATAGTGGGGTGGGAAACACAACGATCGTGGTTTTAGGGGGGTAGGGGGGGGGGTACATCAACAAAGGAAGGAAGTTTCTCATTGTTGCACAAAGCTGAATAGAAGGTAGAAAGGATGGAATTCTTGAGAACTATAGGTGGGGACGGATATTGCGAACCAAAGTAAGTACAGCCAACATGTATGTGAGTGTTTTTTTTGGGGCGGGGTGGACAAATACAGGGAAATCAAAGTAGTAGTAGTAGAAGTAATTGCGATAGAGAGTCGTAAACAAGTTCTTAGGAGGTTGCTAGTTCTTAACGGGGTGTTCAATTCCTGTACCCATTCCGTTGCGGTACTTCCGCCGGGCTTGGTCCCGATCCCGCAGCTCTTGCAGCAGCTGGGCCGGACTGGGCGAGCGTGATCGTTCGCAGAGGATCGTCGTATCGTACGGTTGGTGGGCAAGGTGGTTTTTGGAACGGTCTTTACTACTGCGATGCTGGGCACTACTATGTACACCGAAACGACTTGGCGATGGCGAACGGGCGGGGCTGGTGGAGGCTGACCAGGAACCTAGATCGAGGAGTAGAAACAACAACAAACGGGAACACATTGGAGCAACCGTTCAGAAGGGCGCTGGGTTGTGAGTGTATGCACCGCGGTGTGTGTGTCTGTGGGCGAAAGAAGGTGAAAGTGTGGGGCCCGGCCGAATGGGCAATCGGCCTGGTCGGCGCCACACCCACACCGCGTTCCTAGGGGGTTGCAATACTATAACACAGCGCAAGGGCGACACTCACTATACACATTTTGGGCGGGCGGGAAAAGTAGCTCGACTAGGGTGAGCTAATTTAAATGTAGACAGATCACTAAAGGTAGATAAACGACACGACACGACAAAAACACATCAGATGAGTCGCTGGCTGGTGGCTAGAGAGACACTTTTTACAGCTCCGGGAATGTCAGGGGTACATACACTAATCTAGGAAAAGTGCAACTAGTGATAATTACAAAGAAATGTACCAAAGGCAGTACAGAAAACAAATAATATGAAGGAAGGACCTTTTGAATGAGGATTCCTAAACTATCGGCATGCCAAACAAGTGGCCTATTTGGAATGTTTTCTCATATACAGCGGCATTGTTCCGTTGAAGCTACGTAAAACCGGCTACTACATTTGAATCGGTGCACCATGAAATATAACATTTCCGTACGTAAAACCAATGTTTAGTTTAGTGAACAACACATTTTCGTTTTACTTCTCACTATGCAAACGAAAACTCTAAATAAAGTATTCCGAATTTTTGGCGTGTTGGGATGGCAGCATACAAATTCGATCGAATGTCTAGAAACACAGCATCTAAACACACTACAGCTTGCTCAAACGATTTAACGAATGATTCACGATTTCCAATTGCGTGCCAATGTTTTCAATGCAGCGTTGTTTAATAATTTGTTGACAATTTCAACGTTAGCAAATTTTTCTTTTTTGATGACCAGTAAACCTCTATACTATTTTTATGTCAGCAGGAGCGAAGTCTACTACTTCACGGGTTGTATCGGAGATGGAGAAAACGATGTTCTATGAACACCATAGAAGCATGATTTAGAAGACGATCTTGCCCAGTTTACACACTTTGAAAGCTAGAAGAAGTTATGCATAAAAATTCATAATCAGTCAGCCCTCGTCAGGAGGCGTTACGGTTGATGTTGAGTTTATGTTGGGCAAACTTGTTTTATCTTTTTTTTTTACGAGGAGAGAGAAGAAATGCATTTGACTGCACTAAATAATAGAAGAGAAAAATTTTGAAGCTACTTTTACAAGTGACAGCAAACATTAGTTACTTACACATACATTTTTCAAATCAACAGTTTAGTGTTAGAAGCAGTTTGAAATAAAACAACCATACTTTGATCAACAGTTCAGTTCTTAACAAAAAAAAAAGGAAACTAAAACAAGTGTTATTCCGATACAAATTGAAGGTGAACTGAAAGAACTGAGGGAAGGCCTCACAGCAAACAAAACGGATCCAGTATCGATAGAAGGTGGCAACGGCTTTACAACACTCAACATCAATAGTGGAGAGTTATGAGTTTTTATGTTACCTCGATTGTGCCTGTGCGCATAGCCGAAATGATGCCTACCACGTCTCTGTTCCTCCTTTTGGATCTCCACCACGTTTGACACGGTGTCGGAGAACCCAATCTCGTGCTGGTGTTGGCGCTTCCGGGGGCTCGGTGTCCGCACCAGCGGGGACTCCCGTCTACGAGAGTTGTTAGGAAAGGGACATTTTTTCGTTGATCGGCCTCACTCGATTGGTCAACTTCGCGTGCACTTACCTCAAACTCGGTGACCTCCGATGGCCGTTGTGATACGCGTGCCCGGGATGCAGATGTCCATCGGCCGGAGCCAGCGACTCCAGCGACGGTTGCCGTGAAACGTCCTGTAGCTCCTGGTGGTGTGGAAAAGTCGAAGAAAAAAGGATGACGCCAGTGGACCCGACCCGGGAAGAGCGCCGGCCGGCGGAAGCAGTAGAACGAAACAAACGGAATTAGTATTCGCCTTCGGGTTCACCCTGTGTCTCTCTCTCTGGTCGGCTCTCGGCGGTAACGTTCGCACAATCTGTTGCGGAGGTGTATCCGGCGTAAGGCGCGGATGGAACCCGTTGCGGGCGGGTTGCAATGTTGGTTCGTACCATCGATTGTTTGTTACTGGTTGGATCAACACTAGTTTCACTACAGATAAACGCATCGCTATGAATCAATCGACTAAAAGTTTCACGAGTCTGCTTTGCAACGGTACACATGAATATATAATGAACAACGCTAGGCCAGTGGTATTGGTATTAGTAGTGGGGTAATGGTAGATTTTGGGCGGGAGGGGCGACACATTTCTTAAGCTTCGGTAGAAAACTTCTAATCCATATTCAAACCGACTACTTAGGTAACGATCGGTAAAGTTAGACGACTAGTGCCCCCACCAAGGGCCCCCACAAGTGGAATGGTTGTGATCGCATTCCATGGTTGGAAACACAGAAAAAAAAACTTTAATTGGAAAATGCATTTCAGGAAAAGAGATTTCCATAAACTTCCTGTCCGCTGTCGCTTCTCTAAGTCTTCGTGTGGAACAGCAAAGTAAGCGCCTGTCAATGATCTAACACAGATGAACGTAGCGTGGGAACCAAATAGTCATTAAGCTGAAAACATTTCGTTAACGTGCGCATGTTTGTTTTTTAAGTGGAAGGTGTGTGGGTTTTTTTTAGCAGCATAAAGTTTGTGTTTATGTTGTTGTATACTGTTGATCTATTCTACAACGATATTATATGGCGTTTACACAGAAAAGAGCATGCCTTTGTGACTGATTTGTTGCTCGAAGCGGCTAGTGGTATATGTTTTAGCATTAATCTATTATAACGTGCTAAACTAGTAACTAAAACAGACGTCGAGAACGAGCATAAAACAATGGAAAATTGGCAAGCATTTAGAAAGTGGCTATAAATCTATTTAGGCAACTAGAGCTTACATAAGAGACGATATATAATTGTACACACTTACCTTGAACCGTTCGAGAGAGTTCGAAAACAGGTCTCCGAGTTCGAACGTCGAACATACTACACTACAACTACCCTAGACTTTCAGCTAAGAGATCCAACAACACCCGAAGGACATGTCGACTCGACTTGTCACTGCAATACGATTGACTCGTGGACACTGCGGTCACAATGGACAGAGCGGTTTTTTTTTCAATTTGTCATCCAACATCTAGCATTTGAGAGAACTAGTCATTGCTATTTTATAGTTCATAACAATCGAACAAAAAAGATCAATGGAGAGATCATGATGCGAAAGAGTCGAAGGGTTTTAGCAGCTCTACCGCCTTTTTCCATTAAACGATGGTTCTAGTACAACTAACATAGATTCAAGGATCTCTTTTGCTTACATCAATAATATGAAGACCAACATACAAAAATACACACAGTCAAAGACACTCATATACTGTAAAACGCAACAAGACACCGAAAATGATAACATAGTGGCAGTAGAAAAAGAAAGGAGAAGTGGGCCATAAGTAGAAAAACACTCTAGGGTACACAGGAAATATAGAGGATCAGTAAATACCGACGACTACGCCGAAGTGGAAGTAAGAAGAAAGTAGTACTGGTAGAAACCGGTAACTGGGGTTAGGGTAATAGAGGATAGAGAGAAGTGTGATGGGTTTTCGGTGGAAGGAAAGTGCATACAGAGTAGGGTAAAGAGGGAGAGTTGAAAGTATCGATAGTTACGAACATAAAAACGCAAACAGTCAGCTTACGACAAGTTACCGTCGCTATGGGGGCATTGAGTTGGTTTTTTTTCTTTTTGCATTGTAAGACAGAGAGAGAGAGAGAGAGAGAAACAAGACATCACCTTTCTGTTCCTAGAAATGGAGAACGGAGACAGAGGTCAGATCGCTGCGATTGGTCCCTGTAGCATTTAGTTACGGGTGGCATGACGGAGGAAGGGTGTCGGGGGTGGCGGAATGGAGTACGTGGGGCGTAGAGGAATCGGTCGGAGAGAATGGAAGCCAGAGAAGCGGAGAGAAGGACCTACCTGAAGGACCGCTTGCGCATCGTGGTGCGCCGTGCCAGACTGGCCAAACTACTGCCATGCAGATCCAGCGTGCTGTCGTGGCCGTGGCCAAGCGCGATGCCCCCGCTGCCCAGGGCGCCGCCTCCAGCAGCAGCAGAGCCGCCACCACCCGCGCCAACACCACTGCCGATGCCTCCGCCACCACCACCACTGCCGTCGCCGGCCGGTCCGTTTCCGTTGGCGCCCCCGTGCCCGTACAGCAGGTGCGTTTGCGAGCTGACTCCCTCGCCGTTTTCCAGGCTCAGCGAGCCGGTGCGCGAGCCGCCCGTCTTCTCCATCACGGCCATATCCAGGATCGCACTGAACAGGGACGGTTTCTATCGGTTCGTGTCGGGATGGGGCGGTGCGCAATGGCAGCAGTGGACAGCAGCGTCAGCGCATGCATTCGCGGTGGTTGGTGGTGGTGGGTCAGTCGGTCGTTTGGCGGGTTGAGGTGGTAGTAGAAGATGCGGTTCGAAGGGATGCGGTTGCACAGAGGCGGTGGTGTTGGTAATTGGTTTTGACGACATGATGAATGGTAGAATGCAAGTGATGCACACGTGCAAGTGCGTGTTAGGTTTGATGGTAACAAACCGTTTCCGGTTGAGTTTTTTTTTTTTTTCGATTACGAATGTAATATATTTATATGCCATTGCAATGGAGTTTATGGGAGATCCAGTTTACGAGTCGAATTGATCATAATTAGTGGCCCCGGTGTGGTGCGCAGGTTAATCCGATCAATTTGAAACGGTCGATTTTATTTATTTACATGCGTGCACCAATGTTTCAATGGTGTGAGTTTAGATTCAAAGCATTTCAGTTTTTAATTTGTTATTTTGTTTTATTTTTGTTTATCATTGCAGATGGATTGGGTTTGATTTCGTTTGGTTGTTTGGTAGGTTTTAGCGGAAGCGAGAAGTCGAGAAAAAGTTTAAAGCGAAAAACAAACAAACAAATTTTATGAAATAGAGTAGCAAAGGCACATTCTGGATTATGTTCAATTTGAAGTAGTTGAAAAGATTACATATGTTCACTTTAAAAAGGTATAATAGTAAATCGAAAACGCGTGTCGGCACCAGGTGGCTTAACAAAAACCGAGTGCAAATATGTTTAGCCTAGGGTTTAAAAGAGCATTTAGAGCAAAACAAACACCGTACCGCAAACGAGTTTTGCCACCGTTTTGAAACTCACGGGGGGCGCAAAACTCGTTTGCCAGAACTGATCACATTCTTGCGACTGTACAAGTGACTTCGGCCAACATGTTCAATTCTGAGGGTGCGGTAAAATATTTACAAGATTTTTTGTTTAGAAAATAGTGTTCGTGTGTTTCAAAAACAATTCCAAAAGAGATATAAACAATGCGCAAAAAATTGACTCGAAAATCATGTCCGTACTAAACAAGTCGTAATAACTCAATACCCAAAACGGGGAAAGAAAATCAGAATTCCGTGTATTCAAACTTTTCAAGACAATCAGATCGGTCGCATGCAAATGAAAGTAAATGTTTTTTTTTTCTTCAATTCTATTCTAGGAGCGAAATCAGCTCTAGATTACTCTACTTTACGATCCAAGAAGAGAAAAGAAAACGGAGCATCAAACACGTCATAAAGATAAAATCGTACGAATCATTCCAACGGGAGCAATTAAAAGGACATGCTACAAAGGCAACAGTTGCTACCTGGACGAGAGAAGTAAATTGTTCGAATATACACAGTGATGGGGGGTGTGTAAGTTCAGTAGTGTGCCATGTACCGTCGGAGCAACCATTGTTTAAGGTTGAGGTACTTTTTAAATGTTGTGTGAGTGTGTGTATGTGTGATTTTAGGAGAATGGTGTATTGACTTCAAGAGTATTTAGTAGACGCCACAGAATTCAAACGGATGGTATGTGATTGCTGAACAATGCTACGCAAACGAAACTAGGATGAAATATCACAAACAATACTTCCGTATAGGACGAGGAGGTCTAGTGAAATAAAAATCGAAAACAATAAACTGTACCGACTGTCACGATCTAGAGCATATCTAATCTATCGTCTATAGATGCTAGTTGGGAAGATGGTTGGGATCCGTCTGTACCTAAACTTGCCTTAACCTTTCACGATTTTCTTCCCGTTGGTTAACCGACCCTACCGAAGGTATGCTGTATCCTGAAAGGACCTGTCCCGGAATGGATCGACTCTAGCGAGTTTGCTTATCCATAGTGAACCTCTTGGCGCGTAACAGGGCCAACCGCGACCAACGAACCCACACAACAGACTTGTAACGTTACGCCCCCAGCTCGGTGGAAGTAACGCATGGTTAATGAGTGCAGTAGAGTGGCCCAGCAGTTGGCAACGGCCGGGAGTCACGAATCAAACAAATCAACCAAAAGGCGGCACACTGCAGTACACCAGAGTGTGGGAGAGTTTTGTAGTACCAGTTTTTCACTACAATGCGCCGCGTCACGCTGCTGTGTACAAGGATACGAGATGTGACAGAGGTGGCGCTATACCCTACGAGAAAAGCCAATGTACAGACAGAAAAGGATGCGTGGCGTTACGTGGCGTTTTTTCGCTAGCGGTTTGTGGCTTTGCTGTACAGCTTGGATGAATAATAATGTACAGTTCCGGTGGCTCTACAATGACCCCACACACCGTGGGCCAGCAATACTGCCGTGGCCCCCGCGCATGTGAAACGGGGTAGAAAGAGTACAAGTTCGTAGGATGGCGTGTTGCAAGGTTTACTGTTCGGTGGAAGACGAGGATAAAGTGTGCAGTAAGAATAAAAAACGTTGCTTGTATTACGTCTACTTCAATGTCGATTGATAAAGTGGTGGAAATTCAAACTGATCTTTGCTCGGGTGAAACCGACTCTACGGATTAAACGTTGCACGTTTATATATATAGATACAGATGTTTGCTGATTGGGTTTGTCGAGACGATAACAACGGTAGTAGTTCTATTAGTATGATTGTGGATGGGTTTGCGCATACTGTTGCTGTTACATTCGCATAGTTTACGTTCTGTTTGAGTATGAGTTGATTGAGTAGTAAGTAAGGTCTGTAGAACGAGTACAAAGTTGATCAAAGATACAGTACAATGAAAATTACGTGTCGGACCGGAGTGGCGGTCCCAAACTTCGAGGCTACTTATCTTGCATTTACCTAGAACTCTTCCTAAGACAACCAGCTCAACTAGGGGGAGACCCTAGGGGCGGGGGAAGAGAATCCCGCCGAAAGGCCTCAGAGTGAGTGGCACAGCACTCGGCGTCTGTGGCTCTATTCGCACCAGTGGCACAACGTGGCAAACGAGTGTTTCTAGAGCAATGCCAGCCAAGGGCATTCGATTCTAGCGTCTAGGCCAAACGTGGGACAGACCGTGCTCATAGGACTCATCGGCGCCATTACTCCGCTGCGCAGGTACATTTCGTGTCACGATTGTCAGTTTTACTATCGTCTCTGGGGTTATCTTTTAGCTTAGCTTTCGAACGCACACTTTGTATCGCGCCAATAGGGGAACATTTTGGCTCAGTACTTTTCATCGGGGCAACAGGGTTTTACATTCACGAAACGTATTGCAAGTGTTTTCTGGAAAATAATTGATGAAAGGTCATTAAACAGAACAGTTACAGCTGATGCACACAATCCGCGGTAGAGCATCAGGTTCAGGGTGTTCACACGGGATGGGGGGCAACAGACACATACAAGGGGACGGACCGGGTATGGGGGGACTCTTACGGACAGTTTGCCCGAACTAGGCACTCAATTACACTAATTCATGATTTTCTAATACAATTCGAAAATGTTACAATATGCTTCACCTAGTTTGGGAAAAAAACATGTGATGAGAGTTTCGAAACTATTGTTCTATAAACGTATTTTGGGGTTCGGAATGGATGCTAATGTGGTCTAATTAATCAAATTCTTTTTTTTTTTGTACGGCAACACCTTTCTACCTTGTGAACTTTAAAAGTTCAGAGGAATCATTACCGTACGATACTTTCGAATCGCCCTCTAATTATTGGCGCGCTTTTAAGCAATACGAAACTGTATCTACAAAAATCTCCAACATGGCAGTTCATATGACATGTTCGAATGGTGTGGGCACTAAGAGAGATGTTTCAAATCATACTAAAAAATGTTGGCGGTTTGAACAAATTAACGTACGACCAATACAAATGTTTTCATTGTTGGGTAAAAAATTATAGATGTCGTATAAATCACTAGCTTGGCACCTAGGTTTGTCTATTACGATTGTAGCTAGAATGGTGTCCGACTACGGCTACTATGATGTAAGACTTCAGTTCTAATGAAACGCTATTGAAACTTCCATAATATGATCGCACTTCAAAACTGCTACCATGGCGCTACCCTTGTAGGTGTGTTTGTTGCAACTGGATCCCTACATTGTGAATATACTTTTTGTAAAAGTGGCTGTATGAACTCATTGTTCAAACAAAACTAAAGGCGATTCGCTGTTGAAGGAAAAGTAGCATCGGAGTGACATAAAAATAGTTGCTGAAAATATAGCATATTTCTATTCTATCCACCTCAAATTAAACTCAACCGACAACGAACAAAATCCAAACAGTAAAAGAAATCTAGAAAACAGGAAAACGAAACGGAAACAAAGTCGAAAAACTATTCAACGGTTTGTATCAAAGCTGCTCGCGTGAAACACGACTTATTACAGGGGGTTTGCTCCACTTACAAATCCCATGCGAACTGATATGAACCTACAACTTTAAAAGATTGGCTTTCTCGGGTCCGCTAATTGGTTGCAAACAAAAGTGAAACAAACAAAATGGCTAAACGGAAACTGTCAGCGTAAAAAAAACTCGACCCTAACTAGCATAGAGCAAAACACGATAGTTAGAGAAAGAGAATGAATAATACCGGCAGCCTGGCCGTTGGACTATTTATGCTTGCTTCATTTCCCTGAAAAATAACAGTCGGGATAGTAACATTGGTTGTTTATCATTGTGTGTATGGATGCAACAGTTTCGATTCGAGTAACACTAGTGGACTGGATATTGGAGCGCAAAGGTTGGTGTTCTGTTTGGCGGCTGGCTGGCTTCTCTCTATATCTAATCGGGAGTGTACAGCATTTCCTCGGATAGACCGGATCAACGGAGCATAAGGGCGAGATTGTGAAGCTCGTTCGTTTGTAAGGACAAAAGTATATGGCAAATGTTTGTTCATCGGTATATGCGTTTCGCATTGTGAGTGTCAGTAGAATTTGATGCTAGAAGAATAATTAAACTTTCTCTAACATTCTGCAAGTGAGATTAGTAGTGAGCAACTCAAAACATTTTATAGACTAAATAATCTTAATGGTGGTACAGTTTTTGCCGAACAAAATTATCGTATTCTTCAAATCGAACCATTCGAATACAAATAAACAGGTAAAGGCAAGAATATCCAGTGTGTTGAATATACGAGGAGTCTACAACGTATTTATCGCCTGGTAAGTAGACGAACATTATCACTCAACATCGAAAAAAAATCCAAAAGAAAACATAGAATAACATTGCTTGACTAGTGATGTTCAAACGATAAGTTTAATATGAAAAGATACAGAACAAAACAAACGATTTTACGTTGCGAAACCAAAACGACACGTTGAAAAGGTAACAGCGTCCCGGAAGGACGGTACATTCGATCCCTTAACTTCACTAGTTGAAGCTTTGTTGCTCAACAACAATTACAAGACAACAATTGGGGTGTTAAGACGGAAAACATATTCCATTGATACGTTAACATAACTCAATGCATAAACTGGAGACAGACGATACGTGATCTATGATACCCTCTATGGCAATACGTAGGGACCATATGAACAGAACGGCAACGGAAACGATTATAGAAACAATAACCTAACGATGCACGCTACACAAATACAATCATTTGAACCGATCAGAAATCATACGCAATGGAAAAGAAGGTGGTATGCAAAACACAAACAGAAAATTTAACAAAACAAAATCAATACAGTTCTTGGAGAAAAGTATCCTTACGATGGATGTTTAAAAAAATATTGTAGAATTCAGACAAGATGGTCAAAAGTTGACCATTTGATCCCTAGATTTGTTCTTTCGCATTTGTCTACTTTGTAATGCTCGGTATGAATAACCTTCATCCCATGTCCCAACAGCCAATTTCATCTAGATGGTAAGAAAATTGTAGAACGAACTGAAGAAGTGATTCGGAAATCAAAATTCGATAACCAGTTCCATCTCTGCAACTGTCAGAGAAGGGCGCAGTACTTCGTTTGGAAGGAGGGAGGGAGAGTTCACGTGTAGAAACACTATTCAAGCGTGGCTGTACTCCAGGACACTCGAACCATCGAACACTTACCGGCAGGTCGGACTCAACCTGGCCAAACTTGGTGTTGCGCCAGGACTCCAGTATCAGCAGGCCCGCGTAGATCTTGCCGACGGTCAGCTTGCCCGTGTTCAGCTCCTCGCTGAGCGGGACGAGCAGGTCGAGCATCTTTTTGGCCTGCAGTGGCCATATGTGGCTGATTGTGTGCCGCAGTTCCATATCGGCTTGATCCATTTCCTCAGCTGACGGAACCGGAATCGAGATTGTTTAGATTAAGGATCTCCCAAGGACCAAGGTGCGCGCGCGCTGCACACTTACCGGTTCTCATCTTGATGTTGAGGTTTTCCCGTATCAGCGCGAACAGCGTGGTCGTGAAGGCAACCTTCCCCTCTGCGTCGAGCGGCATGTTCATTCGTATGAGCTTTTTGTAGGCGAGTCGATTGGGACATTTGTTACCAAATCCCAAGGGAGGATCCATGTTCTTTAACATGTCATACATTTCGGTGTAATGTATTTTACCCCTGGAAAACAGACGAAGGCAGATTGATGAGACAAACGAATTTGATTTCTACACTACTCGCATACTCACGTAGCATTAGGATCATATTCTGCCCATATCCGAACGAATTCGTCCAGATGGTGAGCACCAAGAATACTGGAATCACGCGTGAGATAATCAAAGTTGTCCATGATAACGGCGACGAACAGATTCAACATCTGTGGAATGAAATGCAAGTGCATTTATATTGAACTGGTCCAAAGTTTGAAGATGACTGTGTCCCTATGTACTTACAAGAAACGAGCAGAAGAAGATGAATGACACGAAGTATGCGTAGGCCAGTGTCGATCCGCACGTTTCGTTCGGTTTGTTTGCTCTCGGGTCACACGGTCTCCCTTTGAGACATGCCAGCATAATGTTCGGCCACGACTCGCCCGTAGCACATCTGAGCATACGAATGCATGGGGAGGAGCAGCGGCGACAGCGGCGGCGGGATCGCGAGAACGCAGAGCAAGCGAGAACACACAATTGAACACGTGATTAGTAACGGACAAACGGGCCGCTCTCTAGTCTAGCACGGGCAGCATTGCCCAAGGCGAACGGAATGTTTGAGTATCTAGCAAATTGAGGAATATATATTGGCTCGAACAAGAGAAAAAGTATGCGTATTTAAAACGGCATGTTTTTAGTTAAATTTGTTGAACAGTTTTTCATACTCATGTATATGTGTGTGTAGGAATGTATTATCTTCAGTGTGAATGTGTTTGTGTGACTTGTGTGTGAGTGTGTTAGATATTTCAACTGGTACCTTGAAGCGAGGGAGCGTTTGGGGCAGGAGTACAGGCGGGTTGAGGAAAAACGGTGGAAAAACTGATAGAAGGCGAGCGTATGTTTATAGGAGGTTTGTACAATCGAAACGGTGTTTTTTTTATGAAAGCCTTAGATTAATTCAAAAGCTTTAGTAAGGATAAAGCTTTGGCATTACTTTTAATTCGAACCGATGCAGGGTTTGATATGAACGAATAAGTAGTTGTGCAATATGGTGCAGTGCGAAGGACGCTTTCTATAAGGTGTTGCTAATCCTTCGAAATGCATTCATATTATGCTAGAATGGTTCTGTAACTTGTATGTATTGCTGAGCAATTGCTAAAATTCAACGCCATGTTAAGTTTTTCTTAGAGGAAATAACGAATGAAAGGAGCTGAATAACTAGAGTAGTAAACATGTGTTTTCTAAGAATAGAACTAGAACGCATTCTATTTAATGAACGTTTCTATGCTGCCAACTTCGTTGATACATATAAAATTTTAAACAAAAAACAATTGTACCATAACAGCATTCCGGAAGAGCAAATTAGCTAGACTAAAATGAATCTAAGACTCGAAACGAAAACGGGTTCGTTGATAATAGTAAACGAAAAGCTAACCACTAGTTGATAAGAAGTGAGTTCTAGTGAATGTAGTAGCAAATGCACTAAATTTTGCACCGAAGGTAAGATCAAATGTGAAAAAATGATAGCGAGCAAACGAAACGAAGAACGTACTAAAGATATTGAACAGATCGAAACTAATTGAAGGCAATGAAGCAATTATTGCGTTTGCTATCAAACTGTACATTGATTTCAGACTCGCTTCCTTGAGGCACGTGGTTTATTAGAAAACTGGTCCTATTTTAGTCTCGACTTTTGTGCGACCTCTTCAGAAAGAGACAACCTAGTACTAGAAACATAAGAATAGTATAAATGATTAGAAATGAAGAAGTTTGCTAATCGGTAGTAACTATATGGGCTGTTGAAAATTGCGTTGCTATCACTATGAAACTACGGTTGAAGTAACATCTCAGCTGGAATTCAGAGATAGTAAGTTAATGGTGAAAAGTGTTGGAAACTCCAACGTTTCTATCGTGTTCTTAAGGCAGTGAGATTTCGATTTCGAATGTCACCGACATTATCCTCAGTAGTAATTCAACTAAGAATATCCACTAGACTATTGTTTACGGTTTTTGTTTCCAATAAAAACAAAACAATTTCGCATAAGACCGATGAGTCAATTATTTGAACACTTGTTTGTGGAAAAATACTCTATTACTAGACTAAATTTTAGAACGCTACATGAATCATTATATTGCAACGGACTATTCTTCGTGTGAAGCTACCCTCAAATACGAGAAAGCATTGTAAAGAGCTTTTTGTAAAGAGAACGTTTGATGCAAGACAATAATTGTCGTACAGATTTCACATTTCCATTGTGTGAGCACATTTTCCTTGCGGACCGGAAACAAGTATTTCCACCAAAAAAAGGAAAGCTCTCTTATGTCACTACGTAGTGATCCTATGTATATGACGATACGCCTGTAATTCTCAACTATTCGTATGATAAGGTCGTTGTGGTATCGATTGGAAGGATTGTAGAAAAATTGATAATAGTGGTAGAAGTAGTTTCAGTAGTAGTAGCGGTACTTGTTGTGACAACAGTAGTACAGTTATTAGCAGATATAATGTGTCATATAGAATGAGTCAGGTTGAAACTGTGTTATGATATCGATAGATACGTTTGATAGGAACTGTATTGGACACCTACCTGAATAGCAACATCAGCCCTTGGACAAATGAGCGGAAGTTGTTGTGTCTAGTGATAGATGATTCAGGATCTAGCTCAATATTCCCAAATACCTATGTTTAGGCGGAAAGGTAGTATAGTTGCTTTGTACGTATCGGAGGACAAACGCGTTCGTAGTCGGACGTTTAAATTGTGCTTGAGAGTGTACTGGTTTGAGATGGACGTTCATCTTCTGAAAACCTCTTTACACAATTTAAACTTACCCCCGAAGAGCATTTCGTTTGTTTCTTTTGTAAAAAATGTATTTACAACATCAAAACACAAAGTATAAAAATGAATAAATCTCACGAAAGAAACAAAACCAACTGGTAGAGAATTGTAAACAGAACAGAATTGTTACTCTACAAGAAGGTATGAAACAATAAAACGGAACAGAAAAAAAAAATAAATCGATAAGACTGGCGTCGTTGACTGTAAAAAGGGGCCCATATTATTTGATCTGAATATCCTAAAAAGCATAAAGGGGGTCGCATTATACATAATACGATTGCTATTGGCGAAAAATCTATCATTCTAAAGTAACTCATACTACAGAACGGGGAGGCACTAAGCCACTAACTCATGTGTAGCTCCCGGAACTAACTTATGTACAACATGCCACGAGCAATTTTTAAAAGCATTGAAATTCAACCCAACCAAATGTTGTCCAATTTGTTTGTTTTTTCAAGCACACCCAGAAAGGGGAAACAGTTTTCCGAAATTTCGGTCCCAACTTCAACACTTTTCGAAACACTTGATAACCGAATGGCAAGACATGACCGTGAACATAGTAAAGTGGGCGCACTTACAGCGACTCCTTGGTGGCAACTTCGCAAAGAACGAATCAGGCTGATATACGATCACAAATGTACAACGATCTTACACGAGCTATCGCAGTCGCCACTCTAAACGGCTAGCGGACGACACAACACACACAACTGACATACAACGGATACATATACTAGCAGGTATTAGATATGTGCTCAACATCGTGAGCGCTGGCGCAATATCTTGGTTGCTGAACATTGCACTAAAGGGAAACGACTTTGGATGGTACTATCAATGAAGTATTGTAGAAGTACTGTTTGTGATTGTTTGTGGTAACATTTTGCATGTTGTTTCGTGTGTGAAAATCCATGGAATATAGTAGATCATGTTGTCAGGTGTGGTCACCTCAGGAGGAGCCCTACCCGTAAGACACTAGACTAGGACGGGTCATTGAAAACCACATCCCAAGTCCACATTAACCACTCTCAATCTATGGACGTTGGCTAAATAGAGCAATGTGAACTAATGTAACTTCTAGGGCTACGATGGTGTGTGTTTGTGTGTGTGTGTGTGTGTGTGTGTCCGGCGGTCGATTATTACCGAAAAAGCAGCAGTAGAGCTCCGAAAAACGTTTGAAAATTATTGTGGCGATTCAGTGCGGTGTCGGGATCGAACTTCATGTTGCCAAAAACCTGCCGCAGAGTGCAGGGCGCCATTTGCGATGTAGTCCATTTAGCGACGACGGGTTCAATTGGTGGTCCGATCAGGATTGAGTATGCACAATTTGGTTTTTTTTAGTGTCAGAAAGATTAGGAAAGAATAGGCATAACAAATCTAAGTTTGACAAATAAACAAAAGATCCGCGATTAGCAGTGGAGGTCAGACGACTTAAATATAACGTTGGACATCCGAGGTCGCGGCCCACAATTCGATCGTAAAAAATTAATGAACGATTTGTGAGTAATAAAATATGCTGCATGACAATGGAAGAGAAAACTAATGTTAACTGTGAATTCTACCGCAGCAGCAACAAGCAGCAGTAGATCGTGCTTGAAACTACAATACCGAAAAGTTGATTGCAAACAGCAAACGACCAAAACGTCCGAATTCAGGGCTAGTTATTAAATATCGTTCTATCATCTAAAAGAAGTAAATGTGTTATTGCGCGGTAGTAAAACGATAGTTGAAGAAGTGCGCACTAAATGCAATGCCATGTCTTTTCACTATCAGCAATATGGTGTTGAAATGCTTGAAATATTGCAGTAGTACAGAAAGTTAACAAATTTAATTCACTATTCTAGTTCAACTGAAACGTTCAAATTAATGTCGAGAGCATAACATTTCTAAGACGCTAACGGAGCCACCCTCTTTGATCGCAGCCGGCAAAAGTTAAGTAGAAGTAACTTGTATGCTGCTAGCAAGAAAACTTGCTTGGGCAAATAAACGACAGAAGGTAAACAATATGAGGCCGATTTCTCTTGAACCAAGGTTTGAATTAGAATGAACCTATTTTAACAATTTGTAGAAACAATCATACAATAAAACATACCGAAGGAAACGAAGGCAATAAAACAAAACATATCATCGATGTTATAGGGCTAAATTGAATGAATAATACCTGCATGCCAATAATTGCGTAGATAAAAAATAGCATGGCAATCAGCAAACAGACATATGGCAGTGCTTTGAATGATTGAACAAATGTCCAAAGTAATATACGTATTGTATAACCTTGACGCAGTAGTTTGATTAATCGTGCAGCACGAAACAGTCTTAGGAATCCAACGTTGAAAGAATTTTCCTGTGGAAATTGGATGGAAGAAACATTGGGAATTTTAGATTATCAAATGTTGATCAACTGTTCATTAAGAAACGCTGGAAGAAACTCACAATGAAATGGTTTTAACAATATTATGAATTACTTACCCCTAATTCTAGAACTAAAGCGTCGATAATACTTCCAATAACTGTTATAAAATCGAATATATTCCAAGGGTCCTTGAAAAAATTCTGCTCGAAAATAAAAAAGATGTAGCGTTTTTATTTTTTGGCCGTGTTTTGAGAAAAGAAAGAAAAAACAAACAAGATTATCAGTGAGTGAAATCAGTTGGAAACATTAGCAGCGTTAACGGTTGTTCAATTTCTTCGAAAATAAGAATGACAATCAATTAATAAACCACAAATAAATATGATGGAAATTAATTGATGATAATGAAAAAATCTTCAAAGTTCAAACGAAGGATGTATGAGTGGTGCAAAATGTTATGTAGAAGATTTTCAATGAAACATGAAGTTTTCACAGGAACTACATCATCCGACATGTTAAGGTGATACATGAGAAAAATGAGAAGACTGCATAGTAGCAATTCAAGACAGTAGTGTAACAGATAAGAAAGACGATGAAAAATTAAAAAAAGCTAGATTATTCTTCAAAATTCCAACCAAGTCTCGTTGAATGAGCTTTTCTTCTAAACTAAAACCTATGGGGCTTTTGGTTGGAATGGATTCAAAAAAATGAAACAGAACCTAAGGAACATACTAACACATTTGGTACAGTTGAAGAAATTTGAAGAGAAGTGAAACATAATGCACATAATGTAAAGTTTTTGTTTCGATTGTCGAAACAAGATCTATCAACATCAATTTACTATTCGTAGAAACGTACTACTAGCGAACTAACGTACATTCATCAAAATCAGGTTAGGACAAAAGAAAAGTTAATGAAAATGGTATGAGACTATGATTAATGGCTAGAGACTACGAGTATTCAAAGTAAGTATATTTGAACGATCGAAAATTAACTCAAATGAAACATACGTATGGAACAGTACGGAAACAATCAAACAAATACCCGTTGGTTTGAACTCAATGATACAGGATGACAAACGTAATGTTTTATCTATGATCGTCGATCGTTCGAGTCAAAAATTAAATTCCGTGTATTGACATAAATTTTGAAAGAGTTTGTACTTTCGCGGAACCGGAGTGTCCATCGGGAACCCAACATAGGACGAACGGTTAACAAAGAATAGTAAAGTCGCGATTGCACAGAGCATAAACGTAAGATGACACAAAACGATAGACAAGAACGTAGGCCCTCTCTGGTAAGCATTAGGCGATGGTGGTTGATTTGTTCTGTATTGTATTTTGTTTCGCCGAGTACACATCCCATTGACTGACGACAACAGCGGTACCAACCTTACATCCATAAGCGATTAGTTTCATAATAGTTTCCAGTAAAAAGAAGAACGTGAATACCAAATTCATGAAGCTCAGAATATCAATCAGAGTCGTCGGCGCGTCGTGGAACTGCAGGAAGGAACAGGGGTAGCAAGTCAGCAAAGCTCATTTGGTTTCTTTTGAATAAGGTTAGTACATGTAACTCGAACTGGAGAAGTGTATTGCAACGGGCGGAAACGAGCGGAGTGAGGCTTCAATTGAGTCTCACTGTTTTCAAGCCGGTCGAGTTTGAATGTATAATTCCTATTAAACATAATCCACGTTTATTTCCATCGTAGCAGAACGCTTCGCTGGTGCTTGACGAGACGAACCCTTGCAGCGAAACGGTATCGATTCTCAGCATAATTTTTATTTTTTTTTTGCAAACCATCCGTTGAGTCGCCGTGACTCAAATTGAACATAAAAAAAGACACAAGACAATACATTTCAGTGCATGCAATTCGTCGATTGATAAATATCGAATAATAAAACGATAGATTTAAAACAAAAGGAAAAACAGAATACAGTGACACGGTTCACTAAACGCTCCAGCAAATGGATAATATAGAAGTGCAGTTGTCGGGCATAGTAGAGATAGTAAAACAAAAAGACGATCGAAAAGAAAAGCGGGCTTCCGTTCCATGCTAAGTCAGGCCAAGATGCTGAATAAACAATATGTGTATGCTAGTTTTTACATCTAGTAGGGATTGTGCATGCGTTTTGGGTTGAACGGGTGCGATACACTAAGACAGAGGAAGGAATTGCTATGAGTCTAAAAAATGCTCTAATTATCCGGGGCAAGTTCGTTCAGTGGTAAATTTGATCGCCAAGATTATAAATTCCTTCCTCTTCTTACGAACATGCAATGGTCTCAATAATGCAGCTAGAGAATAGTTGACGCCACACGAAACGAAAATATTAACAACATGCTGGTGGGAAACTAAAGAACTTGAAGCAAATGAATATATTTTGCAGGCACTTTAATGCAATCAAAAGAAGCTCTATTGATGGATGTAAGAATGACGGGGAATCATGCAATGAGAAGATGCTGCCGACGCTCCAGCGAACATGGTGATACTGAGAGGTATGAACAGTTGATCCATTCTCTGTTCCAAGCTTTTGTTGTAGAGTCCCCGAGGCAATTAACTTTAGGAATCTTCTGTGCGATGCTCTTCATTTTAAAATACATAAACCATGTTCGCTGGTAGTCTAACAAGAGTACAACTATAAGCCGCTAGTGTGTAAGTAAAATTGCAAACCTAAATAAGAAAAAAAGGGTCACTAATTTAATATGTTTGAAGAAAATCTTCTAACGTCTCTACTAACGAAAGTGTTTATGTACATAATGTTTAAGTGTTACAGATTTCAAAATACTGAGATGATATTAAGGACCACATCACTAGGTCATATTTACAGTATTTTGAAATGTTTATAACACGCATCGAAAACTTAAATATTAACACTTCAAATATAAATGAATGAAAAGAATCGCCTCTGGTTTAAAACAATGTAAATCATATTGTAAAGATTTGATTCGCTTCGCAATGCTTCAAAACGATCATTTGGTACACAGCACAACTTCAACAATGTGTAAATCAATTTTTACTTACCCTGCTGTATTTGACAAATATTCGAGAGCAAATGCGAAAATATTTCAATTTGATACATCATAAATACCTTCATAAATCTACTCTCTGAAACAGTTTGTCGCCATTATTCTCAACGTTAGGTCTTGAACGCACATGAGAGGATTAGATTTGATAGAATGGAAATAAAACATGCTCCACTTACCTGTGTCCTCAATCGTTTCGAAGTTTGAGAACCTGATCAAACCTTTGCGAAGACTTTCAAACCAGAGGCTTCACTATGAAACTGCACAAAAATGAATGATGAAACATAATATGGCAAAGGATGGAACCAAATCAAATGAGAATAACTTGTTTTCTTTTACACCGCAATCAAAATCGTTTAGCTAGCGGGGTTGCTAAGCCCGGCAACCGTATACCCACCTTTACGCCAAATCCTATTATTTTCAGTATTGTTTCAACACTAAACATCCCGGTAAATCCCATGTTGAGATATTTTAACGATTTCTCAAACTCTTTTCCTTGATTGTGATACTGCGCATGGGTAAGTCGGTAATGATAGGTAAGTTGAGACACGTTTAAGTACAGTCAAAGAAAAATATAGTATTTATAGGATAAGAGGAGTTTTTCTAGGTTGGATCATTTGGTCCAAAACAATATTGTAAATTGAAACGAAAA
>JAOEFI010000003.1:19701725-19725610 GCA_034621735.1 Anopheles plumbeus
TAGATTGACACTTGATTGAAAGACTCCTGTCGTAAGTTTTTAATTTTATTAAAACACTCTCTGTTGTGATGATTAAGACGTTTCATTCACAACTCAAATCATAATATCAACACATATTAACATGAACGGAAAAATATAGAAAATTATATTTGTTACATCTTTTATCATTCTCAGTTGATCCTTCTTTGTTATCATTGATTGCATTTACTATCGTTGCCAGGATACTAAACCATAAAGTTGACTATTTTCGATATCAAGTATTTGAATTATTCCTTGGCTATAACTTTTCAAACAAAGCCCTTCGTAAAGCGTGCACAATCGTCGATACAACATACGTCGAGGATCAAGAAATCGGGGACAAACAAATCATGCAAACAGAAATCGAAACGTGCACAACTCAAACGGAAGTCTTTCACACACAACTCACAATTCCGAACAAAACAACACAAACATATTAACACGCGTGCGAAACTCGACCACTAAGAGTGCAAATCTTGCAAAAGGAAGATCATTATCATGCCGAACCATGTGCATTAACAGGAAACCGATTAGCACTTTAATCATAAAACGGGAACTGTAACTGAAACGAACAGTTCGACGAAAAACTAAAGTCGTTAAAACTAAAGCTACGGTTCAACGGAGAGATCAAACTGTGGAGTATCCTTAATATCACTTTATAGATTCAGATTGGAAAAAGTAATGGAAGGCAATGTTGGACAATTCTTATTATTTACATTTTTCAGTGTGTGTTTGCTTTGATTGTGTTCAAGAGATGTGATACACCTCTTTACAAAAAAAAAACTTTGTCTCAATTGCAGACTATTTTGCAAACTCGATTGCCAGGATCGAGTTTAGAACAAACAAATGGTTACTTTAAAGTTATCCACTCGAACTTGAACTACCAACTATGTAGGTCATACAAAAGAAGATATGTATTTCGAATGCCTTCACGAGTGCGTCGGGATTCAACTTAGCAGCTAATTCGAGTCCCTTGCATAGGCGGGTATCAAAGGATGCCAGCATTGTAATCAACAATGCCACGGCAATGGCAAGCAGTATTAGTTAGCGACAAAAGTCTCTTTTATTTTTTTTTGCTTGGGGAAAGAAGGGGTTACAAGAAGATACTACATAAAGAAACATAGGAACACAAACATACGCACCTTCATCATCAGCAGTAACGTATTGAACACGATTAGCATCATTATAAAATACTCGAATGGTGTCGAGACGACGATTCGCCAGACTTTGTATTTAAAACTATTCCGTTTGTTTGGCATGTATCGTTCTAGCGGTCTAGCACCAATCGTGAAGTCTATGCACGATTTCTGTAAGTAAAAAAGTAGACAGGCCAGAAAGGAAGAGAACGTTTTATTAGCTGCCAGAGAAAAGCTCTTTTTTTCAGGCACCAGATACAACTTGAGTTGCGCTCTGGAGACATTGCGATAGTTTCGAGCAGTTTGTCAACATAGGGAAGTGAAGTAAACTTTACCTGATTTTTATCTATCTCACCATCCTGTAGTTCCGCTTCACCTTGCTCTTGGAATGTAATGATAATCAAGGCCACGAATATGTTAACGAAGAAGAATGGAAACACTATGAAATACACTATGTAGAATATGGACATTTCTATTCGGAAATTTTGAATTGGACCCTTGTCTTCGTACGTAGCTGCCATCGAGTTTTGAAGCACTCTGGAAGGTGGGAAAGAAATGGGGAAAAAACATGAATGATGTGATGCTTCGACGGGAGTATATATGAGCAAACGTACTGTGGCCAGCCTTCGCCGGTTTGCACGGCGAACAGAGTTAACATGGCGGTCGCCACGTTGTCGTAGTGGAAGCTTTGCGTCTTCCACTCCCTTGCCTCGCGCCTTGGCAGTTGATCGGCACCTTCGTAGACGAAAAAGTGACCCCTGAAATACGGCGAGAGAAGAAGAGTTTTGAGATGCCCACTAAGGCAATCCCGGGGCAGAGTCGGACGGACCTGCACTCGTCACTCGTGTGCTTGCTGTCGTCGGTGCAGTAGAAGAACTTCCCGTTGAACAGCTGCACCGCGATGACGGCGAAGATGAACTGGAACAGGATGTACACGATCAGGATGTTGATGACGTTCTTGAGCGAGTTGACGACGCAATCAAACACTGCCTTTAGCTTTGGCACCCGTTTGATTGTTTTCAGCGGGCGCAGGACGCGCAGAACCCGGAGCGATTTGATTGTGGACAGATTTTGGCCGGCGCTGCTGCCGGTCATGTCGAAGCCGAAGCTGACGGCGGCGCAGATGACGACGACCGCGTCCATGATGTTCCAGAACTCGCGCAGGTAGCTGCCCGGGTGCAGGATGACGCCCAGATCCACGATCTTCAGCAACATTTCGATCGTGAACACGCCGGTAAAGGCGTAATCGAAGAAGTTGAGAATTTTGTTGCGCGGCGAATCCTCCTCGACGGGATCTTCCGCGGCGAGCGCGATCGAGGACAGCGAGATGACGACCATGATGAAAAAATCAAAATACCGCAGGTTAACCACCCAATGGGCTGCACAGCGAATCCTGCGAAAAAGGGGACACAGGTAAAAGCGGCATTGAGTTCCCTTTTCCCTCGAACGACTCGGAAAGCTCATCTTACGGGTTGGTCGGGGACAGCACGAACATCGACGAATATGGCAGCATCGGCTTAGGCCCGTCCGGAATCTCGTCATCGTCCTCCTCCTTGTCGTCGTCTTTCTTCTTCACCTTCGCACCGCCACCACTGCCGTTTCCGCGCGTCGGCGATGGAGAGGACACTTCCACTCTGGGGGGCGACCCATCGTTCTGTAGGTGCAGCGCCTCCATCTCCTTGTCCAGCTCCATCTGCTGCTTCTCCTTGTTCTCCTCCAGCTGCTCCTCCTCCGCTGCGGTGAGCTCCTGCGCGTTGGCCAAATTGTCCACGGCGATAGCCAAGAACACGTTCAGCAGGGTGTAGTTACCGAACAGCACCAGAATGATGAAGTACAGCGAGTAGATCATGCCCTTCTTGTGGCCACCCTGCGACTCGATGCCCTGGTACATGACTTCGTTCCAATCTTCACCGGTAAGTATCTGGAACACGGTCAGCAGGGCGATGGGGAAGGTGTTGAAGTTTGTCGGCGGCGTTCCGTCCGGCAGGTTGAACTGTCCACCGAACAATTGCATCCCGAGTAGTGCAAAGATCAGTATGAACAAGAACAGCAGGAACAACAGTGAAATGATTGATCTCATCGAGTTGAGAAGAGATATCACGAGATTGCGCAGCGAGGACCAGTACTTGGTGACCTAAAAGGGTGGAGGGAACAGAATAATGACATTAATTAGTACTTGCACGTGTTTTCGTAGCTGAGATTTTAGTACCTTGAATATCCTTAGTAACCTCAACGCTCTCAGTACGGACAAACCGAAAGAGCCACCTTTCACCTCGGACCAGACCACCTCGAAAATGGACCCACTGATGACGACACAGTCGAACCGATTGAACGACGACTCGAAGTATATTCGGGGCCCCAACGCGTACATCTTGATCCACATCTCCATCATGAACAGCCCCAGAAACACGTACTCAGCATAGTCTGTGAACAAACAAAAAGCATTCGTTGTGCATTCAAATCGAAAGAATCGAACCGATACTTACACAAAAACTGGGTGAGCCAATTGGGCTGGCCGTAGTGTTCTACGGCGACGCAAACGGTGTTGAAAAACACAAGCACTATGACGAACCAGTAGAACCATTGCGTTTTGACGGTGTGCCTGATCCAAAACCGGAACCGTTTCTCCGCCCGCCAAAAGCCCTTACACTTGCCCTGTGTTTTCACTTTGGCTTTCAGGTAACCTGGAAGGAGAGAGAAGGGAAACGTGTCAAGCGCGACCCCTTGCCAGTGACGAACCTCCGCCAAAGGTTACTAGCAGAGATGAAACTTCTACAAATCTACTATGTTCTAATATTGCTACACATTAACGTTTTCTTGATTGTGTCGGGAATGCAAAAGTCACAAAGATGTGATTGAAAATGCAAGAGAAAAGCATTGGAAATGAGAAGAGCAAGTTGATACGAGTATAAACATAATAAGTGAGTAGTAGTGAACAAATTAATAAATTTTAAATCAAATATCCTCAATTGTATTGTATCCTAGCAACAAGAGAGTTATAAAAAAAAGAAAAGTCAGCAATGCGATTCAACAATTCGGAAAAGCAGTTTTACAGCGATATATACAAACGTAGATTAAGCATCTGTTTTATATGCTACTTAAAACACTACTTAACGTTACATTGCAAACAGTGTTGTTTACACTTTATCCTTCCACATTACGTAGCATAAGTTATTCCGTCATTTGATTAAGCATTTTCCACGAATAATTAACTGCCTTACAATTGAATGTCGATATTATCACTTTTCATCCTCCATATCTTTATCCCTTTAACGAGCAAAAGGGAATAATTCATTGCTATATAAGTACATTCCAAATATAAGCAAATAATGTGATTCAATGCGAGAATTGTAGAATTGGCCAATTAAGGATTTAGCAAAAGAAAAAAAACTAAAGCTCTAGCGAGCGGGATGCATTCCCTCCAGAGATGCTAGAGAAAGTACGACGAAGCACTTAAGTTTGAAAATAAAATGACAGTTTCATACCTTTACCTTTTTTGCGCTTGTGAACAAAGACTGTGCGGGAATCGTGGACATTTTGTGTGCGATTGTTTATGTTTAAACGTTTGATTTTTTGATAATTTTTTTTGTTTTGGTTTATTTTTTTTTAGGTATAATTCACAGTGTTGTGAATTAGATCGCGATGAGACGATGAGATACAGTTCATGCAACATGAAATAGAAAAGATAGATGAGGAGAAACCCAACAAACAAACAACCAGTCAAACAAACAACACAGGCTGAATCGGGACAGAGTTAGTAGTAGTAGTAGTAGTAGTAATAGAGAGTAGTAACACCTGAACGGAAAACCAATAGAAACGAACAGCACAGCACAGGATAGAAACGTTACACTAGAGTAGTTCGTTATGTGGTGTGTGCGTGTTTTGTACTGAGTTGTGTTTATTGGACATATATTATCGAAAGGGTGGCTGCGTGAGTAGTGTTCTGATTTGAATGTGTCGTTCTGTTTGATACTATAAGTATGGGCTGGTGTTTGATTTTATCAAGGACAAAATTATGGACCCATAAATCAGTTTCATTTACCATCATCACCACAGTCCTCGTCCGGATCGTCCTCCTCCGTGTCGGTGGACTTGGATTTGCCGAGGTTTTTCAGCTTTTTGCGCTTGGCAGCCGCCCGTCTTCGCGCTACAATCGCGTCATTCGCGAACGTCCATCACATTCAACAGGTAGCGTGGAATGGGGGAAAAAAAAGGATGAAACCGTTAGTTTGCGTACCGAAAATTGATTTCGAAATAAATATTAAATAAACATAGTTGAGGTGAGAGAAAACAATCAAGCTACGAGAGTGCCCCATTTATCCAGTTGTTTGATTTGGACAGCCCTCCCTATAATGCACAATGTTTTGTTTCTTGTGTACGATTCCCGCACACCTGAAACGCACACACCCACACATGCTTGCCAGTGTGCAGTGAGTCGTTTGGAGCCTCAAAACAAGGAGCACACGGCTACCACCGCAAAATTCGCAGGCTTTCGAACCGTGATAAGAGTGAACCGCCGCCGATGAGTAGAAGGTTCATTTCCGTAGGGAATTCATTCATTCAACGCGATGCCGATGTGATGGAAGTAATCCTTATGCCACACTATGCCTGGCCCCAATACCAACACCATTTCGGGGGGCAGCGCATGCGATGTAAGTGGTGTTTGTTAGCAATACCAACGCATTTGCCCACGTGTCTCCACTTCGGCCGTTCGGGAAGGAAGGCATCATCCTCCTGCTCCAATACCGATGGTTCGAGTGGCTGCTAGCTTTGCTCCATTTTCCGTCCTTTTTTTTTTTTTTTCATTTGACCAGTGTATCGAACACCGGCGGATCACCCGTGCGAAGAGGACCGGGCGGGTGGCGCTAGTGTTGGTGTTAGAATCGGTTTGAAGCTGGCAAACTTTCCGAAGCGTATTATGCTACGATAAGGACGAACCGGAGCGAGTTCCCACCGCCATCGTATCGGCCCTCGCGGATACCACTACCAGGGTGAAATGCGGGTGAAACAAACCTTCCATGATGTGCAACCGCTCCTCTTCGGTGGTGCGCTCTTCGGCTAGAATTACTTCCTCTGTATATATGGGGTGCGTGCGGTCGGTAGGTCAACCGCCGTGTCGGGTGGTGAGGTGCGATAGATGATGAGAACAGTTCCAATTTCCAGATGGAGGTCATCCCGATAATGGCACGTTCGGTGTGGTATCGAGAGTCGGGTTGAAATGGGAGAATAAAACACGGAGAGTAATTAGTAAGCCAATTAGGCGCTCCGCAGTCGCTCAGGCGCTCAGGATATCGGTTGTGTGTGGTGTGGTGCAAGCCGATGTGTAACCGTGACGGGAAGGGAACATGCCAGGGCTAGAGTCGGGTGGGGTCCGGGGGTTGGCGAGGGGGCGGGGGGTGGGCGCTATGACGAGGGAGTGGTAGTCATTTCCCGGCCGCGAACCGCGGGCCCGATGAAGCCTGATTGAACGCCTCTCGTACCGCGTGACGATGCCCGAAGAGGGGATGGTTCGAAGGGATGGTCATGCACAAGCGAAACAATAGCAATACTCTACCCGCTTTACAGATCCACTCGACGTAGCCGTTGAGTTCTTTCTCTAGCTGCTGCTGCCTACGGAGCTTCAGAAATTCCTGACGGTTTTCTACTTTTTCTCTCTCCTTCGCAAACTCTCTACGGAAGGACACGAGGAGATTTGGTTAGCAAAACGAGGGGTGGGGGAGAGCGAAAACAGAACAACAACAACAACAAAAATAAACAAACATGTCGGTCACTAGCAATTTACGAAGCTATGTGGTAGTATTCACATGTGAACAAATAAATTTATAGCAGGTTTTGTCATCGGACGGTGTTTAAAGGGAGTACAAATCAATAAGAAAACGGAACGGAACAGTTCGAGCGTTACCAAAAAAAAAAGAGAAAAAAAACGAAAAGGATAAACAGGACAACGTAACAGAGCATACTGGCAGTTGCGAACCGCGCTGAGCGCTACAGGAAGCGGATTTCTTCTGTTCGGAAATTGAGCGAAATCAAATTGTAAGACCTGCTTGGGTAATCCAGTCCAGATAGGATGTCATAGCTTCGATAAACATTTGCCTGGAGCGACACTTGTGAAACTGAGCCTGCCGCTCAACGCGTCCCCTTTCGTTGGAAAATTCTCTGCATCGCCGAAGCGCGCCGGCCGTGTCCCGACGATGGAGAGAACAAGGCGACCGAGATCGTGGTGGCGTAAAGGCAATTGACAATGAGTACGCAAACGAAACGAGTGTAAACAAAGGACAGAAAAGTAAGAAATTTCCATGAACACAAAACACCGCCATCCGAGGGGCGAGAAAAGTTGACTCGGCGGTGGCGAGCTGCACACGGCCCGGTGTGGCCGCGAGTCCTTTTGCAGCGCCATACCTACCCACTGAGAACACCGAGCACTAGGTTAAGCATGAAAAAGGACCCCAGCACGATGAGCGGCACGAAGTAGATCCAATTAAACGTGGAACCGAGGGCGTCGTTGGTCTGCAATAACCGCGAGTTAGTGTTAGTTAACAGCGCCGACCAGGGGGCGCCGCGGTGGGTGGAAATGATCACACTTACCCAGTAGAGGATTGCCGTCCAGCCCTCCATGGTGATGCATTGGAACACGGTCAGCATAGCGAACCCGATGTTATCGAAGCTGGTGATACCAAAGTTGGGCCCTTCCCACTGCTCGACGCACGTGCTATCGCTACTGTTGCAGACGTACGCACCGGTCGGCGCTATCGTGTCGTTGTCCGCATTGCACGGCGTTGGGAACTCGCCCTCTTTCACTATTTGAGCTGCGCAGGTGAGTGAAGGTGAGCACCGAGAGGGGACGATTAGAAACGGTTCCATGGAAAGGACCACCCCCATCCCCTTTTTGATAAATACTTACTGATATCTTCTAAGCTATAACAACTCCTATGCAGAGCACCCGAGTAAAATTCTAAGCCTATGATTGCAAAGATAACAATTGCAAACAAGACCAGCAATCCAATCTGCAGCAATGGCGCCATGGCTTTGATGATTGACTTTAAGACTACTTGTAAACCTGCACCGGGCGTGAAGGGTGTGGGGAAAGAGGAAACAAGTGTTAATAACTCGGCCGGCATATCGTTCCACTTGTTGAGAACAAGCTCAAACTAGATAAGTTGTATCAAACTAAATAAGAAAACCGTTTCAAAGTTCTGTATCAAAATGTAACGAAAGAAAAACATAGCATCCTATGATATTTTAGAAACCTTTAAAACTGTAACTAAAAGCATATTCCTATTTCAGCTCTACTTGAAGAAAGATTTAAATCTTATCGAAAATACGAATAAAGTAGAGGAGCCTGATTAAACTTGGACTAAAGTTTATAAATCTAGCAAACAAGAGATCGACAAACGCTCGGTATTTAAATTTTGATGAATTGTTTCTTTAAATGATCGACAGTCGTTGGTACTAGTCTAAGAAAACAGAATCGAAACAATATAACAAGGAAACGTAAAACAACATCTAGAGTATGGCTACGGTACCAAAACCCTTGGCATCTATTTGGCTACTCACTAGGAATTCCAGAAACTAATTTTAAGGGCCGTAACACACGGATCGCCCTCAGTGTTCTCAGATCTACTTCCGGTCCCTTTTGGGGGAATAATGTGATGAATCTAGCAAAACGAAGTAATTCCAATGAGATGGTGGAGTTTTGTATTAGTTGATGTAAGAAGAACCGAAAGCTGCTAAGAAAATACTCTAGGCACACAGGAACTGTTTCTAAAGACCACACCAGTAGGTTATGATTTATCAGATCATACGAATAACGGTTTTTTTTGTATTCCCAAGCAATAAGTATAAAAAAGTCATACTAGTGATTCGCATAAAGCTATGTGGAAAGTGTTTGTTCTCCCGTTCAACACGATTTACATAACTCATTGCCTATGTTTCTAACTTAACCATTTGAAATATAACCTAGAAAACAACGAGTATTCGTTAGTTCTATCTAAATTAAAAATTCTTATCTATTATTGACTTAAGTAGAGTGCCCAAACTATGCTCGGAACTGGCAGTTGAGTTCCAATAGTACGCGGTATCGTGTGTTGGGGCTTTATGTAAATTTTACGACCAGCACAAGCTAATCAAAACAATTAACCTTGCAGCCGAATTTATGTTTTAGTCGAAACACCGCCCTTCGTCTGGCGGGTGCCATTAAAGCACCCCACCGGAGGTTAATCTCCACCCCCTTCCCCGTCACAGTCCGTGACCTTGTCGGTGCTTTCTCGCCCGTGTGGTACCTTTGCATATCGCGACCGCGGCACACTACAACCGACGCTACCCCGTGGCGGTGCAATTTCGGCAGATTTCGGAATTCGATGGCATACATTTCAACAGGCGCCGAAGGGGGCGGAATTAGCAACCCACTACACTCTAGCGGCTATTCCTAGCGTTAGAAAAAAGGACGAACGCTTGTACAGTAAAACTAGTTGTAAAAACGGTTACAGCTCTCAGCCATTACTCGCCCACACACACGCAGCAAGAACACGCAGGAAAAAAAGTTATCAAACATGGAAACGATTATTTCTAGAGCTATTTCTATTCTTTATAGAAATATAACTGGCCGCTAGGAGGATTAGAGAATCGCTAGAGCTTGTTCGGTAGTATGATAGAAAGTGCAGACACCAGCAACAGTCGGCTTACTTGGAATCCTTGAAACAAGCTTAAGTGGCCGCAAAACACGAAATGACCGAAGCATTCGCAAATCAACATCGACGTTGGCCTCGGCGAAAATAGTCATTGAACTGTGCGAAGAACAGATGAAGTGTTAAGAAAATGTTATTTTTCGTTATGTTCAGTACGACCAGTACGCCCTGACAACCGGGAATATTTCGGTTCGCTCCTAGAATTCAGCATTACCACTCTTATTCCTGGACCCCGTGCTAAAATTGAGAACCCAAACGATTTCGTCTCCCAAAAGCCCACAATTATGCGCCAACTTACCCCGTAACTACGACGAAAAAATCCATTATGTTCCATATGTTCCTGAGGTAGGAGTGTTTGTGCATTACAAACCCTAAGGCGAGGATCTTCAGTGATGCTTCGACGCAAAAGATGCCCAAAAAGTATGCTTCAGTTTTTTCCAGCTTCTGAGCAAGTATCGTCTTGTCCCCATGAGGTAAGTGCTCCTCCAGAGCCAATACCACGCAATTGGCAATGATTGTCAGCAGCACAGCGTACTCGAAGGGAGGCCATTCGATAATGAATCGTGTGTATCTGCGTGGGAGGACACGGGAAGGTAGTTTAGTATTTAGTATTTTGCCATAAATTGTAGCTGTAAAAGTAGTTCACTGAGTTCGAATGTATAAATTCACCTGTTTACGACAGTACTTACTTCCTAATGATGTTATCCTCTGATAAAATAAATAATGAGGTGGGTCCGCCTCCAGCCAGAGGCTGACCCCCTTGACTGCTGGAGCCACCCATTCTATCAGCTAAATAGTGGCCTCCTTTGCGTCCGAACTGAGCCCCGTTCGAGGTCTGACCTGAGAGCGCCGCTTCTTGAGCCGCAGCTAACCTGAAATGAAAGGTGCACAGTATTAAAACGAGTGTGTATGAGTTTAAATTTAGAGCCACTCAAATATGTAGGACTTCCCAAACATCCCCCATGAATCCTTGAAATGTTTCCTCATTTTTGTGATATTCTTCAAACATTTTATTTTTCCTTTAAGGACCGACGTTGGAATTGAGCCAGCGTTGCTTCGATTCGACATCGTTTCAATTCATTCCAATAATGTGTATTTGATAAGCGTACGTATCGTAGGCTATTTGCACAGGGTGGAAAAACTCATCATGGTTCCATTCAATCGAAATTAGAAAAAAGAGATTCAAGATTCTAATAAGATTGATTCGAATTTAATCGTACGGCCCGGAGAATATGCAACTTGTTTTTTTTCCCCCGCAGGAACGATCCCTCCTTCGGATGAGAGTGTTTTCTTTTTTCATTTCCCTTGTGCAATGATGCTGTTCCCGGAAATCAGGTCGCATGCCCGAGGACACGAGTTGGCAGGTACGCTTGGGCCAACGATTTCCGTGACGAGGATAACGATGAGCACGATGACTATGCGCCGGATGACTCGTCCTCCATTTTCCAGTGCTTGTTTTTTATTAGTGGGAGGAAAAATACCGTAAATCCTGCCACCGCCTTCGTTAGTCGAAACTATTGGCTGAACTCATTGTTGGATCTGAGACCCGTACGGGATGTAGAATGGGGGCAACGTACCGGCACGCATAAGTTGCAGATAAATATAAAATCTCGCCCAGTGTCGGCTCTCGACCTGCTATGAAGAATAATGCACGGTTCAGCAACCGCAGGCAGCGACCGGAAACGGAACTGGGTCACCTGCTGGACTCCCTCGTTCGAGATAGGAAGAAGTTTTCACCCTGTTGTTCAACTCCGTCGATTGTACCGTGCGATGCGACTGCAGAACCCCTCGAGGGCGCTCGGCGATTTAGCGAAGCGCACGGAGATGTATGGTTTGGCAGGAAAACTATTTACCTAACAATAACAGCAACAGCAGCCAGAGTGTGGCCGCACACACAAGAACGTTTCGCAAAGGGGTGTTCCGGAACGAGTTCCACGAAAGCAAACCCTCCGGGTTTGGAGTGGAGAAAGTCTAGCTTCGCGGGTTCCCCTCGGGGACAGTGATTTGTTTCCATTCAAACAAGTTGCAAATTGACAACGGCGGCAAGGTGGTGCGATGGGACCGGTTGGCCTCGCCGTTTGGCCATGGCATGGACGCTTCCCTCCCAGTTGTGTATAACACGCTTTCGACCCCCCCACCCCAAACTTCACCTCACTGGGCAAATCAAAACAACAACTTTTTCCGAGGACGTTTGCTGCGAAGCGTGAGAACACCACGCGCTACCTGGGAACGTGGCGAGAGATTTAGAACGCCGATGGATATGGGTCTCAGTCACGAAGGCACGGCCGAAGGTCTCCTCTGTTTTTTTTTTGCGATCCATGTGGGTGAAATCGTTTTTTGCAGGTACGGGGTGCGTGTGTGAAGGGAGGGTGTGTTTGTCAGTTATCTCACTTGAAGCTTCAGAATGATTTATGATTAATTTTTATTGATTTTTATGGACTAAATCGACGTCAAGCGGACGTCAATCGAGGTAAAGGAAGATTCCGCGATATGCAGTAAATGTTGAAGGCGAATTGTTTGTGTGGGACCTAACTGTGTGAATGATATTCCTAACTTTAGGATGATGGAAGTCGTTCGATGTAAACAATTGAAGGAGAGAATGATCTCCATGAGTTTAGACGGGTTTATAAATACTTCGTCCTGACACTGTGCAATTCATATGGTAGGGCCTTATTGTAGGGCTACGATTCTTATCCTACCAGTTTGGAACTGATAACCCGAAAATATCCGCAAACGAACGACTCTCGTGACAACATACCACTGATACTGATGCGTGATCCTTCGACACAAACAAGCGTCAAGGGCTGCTCGTAGTGTTCAACGCGTTGATCGCTATTTTCCTGTCCGCTGGTGAACAAATGTATTTCCCCTCACGCCACAACCCCCGTGTTCTTTTTTGTTTTTTGCGCAACCAAAACGATGGCCGGGCAAAAGGTTTTCGCTTTTCGGTCGCTCGGCAAACTAATGGCATCATTTATGGTGTGTCATAGGCTGCCCTCGAACGATGATTGATATCCAGCGGCGGTTAATCTACAACGGCGAATCAACTGTTGAACCCTGTTTGGATCTAGGGACGGCGCACGAGGGTAAGGGACGCCACCCGGTGGGATGGGCCAGATAGGACGCAACCTTGCCATCGTCGTCGGCATTGCGTGTCCCGTGCTTGACTGTCGCTAAAAATTACGATTAACGATGAAAGTGAGTAAATTATACTCGCTTCCCGCTGCCACTCCAGTGTCACTCGGTTCCCTGGCGCCAAGCCGCGGCCCACGCAAAGCGGCGTCCGAGGCCAATGGGCACGCTTGTTTGTCATTTCCGGCGCTGTTGGGGATAGAAACGTAACGATCGCGTCGCATGGAACAGCCATAAATTGAAGTGAAAACACAATTCCTCGTGCACGTGGGTTGAACACTAGTCCACCCATAAGTTCCCGCTACCCACGACATTGGCCACCATCATAATGTTTCGTCAGAGTGGCCAGGCGTGTTTAGTGTTTACTGCACTTTGTCAAAATATTTAGCATTCACTCACTCAATCTCGTCTCAATCAATGGCCACGAAGGCGCACGAATCCGAGTGTGGACGGATTCCCTGGTGCGAGATTTCTTTTCGCTTTTCTTGCAACAGTTGACTAGCGAATTAGTTGGTGTTGGTGGGCAATTTGCAATTGACAACTCATTTAAGTGTTTTGTGACATTTATCTATTCTGTGATTGTTACAAAAAACCATCATCTTCTTCCCAATCGCTTCTTCGAATTGCCGTTCCATCGTGCCGTTCCATGTTCCTCGCAAAAACACACGTCATGAGTCACATATATCATAGTGGAAACGTACAATTTAAAACCAAACTCCAGGCCGATCGGAGGGAAGTGGCGAATCGAATCGCAAACGGTGGAGAGGCGCGTGTTCTTAAATTATGCATACACACAATTACGTCATGGTTTTCCATGGTCAGATAGCGACGACATAGCGTGCACGGGAAAAACACTTCGCAAACACTTGTCGTCCCATGGAGGTTATACTTTAAATTTTTGTGTATGCTCTATTCTATCGTGAACGACGACGCGGTGGGAGGAAAAACAAGAAGAAACAACAACTTCCGAGCCTCAAAGTCAAGACACAGCGCCGCCACACTCCTCCCCTTCTCCTCCCCGATGGCCCCAGCCGAACCAACCGAATGGAAAATATTAATGCGAGACCTATAGAAACGGGCACTGAAAATAGACCAGGGGTAATGATAATGGCGGCCCCGTTGCCAGCGCACAATAATCGATAAGTCAACACATAAACAAGTCTGACTCTTTACGAGGATCGAGGCACAAGTGCCAGACCGTATTAGTCGAAGGATAACGACGAACCGACACCGCGCTGGCCAGGACCCCGCGATGCAACATGCTATCACTAGCCGAACGACGGACGGATGGACGCTTATGGCAGCCGCCGTGCGTCTTGTGTGGTCGGAAAATTATTTCCCTCACACGGCGGCGTTCGCCTACTACCCACTTGGCTCTTGGTTTTGCCGGCAAGACATGAAATTCCGTCGGGTGGCCGTGCGGGGCCGGTGGGATGCATGCACAATTGCTAACACGAGTCGAAAGGATGAACTATTTTTAGCCATCGCCTCGCCGACGAAGCCGACACGGACCGCTTGCTCCCCATTGCTTTGTTTTCCCCACCCGGAAGCACGACTTTTCCTGCTGACGGATACCAGGACACTACGCATGTGGCTCGTTTTGGAGCAACGCGAAATGAAAGAGCCCGACAGGGATCCTTTTCTCATTAAAACACAGTTGATGGCAGCCATTCGTCATTATTTTTCCTTCTTGCGTGGAATCCGGCGGGGGTGGCATCGATAACCGATCGTATCGTCTGTGTGAATATACACATAACAAACACCTTCGTTCGCATTAGTATGTTTAAAATAGAAATCCATTTACTTTCAGCGAATCTTGAGCGTTTTTTACAGTAGAAGAAACGATGGCTAAATGTGTTGCAAGAGTGTGGAAAAAAGCAGTGCCACGATGCAAGAAACACAAAACTCACACTTACAAAGCTTGATTATGGAATACTGATTACTTTCAACGGACTTTGGCCGCGTTCACCTTCACGGGCGGGCTACGTGAGAGATCTAGAAAATGGCCCCAAGATCAATAGAGCGTCCTTGAATGTGCTCCAAACAATGTTGCCAATGACATGGCAGGATGCGTCACCGAAGGCCATCCGTTAAAAGCTATTGATTTTACTGGGAAGCTGGACACGTTTCATTCCACGCCATTCGCTCGATAGACTTGGCCTATTATTTGAAGGGCCACCCGGGGCACGAGCCGTCATGAAAAATGGGGTGAGTTCATATCCTTGAAGGTCATCCATCACGTAAACGCCGCTGGAACTGAACCGCACGCGTGGATGTTCTGCATGGGAAGGACCTTATCCTCCGATCCGCCGGTAGAAGTACCGACAGGAAGATTATGCTTTTCTTCGGCGTAGCGGTTGCATCGGAACGGCGCGATCCATTTTTGCACGATAGACTGTTTTCTGGCATCAAGGAAAACGGAAATGGAAAGCTTTTTGAAGTTGCGCTCCGAAACCCGTCGATGTTTCACTCTCGACTCGATTCTCCGACTCGATGGAATGTTTCTGCCGCGAGTATCGTTGCTAATTTGTAGCCCTTTGAGGTTCCACCTTCTGCTGTTTTCGATGAGGCTGTCTTGAGCAAACTGAACACAGCTGATACTGCTGCGTCTTCTCTTTCTTCATTTACGCCACTCGAATGGATCGGCTAAACAAAACCCTACCACCAGAAGACTGTTTATATTATACATTTATCGATTACTTTCAAGATTAGTAGCATCAACCCCTGATTGCAGATTAGTAGAATCAAACCCCCTGAGAGTTGCAGGGATTCTGATTTAGGATTATTTTCAGCTAGATGTGGAACAAATAAAATCGAATTAAATATATTTAGTATTGTGAAAGGCGGAGTGATTCATCTATTCATGAATATTACGTAGTACATGTAACATTCGATTACATGGAAAACCTTATTATCTCTCACTCTTTTGTTTAAATCTACCCCATAGTGTTCAATTTTTTTCATTCCTCACTTCCATATTGGAGAACAGCTCAAATTAAAACCTTCTGTAATTTAGTAAAGTTCTTTTTAACACACTTTAGCCAACCATACTTCTGTAAAAAGTTTTCCCAGGTGCGTCCAATTGAGTCTACTAATTATGATTAAGCAGACTTCTTTTTTCTTTGTCCCGCTTTCCTGAGCTTCACCTCGATGGAAAGAACAAAGAAAACATTTCCAGCAACCGCATTGCTGGTGCGAGCGTGTGTGGGATGTGTGGGCGGAAACGTTGCCAAAAATTCCACACGCTCTAATGGATCAGATCAAAGAGATTGCTCACACTGAAGGATAATTTGCGCAAGTGAACCGAAACGCAAGCTTGTACCACGGCACCGTTCGGTGTTTGTGGACAAGTGAAGCAGTTTATTGCTACATTGCGGGGAACTTTTCTTCATTAGACAAAGAGGATATCTATTCCTTGTTTTTTTTTTTTGCTAAAGTATATATTTGTAGTATGAAAGTGCTATAAGTGCCTACACATGTAGCCCAAAATAACAAGTTGACCCGTTTATCAATCTCACTTTCATCCTTAGGCATTCCACTCGTCTGGGAAGGATGAACGGATGTGTGAAATCGAGCCATCGTTTACTGCTTGTTTACAAATACATACTTCGGACCAAGCACCTTTTTCCTCCGCAAACATAATTGAAAATCCCTTGGCAAAGGATTTTCTTCCGTAGGGTGGAATTGAGAAATGCTTTCTTTGTTCGACGACAACCTCCACTCGGCTGCTCCGGTTCGTTCCACTTTGGGCTCTCTATCCATGACCATTAAACCCATTGACATTGGCGCTCGTGGGACGAACGAAGAAGAAGACCGGAACAGGGTGACAATATAAGCTCAATAAATAGAACGAATGCATTGATTTTCCTCCACCCTGCTGTTCCTTCCTTGCCACTGTCTCTAGCGCAACATTTTCATAACGCTGTGCCCTCTACGATTCCCCTTTTTAGCACGATTTGCTTGGTTTTAATGCCAGTTTTTGTAGACGTTCCCGGAAGGTGGAGAAATGGTCCGCGGCTGAAAACGAAACCCACCGTCAGTTTTTCCCAATGTGCTGTACCACAGTTGGACGACCACAGGGCCATATTGGTTACACCAAGCCACCGACGTTATTCATTTGTGCAGCTCCAGGTTGTGCCAGATTATTTCCACAAAATGACCGACCAGCTGCCGCACACGCCTGTGCAAGCTGCAGCGCGAGGGCACCGGAAAGCCGAGAAGAAAATATCGCAGCGAAACGAGCACGCTTTGTCACCACTCCCGGCTGGGGTATTCCCGTTTTCTGGAACACAACACACACTCAGGCGACCATACTCGCACACTACACTGAAACACCGTGTTGGAGGGTGCACTTTTCCGGTGCCACTGGTAACGCAGCGGATTTTCGGGCTCGGTTGACTCGTTTGTTCCGCTTTCCCGACACCAAAGAATGGCTGCTCTGATGCTCCGCTGGATGGAAAACACTTTTCACGTGCGAAACTCTAGGCGCGTTTCGACCGAGCGACACCAGGTGGCGCCACCGGAACACTCTCTGCGCGCACTCTTGCTCGCTCCAGGTCTCGCGTGCTCCTTCCTTCCTGCACTCTTTCTCTCTTTCTTGCTCTCTATCTCACACCTGCTTTTTCTCTTTTCTTCTCACGTGCACCTCGTGTGGGCTACGCGGGGGATCCCTACACTCCACACAAACGGCGCCACTCACTGCTCGCGATGTGCAGCGCGCGCTCGGAAAACTCGCAACCACCCAAGCTCGTACGTCAACAGACGGCCTACTACTACACGATGTGCTGACGCCTGGCGACTACACCGGGTGGAACACACAGGAGAGTCAGAAGCACCACGGGGCAGCGCACACCAACACAGAGGCGCACCCGAGACACAACAGGGAAAAACTTGGACACTTATTTATTCGCCACCCTTCGGGGTTAGCACGGCACACGGCGCCCCATTGATACGCGGGAGCGGGAGCCCTACCACCCACCACAGGGACGGGCCGTTTCGAAGCACTGCTCACGGCTACAGGACGCCTTTCACTTTGGCCAGCTTGAACACCCACGAGGACGCGCATACAAATACACACACGCTAGGGCTGGAACGCGAGGGCACTGGGGAACACAATGAAGTATTGGCTATGCATATGAGCATCGGAACACAAGCACACGGTGCACGCACACACACACACCCACAGCTTTTCTCCTGTTCTTCTTGCAGCAAGCACTCCTCCTGGCCGACTGCCGCCGCCGCTGCCGCTGCCGCTGCTACTTCTCTTTATGCTCGCTCAGAGCTCAAAAGCAGTTGCTCCATTTCCGCTGATAAAATGATAGAACGAACACATTAAAAGAACTGACGCGGGGGAGTAGGCCCATGCTGCTGCCTACTTTCTCAATGCCACACGGTCGCCCGAACCGTTTTTCACTTTTTCCTATTACATGGGAAACGCATTCGCCTAGCGATTGTTAGTTTCAACATAACATCAGGTTTTTCGTGAAAGGTAGTTAAAGGTTTCAAACACTAATACAATTGATTGAAAATACCGAAGATATAATAACTAAATATCCTTTCGCCTAGTACGCCTAGACGTGTCCCAGTAAGGAGAAAAGTATCCTTTTGAATGGGCACTAATAAACGCCCTTCCTACACTCCCAGTTAATTATCACTATTGCAAATTCAAACCCCGCACGGCACTGGGGGATGAATCGTTGGGACACTCAAATCAAATTAGGGTAATTGAATTTTAAAACTTCTCGATCAATTTTTTTCTTCTTTGCCAGTCCGTCGCCGATGGAATGTTGCATTGGTTTTCCGCTGGGCCAGCAGGCGTTGGCAGCAGCTGAGCGGGCGGCTATGGGCACTCCCCGACGGTGGGAGTGTGGGTGGGGCGAATGCACCTTCGCCATTTCAGGTTTGAATTCATCACTTTTAAAATTTCCAATCACTACTGAGTACGCCTTTGTACAATGGCGAGATTTTGTGGAAAAAAAATTCCACCATAACTAGCTTTTCATTTGCAACGTATGTTCCAGGCGTTGGAGGTTTTTTCACGACTCAAACACTTTTTCCACACCCTGAAAACATTGTTGCATTTTTTTCATTCAACGCAAAACATCACCGTGCTTTGGAAATTACGTAGTAATCGAAGTTTAATTCGAATTCCTCTCACTCACTGCACACACCCTTCTCCTCCGAGCACCTTTTCTTGCAGTAGCTGCTTTTTTTGCACTTTTCTCGATGCTCAACGCGGACGCAAACACGTACGAACAGCTTGACTTCTGACAACCGAATGATCCTCCGTCGTCCACGGGAGGTCCTATTTTCCGATTCGACCAAATTCGTTAGGCCACGATTGGTTGATTGGTGGTTCATTCGCTCGTGAACGGACACACGTACAATCAATCACGCACACACACAAGCGCGCGGCGCGTGACGGCACTAGCACGTGCAGCTGAAGGCACTGATTGCGGGGATTTTGTTTGGGTTGCGGCGCGGTGGCGTTGAGGGAAGCCCGTTAATGGTTGTACACTCGACCGGTGGCTGTAAACGCTGGCTGTCACAACAAATGCACTCACAACGGAATAACGTCGGCTTGGCAGAGATTTGTAAACAAAGTGCTCCATTCGCGCGGAGAAACGGTGGAGCTCACTGCTGGAATCGGAAAATGAGTGGCCTTCAGCGTGAAGTACCATGCGCCTCCACCAGTGACATGAAATATTTCACCACATGGATTTCGATACAATATTTTTTTTTTAATCAAAAAAAAGATTCTACCCATATGTTCCATAAAATACCGAAGAATTATAAGCAAACAAAGTGAAATCATACTACGGTTGCGAAGTAGCATAACATAAGCAAATGTACTTCTTGTAACCCTGAAGCTTTTACTCGACTCTCAGCGACTCGAAGCTTAACGTCGAAGGTTCAACAGGTACCGACAGCTTTATGGTAACCTGCCATAATATTTTCCCCTCCAAACAATGTGTACTTACATGATGTCCCCTAGTTTCAGTCTTGTTTGAATTAATGCACAGCTTTTGTGGTCGCTGGTCGTCACGGCGCGTCGCCGCCGCGGCGATACCCGCGGGGCGTTCAGCCCATCGGGTAGCTCCAGCTGCAGGTTCAGGTTGTTCCCGAGTCGCACCATCGGCGAAGAGCCGCGCCGACGGGTCGACATGTGACGGCCACCTACGCTTCCGATCATCTGTGAAGAATACGATTAAGGAAATGAGCAGTGAATTAGAATAGCTTGTTCCAAAAATGACAGCTTGTATAATTATCATGACTCATTTACTGTGATAATGCAGGACAGTATGAAAAAAACTCTAACGGTAACGGAAGAGAAAATGCAAATACCATTTCCTAACTGCTTTCGCAACAACAACAAAAACCTCCACACAGACTACCCTTCAAATTTTATATAAACTTAACGACACGCAATCAGCCATCGACATTATAATTGAATGAGTTTGGCTCCAGAATATGCAAAAATTATGTTTTCGGGTTCGACGAGCGGCTTCGTTTTAATGAGTTTGCAAAATAACAACGCTCGTTCACACTGCGGCATTTCTTTTCCCGATATGGCAGCATAAGGAGGGAAAACTTTTACGTGCTTTTTTATTCGTACTATTTACACAAACGCACCACGTTCGAAAGTTCACGACCTCCTCTCACGGCCAGACGCAGCTGTCAGTATGTATATGTGAAACACGCCAGATGAAACTATTGAACGATGGTGAGGGAAAATTACAGCAAAACATCGTTCAGCCAGTGCGCGTCGGTTGGTTAAAGTGTCTGCCATCTGGTGTACTGGGGAAGACGATGCCGAACCGAGGGCCCGTTGATACCTTGCAGCATTTTTCATCAAGGGAAGAAAAAAAACACCGGGCATGGGGAAAAGAAACCCGTCCAGACAGTTCTGAAGCTTCGCTTGAGAAGAAAAGAAACGAGCATCCTTTCATCGCCAGTAAGCCTGTTACCCCGGAAGTCTACCGGCCAACTATCGGTAGGGTTGGGCGGAAGCGGGTGTCTCGTGGCAGTTGCGCGGGGTGGGGATTTTCTCTCGGCGTGAAAAATAGTGCATTCCTCCCTAGTCATTTAACCATTGCTCCACCGGGAACGACGCTGACGGCACCCTACTGCTGCTTAACTCTGCTGCTATCAGTCATTGCCAGCTTTTTATTCATTTTTTCCCCCACACAACGGTTTCCCGCGCTGGCCCAGGTGTGTCCTCCCGGCCGTGCCGCGTTCGCGTTTTGTGGCCCCTGTGAGCATTGAATGCATTGCTAAATATTACGCGCCCGGAAGTGAATAGCGCCAACAAGTTCGGAAAATGTACGAAGCACAAAAAGCAAGCACTCTACTGGCGAAGCAGGCGGAACCTGTTGGCTGTTTGAATGCCTGTTACCGCAAGGTTTCACTTTGCTTCATAAATCCATCACCAAGAGATAGAGAGAGAGAGAGCGAGAGAGAGAACGTGCCAGATGGAGGGCTTCGCGGTGAAGCGAGTGGTGCGCTGGCTGGAGAGCGGCCTCGATGGGAATGAATTTTCCATTTTGCCACGCAGCTTCAAGTAACACCTCAAGATGCACTACGCAAACGATGAAAACTCCGTTTACTCCGGGTGGGGGGGGGGAGGGGGGGGGGGAAACTCGACTAATGCACAATGAGCTGTGCCATTGAGCAACAACTGCAGCACACACACAAAAAAACTGCAACGGCTTTCGGGACGGAATATGGCCGGAAGTAACACTAATTGTTGGAAACAGGAAAGTTTTACGACCTCGGGAGGATTTCCACTGGAAGTGAAACTTCCGTGCGGAAAATGATTCGCCAGCAGATGAGGGGGAGTGGGGAAGAAAAACCAAACAGAAAATTAGTAAATGTAGCGCGGCGCCAGTTATGGTGTCTTGATGGGTCCTGTGGCCATCGTAAAAAAGGAAATCGATGGAAAGGGAAAAGTTTTCCGCTAGTGCAAAACGTGCCCAAGCGAATTTCACGAAAGCAATCACTAGAGCCCGGTTTGGTTTCCACAAATGGCAATTGGTATCGATAGCTATCGGAAGGAAGTTTCTTAGATCGTAAAATTTTATAGAGATGCAAGTGTTGATTAAAGTGCTGTTATTCAACTTAAGTAAGTGTTTCATTTACAAACTATTCCGCACGCATCGAAATTAATGTTGTTCTCAATTTGACAGATATATTCGACAAATGAAAAAGTGACAATAGGAATACTTTTATTCATTTCGTTTTATTAACTTTTCGATATTAAATTTCCCGTGCGAGGTCTTTGTTGGGACCCGGAAGGAAGGGATTTTACTATTTTATGATGAAAAGTGCACTCGGGTGCTACAGGAATCCATGTGGCATGAAAATGATGAATGCGCTGTACCGGTCTGGCTAAGTTACTACCGGATGGTAGCGATAATATTTGTCTGCATCCAGCCTTAGTGCAGAAAGTTACGAACAGAAAGATGGCAACATCAATCGTATGTTTGGAAGCGTTACGAAATGAAATAAAATTATACCAACACGTTTCAAACCGTTGCGAAGATAAAACGACAGAAATCGGAAGCTCGTCCAGATTGAGCGTGCAACTTTGCAACGCGTTTTTAAAATTTGCCAAGTTTTGCACTACCACCAGCTCGTTTGAAGTCTTGCCTGTTTTCCCCCTTGTGCATTAGAAATGCGCCTGAAGCGCGGGCAAATTGCAATGGTTTAAGAAGCGGTTCCCTTCTCTGCCGAATCCTTGCCAGCTTGTTGTAACATTATTTCCATTCCAGCGAATGTTCCGTTCCTATTTCACTCTCGATTCAAAGCCGTTTCTTTTTTTTTCTCTTTTCTTTGACGACGGTTGCACTTCATGTCCTTAAATACGTTCAACGTTTGCTCTGTGGTGTGGACTTCGCCGAGGGTAGGGTTTGGGGGAGCATGCATGTGCAAGGGTCGGAGAAAATGTTGCATAAAAAACAGGATACGCTATGAATGTTTGAGCGCTTTCCCGTTTTGGCATCGTTGCAAACCGTTTCAATACTACTTCCTTCCTTTATCTTTATCTTTATCAACTAATATTCTACCGGTGGAGTCTGCATCCGAAGAGTAAGTGCTTGAAAGTTTTGATCTTTTTGCTCCCCGCACGATAAGTGACAGCTTTTCCTGGCTGGTGCCGTTTTTGTTGCCCTTCGAGCGGGAACAAGGGTGTGTGGACGCAGCCTTTTAAAAACACATGAAAAATAACGGATGCTTGTAACGAAAATTCTTCAATGCCATAAAAGTATCTGAACTTAACCGGTGCAGGTTAACGGTTGAGGCAAATTCATTTCCCGGGAAGCTTCAGTAAAGGCTTTCAGCAGTAAATGCTGAGGAAAATGGATTAGATTCGTCGCTCGTGCTTGCGACGTTGCCGTGTCACACTTGCCGAGGACTCGAGATGTGCTCGATTGGATTGTTTGTCTCTTAATCAACTCCATGTATAATTTAACAAACGTGGAAGGTCACGGTAGACGTGGAAACTATGCAAAGGCCCCATTGGTGGGGGCAAAGTGAATGCTCTGTCCGTAGCGATTCGGTGCCTCGTGGTCATGAGAGTTAAAATAAACGAGCTTGGGGATGTCCGCTCCCACCAGTGCGACCAGAGTGCGGCGATTGTAGATCGAATATACAGAATCGAATACATCCTACAGCCTGCCTTCTAGACCCCGCTGACCCCATGCCGACCCGCGGCTGGGGTTCCCATAACATTTGGAGGGCTGGCGTTAAGAGTACTTACCTTTGCTTAGTGTTGCTGTCGTGCTGTCGAGAGTTGCTCAAATAGTGTCAACTGATCCCTTGGCAATGGAACTTTCTTTCAAACTGGAAGTAAAATTTGAAGTGACAGAGATTAGTACGAAGTTTGGCATTGTACAGAATTATGGTATCGGCATCGAGA
>JAOEFI010000003.1:19745377-19770032 GCA_034621735.1 Anopheles plumbeus
TTGCTTCCCGCGCGCCACTTAGTTTACAAGATAAAGAAGTGATATCGTATTGGAAAGTGATATCAGTTCCGAAATTGATAACGACCCTTTCGCAGGTTCGCTCGACAAGCAGCTGACCTGGCGGGAGTGCCACTGCCACAGGATTTCAGTCAACAGTCAGACGTATACCGTTATTGAATTGGTGAACTTGTTCGCCTTCTGGAGTCCTTCAGAGGTAAGCTGAAAGTGGTGCTGGAACGGAAGATCATTCTGATCAGTGTTGGTGGACATTGTGGGTTTAATTCCCGAAACAAAATCCAGACCATCGAATGGCGCAAGATCAGTGGTGTTCGTATTTCTTTTACTCGTAGTGAATTCAGTTTTTAAAAGCAAATTGAAGTAAAACTAGTCACCAGTCAAATTGAGGAGCCACTAACAAAATTTGCCAACAAGTGCTACTCTTTTGAGGAGTTTCGTTCAGTCGCGCGTGTAATCGGAATGTGGTTCAGCCGAAGCGCAAATATCGCGAGTAATCGGAATTGGCAAGAATAGAAAGATAGCCACCCAATACTGAGCGTGATAAGAAAATAGGGAAAATCAAGATGGCACATTTGACAGGCACCGATAGACGCATGTGTCGGGGAATTTGATGTATCACCTAACTATTAGGGGCCATGCGTTTTACATTAATTTGATTGATGAGTGATCGGGAGTGAGGAGTTTGTTTGACAAAAAAAAGCCATGAAAAACCGTTTAACTGCAACATGATTCGGAAGTGCACTAAGATGGGCATTTTGCAATCAGAAAATCCGTCTAATCACCTGCACCTGAACCGTCAAACTTCGATACATTTTGTCGGTTTCAATCGTTTTTTATTTTACAGATGCATCTTGTAGGAATAGTGTTGGCCGTACTATGTTTTACGAAGCACATCGATGGAGCGCCCAAGCCGTGCGACCTGCCTGACGTAACAGACAAAGTCTGCGACGAGACGGAGTACGAAGCGTACCGGGATTGTGTGGAGGCAGCAAAAGTGCGGCGCGAGAAACGGGCGGCCTTTCCCTGTCTGCCGCGTGTAGTGGAACCGGTGGTCGAGACGGTGCGACCGTTCGAGATCCTATTCCCGGTGCAGCCGCTCAAAGTCGTCCGGGAGCCGGTGCTGAAGAACCTGGACCGCACCATCATTGTGCAGGCCGGCGATGGGACGCAAATCGAGGACGAAGGCGGCGCAGATGAGGAGGGCAGCTTCCTCTATCGACTGCCAGCGAACATGACCACCGTGATCCGCCTGATCAACATCGTGAACAACACGAACCACATCCACCTGCCGCACACGATGAACAACACGCTCGTCAACAACATCCACGTCACGAGCAACCTGACCGAGGTGCCGCAGGACGACTTTTTCGAGCAGGACCAAGGGTGCTGTACGGCCGTGCGGCCCCGGAGTTGCCACACGTCGACCGAGGGAGTCCGCTGCCGGCACCGCCGGTTTCACACGTGCGGCCCCCAGTGCTCCGGCAAGGTGGTGCACATCCAGCAGCGCAAGCGGTGCAACCGAGCGACCGGCGAGTGCCGGGAGAAGATCGCCTACGTGCCCCAGCCGACGAAGCCGACGTGCGTGTACGTGGACGAGTGGCCGTACGTGGCGTGCGGCAAGGTGGCCAACATGAGTGTGATCTGCGCCGGCTGCTACGACCACTACGGTCGCGGCTATGAGGCGGTCCACGGCCACGCCAGGATGCAGCCGCAGTGCTTCGGGTGTTACGATGACGCGTTCGACGCGGGACCGCGATACCGCCGGGGTCCGGTCCTGCGTCCGTTCTTCTACCATCAGGCCCCGTGCTACCTAACGGGCAGCTGCCCGGACCGCTACGACGACTGCGGATACGGCTGCTACGGGCACGACCGGATCGATCCCGCCTGGGGACAGCCCGAGGACCACGACCCGGCCGATCCGGCCATGGATCCGCACAACACGCTCTACTACGACGCGGACTCGATGGTGCTCTCCGACGACACGTCCAACGATTGGGGCGTCCCGGCTGCCAAGTGTGCCGTGGTCACGGACGGCAGTACCGTCACGGTGAAGAACTGCACCGATTCCATCGACAATCCGTACCTGGCCGCTCCGGCAGCGCACCCGTACTACCACAAGCTGCACAAAGGCAGCAAAAAGGACCACAGCCACCTGAAGGAGACCACCACGAGCGTCATGGAAACTCCGGCGGCGACGACGACGACGCTTGTTGTGGAGTCCGAAGAGGACGAGAGTGGCAACACTGCCCAACCTTACTCCACCACCCATGCGCCGGAAGTGACGGAAGATGCAACGTCCACCAACACCACCACCACCACCACCACCACCACCATCATCACTGCAGCACCCAAGACACTCGACGAAGGGCCGGAAGATGATGACGAATTCGAGACTTCCGGGGACGCTGTGCCGAACAATGAGGTCTATTTCGTGGAGGAGTATCTAGACGATGATGATTTTATTTTCTAATAAAATGTGTGCGCCGTAATCGGGAAAAGCTGCTATTTTTTATTGGATGGAGGAGACCCAATGTCGATGTTCCTCCGACCATAAATGTAAGGCCGGGAAGGTAAAGTGTAACAATTTAGACCTCCACAGTAAAACCTTCAGTTACAACTTTTTCCCATTGCAACATTTGGTAAGAAATGTTTCATCGAAAGATGTCGTTTCAGTTCCGTGCGTCCGTTTCGCTTGACTTCAGAAGATCGACTGTCTTCTCCTCCAGTAAAACACACTCATTGCTGAGAGGGCCGCTGCAAATCATGTCCTGATCGATGTAGTGGCAACTGTTGTCCATCATGCAGTCGTACGTGTAGCACATCGGATGGCACCGGAATCTGCCCCGCATGCAGCCCGAGCAGTCTGAAACAATTAAACACACACACATCAGGATTGGGACATCAGAAAAAGGTGACACGGGTCGTTACCTAGCCGCGTACAGCGCCCCCGCCGGCATGGTTGGAAGCGCGCGGAAGGATTCGGCCTCGGTGGCATTATGAGCCACGGTTTGCGGTAGCTCGGCTTCCGGGGCCGCAGGTACATCACGTTCGCCGTACAATCCGAACTGCACACGTACTGCTTCCGGTGGAAGCAAACCCACTCATCCGCCTGCTTCCGGCACACTCTCGGCGACACGATCGTGCAGCAAGGAAGTGGCTGGTCGGGTCGTGGTTCCGTTGTGATAGGCGTCTCTTCATCCACACTTTCGGTAGTGGGCTCGTCCTTGTTCGAATCCTTCGCTTCCGGTGTACTCGATTCGGGTTCACGATCATCGTCGTACACGGTCGTTTCGTTATTTCTTGTCACCACCGTTCGGATGCGTCCGTTCGACTTCCTGCGGGACGAATGGACCACCACGTTGTTCACGGTGTTCGTATGGGTGGTGGTTGCGTTGCTAATGATGTTGTTATTGTGAACCACCTTCTGGAAACTCAAGCGCAAATTGTGCCCTTGCACCGGCGGCACGATACCATCCCGATCATCGGGGCCTCCCTCCTGGTCGTCCTCTTCGTTCTCTGCGTCCTCTTCCTGCGCGTAGTTGGGATCCAATGGGTCGGTCAGTTCCGGGATCGGTATGTCCACGCGGAGCGGTGGAACGACGAGCAGTTTTTCCTGCGGCGGCACAACGTCCAGCACCGGTGGGACGTGGAATCGGTAGTGGCAGAACCCGTTCCACAGGACCGTCCGCTCCGGGCAGCCGGAATGCGGTCCGCCAGCCGGTACATTCTGGAGGAAACAGTTGCCCTTATACTCGCCGTAGCCCGGATTGCAAACACACCTTCCCTCGCGGTCGTACGATCCGTGCAGGCAGACCCGCGGCACCGGGGTACTTTCGGCCACTTTCTCCAAGGCCAGCACGTGGCTAGCGCACAGCACCAGGACCGCGGACAGCCAAACAACGCCAAACGGAATTGCGAACGTCTTCCCGGAGCACATCGCTAGACGAGACGTGTCAGCTCTTAGGCAGCGCCCGACTTTGACTGATTCGGACCCCTCGGAATTGCGAGAACACCGAAATACCTTATCAGGGGATGGCCGAGTCAATTCTCGTTCGCCCCAATCCGGACATTGGCTTTCTGATAGCCCTTGGGCAAATGCCGCCGAGAATCTATGAAAACGTCTTCGCTTTTAACGTCACCGTCGAAGACAAACACCCTTTCAAGATGCTGACCCCTCCATTTTTGTCCATGTTTATGAATGGAGAGAATGGAGGTTATTATGCAGGGCTGTAGTCTTGTTGTTTTCCGACCACATTCGCTGCCGGCCGTAGTACGCAAATAGAAGCAGGGGGATGAAGGACCAAAAAAACACGAAATAATTGGGGCCACTAGCCGCGATCAGCTTTTCGGTCCTCGGCGGCACGAATTTAGAGTACATATCTGATAAGAGTCATTCGGCTGGGATCGAAAATTAGCAGCCACCGAAGGAATAGGGATGCGAGCGGATTCCGGTAGATAGACACTCTTAGTTTGGTCCGAATCGTCGGCACTACTGGTGGCATCTTCGTCCTGGTCCGAGCGGATTATCAACCGATTTGGAATTATTTAAAACATTGACTTGGGGCGTCTCCGGTGGCAGTGTTGAATTGGAAGTGACACGGTGAAATTGAACGGCAGTGAATGCTGAACCGCTGATTAGCAAGATGGGACCCTCCAGAGAAAAGGTACGTCCTATATGTGGTCCCTGTGTGGTTGCTTTGCAACAAGCGCATAATTCAGCAACATCGGGAAAACATCAATTATAAAATAGTATGAAGTGTCAGTGTTAGAAATGAATTGCTTGTATCCATTTTCATGTGACTTTTAGCAATCAAGTTTGCTTTTGTTTTTTGGGAACCGATGTTGTTGGATCCTGATAGCATCAATGTTTCAATCAACCTCTCTTACTTCGCACCTTCTCTGGCGCAACATTGGAGGCGGGTTGATACCCCACCTGCAGCCACTGGAAGCTAAATATGTGAGATCAGTGTTTCAAAATTCACCTCACATTATGACGTAAACATTCTGATAGTTACTATTTTTACTGACGGCCTCACCGTACACATCCTCGTGCCGTGAACTGCTCAGCCATTTTTACAGCATGCCTCCGTTTTTAAGGCAAAGATTATTGAGAAGCCAATGTCTCGATCGGGTCATTTCACAGCTTATTATAGGCATCAAATGAAGACGAACGTTTTTTTTTTTTTACTCACATTTGGTATGAAATTGATAACGCTTGCGAATGTTATGTCCTTGATAGTGGGTTACATAAGGGTGCGTTAATCACGGCGACGAGATAGAGCTTGCGTAGGAAAGATGATACCTTCGCTATTATTGTATAAGTGGAGTTCCGGGTCGGCCACACAGGGGTTTGCGAAATGGGTTGCAGGGTTGGGATCTGTTTTCCGTTGTCAGCGCCAAGGACGGACACGTTTCGTCTAAAGTCCACTAACTTTTCCTTCTACTTCTTCAGCTTACTTTGTTCGCTGCGCTCGCCGTCTTCCTTCTCGGTGTGGCCACGGCGCACGCGGTGAAAAACAATGGGACAGCGTTGTATGGCAGGGCGGGCAACTTCACGCCGAAACTAAACCACACCCTCCCTTGGGGGCGCAACGGGACGCGCATCAACCGACAGATCGTCCACCCGTCCATGGCTGTCGGGACGGCGCCAGTCGGGGCGGCCGTTCCGTACGGCATCGGCTTCGGCCCGGCGGTGGATCCCGGTTCGCCCTCGAACGCCGTCCCATCGTACGTCGGGAGAGGTCCCGTGGCTGGCTTTCCTTCGTACGGCACAACGGGGACTATGTACACAATGCCGTCGTACGGCAGCACGGGAACTTTCTACACGATGCCATCGTACGGCCCGACCGGTCCCGTGTACGGCATGCCATCGCACGGCTCCAGTGCCGGCTCGATCGTCTGTCCCGCTGCCAGCTTCCTGCAGAACGGCCAGTGCTTGCAGCGCGTGAGCTACTGCGGGCCGGACTACACGCTCATCGGCAACACGTGCGTCAGGGCGGGCGTGTGCCAGCCTGGCTACAGCCTGCTGAACGGCCAATGCCACCTGGTGGTGGAACCCCGGCTTCCGTCAGCACCGCCGGCGACGTCCGTCACGACGTGCACCTGTGAGGTCGGCTACATCCAGACGGGCGACCAGTGCGTGAAGACGGAATCGAAGCTGCCGGAAACGCGCGTCACCGACAGCAGCCAGGTGGAGCAGCTGACCTGCCCGGCCGGCTACGACCTGAACGACGAGGAGTGCCTGCAGCACAGCGACTCCGAGGCCCGCTGCACGCAGGGTACGCGCCGAGGCGACGTGTGCGCCCTGCCGGCCAGCTGCCGCTACCCGTACCTGCTCGACGAGTACGGCCGGTGCGTGAAGAACTCGAGCGTGGCGGCCAACTGCCCGCCCGAGAGTCGGCTCGCCGAGGGCGGCGTCTGTCTCTACAGCGCGCCCCAGTGTCCGGAGGGGTATCGGCTGGAGAGCGGGGTGTGTAGCCGGCGGGACGTGCTGGACGTGCGCTGCGACACCGGGACGCCGCTGGGGAACGGCGTGTGCAAGGTGGCGCTGCCCCGCTGCTCCTCTCCGTACCGCCTGTCGGGGGGCCAGTGTGTGCTGGAGCGACGCACGCCGCCCCACTGCCCGAGCGGGACGCAGCCGCGCGACGGCGCGTGCGTCCTGCGGGGCCTGGAGTGCCAGCCGGGCTTCGAGGAACGGGACGGCGGCTGCGTCAAGACGGAACGGCTGCCGGTCAGCTGCCCGGCCGGGACGCGCCTGGCCGGCGGGGTGTGCGAGGCGGACCAGGACGTGTGCCCGCGGGACTACAAGTTCCTGTACATGCAGTGCGTGCGGTACGCGGAGCGGCCGGCCATATGCCCGCCCGGCCTGCAGCCCCTCAACGGCGAGTGCGTCTCCCAGACGGCGTCCTGCGAGGCGGGCTTCACGCTGAAGAACAACGAGTGCGTGCGGACGCAGATCGGGCGCTACTCGTGCCCACCCGGGAGCGTCCTGCGCGACTCGTACTGCGTGGCGTCCGAGGCCCGGTGCGAGGCCGGCTTCGAGCTGCGGGACGGCGTGTGCCTGCAGTACCAGCGCGAGCCGCCCCGCTGTCCGCACGGGTCGCAGTTCCGCGGCGGGAAGTGCGTGTACCGGCTGGACGACTGCCCGCCCGGCTCGGTGCGCCAGGGGTCGCAGTGCACGCGCGGCGACCAGACGGACCCGACGTGCGCGGCCAGCTTCTGGTTCAAGCGCGGCTTCTGCCTGGCCGTGCCGCAGTGCGAGTACGGCCACACCTACAACCTGACGGAGGGCGCCTGCTTCAGCACGTCGCGCACCTCGGTGGCCTGCCCCAGCGGCAGCTACCTGGAGCACGACCGGTGCGTCACGCGGGACATGGTCTGCATGGAGGGCCACACGCTGCAGGGCGGCCAGTGCATCATGCGGCTCTCGTCCGCGCCCGTGTGTCCCACGGGGACGACCCTGTACAAGGGGCGCTGCCGGTCGCGCGTGGCCGCCCTGTGCCGCGCCGGGTCCACCCCTGCGAACGGCATGTGCGAGATCCACGAGACGACCTACCCGTCCTGCCCGCCCGGCTACCAGCTCCAGAGCGGCCAGTGCGTCGGGGCGATGGCGTCGGCGTACACCGCGCCGGCACCGCCCCCCTCGCCGTGCATGTACGGCGGCTGCAACCCCTACTGCATGCAGCCCGGAAGCTGCGCCATGCCGTGTGCGACGGGGTGCGCCCCCCAGCAGGCCCCCCAGCAGCTCGCCATGCAGAGGATGCCGCCGTCGCAGCTCGCCCAGTGTCCGCCAGGGTTCGCGATGTCCAACGGGTTCTGCTCGCGGCGCAACTCGGTGCCGCTGGAGTGCCCGGTCGGGTTCACGATGGACGACGGCGAGTGCGTCATGTACCACGCCATGGTGTGCAGCTCCGGCTCGACGCTGCAGGGCGGCCGCTGCGTGCGTCTCCAGTCCCGCCCGGCCAGCTGCCGCGACGGGTACACGCTCGCGGCCGATCGCTGCGTGCTGCTGAATCCGTCCTGCCCGTCCAGCTACCGGAACATTGGGGGCACGTGCGTGACCGTCAGCCAGAAGGTGGCCACCTGTCCGCCGGGGAGCAGCAAGCGCAACGGGTACTGCGTCGGCACCCCCATCTGCCCGCCCGGCTACTACCTGCACGGACTCAAGTGCCAGCGGGAGGAGCACACGCCCATCAGCTGCCCGGCCGGGTTCGTGTACGCCGACAGCGAGTGCATCGGCCAGTTCCACTGTCCCGCCGGGTTCCGCTTCGAGGGCGACGAGTGCGTGCGCACGCTGCACCGCTCCGTGTCCTGCCCGAGCCCGGCCCGCCACGTCCAGGAGTGGTGCGTGGTCGAGGGCCCGGAGTGCGAGCCCGGCTACGAGTACACGGACAACCGCTGCGTCCGGACCGAGCGCCGCCGGTTGATGTGTCCACGCGACGCCCCCACGCTCCGCGGCGGGGTCTGCGTGGCGCAGCAGCGACCCATGTGCGACCCCGGCTACACGCTCACCGCCGGCCAGTGCACGATGCTGGACAAGCGGCCCATCCAGTGCCCGCCGGACTTCGTGGTCAGCGGCGAGCGTTGCGTCTCCCGGGGGCTCACCTGTCCGCCCGGGTTCGACATCAACGGTAGCGAGTGTGTGCGCGAGCAGCGCCAGCTACTGGGCTGTCCGTTCGGGAGCACGCTGCGCAACCACGTCTGCATCACGGGGCGGCCGGTGTGCGAGGTCGACTACAAGCTGGTCGGCGGCGACTGCGTGCAGGTGAGCTACATCTCGCCGGAGTGCCCACCCGGGACGATCATCACCGACGGCCAGTGCGTGGAGAGTGCCACCTGCCCGCCCGAGCACCAGATGCGCGGCAACCAGTGCGTGAAGCAGACAATCATCAAGCTCTCCTGCCAGCGCGGCACGTTGACCAGTGGCGACTGCGTGGCGCACGGCCCGGACTGCCCCGCCGAATACGAGTTCCGCTGGGACGCCTGCGTGCGACGGGAATCGGTCGAACCGAACTGCCCGCTCGGCAGCACGCTCCGGAACAACTACTGCGTCGTCGGACGGCCCGGCTGCACCGGAGACTATCGCTACTCGAGCGGCCGCTGCACGAAGGTGCTCAAGGTTCGGGCCACCTGCTCCGGAAGCGCCGAGCTGAAGAACGGCACCTGCGTTTCGAGGGTGACGACCTCCACCGCGTACTGCGTGCAGGGATACGTCATGCAGGGGACCTTGTGCGTACGGACGGTGTACATCCAAGCCACCTGTAGCACGCAGCAATTGCCCACCGGCCATTCCACCAGCCAGGTCGTATCCGTACCCTCCATTTCACCGGTGGAGATCATCGCATCCGTTGGCCAACCATCCAGCTCCATCCAAACTGTTCACTCGACTGGTTCGGTGGGACCAGCAAAAGTATCCCACGTCGATTCCAGCTTCGACAGACACGTCCTGGTTGCCCCGGCCGCTGAGGAGGACAAATTCGATGCCTTTTTCAAACAAGCACATGAAACAGCCATCTTCCCCAAAACCTGGGACGCTGGAACATCGGAGGCCCTCCCATGCAGCCACAGAGGATGTGACCACCGGGACTGGAACTTACCAACCGTGGTGAACAACACGGTAGAAACCACGCACACCACCGACACGGTAGGTCGGGGAAACTTTGATTCCCCAACCACGCCTGAGAGATTCGAATCGGGCGGCTGGTCGAGGCAGAAGCGGTGCAGCGTGTACGGACCGCGAATCTGTACCACGGACGACGACGACACGAGCTGGTCCTGTGAGCAGCAGCCCTATACCGACATCGAGACTCGCTTGTGCACGAGCGAGAGTACCGTCATTCAATTGACGGTGGAGTCACACGTGGCGTACAATAGCACACTGTTGGTGATGGCCCCGCCAGGGGAGGAGAGCACCACCGAGGACGATGACTACAAGGATGAGGACGACGAGGAAGGTAGGTCGAGAAGGGTTCAAAGAATGTCCAGTTTACTTAACCAATGTTCTATCTATCCGCCAGGATCCGTCAACTGCTCCGATTGTGACGACGGTAGCTACAGCTGCTCCACGCACTGCTACACGTACGAGGAGTGCAATGGTTGTATCTACACTCTGCTGAGTGAGTTCTGTAAGGAGCAAACGACGCTCCGGAAGTTATGCGAATACCTCACCGATTGATCACGAGTTTATTTGCTCGAATGAATGCCACCTGTCATCTCTGTTGGCCAAGGCTCTCTACTGCCGTTTTTAAACATTACTATAGAAAAAGTTTGCAACAATGACGGAACGGGTATGTTTATATGTTAACCACAAAATAAAGGGTCGTCATAACTAACATGCGCAGTGGGTTGTATCACGGGCCAACCCTTCTATTCTAGCAGAGAAAGAAAAGTTGAATTTATAACCGTTCAAATTAAAATTGATTTATTTCTAAAAGTGCGACAAATTTAACACGTTTCAAAGACATACATTCATATATAACTAGCGCTAGTATGGACTTGTTGATTGAACACAGTTTTTTAAACCGACTGCAATGAAAGAAGCACTACCCAGAGGACATCACTGCTAGAAACCCGACGCCAACGGAAAGGTGTTTGGGAGGGAGGGCAAACTGTTTCGAAGTAACAGAGACCTAAAGACCAACGTACATAAACTTAACGGTCAATATATTGGCTAAAATATCCATTCTCTCTGGCGTATTAGAATCTATCGTCACCCGGCCCTACCATTCCGCTGTGGCAGCCTGTGATTCCTCAAGTAACCGTGTACGTGTGATGATATTTTCCTTTCATCCATTATATCGGACGGTGTATTATTAGACAGACATAGTTGGAGGAGTGCATGGTTGATTTGTTCATTGTTTGCTACCGTCCTGGCTCTGCGGACGTCGCGCTCTAGTGGTGCGAGTTCATTTTAAGCTCTTGCAGTTCTTCCTCCGAATCCACGGAATCCTGCTCGTCGTCGGAGCCATGCAGTGAGGGGGCCGGCGTGGTGTGTCCTGAAAGTAGACGGGCAAACAAACGCAAATAAAAAAGCATATCCCGGTGTGGTGAACGCTAAACGACTCACGAGAGGAACTGGGGCTAGGAGGGGCGCTGACCGGTCTAGGATAATTGAAGTCGCCAGCCCGTTTCAGGTATTCCGTTGACTCATCCACGTAGTCTGGATACACACGCTGCAGTGCCTGGACTCGGGACTCGCGGTAGTACTGTGAACAAGTGAAGCATAAGAAAGATTCCGCACAACAACCAAAATCAGGAGCATGCTTACAATTCCAAGGTTTCTCCAGTCCAGAAGGTCACTCAACCGCTCGGTACGGTTACGCTGAATGATACGTTGGCGACGGTTCAGTTTGGAGAACTCGTACATAAACTTCGACAGCTGTTGGACGCTCTCCTCCACAGCGACGTGACGCCGGTCAACGATGTAGATACCGTAGGTCTTTGGATCCGCCACGTGCTCATGCATGAAACACCCGAACCCGGACAGATTGGTGGTGATGCTCGGAATGCCCATGACGGTGCACTCCGCCGGCGTGTAGCCCCACGGTTCGTAGTACGAAGGGAATACACCCAGATGGCAGCCGCGCACAAACTCTTCGTAGTCGAGCCCGAACAGCGGGTTAGTAGAATTGAGGAACTCTGGGTGGAAGACCACCTTCACGCGATCGAACTTCGTGTTGAACAGCTGGCAGCGCCGGATCGACTCCAGCACCGGGTCGTTCCAGTCGTCGACGATGTTGTGCGTGGTGACAGGCGGATTGCCGTCTCTCTGCAGCGCGTACAGGCAGCGCTTGATCTTGACGATGTCCTCCTTGGTCAGTATCTCCGCACCTTCCGGCAGTTGACCCTGCAGGCACGTCTCGTACATGCGCTTGCCAATGTCCTGCTGTATACTGTTGATCGTGTCGCGCAGCTGCTTCGTGACCGCATGGCCCCGCAGCGACTCCACGTTGAAGTTGTTCGTCTTGGCCGGGAAGATCAGAAATGCCACCACCGTCACATCCGAGTTGGCCGATTTGAGCATGTGGTTCAGCCGGGCTAGCGCTTCGATGAAAATGTCCGCACCCTTGTTGCTAAACTCGTACCGGCCGGCGATGAACATGTACAGCGTCTTCTCGATGTTGAAGTTAAAGTGCCCATAGAAGTGGCCCCGGGTGAACTCGTGTATTTTCTCCTTCGCCATCGCGTGCATGTTCTGGAACTCGTGGATGGCGGCAAACTTTTTCACGTTCAGCCCGTTCGGGGTGATAATGTCCGGCTTTCGCTTCAGCAGGTGTTCCGCCTCATAGCCCGTGATTTCGGACACGGTTGTAAATACGTGGGACAGGTGGGTGGCGGCACGTTCCAAGCAGTACCGGTGGTAGATCTGTCGCTTGCCGGCCTCCTCGTCGACCGGGAACTTGTCGAGATTGTTGTAGAAATCGGTATTTCCCGCGCACAGGTACCGCCCCAGCAGCGTGGCATGGGTTGTGAACACGGTCGCCACGTCGACCTGGCGCGTGCGGAGCGCAATCAAACCGACGCCCGCCTGCCACTCGTGGAAGTGGGTCACAATTCTCGGTGGGCCATACTCATTCTCGCGCGAGTACACTTCCGCACAGCGTTTGAACTGAAAGAGACCGAAAGAAGTGTATCAGACACGGTAAGACTGAATGTTTCAATTTGTCATTACCTCATCGATGAAGGTGGCCACCGAGTAGCCCAGGATGATGGCGTCGTTGCACTCAATGTCCAGGTGAGGAATGCCGATATTGGACGACGCCCACAGCTCCTGTTTGTAGCCGTCCATCTTCCACGCCGCCGAGCCGATGTCGAACAGGATGATCTGAGGGTTGCCGTCGACCAGCCAGCGACCGCAGTGCACCTTGAAGCCCTGGTTGCGCATCTCCGTGACGGCCCGATAGAACGGCCCATTGCTGGGGAACTCGCACGCCTCAACCTCCGTCCTGGCCGACGCCTCCTTGTACGGCCCGATCAGGCAGTACTGGTCGCCGAGCTCCTCGGTCGAGACGAACGCCTTCGAGCGGATGACGGTGTATATTCCGCCCACTGTGCGCAACAGGTGTCCAGGAGAGAGCGGGTGAGTGAAATGTCACGGTACGGTGAATGGCACACCCAAGCCACATACCTTTGTTGGCCACCTCCCAGGCTATCTCGAACGTCCATCGGTTTTCCGTGTTCGCCGAGTGGCCCCGGTCCAGAAATTGTAGCAGATCCGAGCTGGATTCGACGCGCGAGTATCGGCGGCTCATGGTGGTGGTGGCGACTCTGCAAATAAACAAAAATCTCGGAACATCAACACACGTGGGGCAGCAGGGCGTCCTGTTTTTTTTTGGCGCGGCATGAGTTGCAACGCGAAATGAGAAGTGATGCAAAAAAAAACCCCACGGAGAGACGACAGTTAATTACAGTTGCCGAGAGGGTGGTCGGTCACAAGTTAGTCGCGGTTTGAGGACTAATAATAGCAACGCGCAAAATCTTACCAACACGCGCGCATCTGCCCTCGTATGTTCCCAATAGTCTTCCCCCGTCTGTGGTCGGTGCGTGACTGCCCTGCAGCATGAAATTGTGGCAACGGACGCATCCCCAAGGCTCAAGGTTATCAAACGACCTTGACTTTCGCGATGACGCGCGACAATGTCACGCTGGAAGCTGAAAGCTTGTGCGACACGTTGTCGATTGCCAACAGCGTATATATATGCGGCGATCGGATGCGACAGAGGCGCCGGGTTGGCGAAATTATGTAAACACGCCCTACACAATCAATGCACCATCATCGAAGGGCCCTGGCCGGATCAACATAATGCACACGCGGTACGATCTTCGAATACACTCATTAGGAAGGAGGCCAGTTCACAACGGGCCCACACGCGCTGGCGCCCTGTGGTTATGCAATGCAGAGCACGGACATACTTTGGTGCCTGTTGGGAAAAGAAAGCATTCCACAGCAGCGAGGGAGAGACATTCTTCGAGCCCACCGGGGAACGTAAAACCACTCCAGAAAACCAGTTCTACCACTTTGTGCAGTGAAGTGCGTTCAGGTCCTACTCGTGGTCTCGAAGAACACGGCACCAGCGAACCAGCATTACGAGCGACCCTAAGCCGCTGCAGGACCGTTTTTTATTGTTTCCCCCCGACAATCCGGATTCGATTGTGCCGGCATTCGTTTCTGTGAATGATGCAAAGGGATAGCGCGACAGAACGAGACGGAAGGCGACCATTATTATTACCGATAAGGTGCAGTGAGTGTGTAGCGCTGTCTTATCGACGTCGCTGACCTCGAGCAGAGATGAACGACGCGCGGGGACGGTTTTATTTCTTGCCCTAACTTTAACAACAGCGAACCGCGCGTCGCAGTGGCAGTGACCGACTAGCAACTCAGGACACGGGAAGGCGGCACACGTGGGAAAGGGCGGAAACAACATCCCGCAACGTGTGGGCGGTGTGTGTTCTTCTCTCTCTGGGAGGAAGAAAGCATCACTTGAATGTGAAACGAGCGCTGCAGGGCGAGCATGGAAGAACGGGACAGATAATCTATGTGCTCCCGGGGGCGCGTGCTGGGGCAGCCAGGGGATTGGTAATCTGCACCGTTCGGTCGGCCGCCAAAGAACTAGAGGAGAGCCGTTTAAATGTCAAATAAAGGTCAATGGCTAGCATCAGCGATGGCAGCGAATCGTCCACCCGAAAACGTCCATCCCGCGAATGGAAACCGCCTTATATATTTGTTACCCGTGTCACCCGTGGGGTCCGTCCACCAGCAACTTCTCACCAGTCGAAATAGAAACGAATATAGATAAATGCTACACGGACAGCAATCCCGGGCGGGATCTGTTCACACGCACTTGGCCACGGGGATCAATGCTTTCGCGCTGGTTTCCGATTACCCGGTGTCCAGTTACTTACACGGGCACACAGTACGAAGAAATTTGCGTTCACAGTCGACAACAGCCAACAACACTCAGCGCAGCACCCACAGTTTGAGACCACTTTTCATTCAAAGCCCCGGCAACACACGGAGCAGTCCAACCGATCGATTACGTCCGAATCCGACAACGGCTTTCTGACGACTGTCTTTCTTGGGTAGTCCGCTAGCCGAATACAGATTACGCCAATATAAACATCGCCGGAACCAGAACCAGAGCACGAATTTGTATGTGCAAGAAGTTACAGAAAATCTTCGCGTAGCTTGTTAGAACGGCACAGACGAACGCTATCTTTCTATATATACTCATTATTACCTGAATTTACGAGAAATTGTTGAAATACATTTTTAAAGCTGCCTTTCCCACTACATTCAAACAATCGCATTTCGACAGGATATGTCACTACGAACACAGCAAAGGACGAAAACAAACTGCGTTTACAAACCATAGTCGTTTTGTTCGATGTATTACGTTTAAGCAATATACAGCAGTAACAGGGCAGGATTCGTGTTCAGGAAGCTTAATACTGTGTCTGCTGTAAACTATTTATGATGTTTTCTTTTCGTTTTACTTCCTATGTAACAAATAATAACCAGAATATCGCTACAACCGCCGTGGTATTTTGGAATACGACTGTATACAATCGACACGTCAAATGAAACATATGCGCACAGCATGTGACAGCATACAAGGTGAAGTGATTAGAATTTTGCCTTCTTCTTTTCGTTTAATGATTTTGACAATCATATGTGTATATTTAAGAGTTTCGCACCAATCGCTATTTTTAAGCAGAAGGTTGTGAATCGTAGAGATTAATTATACTGTTGAACTTTTTATGGGTTGCTGGATGTTGTGAAGGTTTTATTCAATTTTCAACCTATTAAAATCACTCGAGACGATGTAACCTAGTGATATTGTATTCATCGCATGCTAATGTTTAGCTTGTGAAATGTTTCAATCGCATGCGGAAGCTTATGCTATTAACGTGATTGCCATAAACATTTGAAATACTACCATAAGGATAAATATTCATATTAAGGATAAATTTGAAATCAAATCAATACTTTACACGTTTTGTCAAAATGAATTCGCCAAAACGCGCCCAACGTCTGGAAAATAATCCAGTAATAATAATGGAATCAATTTTGCTTTATGTCGTATTGTTCTCATTTCTCAGCGTTGCTGAGCTTCAAAATATTCGCTTCAAAATAGTTGTTACATTCCTCCAGACACTCAATAAATCATTAGATTAACCTGCAATTCCCTCGATCACGTAAATATCGAACCAGGGATTCTCTTCCACGCAGAATTAAAGCTACTCCTTCGTCTCCCGTATCATCGGTATCGTGACGTGTGCGTCCACAGCTGCCGTCCGTCTCGCTTTTCGCTTCAACCGGTAGTAACATATTTCAAAGAACCACGGTATGACACAGAGCGCCATTACCAGCGTGAGACAGTGGAACGAAATGGTGTAGCTTCCGGTGACGTCACGGATGTAGCCAACAATCGGCCCGATTGCGAAGGTAATGTTTCCCTGCAGGAACATAAACAATCCGTAGCCGGAAGGAAACCTGCAAAAACATACCCAAACACGGAAGAAGAAGATAAGACGACGGGATTCGGCCTGAGGACGGAAGTGTAGCGGAAGGTGGATTCGATGTCGGCATCAATCGATGGAACCCGGTCCGCAGGTGCTTACACCCAACAGTGGTTGAATAAATGGCCGATCGGCTCCAACTATACTTTCTTACCTATCCTGCGACAAATACTCGGAAAACACCAACGGTAGCGGGACGTGGATCCAGGTTCGAAGGAATCCCATGATGGCAGTCACGATGGCCATGCCGTAGAAATCGAAAACGCACAAAAATCCTTCGTTTGAAGCGCGATTTCGAAAGGGAAAATATAGGCGTTATGTTGTGTGTTATGTATTATTAGAAAATGTTACCAGATATATGAATGAAAGGAGGAGAAACATGACTTGATTTGCAACGGCCTGTGGAAGTAGTACCGTGTTGTTTGTAAAATTCATTTCGGTTTCACTCAAACACAGATAGGTGGCGGATGGATTTTAAATAATTACCAAAACGTGCCACAATCGTGAAGAGGGCTCCGGCTAGGTACACGTAACGGGCCTTAATGTTCAAGCATGTGCTCGAAATGGCCAGGAAGATGCGCGATAGCAGATCCGCTCCGGCACCGATGGCGATGATTAGCGAAACGTCCGCCTGGGGAGAGAAGAAAAAAGAATCGTTATCGTTCGACTGGAGGAAGCAAAAGGAAAAAACAAAAAGGAAATGATAAAAAAAAACAAAAATGATCAGTTTTCCATTTCAACGGCGAAATGTGGCGTCCTTCCGGCGGCCCCTGGCTCGGCTCGAGAGCGAGTATTATTAGTATTCACGACCATGCGTCAACCACCGGCTGCGCTGCGGAGTATAAGGCACAAATCGTGCCCAGGCTAAGGCGGCGAGTCCGAATTTAAATTGCATTTCCGATCAATGCCGCTGGCGCGGGACGGGCCGGGCCCCTAACTACCTTGCTGAACGCCATCATGAAGAGGTACATCGGCTGCAGGGTGAAGAAGGCCAGATCGGAGTAGAGAGCGAACGAGATGCCGAGAACGATGTTGACGTAAATTGGGTCCTTCAGCAGCGTCAGGTCAAGAAAGTCGACTAGAATCTGCCACTTGGTGGCCGGCTCGCTGTCACGTTCCGTGCTATCGCTAACGACGACCGGCCCGGACCAATTGCCCAGCCCCGGTATCGATGACGCCCGCCGGGACGCCCTCAGCTTCTGACCGCGCTGGCATAGGGCCCGCGCCGCGCCCGGTAGCTCCGTCGGGCCGTCTCCGTTTTCGGTGTCCTTCGTGGTGGGCGCCTTCGCCCGTTCGTCCGCGTCCTCCGCATCCGCACGCACCGGAACGCGCCGCATGTGCCACTCGACCGGGTGCATCACGAGCATGGCCACCAGCGTGTGGCTGTTGACCGCCGCCAGCACGGCCATGCACCCCCGGAACCCGAACGCGTCCATCGACCGCTGGATGAAGATGGGATAGAACATGGTGCCAAGCCCGATCAGCGTTTGCGCCACGCTCATCATCACCACCCGCTTCTCCACGAAGTAGGCATTGAACGTCGTGTACGACACCGGAATCATAAGCCCAAAGCCAGCGCCTGGAAAGAGACAGATGCGAATAATTAGACACCTTTCGTGTCCTCGCCCCCGCTGGGGGTGTCTCCGCGTACCTTTAAAGACGGCGAACGAGATGAGCAGCTCGTTGGTCGAGCGCACGAAGACGGTCATCAGGCTGCCGATGATGTAGGACACCGCCCCGATCAGACCCACCGTCCGGCAGGAGGTCTTCTTCATCAGCGTGTTGGTGAACAGGCCGGCGAAGCTGAGCGCACTGAAGAAGCAGCTCGTTATCAGCGCGATGGCACCCGTTTCCTCGCCAAGGCTCGTCAGGAAGTCGCCGAACATTAACCCGAACGAGGGTAGGGATCCCAGCGTGACGACGAACATCATGGCCATCCCGACACCCACCAGCAACCCCCAGCCACCCTCCGGCGGAACTCGCCGGTGCCGCTGTCCAACACTCGCGACCATCTCTCGACACCTTTCTCTCTCTCTCTCTCTCACAGCCACCCGGCACTAATCTCACACACGTCACAAAAGCGGCTGCGTCCTACCGGCTGTGTCCCGATCTCCGGACAGATGCACTGTACCCGTGAGGGAAAGTTTTATCGCCCTTTTATCAACTCGGCCACCCATCGCAGGCCAAGCATCGGGCTGTGGATAGAGGGGGAATGTTACAATCTACTCATTGTCACCATGCTCCAGGTGATCCTTAAAACAACACAGGTGTTGCCGGATGGGCACCAATTGCCTCCTACCGGCGAGCAAACAGTGGGTGGCGGCTACCACCACTCTACTACGCCACTATCGCCGTGTGGGGATTGAAGGATTACGGCTTTACGTGTGTAGGCGCGACCTACCCCTTTGCGAAATGTTTCCTTCACGTTGTGAAGGTCTCTGTCCAGTTGAGCAAAATAGTAGGCGACGGCATGAGTAAAGCTGGCGGCCGATTTATTAGCAAACGTCCCATAATACCTTTCCAATTAATTGAATGTGTACGACAATGAACAATAGATTGAAGCTGACCGAACACATACCAGAACTGTATCCTCCAAAAATATTTCCCAGGGATAAAAGATAACATTTCATTAGCAACAGTTAAAAGGTTACCAAAAAGTAGAACAGTACAATGTAGTGTAGATAACATATGGTAAATCTGGTAAATAATATTTCGAAAACCTAACCTAACAGCTGTTGTTTCTGATGATTCCTTGAATGAGCTTGATTATTGCAATGAGTTTTATTACGATATCAAGGGTCGTTTTATATGTGAGCCTTTTTCAAAAATACCAAAAATCGTAATCCAACGGAAGGGGGCGGAACATTATCGGCCTTTTACCCTGCAACGGTCTAGCCAACGCTTTGGTGCTTCTGGTCGGCTTTGTAAGGGAACGGCGCGTATTGGACCTTGTGGTAGTCTTCGTGCTCCGTCGAGTGATGCTGCGTCGAAAACCTTGCAGTTCCTGCCTGTTGCGGGCGGCTAGTTTGGTGCGCGTGGTCCTCCTGATCACTGCTGTGGGGCTGCTGTTTCGTCCACCGCTAGACCGTTGCTTACGTTGCACCGACCGGAAGCGCATGGTTTCTTCTTCCGCTTTGGAAGACGTTGTCGTCCGCTTCGTGACCGTCTTCTTTTTACCGCCCACGGTGCGCTTGGACTTTCTGGGGCTCGATTTTGCTTTGGTAGGACTCTTCGATGAACGGACAAGAGGTTTACGGTGAGGCGTTGGGGAGTTTGGTACTTTTTCCCCGGAATCTGGATATTGGTCACCAAACGTCCTGGCGCCGATTCCTTCGAAACCCCTGAGAATCGGTGGGTATTTATTCTCAAAAAAGTTTGGGCTGTAAAAATGCGGTTCGCTGATGTTGTCGACTGGTGGTATAACAGTTCCGTTAACTAAATTGCTCGTGTGGTCTATCGGACCTATCGGACCAAATAACACAAATGATGGGGCAGCTGGAAGAAGGTGATGAGTTACTTCAGTGAACCATTTTCACACGCGGCTATTGCAAGACTCACAATTATTTCCGAAGTCGGATTCATTGAATCGGCTGATGACCTCTTTGCTAAAGGCGTACTCCGGCGGATCTAGGTAGTCGATGTCATCCGGGAGATATACGTAGCTTTCTGGAACATCGTTGCCCACAGGTTCTGGAACGTATAGGAAAGAATTGTTCTCATCATCGTACACCATTGGCCCCGAGGCATCTGTCATATCGGTCGTGCTGGTGAAGTTGTCGAAGTTGTGGAAAACCGATTCCACAGAGGACGGCTCAGTAGAGGACTCATCGTTCGGAATAATGCCACCGTCTTGCTCCTTGTCCCCAGACTCTTCCTTCGTCTCTGGTGAGAGAGTGTAAGCCTGCCCCATTTTGACCTGAAATCGGCAGAGAAATGTGTGTACATTTACAACGACTCCTGCGAGTCCTTGACAATTGAACCAACGAACGCTAGTAAGCAGCAGAGCCAGCACTACTCCACAGAGGAAAACCAGGTTCGCCCAACGCTTCATCGTAAACTGCCACGCTAGTAGGCGTTGGTTTGGAATTTGAGAAACTTTGTCCGTTGGCCGGCACTGGCGAATGATGTGATGGGATTTTAATGATTTCAATTTGTAACAGTGAACGCTATTTGCCGGCAAACCAATCATTTATCGCACCGGTACGATCCATCATTAATGGGATTTTTTGATTCTAATCACCTTTTTTGGGTTATCGGTGGCGTACTATGCTGATATAAGTGGATTAAATTTTAATTTACAATTAAATTTTGAAATTTGCTTTATTTTACGTTTCTGTTCCAGCGTTGCAAATTCGGTTGTACACAAACTCGTGTTCCAGCTTGCGTGCAATGTTCTCCACGCGTGCATTAAATCGATTCGGAACGAGAACGCGTGTGTAAAGCGCCTGGAGAGTATGCAATCTGCAGTACTCTCTGCATATATCCACGATATTCTTCTGAAGCCCTAGACCTTGTTGGCAGAAAAATACGCGAAATGATGAAACTATATATGATATTTTGCGCATTGCTGATTCAGGTTCGAGTTTAGGGGATGAAGAAAATTTTTGTATTCTTTTGTTATTCTATTTCCTGCATGTTTTTGCTTCACTGAGCCTGTCTCTTGCGGTAATAAAATGCGAAATGATATACAACTGATCGTGAATGTTGAGAAGTTCGCCCCTCCAGCGGAAGCGTCGCTGAGCAGTTCTTCTGAGTATGTTCTTTATACTTATACTCAATTTTAATGCCTAGCTGCCCGAAACTCGAAATGTCCTGCTTGTTATATGCCGCCTCCTAAAGCAGCGAGATACAGCGCGGCGTTCGCACCCGACGATCAATACATTAAACCCCAGTAACCGTCCGTCCTGCCCACCGGGGAGCTCATTATCAGCGTAATCCGACTTTAATTTACTCTTTGCTCATCTGCGTACTCGCGAAGGAAATTGTGGCCGCCAAAGGCCAGCCACGAGCGTACCAAGGTCCGGTGCAGTTGCAGCGCGTGCAGCGAGCCATGGACACTGAGTGGGAGAGCGGTCTAGTGTGGAGAAGAGCAAGCGGAGCGGGTGTTTATGACAAATAAAGTTACAGCTTTCGCGAGCGTACTACCCCCTCTCCGGTTTCGCGAAGCGGGACGGTGGGGCTGCAGCTAGATTGGGTGGCAAAACGGTCGGTTTGTTTACACACGGGGCGAGCAGCAACGTCCAGCTCTTTTGAATCATTCGCGTCTTTATAGGGCAGACTTGGGGTTGCAAAATGTTGCCGCAGAAGCGCAAGCAAAGCGCACACACAAAAAAAGCTAGGGGGTGGCGAAAATAACGATGCAACGATGGGATGTTGTTCATTCATGGTTCCACTGGGATGCACCCGGTATGCTCCGCGGCAGTGGGTTCGGTCAATAAATTTCCTTCGGTACGCGTGGGATTAATTTAAATAAACCGAAAATGGCCAGCTAAACGATGGCCAGCACAGTTTCTACGCGGCATCGTTTTCGAACCCGTGCTTGGACTGCAGCTCGGACGGTATGCTGTGAATAAATTACGTACAGCCGATCATTGCCTGCATTCCGCTCGTCGGGGATAAAAAAGTGTGATGAATATGATTGCTTTTATTATACATTTGGTAGACGTATCTTAACAGACCGTAAGCTATGATTCTGGAGGGGTATTATTATGACATGCAAACTTAGTATACCATGGAATATATTTATTTCATATACATAGTATCGAAAAACATAATTCATTTCATAAAGAAAAAAAAATCAAACATTCCATAATATTAAGCTGTCATACGGATTTAAAAGATCTTGCGAGCCGCGCTGAAAGCCTCCCTGCCAAAAGGGGTGTGTGGGGACTTTTCCTCGAAACACGATACTGAGTAACGACTTGATCATCCTGGAATGTCCACTTTTTCGCTTCATGTCGTGAAGATTTCTCGTCGCTGATAACATCTGTTGGCAGACATGGAATGGCCATCGATTTTCTGCACTTTCTGGGTAATCATTACGCTTAATTTCAAACTCTTCCGAATGTGTAGGTACTTGCCAATGGCAGGGAACCGCTATCGAGCGGAAGGAAGTGTGGTAAAACATACAATGAAACGTATCGCTTTGATGAAATTATTTGACACCAACGCGGCACCGAAAACAAAAAAAAACTCTGGAATCCCGAACGCCGAGAAGGAGGAACAAGGAAGAAAGTTAGACAAAAATGAAGAAGATCCCAAACGGAACGGCGACGTAATAAATGATTTCACTGGGCAGAATAAATTAACCAGAAGCATGTAATCGATACCCGGACACCGGAAGGCAAAGGGGAGCAGCCGGGAGCCACATTTCGGAATTCGGTGAACCACCGGCGGGAAAGTAGTACGGAAACCGGTATTATTGGCACGGGTTTATGTCACACGGTAAGCGTTCGGCTGCTGATTACAGAGATGATTGCTAGGCAGCACGGGCATGGGCGGATAGTACGAGGGCCACGGCCCGGCCCAGGGTGGGCTGACTGGCGGAACTGGGACGTAGCCGTAGTACGGTCGGAGTGCGTTGTGTACTGCAGTCTGGGCCAGGTTCCCGGGCGCATTGTAGACGACCGGTGGCATCGTCACTGTAATCCACGTCGGTTCCACAATGTGCGACTTCGAGGAAAGGGGCGCCTGTTGGACGAAAGGATCGGCCGGCTGGTTGTGCGTGTATCCGTTGGTGGAACTTTCGTAGTACTGATCCTGCAGATGCTGTGAACGAAAGGAGCGAATGGGTCCCGAACATTGGCGGTGTCTATTGACCAGTCTTACCACAGTCGGTGCACTAAGGGCAGCCGGTAGCAGCATGGCAGCAACCCACAAAACGGACAAACAAATCATTCTGAGGCCACCCGGTATCTCCTCTCTCTGCTAGTGGCTGATCGCTACTGAACCGCAGGACGCTAACCGATGGGCGAATCGGTTGCGAATTGCGTCTGCGAATATAGTTTCTGCTCTCCCTCTATCTCTCTGTCGCGGTGATGATCGATCTGGGGCAAGGTTGGAAAAGCTTATCAGCGAAGCAGGCGCATAACATTCGTACGCCAGACGATCCGGTTGAGGTTGTGCATCTCTGCCCTTTCCCTACATTCCTGTCACATGCATGATGATGTTGTAATCATGTGTTTTTTTTCTTCCTTCAGTTGATAGAATGTAACACTTTGCAACTTTGAAGTTCATGACGTTCAGTTTCATGAAGTTTCATGAAGGCGCAAATCATTCCTTTACAGGTATCAATTGTAGAACATTGTGTCTGTTTATGCCAGTTCAATGAATTGATTATTGGTAGTCAGTTATTTGAAACAAACATTTACGCGTTTGCTAGACATTTCTACAAGGATGCAAGGATACTAAAATAAGATTGTCACATGCTAGATGATTTCTCTAAAGCGATATTAACGAGTTTCGTAGAAGAAAAAAAAACAGCCCCTGGCGCCGTAAGTTTCCAAGCTGATCCCATTCGACTAATCCTGTAAGGACTGTAAATCACCCGGAGCATATTGCAGCACAACTCCCTCGGCTCATTACTCAATCATCCGTCGGGAGAAGGAGCCCAGCAACAAATGAATGGAAGGAGTACGCGACTCCCGTGACTCCCAGAGTACTTGAATCAAATGTGCTCAAAACGTATTAAACTCCGACCGATAGCCTCCCCAGAGGGTGCGCCCGGCTGCTGCTACACGCCAAATATGTGTCTCAGACGTTATTTCCGACAGCGCCGGTTCCACCACATGGTTGGTGTATTCGTCTCGCGAGAGATGACGACGACGCCGTGCAGCATTGGCCGTGTCGACATAAAATCATGTTTTCATGCATCGGAAGTCACAACAAACGGCACGGACAGTTCCGTGTGCCGGAGTGTGCCACTTTGGGGGCCACGGCGCGCTCTCGTTTGTTGGCGCAGTTTACGAGATGTGGAAGCCGAGCCGGGTTTTATGTGGTCCGTGTTTTGTGTACCGTATGCGGGGGCCGCCTCAAAGGAGCACCAAGAGGCACCAAGGAGGTGCCAGCCTTCAGACAGCTCGTCCCTTTGCTGTCATGCCATTTCGTAAGCCGATGGATG
>JAOEFI010000003.1:19770132-19792658 GCA_034621735.1 Anopheles plumbeus
CAAGAGGCACCAAGGAGGTGCCAGCCTTCAGACAGCTCGTCCCTTTGCTGTCATGCCATTTCGTAAGCCGATGGATGCGAAGCGTCGAGCGAGGCAAGAGGCAGGTATCGAGCTTCTGGGAGGTGGGCGGAGGGTAAGAAACTCTCAAAAATATATCCCAGTTCCGGAGCGCCGGAAAAGTACGTGCGGAGTAGTACAGTTCCCGAAAAAAAAAACAAAAAAAAAATGAATAAATAAAACGGAAATGTTTGTAACCAGACGGGACTGGTTGGGGTCCCGAAACTTACCAGAAAGAAGTCTCCAAGTTTTCCCTATCCTCGGTAGTATTTGCATATTTGTGACTTTTGAATATCACACGACGTACGCATTCCCATTGCTTGGAAAACGAGGAAAATGTATGAAACGGATAAAATTATGCCCAAAACTTACAAACGACAATCTGCACCCTTCCTGGACACCCCCGGCAGGATCACGTGGGCGACAGGTGGGTGGGGACAGGGAAAAGTGAGAAATTTGTAAAATCGTTTACCGGCCACCGAGTGTGCGGTTGAGAAGGTAGGACTGTCGCCCTATCCTTGGTGGGAAGGAGCTGTTTCCTTTTTTCTGATCCGCTATTCAAGGACATAACTGTTTTTTTACATTATAGTATCCTTCAGCTTAAATTCGCTGGTTTTCTTATTTTATGGCCTTACGATGGCAGTTGCGAAGTGCTTCTTTTTGTACAAGCCTACTTAAAGCATGATTAGGAAAATATGGTTTTGTACCAAGTGCTTTAAAGAAAGGGGATAGAAGCATATTCTTATCATTTGCTGTACTCTCTCGGAACTAGATGCCATTTAACCGACACACGTAGAAGATTAATTCATTAGTTTAGGAAACTAGTTGAACACATTTCCATAATGTAGCTTGTTGCATCCAGTGCCTCATAACTTTGACAAACAAATGTTGTTCCTCGGTTCACAGACCAAAAAGCATAAACTACTGATCATGATTCCATTACGTAGAGTAAAAGGCCATTTTCCATTCTTCGAATACGAAAATCGTTCCATCGAAGAATCTAAGGTTCATTGCTTTCGAAAGAATGCTTTATATTGCTACCATAGTCATGATTGAATTTTACAACCTAAAACATTCCTCCCTGCGGGATGGTTTTCCTTTTCTTCTTCTGCCACACTACAGAACAAGATTTCAATCATAAACCCCAACCCATTTCCCATTCCCGTTCCGAGCGGGTTCGATTCGCGAGCGTTTCAGGAAAATAAAATAAATGACACTACAGCCATAAACACTTTTACAACCCGGCGGGGTCTCGGGAGTGCACCGGAGGACGGGGAAGGCGAAGGGACGAACAAAAAAATTCAACCACCAACAGAACAGGCAAGGCATCGGCACGTTGCTCAAAATCATTTAAATTAACAACCAGAAGTCAGCGGTGTCCTCCGGCAGGACAATCGGAGCCAGCCCGAGAAGCTAGCCCGTGTAGGCTTTGCACAATTAAAAAATAAATATTCCTCCCGGGGCAAGAAGGCATCACCCCCAACCCCTCCCCGGAATCCTCCTGCCCCAGCCACGGCCCCATGTGAACGTCGATGGGGCAAGTGCGCTGGTGATTATTTACCACCTTCCCATATTGGCCAACCTTCCCGTTAGTGCTTTTTTGGCTGGCGGGCGGGTGGGAAGGTGGGGGCGAGAAAGGGGCGCAAAATTGGTTGGCTCCATCTAAAAGGGCCCCTGCGTGGCATTGATTGCGCAACAAGTCGGGCCGCCGGGCGTGGGTTCGCTTTATTGCTTCCGTCTTGGAAGGGAAAACTTGGCGGTAGGCTGTGGCTGTGGCTTTCGCGATGGTTTCGGAAATTTATAAATTGTTGACTGAAGGTAAATACATCCGTGCCAACCTTCCTCCCACCGCCCGTCCGTCCGAAGGATGAAAGATCGTAAAACATAACGACTGTGAAATTGGCCGATAATTAACGACTCGGTCGTGCCATAAGACGCTCAGCACATTCATAACCCTCCCCCCATGCACTCGACAGCTGCCGTTGCCAAAAGGAAAAAACAAAATCAAAAGAAACTTTGACCGTTTAGCCGTGTGTTTGTTGTTGTCGTTTTGCTTTCCAGCCTCCTATTGGTTATGATTAACAAGACGGACGAACGGCAGCAGCGCGAAAAGAAGCCATTTGTAGCCTAAACGGACCATTTTTGGGGTGACATTGGACAAATTGGTCATTGGACCTTGGAAAATGCGAGAGGGAGTGAGAGAGAGCGAGAGTTCCTCCTATTCAATAATTCGCAGGATAACTACTTTTTTAAAGGAAATTGGATACATTTCCACCCTTTCCGCAAGCTGACGATATCGGGCCAGTTCTTTTGGTAGCGGTCGGCGTGAGGAAGAAGTAAAAATTAGCCTCTTCACTGCGGGGATCCTTAGAATGCAAACCTCCCGCGGTTTAGTCCGGCAGCGAGCCATCATTTCTTTGTTGCTGCTTACAGGATTTTCGGATGTTTTGTTTTCCTATCTTCCGCGCTGGCGAATATCGCAGAGGATATCGCACCAAACGTCCTGCCAGTCGCGCACCAGGGACCGATGGGAACAGGAAGTGCAGCTCCGTTCGAGTGCCTGAGTTTCTGAAATTGCACTTTAATTGGTTTGTCTGCCGAGGCTCCGAACGATCGAGCGTTAATGTTTCTACCATCAACACGAGGATCGTTACGCTTCGTACCGGTTCGTATTGGCGATTGTCAGCGAGAGAACTTCTCGCCCGTTCATTGCGGCCAATTAGTCGAACACATGTCGGCAATGAATTTCACACCATTTTCCCGCGCCTATCTTGCCGTGGTTAGTTGAACGATGGAATTCGGAAACCCCGTTCGAATGATCGTCCCATCAACACCGACCGGTACAACGCGCACGTTGACAGTAGGGCAACGGAACGAGACTGGCTTAAGATTTGCATTCACTGGCCGCCGGTTCATCGGTTTATCGAACGAAAATGGTCGATTTGTGGAGACGAACGAGAAACCCCGCTCACTGACCTCCTTACTGGCCACGGTACTGCTACGGCCCATCGTTTGTTCCGTCGGCCGTTTCTTTTACGCCAAGTTCCGAACACGCACCACCCGCTGGGTGACAAGTTTTACTGCGTAACCGATTCATCCCACAACGCAGGACATCGCAGGACATTAAAAAATAATTAAACGAAGGCGTTCTCCGTGGCGCAGGCCGTCGCATTCCAAGGGGTTGCTATAAAAGTTTACAAAAGGAAACCTAGACCTGTTGATTTCTTGTTGATCTCGGGCATCTCGGGACGGCGTTGGGTCGTCGGGCGACCACGATTGCGCGCGGGGGCGAAGGAACGACCAATCGTGGAGTTCACTTCCATAAATCATGTGGCAGAATGTCACGGTGCGCCAGGCGGTTCCTGTGGATCGAACGTATCGGCTCGTGACGAATACCACAATGCGCTCGTCAGTTCGATATTGATTGCCATAAAACGCCCCATCGGTCACCGACACTCCGGCCGGACCCGAAACACGATCATCTTCGTGGGAGAAATTTTTGGCAGTTAAAACCGATGCTGTCACCCTCTCCAGCGATCCTTAGTTCGCGTGTGTGTGAGTATGTGTGGACAACGTGTTTCTTTTTTTCCTTTTTTTTGGGCAGCAGTGTTTTTACCCGAGCAACATAATGCGCATGTTTTGTCGATGGTGGGCCCGGGTTGGTTTTTTATGGCCCTTCTCACGTCAACGCTTTGGCCGGCCGATGGAGATGGTTCATCCAGTTTGATTTTACGATACGCTGCACACTATAAATAAAAATCAACCGTTGATAACCGTGCGGCCGTGCAGCAACACGACATCGTTAAAGATGATTAATTGGTCGAAAGGTTGGCCGGCTTTCGTAGGCCAGTTCCTTCGCGCCGTGTCTGCCAGATGTTGATCCACTGGCACCGTCCCCGATGGTGCCGTGTTTGGGTGATGGACTTTTTGGCGCAACATCCTGCTATGCTGCCAAAGGAAAAGTTGTCTTCCTCGTTTTGCATAAATCAACCAATAATTTCCGAACGGCCTTTTTATTAAACTCAATATGAAAGTGCATTAAGTTAGCCAATCATAAACTACTAAAGTTCAACAACGCTCATTTAAATAAACAGCGAACTGCGTAGTCGGGAAGATCGTATCTGCCCATCCCCTGTGATCTGGGGGTGTGTGCATCCGCTTCGTTATAACTGTGGATTTAAATCGCCCTCGAACAAGGTTCAATTGTTTTACGATCTAGTGGCCCATGCACAATCGGGCGGCGCATGGATGAACAGATTCGATGGGGTTAAATGTGAATGTTGTTGGCGCTTCCCACAGCCGCCGGCGTGGTGCGAGTGTGGGAAAAATGAATGCTGCCGAAAGGACGACTCGAGTGGAATGCACTGGCCGATCCTCATCACCTTCTTCTACTACTCTTCCTCTCAATGCCCAATAGTGCTAATGGTAATGAAATGCGTGTAATTAAATTTAATAATCCATTCACCGACCGCAGCCATCATCATATTTGTACATTATTTTCGACTGGCTGGACACTCGTGGGTGAGCATTGCAGTATGTGGATGTGTATTTGTACCTCGCTGAAAGGTGCACAGGACGATGCACCGATGGCTGGGGGCAACGGAAGAGATCCCGGCGGCAGGCAAAGAATGGAGAAAATGGTGAAAATTATTCGATGAACTCCTGCCGGTAAAGGGTCAGGTAAGGGTCAGAAGCGAAGGGATGCACCACACTGGACATCTCACAGGCTGGGGTGGGGAAGCCTCAAAACATTGGTCAACTTTTCTAGCACTATCGTGCGGTTGCATGTTGGTCGATTTAATCCCGAACCGTCCCCGGGTCCCATCGCTGTTCCCGCCGCCCATCGACCCTTCGGAACCCTTCGATGGTGGAATTTCCAGGAAACAAGCCGAGCGGGTGTGGTGGCAATTGCGGCCGGGTGGCGATTTATCACAAATACATGGCACCGGAATTAATTGTAGCAAACCATTGGCGGGTGCATTGTTTGGCCCACTTGAAGATGAATTGCCGACGCGCCAAAAGTGTGCGCCACTGTTTGGACGTGTGACCACAACGCATAACGCGTAGGGCATCGGGACGAAACATTCTGTCGAGTTGATTGAAGCTCGACTCATTTAATTGCCAATCTGGCATACCATCACTGGCAGGGATTTGCTGCGTTACTGCACTGAACATATTTGCATGCTCAACGATAAAATTACAACGAATGTAGGCATACATTTTCCGTTTACAAAATTAGGCTTTCTTTTCCCGATTGTTTCAAACCCTCTACTGTCATCCTTCCAGACTGCGCCAAAACGAGCCACGCATCGCTTCAAGCCCACTATTTCAAGAAAGAAAACGAGTCTCTCAACAAACATCTGGACATGTGTGTACGTAACCCTACACCAAGCCAAAGCCAAACGAGCCTCTAATGCTGAGTGTGTTCCATCCTATTAGACACTACAAAATTGTTAGCCGAGCTCATAAATTAGACACTTTTGTCTTCTGCCAACTCCTTACGCATGGATAAATCGTTTGGCTCCTTTTTTCTCAGACTCCATGGCTTACTGTGACAAAACAATGAAACGCGAGAAGACTCACTGTTACAACGTCACTACATTTCAGATTTATTGCACTTCGGCAGGAATATATAAGAGGTACTGCAATTCTACATTATATTTTGGGAAAACTAAAGAACTAAACTGTATAACTAAAGATCCAATTACTTCAGAACCAAAATATGGGGAATAGTTGTTATAAACGGCAATAGAATTAAATATTATTGTTGACCGATTAGGTGGCGAAACTAAAGAGTCATAGTTGGACAGAAGACATTAGGTGGCGTTTAGCGGCTTTGGTTAATCTTTTGGGTTGAAAGATTCGGAAGCGGGACGCTGCCAACACTGTTGAGGGCCGAGATTTGGTGGAAAACTGTGCGGCGATTGGTTACGGTTTCCGTTTGTTTACGGCTTTTCAATGGGCTCGGCGGAGCAATCCACAACGAGATCGCTCCGGAGACCCATTTCAAACCCATTCAAGTGGAACACGGCTCCGTAAAACCCAAATCCGGGAAATTGGTTTGTGATTTGTGGTGGTAATTAATCTTTGTTTCTCGGTCCTTCGGGTGTGCCGCCCAGGCCTGCTTCTGCAAAATGTGCCCAGCATTCTCACAGTCGGTTTTCAGATTTTCTGGCCACAGCCGCCGCCGTCGCCGCCGATGCGCTTCTCGGAACGTAGAAGTCTGGAAGTTCGAGGCCCTGTCTGGTGGAGAAAACAGGATTCCGAACAGGGTTGCGAGGGCGGGCCCGATGACGGTAGTGGTAGTGCTAGTTGAACCAAATGCTTATCCGGGGTGTCGAAACGATGATATTTTATGGTAATTTTTCTGCCCGCTCATGATGACAGGGAAGGCGTGAATTGGCTCAAATTACAAGCCTCTCACCAGCCCCGGTCCCAGAGGGTGTTGGCCGGCGCACGAACAATCTGGCCATATGATCTTGTTCGAGCACCCGCCGACCAGGAACGCTCGAAGGAGCGAAACATCGATCCGCCGCTTGTCTCGGAATTTGGGCCCCGAAACGGAATCTGGTGACTTCGACGAATGGAAGCGACACATGTGATACTTCTGCTTCCGTCGGCGGTTTGGGTTGCTGTGGCCCGGGGAAGACGGATGGAGGCCCAAGGAAACGGCCCGAAGTGTAGTTCCGACCATATGATTTTAATGATGACAGGATGGAGTTTTTGGAACCCCGTATTTAGTCAAGCTAGTTTGAATGTTCTCTAACATTCTAATTCTTTTTTCGTGAGTCGTTCGTAGATTTTTTTTTTAAAGAAATTTAAGCCATTGCGAGTCTTCTTGTTGTGTATAAAATGTACCTTATAATGAAATGAAATTTGTTTTTACTTTATAATCCACTTCCTCCTTTATGGAACCACTATTTGATTTGACAAACGCACACCTGATAGATAACACAAATACAAACAACATTAATACGTACGCTATGACCCACACAAAATCGAAACAACTTCATCTAGGCGCGTTTGGTAATGGTAGGTGTGTAGGGAGATAAATCATGGATTGTCGATGCTGTATGAAACTACGCGCCGTTCGACGAACCAAACGCCCACTATAAGTGTCAGCACCATGCGCAGAACTGGCGCTGCGAGAAGCGAAGCGATAAATTGCAGACAACATCTTTAAAAAGGTTGATCAAAGTTAGCCCCGGATGGTGGTCCTGGTGCTTGGCGCTTGGCGTGGCGTGTCGTTCGCTGGGCTAGTCCTCAAATCGCTCCACGTCCACGTACGTTAGTTGCGACTGTGCTGTGGTTTGCTCTCGGTGGTCGGTGGAAGAAAAAAAACATGAAGATGTATACGCGAAATCCTTCTGCGAACAAGCGCGCTTCAATGTCCCGCATATTGACGCCGGGCCTGGTGCTCGGGTCGTCGAGCGTGCCAGCCGTCGATAAGCCCTTGCCATCGTTCGGTGGAATCGCATGGCCAATTTCAAACCGCTTTGCTTCACTCTCGGTCGAACGAGGGCAGGGCGAAGGGCAGAGGACCGGCGTCCGATGTGGCACGTAAAATTAGCGGAAGATCAAAGGAGTTCTTAGCCAGTTGTCAGGGTTGTTGTGTCTCGTGCCATGTCCACCGTATCCTGCCCCCACCGCTCGCCTGTATCGCCTCGCCTTGTGAGCGATCTTCTGGACGACAAACCATATACCCTGCAATAGATGGGGGTAGAGCGAATGCTTCGAAACGAAGGGTAAATATCGCGAATTGAGGAGAATAAAAACCACCCATTAAACTAGGACTAGGGTGACCCGAAGGATACATCGGTCCGTCATCGATCCGTTCATCAGCGAGTATGTCGATAGCACAAGTTTCGAGTGGTTTGTTTTATCTATATTTTTTCTTGCTAAGAATGAAGGATATCAATTTCGAGCTCACATGCTGAGCTTCCAATGAAAAGGATATGCGGTGACACATTCCGAATCTCGCCAACGTTTTCATACAAGGAGATGGCATCATTTGTTTAAGTGAAAGGATTAGATAAATCTGATTATGTGCTTTAATTAAATTTTTAAATTTTTATTCTTAAACCGACAACAAAGGATTCGCAAATAAAAAAATGAACCACAATTGCTTTCCACGGCGCGCCGACAGATAACGTTTTATTTTTTCAGAACCTACGAAAGCAACGCGCACCAACTACCTCCTTGGATTGTCCTCATGCGTCCTCTTTCCGATCAGATTATATCCTTACCGACAGGCGTGATTTGGAGCGCACTTCGGCGAGGTCAGGCGAGACAATTTGGAGGAAATTCTGCTTTGTTTCCGCCCTGATTGAAACAGTGAGATCTACACAAGAACTGGGAAAGCACAAAGCAATAGAAAAACATAAACGAACCCCGGAAAAGCAAACAGCAAATTTTCTGCCAAATTGGGGCTCATATACCGTCGAGGGAAAGGCTACCGGCATTTTGTAGTTGGAGTTTAGAGTTGAACTAGAGGAATGCTCCTGCGAGGCTGCTTGCTTTAGTTCTTCGCCTTTCTTCGGCGCTTGGAGTGTTCATTTTTGTGTCAAGCATCAAAGAATTCCAGCAGAAGTGATTCGTTTTCTTTTTTGCGTCCTGCCCCCCCAGTGGCACCGGTCTGGCCTTTTTTTTTTGTAAATCAGGTGTATAGAGATCTTCGGTGCTGAAAATCGTTTCTATATCCTTTGGTTCTTTTGGTTTTTATTTTTAAGAGACGATCCTTAGGGTTTAATGAAAAAAGCACCGTCCTGTTTTCTGTCGTTGCCGTTCTCTCCTATCTTTTATCAACAGAATTGGAGTTTCCGCCTGAAGCTTCGCAGATTGAGCAAACGAAGGAAAATCGAGCCGTTATGCATGCATTCGAAAATGGAATTGTTATCTTGGAAAGTGATTTGAATTGTTCAAATATTATTTCTTGGCCTGTTTATTAATGGACCGTAAACACCATCAAAACGGTTTATTTATTTCGGCGAGCGGTGTCGTGATACGTTTGTTTCCTTTCTAGTTATTATTTATATTTAGTAGCTTGTGATTTATTGCCCTTAAAAACTAACACTTCGATCAACATATGTTCTAAAGATTTTATTCACCGTGTATCGATATTTTATTTTATTTTACACGTAACATCCCGGCCTATATGGAATTGTCATGTCGAATGTGTTTGGTTTTTCATGTTTTCTTCTTTCGCACACTCGAGCGATGACCTCGCTAGAAAAGGAATTATTGAGAAAAAAGACAAAACTTCATTTGAAATATGACTTTCTGATAAACATCATCGAGTAGCAAATCTTACTATGGAGCGATCGCAAAATTGGTGGCATCGCGAAAAGAGTCCGATCGGACAGGATTTATTACTGTCGATAGGAAATGATTAGATAGCAATAGCTTTTAATTTCATGTCTTACACTCTCGAACACAGACTCTTCTGGGAGAACCTGAAACTCCATTCTAAAGAGTATTTCCCCGTCGTAATCTGAAGAAGCAGCACCGATTACAAACCACTTTCGCCATTGTCACACGAATGTGTTGTGTGGTTAATTTTATGATCGAAGAAAAGTAATTTTGAAGTTGAATTACTTTTCGTACTTTTAAAATACTTGCCGAGGGCGTTGGCGTTGGGCCTCCTGGCCAGGGCATAGTTTTGCTCAAATGGTTCGTTATGATTTCAACATACCGTTTCTTAGTATAGCTGGAAACTTTCCTGAATTCCTGTCCTCAGGAACGGAAAATCGCCCAGCGCATCCGATGGGACCGAAGAATTGTTATCAACTTCGGGCAGAACTGAAAAAATCTTCTGTCTTCTACCCGACAAATGATAAACGAAAACTTTCGCACGCGAGAAAAAAAAATTTCCGCCCGGTGTGAAGGTGAGAGAAAACTGAGCGATAAGAAAAGCAAACTATCATGAATAAAAAAAAACGGTACGTGAACAGAAAACTGGTGGAAAAAGAGCGATCGTGCGGGGCTGCGAGGAAAACACGGGCGAAATAAAAACACGCAATAACAAAAGCGGCCATCAGCCGTGGCCCATCCCCCCCCGGGGCCACCGACAGATTTGAAAAACTTTCGCGAAACAGTGATTTGTACTTTAACGATCTGAACCTCTTTGCCGTTTCGGTGGTGTTCCGGACGGTTCCGTGAAGCGCGGCCAAATTGAACCAATAACCGACGGTGTGGCATGAGTTATGATAATTGGAAGGCAACCTGCTGCAACTCCGGTGCGCCGAGGAGGTTCATTTCCTTTCCTTTCTTTTCTCCAAGAAACTCCCGAATTTTTATTTTCTCGCTGTTATGAACTTTTGAATGTTAAAGTTTTCGGTGCCAGCCCGTAAAACAGGCTATCGTTAGGCAGGAGGTAAGGTTTACAAACCGGGACCCCCAAAAACGGACCTCCAGAGCAGTTGGCGGCAACTGTTGGCCGGGCCTTAAAATAATAAAAAGTAGTCATTTCTGATGCTCTCGAACCGCTGCAAGAAAGAAGAGCAGGTCCTCGACAAAAAACTGACCAAAGCGAGTGACATGTTTTGAGGCACGCTGGGCTCCTCATGGGCAACTTTCTGCAACTAATCTAATTTGGAGTTTTTCATCCGTTCATGAATTATTCAATCTTCACTTCGGTGGCTTCGGTCGCTTGATTGACCACGACGTCGAAGACGACTGCAAGTGACGGGTTCACCTTTTTTCGGGATGGCATATTTTTGTTTCTACTTCATTTCTTCCGACGGCCAACGACCGTCTTCTCTCAGCTGGGCCTGTCTCGAACTCGAACTGGACGCGGGGACCAGTGTGTGGACATGCGAACTTATTTGTTCTGTTGCCACATTAAACACACATCGAGAAGTGTTCGCGTTCACCTGTCGTCGACGTTTGGCGGACCGGGAACGGAGATTTGGGACCGAACAGGGTTTCCGGGAATCAGGTTTTCCCAAAACAGCGGAGGGAGAGCTATAGTTTCCCACTGTTCCTAGAACTGAGTGGTCCGGTTGCTTGGATCAAATAAACAACGTAACAAAAACCCCAGAAAGGAGTCATAATAATAAATTTGAGCTTCGCCCGCATTTTCTCGTTTGTATTTCCGCTCCTAATTGACTACAGCGTTCCAACAACTAATATGGCTTCCAGCATCCAGATGCACCGCCGAACCAAATTACGGGCAAAGGTCATCAATTGTGTCTCTGTCCGTTCCGGCCGGAATACTACAAATTGTAACAGTTGTTTTCGCAAAGAGTTTCATTAGTCTGCATAATGCAACAAGCAGTGTTATTAAATATTTTATGACTCATTTAAGAAGAACCATCATCCCCGGGGCACCCACTCTCGGGTGTGTCTTCCATTGCAAGGCCAAAGATGGGCATCAAAATGGCTTGCCTTCCGGCGAGGATATATGGTCCTTCTCCTGCAGAGGGAGGCGGCTGCTTTTCCGCCTGTTCATTTAACTCGGGCAAAGTTCATTGATAACTATTTTCGTAACAGGGCGAACGTTCCTCCTTCCGAAAGGTGTGAAGGGCCTACTCCCGGGGGAATCATTCCCGTTCCCGTGCGCACCATAGGAGGCGTAGCGGGCCACGCAACATAAGATCCGGAGTCCTTTGCCCCGGAAAAACCGACGGTTTCAAACAGGACCGGTGTTGATAAATGGCGCCGGGTCGCCTGGAAGCTTAATCGGAGGGCAAGTTGGTTCCTACTTTTTTAATATTTGATGATGAAACTCGTCTATGCTCGGTCGTCTTTCTTCCGCAAGGGCGGAAAGATTTACGAGATTTTTGCCACCTCGACGGTTGGGAAACGGGGGCTTCTCGCTATATGGCAATCGAATACATACGCAATACGAACATCCTTTTATACGCACTTCTGCTTGAGACGGATGAGAGAAGAAAGGAAGCAAAACAACCGTAGAATGGAATACTCTTGTGAGTAATTTGGGATAAATTGGAGAAGAAAATGGGGTGTTTGGTTTGGCCACTTCGGCAACGCAACATCAAAATGTGAATGGAGCAAGGCCGGGAAAATCAACTTATAAAAGAAAGAATATCGGAAGCGGCAATACGGTGCAAGTGGAATGCGGGAGGAAGAGTCCGGTGTAGGATATTTCGTCAAAGTAATTCAATTTTCCGGCCCAGGAAGTGCTACACACTTTACGCTCGAGATGGAGAAAGTGTTCTAACAAATAATTTTGCGCACGACACGAATTCTTTTGATGGCGTTGAAGTCTCCAAAGAGCCATTTGTCCTCCAAATCATTTGGGATGCCACCTTCGAACTCGAGCAGCTATGTCGCACTCTTTCCTTCTTTTTCGTCGGAAAAGGATGTTTTTATAAAGTTTCTTTTAGTTTATTATTTTCGGAAGAAAATTTTCCAAACTTCTCATAAATGATTTCTTGATTCTTGAACTTTCAATTGTTTACAATGAAGCAAATCGTTCCGACGCGTACCGGCCGTTTGTTTTCTTGTTCATGGTTCGTGGAATAAATCAACCTATGCAAAGTATCCTTGCAAACGAAAGATTGGGTTTCGGTTCAACGGGCCAGAAGGAAAGTCCAGCTAGCCTCAGCCATACGCTTCACTAGAGTACCAGATGTAGCAGATGATGACGGTCACGCTGATGACCTCGACGGAAGCGCACATCCTCTGGAAGCTGGACAGCTCCCTCCGTCGGAGTCGACCGCTTAGTCGTAGACTAAACACGCAGAGAGAGAGAACACATGGCTGAATCCGGCAGACGAATGCCGGACAGTAAAATACGGGATATTTTTGCATTATTAGTCCAAACCAACATGTGCCACTCGCCCACAAAGGGTCTCGGATTTCGTTTTTTCAGCTCAGATGGGACAACAATGTTGTTGTCATATCAGATAGAGAGAGAGAGAGAAACGGCCGAAAGTAAAGTCCGAAAACTAATGACGAACAACGACGGAATATAGGAAAATAAGGACTTCGGTCAACTCCTGTTGGTTGTTGTTTATGTTCGGTTCGGGTCCTTCTTTCCCCGCTTGCCGCGGCGCGCGTTTGACAACCGTTTGTCCCTCACAACAGCGCCCTGAAGGGCAAGGATAATGTTCAGCACCGTACAAGGGACATTGAATAGGATTCACAGAAAAAAAAGGTCGGTGGGTCTGGTTTAATCCCATTCTTGAAATATTTATCGATTTGGCCGCAAAACGCAAACCATCTTTCAAAACAATCGGTCAGGGTACGGACGGGCGGACAGGCGGACGGTGTCGGAACGCGTTAATGTCTCCAACTCACACCGTCGCCTGATGGACGGTTGGTCAATAAATAAGCCAAACGGTGCGACATACGCATATGCGCACATAATTCCCACCATATGGCAGCGCATAATCGAAGAGATTAACACCGAACATCGTCTGCGTCCCCGTGTGGACAGAGAGGGCACAAGGGTGCGAAGAGCTGTGAATCTATTAGCCGTCGTATTAATGCGCGCGGAACATTTTTGGTGCCTCGGAACGGATCCGGCGACCCGTCGACGTATAATCGATTTATTAACACCACCGAAGGAGCAGCAGCAACATTGCAGGGCGGCTGCAAATGCTAATAATAATATTTTTGCACCTAATTGATCATAATTGCGCACCAAGTGTCGTCTGGTGGCCGGGACCGGCCGGTTCGAGGGTAAGTGACAAATTAGATGCAACAACAGTAGCCAAATCCCTGTCGGTCATTTAGCCGGCAGGATTAATATTTAATTTGAAAGGGGAAACTAATGAAATTCAGCGACGAACAATCGCCAAATAATAGGATTAGGCCGGTTGTTTATGCTAGAACAATGCCCTATGAATACAGATATTATGCAGCTCGGTTTGATGGCGTCACTTTTTGACCTGCACAAGTAGAATGGCCTAGAGATCCTTCCGAATGATATCGTCGAAGAAATGGAACCAGATTTTGTGTGAACAAATTTCGAAGAAGATGAAATTCCACTCCGTGATAACATTGTTTTTCTACGGCGTAACGTTATTTGGCTTTAGCATGAGCGTAATCGATCTGCAGTCTATCGATAAATCATCCACTTCGATCGATGTTCGAAGAAATAAGAAATGGGCCACATTCAGTCTCTGTCCAAATGGAAAGGACCTACCACAGTCCAACCGTATTAAAAACCCTTGTTGAAAATGTATTTCGAATTAAAACGTACAACGTTCTTATCGATACTTCATGTCGTCGTTCAATTCACTCGCCTTTTGAGCTCAAATTCCGCTTGTTTACAATCTGGACATTTTACTGACATCTAGAACGGTGTAAGCCCTCTCAGAAATCGTCCATGTTTTTGACATTTTCCCGAACGTGGTGACGGTGCTTCCCATCCTTTCCCATCCACGTCCACGGTAGGTTCACGCATGCCTTTCTGGCCATCGACAGGCCCCCAAGCCTGCGTTGGAAGGATGATTGATCTAGGAAGCAAGAAGAAGAAGAAAATAAGCAAGAAGAGAAAAAAAACCCATACACACCGGCGCCACATTGGAACGTTGTCATCGTCGCTAAACCCACCGTTGTCCCTTTTTTTAAGAACGATGGGGTTTTTTTCTTCCTTCGTTTGTCTCGTGAAAGGAAAAGGAAAAGTAGAACCGGAATACCCGAAAGGATTTTCCCAAACGCAGCAGTACGGTGCGTCGCTGTTTAATCGATCATCCCTTCCCTCAAACCTTCCCCGACGGCGACGAGTGGCGAAGGGCCACAAATCCTCTTATAAGCGCACTTTTAAATAGTGGAAAGAAGGAACTGGAAACAGCCCCTTCGGCGTAAGGAGCTAAAATGTTTGCCGTTCGAGATGCGACGCATGTTGGACGATGGAAGCAGCACGTTCGGCAGTAGGGCGAGGGGCTGGACAGGATGCATAGAATGTCGCAAGCCGTTCGGGGACAAGCTGACAGCTAGATAGATCCCGAGTGCAAAACCGTAATTGTTACGCTTAGCCGAGCCTGACTAAGTCCGACCGGAAGTCAAGAACCGATGCAAAATGAATGACAAAGGAACGGAAATGAAAACTGCACGCAGAAGCAAGATCAAATTCTTTCTTCTTCTTCTGATATTCCATATCAGTGAAACGTGTCGGTGGAAAGTGGTTACTTGGCGTGTCGTTCGATAAGACTATATGGAAAATTTCAATTGACCAGTTGCAATCATATCGTGCGTTCATTTAAACTTGTCATAGCCTGTCAGTAATTCCGTTCTATAAGCTTCTTTTTAATTTTGTACCAACGTTGATGTTAAAAAAAACGGTAGCCCACAAATTGAAGCACCTTTCGCATGACTAATCGGTTGCCATGCTTGAAAGGCTTTTCATTTCTCATTCAATAGCAAAGCAGCTCACACGTAGCACGCCGGCTCGTGTATTTAAAATAAAAATAGGCTGCCAATAAACGGCAACAACGGCCGTGCGTACCGGCCGGCGTGCTCCCGCTGGAAGTGATTTTCATTTCGGCAAACGAAGCTCTTGTCGCTTTTCTTCGCGCGTCGCATAAATTCACTTAGATCTCATCCAATTTGAATTTATGTTCGAAACGGCTGATGTACCCCCGGCGCGCACCGTACCATACATTATTCTTACTTTCCATCACTTTTCATTCCCTTACCGCAATTTTCCTTCACGCGAAACTGTTGCCCGCTGAAGCTTGATAAACGGGCTTTTTCTTATTTTGTGTGTGTGTGTGTGTGTGTGGAATGAGAAAAACTCGCATTGAATTTATGAAGGCTTGCTTGGGTAAGCAAATTATTCCCCGCCCGCCCCCCCCCCCCCCGTCCTTTTTTCCCGGCAACATTTTCCCCATACGGGTCCTGCTATTTATTTCGGAAAATGTTATTGAATGAAGCACTAGGAGGGATCGATCGGGTTTTCCCTGCGAGAAGTCTTAAAAAAATGTCAACCTTCTATTCACTTTCATTCACATTTTTTTTCTTCTTCGCTACGCTGGAAGCCATTCTAGATCGAGCTCCACACGGTAGTTTCGTGAGTGTCACTCAGGCGAACGGCGCTGTCCCACCGGAAGCCACACTTCCTGCAAAGTGGCTTAGGGAAACATAGCAACCTTCACGCCATTGTACGTCGGCGGGATGCCAGAGGAACCGAACGGGCAGGGGAGGGAAACCCATCGACCCAAACGCAGAATGGATTCGAACGATGGATGGTCTCCATGTGGTTATTTTGGGTCGTCACACAAACAAATCCCTCATGGAGAAAGGTGGGTGGGTCGGTGGGTGGGAGGAGAAAATCATATTTTGCTTCCTACTACTCGGGAAAGAGCGTGTAGTGGCTTTTTAGTCCCGCACCAGTTTTCTAGCTGGATTTTTCTTCTTCCACTTTTTGTTCCGTCTCCTAAGCACACCTTTTCCATTCGGGAGACACGTGCCTGGTGGAGTGTAAATTTCGCAAATTGAGTGCAGCTACACACGGATCCGGCGGAGGAGGGGAAACTTCCGTTCCGCCCGGAAGGTAAAGCGTGGCGGAGTTCAAATTTGTGCAAGCGGTTTGTAAAGTATACAATCAATATTGGTGTAATGTATTGGCTGTATTTCTCTATTTGCAGGCTTGTTGAAGCGGAGTACCCGCTACTGCGTGATTAAATGCGTGAACCGGTCGGAAAATGAATTGAGATTGACTGGTGGGTGAAGCTGTGTGGGTTTTATATTCTATAAGGGAAAGTGCTCCATATATTTCATGATATCATATCGTACCCAATTTCTTCTTACTTTTATATGTTGGCTATGAGTCCAATTCTAACTCCTAAAGTAGGGTACCGAACAATTTCATTACTTTTTTATCTCTTTTTTCGCCAATCATGTAAACTGCTTAGAACTCTATTAAATTTTCCGTACCGTACCATTTACTCCGCCCCAGGGGAAAAAGCACACGTCTGAGTGTGCGGAAAGGCAAACAAATCCTTTTCGCAAATCCGACCCGGCGCGGAAACACCGAGCGATGCTGTGTCGCATTGATTGACACAAATGATGCTCAATTATTTACTTAAGGTCCTTCCAACTATCGCTGGTTTGAATCTAAACATTTACCATGAAGCAACCCCTGTCCCGATGCGCCACTTTCCCTTCGCGTCTCATGTGACGAAAACTCCAACTGCTGTATCGCATCTGGAGTGTCACGGTGTCCTGGCACGATGGCGCGCGATACCGTTCGCGTGATTCTTCCCGAATGCAACCGCATGTTCACCCGAATGTCTCTCGCAGCTCGAGCGGCGCGGGTCCTTGTCACTCGGCTCGGTGCGAAGTTCAGATCCGTCGAGGATGAGATGCCCCCGACGAACTGGCAGGATCTGCACGAACCCGGCGATCGACCCTTCGCACTCTCGCGGCCTCGAGCTCATTAAAACCATCCCGACGACGGCGGCGCTGGCGTTCGTGGCGTTGTTTTGCTTGTTTGCTATTTAGTGGAGCGCAAATGTTTGAACAGATGCTGGAATATCTTCGCCGGAAATCAATGCGCCAGAGAGGGAGGGAGCGAGGGAGGGAAGAGTGGCGGGATTGGAAAGATTGGAAATCGGAAACAGCCTGCAATTTGCTCCGGATCGTGTTGATGTGATGTTTGCTGCTGTGTGTTGACACGGATGTCCTAAGGTGTCTTCCAAAGGGATTCGGAGCGGCGGGGCCTAGATCGGAAAACTGTTCCGGAAATACACGGAAGAAGCGAAACCGAAGCGAGTAAAAAAGGACGAAATTGCTTTCGCGTGTCGGAAATGCCCCGGGTGTTCGTTCGGCGAGCCCGCCAGGCTTAATGTATTGTGATGATCATCGAAATACGTGTCCCGAGTAGTGGTGTGCGATTGAGAAACGATTTGCAACGTGCTGGCGTAAGGATTTCATTTCCGACGAATCTCGGAAATCTCGTGGAAGGTTCTCCTTTGATGGTTTCTGGGCTTTTGCTTTCTGCTCAATCTGCAGGACGAATTTAAGGCAAACGATGTAATTCGCTTGGGGCGATCATTGCCGAACAACGAATCTGTTACGGCACAAATGTCAGGCTCCTGTTTTGCAACACATGGCACACGGATTTCGTCTGTTGAAAGATGTGCACGATGTTAGAAAAGTGACAAGAGAGATTGGAATGGTAAACCGTTTGAATACAATTTGATGATTGATTTTAGTTTGTAAGTTAACGGTTTGCATGGCGAAAAAATGGAACGAATTGTTAAAAAACATGTCATGTCTCACATTTCCCTAATTGAATATGAGAAGTGCTTTTCCTGTCGAACGAAAGGTAACCATGTTTACTTCAATACAATAAAATTTGTTCAAAAAGAAACGGATTCCTTGTTTATAACCCTGTACATTCACCAGGTTTATATGGCCGCTTTGTTTTCCTATGCTCTGCTAGAAGACATTTTATCAAACAAAAAAGCGAAGGTGTCAGTAGCCAGCCAGCCAGCTAAAGCCCCCGGACCGCCGGAAGTTGGATATTATCGAAGCAATAAATCGTCCTCGCAAAGCCAGCCACCAGCCCGCCGAAAGGCCACAAAAGGAAAACCCCTAGCAATCCCGCAGCCGTTAATGCTATGACACCTTTTCCACATCAGGCCGCCATCTTTGTGCAACGCACGGTGCGTACCGGGAAGGATCTGGTTTTCCTTACTCTAATAAAGAGAAAAACAACGAAACAAAAGCCCAACGACCCGCCTGTTCCGTCTGATGAATGGAGGCCGCGCCGAATAAGGTTGCGTGGAAAGTGCGTACTATTGTCCGCTCACATACCTGGAGCGCGGAATAGGCAAGAAAGGAAAAAAGCCGCCCAAATGAAGACGCTAGAGCGGCCCCGGGTCTGCACGCAAAAGGCGTCACCCGACGGACGGATGGGATATATCTTCGCCTCGGAATCAGGGTGACTTGGCACCTTTTCGGCCTTTCCCATAAATTTGGCCGTTCCCGAAAGTAAAAAAAAAAAAAAATACAACAAAACATACGAAAATAAATTACCGCCACTGTCTCACCTGTGTTTTGTTTCACCGATACGGGCGTGCGGGTGCGAGTTCAAGGTGCGGCCACGTTTGGGTACCGAACCCGTCCGAAAAACCAAAACCCTTGTCCGTGTGCCGCCCGTGGAAACCCGTGGTCCTACCGGACGTTTGATGATCACAAACAATTTTATTGTACATGTCACTTAAGGGCTCGTTAAGTTAACAACCTTACAACTTAATAAAGCCTTCGCCGAAAGAAACGGAACGCAAATTCTCGGCCCCGGGGACGAAGGGAGCGGCAAATGGGCAAAGGGATTAGACCCGAGACACCGGGGCCCGATACTGATATTTCCGCAACGAGGTCAACCGTGTAGACCCTATGCTAACAAGCAACCGGTACGGTGTACGAAAATGGAGAGATCCCTGGCCGACCCCGCCCGCATTAGTACATCCGTGCCCCGGCACCGCTGAAATATGGGTTCCATCAATGGCAAGATCTATGGTCTTATTTTATTATACCATTTGTAGCGCAAGGATGGTGTTGTCTAACCTTTCCCGACCTCGACCTGCGACAGGATATTCTTCAAAGAGTGCGAACTGCCCGTACGGTATGAAAAAAAAAAGTCTTCGGACCTTTCCATAAATTTCTCTGCCACTAAAGCGTTGCACACACGCAGCGGTACAAACAGTAGAACGCAATGTGTCTGCCGACTGCTGCGAGGAACTGTGGAACGGACATTTCTCCAGGGAAACCGATAGATAGCCGGATGTGTAGGGTCCCTTCAAACCATTACGTATCCTCGGTGAACCATTTCACCTGCGAGATGCGTTAGAAGGAGGTGGGTTAAGTCCGTCACCTCCGCAGGACACGGGATGCTTTCCGGCCGGAGAGTTGGGCGAGAAAAATGTCGGCCTTCCGCTTACCCTTAACGCTTGATAAGGGCCGTTTGCTTCTGGTACTTTATCAAGCGGCTGATGGCTTCATTTAGATTTCGGTACCGATAATTCGAAAGGCGTTTCGCCCTTTGGCCTAATTAGCTTCCAAGATTGAGAGGCACTGTTTTTTGGTACCGTGTGGAGAGATGGAATTGATGGAATGTGTCTTGCTATTGCCGTTGTATGTAGCGAGCAACAAGTTGTGGAAACGACATCGTTTTTCTCATGCGAACAATGTTATTGTTTCCGTTTATTTTACACACGGAGTTGTTCGAACCATTATCACAATTTCAGACATATCTGTTACACCCAAACTGTTTTCCATTTGTAGAGAATGGCTTTTCCTAGAACGGAATAACGATAGGCTGAATAAATAGCCATGGCCATGCCTATACTTTGAGGGAAAACTAAGCCAAATGTTACTCCGTTTGCATACCTACAGAGAACGGTCTCAAGTTTCAAACATGTTCATCAATTTTAATTGCTACCGCTGAAATTGGGAAGGACCATTACCTTCACGATGCCTATTACTGTCGGGGCCTAGAATAACTTAACTTGCAGTCGCGAGTGTTCCTTCCAAAAAAGTTGACTCCGCCCGCTTTTAAGAATGCAATTCGGTAGAGTGGATTATTACTTACTCGGCCATGTTGTTTCCATTGAAAATGGATGGTTACTTCCTGGGAGCAAGTATATGTTTCCTTTTCCATTCTAATGGGAGAGGAGTGTATCGCTTCTAATAAAAATGGGGCACCATTTTGAGCAACATCCGGAAGAAAATGACTTTTATACGGGTTTGTTGGAATTACACTTATATAAAAAATTCACGCCCCACACCAAAAGGCGCGATTCATTCGACGTGCTTCGACCCCCACCGGCCAGGGGTTAAATAAAACTTTGTTTTGAAACGCAATTGAGAAAGAGAAAAACAGAACGGCCTTTTTAATTACATAGTAGGCTGGTCGGGCCATTTCATCCTTCATCCAAGAATGCTGAAAGCGGTTCTTAGGCCTTTGTGGAAATGAGCGGACTGCTGCTGTTGTTGTTCGGCTTGGCTAATTATTCAATTTAATGCAATAATCTTCAGCTGATGTCTTAATTAGAGGCAACTCTCGCTCGCGATCGCGGGGGCTTAGAGATGGGGCGCGATTCCGAGTGGTCGGCTATGTAAAAAAATGAAAACAAACTGTAAAGTAATACAGTTCTGCCTTTGTTCTAAATGCATAAAGTCACGACAGGCTGTCAACGGCCGATGCTGGTTCGATGAAGACATTATGCGCCGGTTTTTCCGTTCCCGATTCGCACTCTGTTGTCAATCGCATGGCGAAGCTGGTGCTGATGATGATGGATATCTTCTTTGTGGGATCAGCCCATGCGTCTTAATTTGTGCCGCAGGAATAGTTTCCGCCCCACGCGGCTTCCCGCGCGAGTGGACTAGAGAGTGTGGTCATGAAAAATGTATAAGCTTTGAAGGCTATGATCTGTGTCAATGTCACTCGAATACATTTATTATTCAAAATATGTGCCGTCAGTGTTTGATACGGACAAAAGCCAAAATGGCAACCGTTCTGCGTTGATACGTTCTACCTCACACGTAGAAGAAAAAAAAACAGAAATACATGATAAAGGGCGTACATCAACGACACTGTTGATGCTGGGGAATCAGCTGCTGAATCCAATCTGAACAAAAAAATCCCGACACATACTTGTACCAAGCGCACACGTCATCGTTCGAGCTATCCGAAGGCACTCGTATGAATAATTTAAACTGATGACACTCCAAGGAGCAACAAACACGTGGTCCACGGTGGCGGGAGAGCTAGAAGGAAGAGGATCCATTTTCCTTCCTCCCCCGGCATTCTCTCTCTCTCTGTTTGACACTCGATCGATCCGAGATTGGCCACCGTCATCGTCGTTGTCGCCGCGGTCGAACTCTCGGGAGGGTGGTCTTTGCTGACGACTCTCGGCGCGGCCTCTTGAGTGTCTGATAGAAAAAAAAAGCAAAAAAAAAGAAGAAGCACGAAACACTTCCCGGTAACACCGACCCCGGGGTGATGTGGGTAAACATAAATTTTATGATTGACAGGTTGATTTAGCTCGTCTGCGTTTCGTCCCCTAGCGTCCCCTCCGCCCTGCACCGAGGACACCACTTCACTCTTTATATTTTCGTAAACAATTCCCCGTTTTTCGAAAGGCATAACAGTGAAAGAATGGAAACTTTGGGCTGATCTTTGGGGTGCTTCAATTTGTGTCAAGGATTAATTCTTCTCTCACGAAGAATGTCCACTGAAACCAATGTTTGTCGCATTCTATAATAGTGGCCTTCTAAAATCAATAAATGAAGTGGAAACTGTTGAAAATTTTCCAACTCTGAAACGTTGAACCTTTTACTGAATGAATCCTCGTTCTGAGACAGCTCTCTGGTGCACTGGATGCGCAATCGGTTGCATCTGCTGCTGTGGCTAAAGATGCTGACGATGAAATCCTTGATAGTGATGCCACACTCCCCCTCCCCTCGGGACATTCTTGGGTTGGGTGGAAAGGAGAAAAAGTGAGAGAGAGAGATAGGGTGGAAAAGCCAAATCGAAGCGAAGTGAACAC
>JAOEFI010000003.1:19806516-19824261 GCA_034621735.1 Anopheles plumbeus
GAAGAATGCGGGTCGCTGTTGCTGCTACATCCTTGAACATCCTTTTAACTGCTCCAGGTCCGGGGTCATCCAAGCCCGGGTTGTGTTTGTTCTGTTGTGCAAGGAAATGTACGGAGCAAGCAATACATATCTAAGTTTGCGATAAAGTTAGTAGACGAAAAAAAAGGGCAACGGAACAACGTTTTTTTTTTTGGTCCTCCCCAAAGCAGTTAGGCGGGCACAAACAAATAAGAACGTTCGATCGTTCGTCCGTCTGACTGATGATTATAATCATTATAATAGGACACCTACGGAAGATAAGATAAAACCCAACCAGCATTTCGAAAGGAGCGACGTCCGGTTCGCCGTCAACGTCCGCCGGTTAATGGCCAACACCTGCTCTCGAGGAAGGCGAACCCAACCCGCGGGAACTGAAACCGTTTGGTTGCAAGAAAATGACTCAATTTCGATGAGGTTTCTTTCTCTCTCTCTCTCTCTCTCTCTCTCTCTCTATCTCTCTCTCTCTCTCTCTCTCTCTCTCTCTCTCTGTATGTCTTTTGTGCTCTTTCCCTTTTCTAACATCATGAAGGCTACACGATGCAACGTTGCAGTCTCGGACCTTCGTGCCAGCATGATTTGTTTCACCGCTGGGCTACTGGGTGTATAATTATCTGTCCCGAAACTTTCGAACCCCTTCTCCTCGTTGCCCCGAAACCACACCACACGGACGGGGTAGGCTGCGTTTTTCGGGTCCTCCGTGCTCTTGTGGACCATTGGGTCATTAACATTAGTTTGTTTTCCCTAGGTGTGAAGGCAGGAGAAAGACAACGAGGAGGACAGACGGCCAGCGCCATCTTTAGACTGCTGCAGTTGAGACCTTCGCCCGTCAACTGGCGAGTCATCCATCGTCATCATCATCAGCATCATCAGCATCATCACCATCTACATCTTCCCAATCGTTAACGTCCTGCCGAGCTCGGGCCGCTTCCGCATTGGAAGTAGCCGGTTGCGAGTCCTCCCTTCGCCTGCGGACAACCGGAGGTGGAACGACCTTTTTCGGGAAACGGTGTTTGTTCTTGGTGGAACCCCTTAATCCCAACCGGTGGCCCCTGCTCAATCGGGCTGCGATAATCAGCTGAAAGTGTTTGTAATTTTCTTGCCCCCTTCCCCCCCTCGTAGCGGAAGCGAGGCCTTCGGATTCCTTTCGCCAAGTTGGGGGATGGTCAAAGTTATTTGCATTTTAAACAAATCTTTCGGACACCCACAGGGACAGCTTCGTGTAAGCTTCATTTTAAGGGCACCGTGTAAACAGCACCCGGGAGCCAATCTGATTCCTCGCCTAAAGGATCGGGATCCTGGACGAAGATTCGAAAACGGGGTTCAATGAGGGTAGGACAGGGGCACAAACTTTGTAATACCGGATCAAACAAAAACAAGATATGATTATCCCCGTCCCCGAGCGATGCCGAAAATGGCAGCTTGGATTTGATGTTCGGCTTCTTCAAATGAGAATTTATGACTTTCCCCCCGTTGGCATTGGAAGTTCTCGGGGCGATGGGCGGCAAACCTATCGAGTGCTGTTTAATTCCGGGTAAACGGAAGTAATCCATGTAGCTGGCGTCGGTGGAAAATGGTGACGGAAAACAAAAGGTTAGGCGGCCGCGTTTAAAGGTCGCACCGAGCTACGTGCAAAGGGGTCTCTCGATCGACGTCAGTCGAGAATCTTTTAAGCCACAGGGATTATGACGCCCCGAGCTGTCGGGGAGGAATGTGCTAAAAAAGATCAATAAAGGATATTTTTAGGATAAGGTTCTAATAACACTCAACGACTCAACTTAATCGCGAAATCACTTTAGAACCTGCTAACGCCAACTACATAAACAAAATGTCCCTCCAATACACCTGTGTTAACATTCCTTAAACCAAATTTGTTTTCCTTTTCTATTATTCACTCTCGGAGGGAAACGAAAATGGCCAAAACAAAAATGGCCAATGAGATGACAAGAACCGGATCAGAACAAGGTACGCGTCAGGATAGGAGTCGAGCTGAATGCATATTTCGAATGTTTCATCGACAGAACTTGACAAACCTGTACTTTATCACCCGTCGTTGTCCGCAGACCTGTGCCAACGTCAGACGTCGCATGAAGGTTTTCTCTACTCTCTCTCCCCCCCCACACTCCACCGGGTCCAGCGATCGTTAACGATCCATTTTCGTTGTTCGTTTGCAGTTCACCTTTCCAGAACCGCGATGGGGCGCCCTTTTCCCCGTTCCCGAAGCGGTCCCGCGCCGGCCAAAAACACACACAAATCGACAGAACAATAAATACAAATAAATTACATTAATTCCGTTTAAATAGCGCAATATACATATCATTTGGTTAGTCCGGACGCGGGAAGCGAGCGACTCGACTTGGCTTGACTCGCGGACGCGCGGCCGAACAAACAAACGACGGCGCGCGGGACCTCTAAGCGAACGGAAAACCGCGACGGGCTGCCGCCGCCGCCGCTTTTCATCGACCTGCCGCTTAATGTTATGACCGTGTTCCCCGGGCCGGACAGCCCGAAAGTGACAGGAAGTCTTCCCTACTACTCCTCCTCATCCTCCTTCGAGTCCTCGCCCGTCTCGGGCAAAAACTCGGGCGGCGATTCGTTCCGCGGTTCGCGCCTCGTTCGTTCACTTGTGGCGTTGTGGCAAACATTCTCATGCTCGTGTCTCTGCGATGTCAGTTCGCGCGTTTGGGGTACTCCCGAGCCGGAGTGCCAGTGGTGCATTTTTGCCCATTCTACATGCACCGTCCCGTCTCGGCCCGGTGGAAGCGGTAGGGAAGAGGAAGAGGAGGAAGTGCCGGCGATCGAAACGAAACGAGCGAAACACGGCCCGGCTCGTAAACATAAATAAAAATACAAACGTTTTCAGCAAGTCAGCAACTCAATTTAGCGAGCACAAGAATAAGAGTGATTTAACATAACGACATAAATATTCTTCTGCAAATCCGTGGAGAGAGAGACGGGTAGTGGGGAGGGAGTGGGACGCTGGGACGATCCGTGTCGGACGATGTGTCGGACGGGTTTCGGGACGGACTAGAGGAATCGGACGCGCGCCAGGAGTTTGGGACGAGATTTTTGAACGAAGAGACCGAAGCAACCTCATAAGCGACCTCTGAGCTGCCAGTTCGTTGGCGGCATCAGGTATTCGGACCACGCGAGGTTCAGTGATGGAGGGTTCTACTTCAAACATAGGTGCCATTTGACTTTAGTAGCCTTTGTGAACCATAGAAAAATTATTAAACAAAGGTTTTATTGTGGAAAACTAATTTCAATCACTTCATTAGCATTCATTTGGCGTTAGATTTAAGATAAGGGCATTTTTTTTTCAAAAATGGCTTCGATGCTCCACCGGTGCAACATAATTCAACCTATCGATTGCCTAATGGAATGGTTTTTCATGGGAGTACCATTTTTCATTCCCAAGGATACTTTGATGAATGGATTTTTTTGCTAGGAAAAAAAATGGTTCGTTAAAAATGTAATGAATCAGACAAATGCATTTGCAAAAAAAAAATATCATGCTTTCATTATTGTTTAAAATTTATATTCTGCATAAGTCTGATCTCCCCATTTCGAGTTTACTTTCGTCTATACGTAGCATTCATTACAGAACCCTCTGGTTGATGGAGGTGGGATCACTCTTCAATAGTTTTGCAGATGCCAAATAGATGCACTTTCAATGGGCTGATTACAACGAACGGGCGATTCATGTCATCGTGAAATGTGCTTTCGATTGGCTGAACATTGATTGGCAAGTTGGAGGTAATATACTCTGCTAATAAATCAGTACTTCAAACGGATTGAAAGAAAAACACGAATGCAGTGAATTTATTGGTGATTCGAAAGTATGAATACTTGCAGTTGAATTAGTTTTGCCATTAAATTGTGTGGTACAAAATTAATGGACTGTAAAATAAGACCCGAAAAAACACGCTGCAATCCTTTTTCGGTATCGGTTTCCTAAGACGTTCAAGGACCTGTCGAAGCGACTCGTCGATCTTTCGTCGTTATTTATTACTTGTTTCCCTGGTTTACGCTTATCGGTGCCAACAGCTGTCGTTGCTCTCTCCCTCTCTCTCTCTCTCTCTCTCTCTATTGCCAGCACCTCCGAAACCCAATTTGCTGCCAGTGACGCGTGAACGCAAGGCCTGATTTCCATTGACGCGCCCACCCCGCATTCGGCGACGTGATAAGGCAACATAATTAATAACGTTTATCATGCTCGACTTCACCCAATGGCGCTGGAAGCATCTTGGTCTAGGAAGGAAGGGAAAAAAGTCGGAATGTTATCGAAAATGTGACAGATTTCACATGCACCATATGGGAGAGGGACGAAAACCCCCGTCCTTCTCTACATCCCTTCCGATCCTAACCCAATCAAGGAGCGAGAGTTTATTGTGGCCATGGGTTTTTTTTTTGGCTGCCAAGTGCACTGCCACAAGTAACGATCCTTTTTTTTCCCGCACCGAAAGAGAGGGGAAGGAAGCGAGCGATATCGCTACGAAAACGGATACTAAACGGATTCTGCTGCGGTGATGGTGCACAATGGTGGAAATTGGTATTCGAAATGGACTTTCATTTTTCACCATCGATTTTCTCCGCTCGGCGCCGGGAAGTGAACCCTTTGCTGAAACAAGTTTCCCGTTTTCCAACGCGAATCCATCATCGTGCCTGTTATCCTTAACCCCCTCTCCATAGCCACACACACACACACACACACACGGCACACGCTTTCCCAACGCCCGTAAGCCGCTCGGTTGAGCTGCGAACAAAACTAAAATTAAAGTGTCAAACATAATTCTCCATCATTGCATCATTTCATCGCTGCCAGAGGGGTTGAGCCAGGGTCCGACCAACACCGCACGCCATCAGCAAGGATTCGAATCCTTTTGCCCGGGCCGACGGGGTTTTGGAAGATAAATAGTGTGCGGAGTGGTTTCCTCGGAAGCGTGCTAGGAAGTCGGAACACAAACCCCCGGTATAAAACGCGGAAAAACCCGTCCAAGGGACCGACCAGGGTTCATTTGTTCGGATAGTTCGCCCGCTTTGACTCGACATCACCATCATCATCATCATCAACAACAATGGCAGGATTGTGCTGATCATGAGCTTCGGATGAAGCGGGGCCGCTGGTAAGAGGTGGTATTGAAGGAAAAGAACCGGCCAGGGTGTACGCATGGTAAGCGCGAGCTAATCAAAAAATCAAGAAATAAATTACTATTTTCACCCTTCGTTTGCGAGCCACGATGGTGTCGAGAATTTTCCACTCCCGTGTCTGCTGCTTTCATAGCCGACATTGTGAGCCGCCCTGAATGTCAGTAGAACTCGCGGAAGAAAGAGCCAAACGCGTTCGGCCGGAAAATATCGTTACTAGGGACTGGAAAATGGAATTATTCTTTCACTCCATTTATTGCGTAGTAGCATTTTTTCACCCCCGAGACCCCCACCGTGAAAGTGGAACGCGCCAAAAAAGGAGCGGAAAAATGGCAACAAATGGAAAACCGCCGCCGCCACCGCCCGCGCGAAGGGTGAAACTTTGGAATTCAAATCTTCACCGCGGCGAATGAAACAATAACATTATTACTACTATCATGAGACGCCTTTCGCGGTTCATCGCGATGTGGCCCAATATGCGACGTCCTCCGGGCGTCGTCCTTCCGTCGTTGTTTGCGTCGCGGACGTCCGGGCATGCTCACAGCCAGGGGGAAAGAATATTGGCTCGTCGTAATGTTTAGGGTGTTGGGTTTTGCGCCCCGCCTCATCCATCCCGGGGCACTCGAACACCCCTAACTGCTCTTCCCTCCGGGAACTCACTCACTTGAGCATATCCGGTTCGACACCTAGTCGATTCCGCCGAAAGGACATTTGTTGAATGAGCCCCCGGAGGGTGAGCGAGCGCTGCCTTGTACGGTGGGGTACGGGGTGCGATGCTGCGGAGGGCTGGTTTTTTATTCCTTTTCCGCATGTCTCTTTTTTCCAAGCCCTCAATGTTTTTCCCTTTTATTCCATTTAACTTTTACTTACCCCTCCAGTGAGTTAGAGTTTGCGAGGTTTTTTTTGCCAGCCTTGAATCCTTGAATTTTGGCAATTTTTTTTTATCAGCGCCCCTCCGCCGACTGCTGGTGGTGGTTTGGTTTTTCAATCTTACGCAGTCACTTTACGATGTTGTAGTTGTTTTCTCGCTGCCTTGTCCAACGGCACCCCATGTCTCCTTAATGTGTGTTATGTCCCGGATGAGGGTGGAAAGTGAGCTAGTGAGTCTGTTATTTTTTAGGAAGAGAAAGTTCGTTGTTTTTTGTTTTTGTGTGCAGGTTTTCTTTTACTAAGCTTGAACTGTTTACTCGTCTTTAGCTGTTGCTCCTAGAATGGGAATGTTATGAAGCCAATATGGCGATATAGTTGTGACATTCGTACACATTCCTAGTGATACTTCAATTTGAAACATCCTGATTCGAGAAAAACTTAATTTCAGTTCCATACACCGTTTATAAGATCAGTTTTTCTTAAGCCGTTGAGAATACGTTTCTTCCTCAAAGATTCGTTTACGGAAGCAGTATACCTACAAAGCATTTACTCCTCACTATGGCAACCCGCCATGGAACGTCCATGAGGTGCATGAAGAAAGAAATAAGATATAAAAAATGATAGCAAACCCATCGGAACCAAAGCGCTTCACTTCGGTGTGGTTATGTACGTTCAGCGTATATCCAATATCACAAAACGTCTTCCCAAATACCCGAAGGAGTCGTTAGGTAAACGATAACGGGCCGAATCTAATTGAACACTGTGGACAAGTGGAAGGGCACGGTAAAAAAAACCCCCGATAGCCCTCGAGCAGTTTGTACTTTTCAGCAAACAATTGTGCAAATGAAGCGTTCATCTCTCGGTAGTAACCGCAGGCCACAGTCTCATGCCAGCCTGCCGCATCCCATTTGGCTTGAGTGGCACCCTGGAAACCGTACCACCTTCCGGGTGTAATGCATAATAATTTGGCAACATGTGACCACAAAGCCGATTCTGTGGGATGAGGCAGCGCTGTGAGGCAACATACCGTTGCCGATTGAAGTGCAAATTCTCGATAGCTGCAGGGCATCGGAACCGAATGCTCGAATGTCACGGCTGTAGATTGTCAAGTAAAAATGGAAAGAAGAAACTCCTTGCTTCCCCCAACGAAAGTTTTACAAGAAATGAAAAAAAAAACTGGTTTTCGCAAACAACTTATTACTTCCGTGGTATTGATTTTATCCCGAGGCGGCCGAGGCAGAGTTTATTAGTATGCGGAAAACTCTAGGGCACAGTAGTGGCCGGTTCGGGAGCGGCCGGGCAAGGGGAGGGGGGTTTCCAGACTAACTCAAACCGGGGCCGAAGCTACCAAATCATTGATCACAGCGTTCGAAACCACCACCGGTTAGCCCTGCAGCCCTATTTTTCTGGCTCGCTTGCCCGTGTTCCGGGGGGAAGAACTTGAGAAAATTACCATTCGATGCGAGAAATCGGCCGGCACGCGGGACGAACCGGGGCTAGATTTGCTAGTCCATTGTTCTGCGGTTGATTGTTGACGTTGCATCGCGAAAGAAACCCGGCGACGCTGGTTCCGCGATTGTTTCACCACCGGTCGCAGAAGATTGATTTCTTTGTCCATATACGCCGCGACCCCGCGGCTGATGGTCAGTCCCTTGACGATGCTCAGCCGTCAGGAAAATGGTGCTGCTTTAATATTCATCCATTCGGATCGAGCGAATCGAAGACACATTATTCATAAAAACCGACAACGGACCTTGGGAGGGGGTGGATGGTGTCCTACACACAGAAGCCGTCGGACGGCGGGTTCGGTACGACTCGCGTTAGCGTAGAAACAGTTCCTTTTTCGTGGTCCCTCGGGGAAAGAAACTCTTTTGAGAAACATTGCATCTCCTCGGCACAGTTGATAATCCATTCCCCCGGAACCAAACTCCGCCGCCTGCTTGCTTCAGGACTCTTGCCTGAGGGGGGGAAACCAGCAGTACAAGAAAAAGATGTATTTATGATGAAAGCACTGATAAATGCAAATTTCATCTTCTTGCATCACATTCTTCAAAGGAGACGACGCATTCTTGGACGAGCTGCTTTGAGGTTTGTGTTTCGCCACACTCCACCTCCAACCCTCCCATCGTTACCATCGCTACCGTTTGCAATATTGCGTCCACGGAGCACTAGCAGCGGAATTCGGTTCCCGAGCCACGGTTAGAAGGCCACTGAACTTTAGAAACTGAAGCTTCTTTTCGTGCAGGGAGCTGGCGGGGGAAAATCTTCAGCGACCACAACACGAATGAGTCGCTGACATCTTAGGCAACGTGGGGCTGATTTTGCATTTTCCCAGCGCGCTGAGACTCTCGTGGAATTCAACCACGGGCCCGCGCCAACGATGAGACGACATGACGTCCATCATCATCAGTATCAACATCATCCACCCTCGTCGAACGTCCGAGATCCCAGGCCATTGTATGCAATATTTGGACGGCGAGATTCTCACTCGGAACTGTTCCGACCGACCGAGGGAACGAATGCTATCCTGTAGAGTGCGGTTCGACTCTTCGGGACTGAGACGAGGACGCCTTTACGTTTGCGAACTGCAGCAAACAAGTTAATAAACGTGCGCATAAAATTCCTTTCCTTCTCCATTCCATAGATATCCTTGTTAATCCTTGCTATCGATGGTTGACAGCGGAAGAAAAGTGAAACAAAATAAAAACAGCAACTTATCCCTTCGTCGAACGCTGACAAACCGGGTCCTTTCATCCCCCGCATTCGCGGGGTGCATTTTCCACTCCGTTCAGGGACGAGCCCCTAGAGGCTGAATCTAATTGAATATAAGGTTCTGTGCATTTTTATCACCCTTCTTCTCGCTCCCCGCAACCCCTTTCCACTCTTTTGAAACCCCACGAATGATCGGAGGCTGAAAGGAATCGGTTTGTTAATATTATGTTTATACAATCCTCTTGAGGAATTTGAATAATTTATGAAAACAATCGCGGACGAATCGCGCTTTCCCCTTCGCACTCAGGGCCAACATATTTCCATTGTTCCACTTCTGCACGGCTCCGGAGCAGATAAAAATGTTTGACTGGAAACTTCCAGATAATGTTTTATTCTATGGGATTGATTTCTCAAATTTTTATTATTTAAAAAAATGGTAAATTGTGGTATTTTTATCACGGAACTGAGTTTTTGAGTTTTTGCTATGGTGAAAATCTTGTGACGGGTATCTAATGTTTAACTATCTTCCTTTTTAGGCATCATGTTTAAATGGCAATGAATGAACGAAATATGGTCTATTAGTAATTGGATGAAAAAGAAATTTACAATCTTGAATTGTTCGTATATCGTTGCTCCCTATTGCCATCATAGAGTGTTTTCGGGTTTTGTCTTCTAATCTTTTCGCTTCGATCCGAACCAACTTTTCCGTTACCGTAGTTCGCGAAACCCTATCATTAAACCCATCCCCGAATACCCATCGAACCGGTAACCATTCATCAGAGCAAATGCTTTTCCGGACCGGCCATAGAACTGTCTCACTTTGCGCACCCTCTCGATGGCACCCAACCCCAGGTCCCAGGTGATACGCTAAGATGGGAATAAAAACTGATCCCACCGAACCCTACAACGAGATCGTTCTAGTAATTACAACCGGAAGCGATCATATCGCAAGATCAAGCGATGCCTTTTGTGAACGATTCAAGAAACAAACTGTACAGCCGGTCACAGCCAAGGAGCTGGCGGCCACGTGGGGAAAGGAGGGGCGCCAATAGAGCAAACTCATCGTAACCATCAGCGATTATTTTTCGTTCTGGGCCGATCCCGTCACCGGTAGGGTCTGCCGCGGGTCCCGGATCCGGTAAATGGCTCAATTGGATTCCGCTCCGTACTGAAGGCGCTTCGAAATCGCATTTTTCTTCCATCTCCCTCTCTCTCTCTCTCTCACCTTTGGGCGATTGGGCCACGATTGCCGAAAGTAAAAATGTTCCGTTGGTTCCACAAAACAAAAGAATTAACCTCGATTTCCAACTGCCGCGCGATCCGCGAGCATAGTTTTGGAGGCGCGCCGTCGCGTTTGTCTGAACATCTTCATTCGGGCCGACGGTTTCTTTTTCTTTTCCCTATTTTTTGGAAACATACATTATCCAGCCACCCTCTCGGAGGGTCCCTCGCGGTGGAATAGGAAAACACAAAAGCAATAACCACACGATGATGAGCATTAAGGAGACAGCGACTTACCTTTTGCTCTGAATATCATCGCCCCGGGAAAGTTTGCCACCGCGCCCGCCATGAGTAAGCAACATACAAAACGACAGTTTAATGTGGGAAACGTGGCGAAGTCAGGGGACCCCCGGTGCGGGGTGCTTGGGTGTGTGTCCACGCCAAAATCTCTAGCATCTTACCCGCGTGCAACTCGAGCGTGGTTCGGGCGAGGCGAAGTGAAGCAACAATTATGCGTCTGGCCATGCTGTCGTCGAGGGTCGAGGATGGCGACGAGCGGGGCGGTGACGAGCGGGGTAGCGGTGAGTTGATGGAAAACAAATTTGTTTGTTTTTGACGGTCATGCTTTTAAAAGTGTATTTTCACTGTAACCGAAGACTGTGAAATGGTGGCGAGTAGCAAAAGGGAAGAAGCACAAACCGTAAGACGGCACGGAGGCGGGTGGGGTCCGAAGAGAACTACCACCGACGGCACTCTCGGGGTTTGCAGTCAACAACTGATGGCCTTATGCGATGGATGGTTTAATTTATATCCAACTGATGACAGGACGAAAAACTTCCAAGTCGCATGCGCATGAGGGAGCATGAATGGTGGGAACTTTGGTACAGTGGATTATGATTTTCAAGATACGACTCTTTTTTCTCGTTGATAGTAATGAAGTAACAACCATTTCAATCAACCATATATTAAGTGTTGTAAAGCAGTGGCATTCCTGTATGCCGATAGTTATATTACTTTTTCTCAATTTAATGTCGAGAAAAATCTTTAACTTCAATTTCAGCTATCCCATTTACTTTACTCTTTCCATTTTCTAATCTTAACTTCCTTAAATAAATTAATTAGTTAAAAAAATCACAAATAAGTTCTGCACTCCATCGACTTGACTTTATAGAGCAGAGCCTACTAAGAGTGGGTTTAAAGGTATGAAACAAGCCTACAATATCTGTAAACCCATCGACCAACACGTGCACGCTACACATTTAAAACTTTCCCCCCGAGCGAATGCTAAACGATAAGGGGTTGCGCAAGTTCTAGAAACTGTCTGGAAAAGTGAAAGTGCTCCTTCAAATGGGGAGGAGTAAATAAATGGCCAGAAAAAAAAAGAAAAACAAATCCCCGACAGGGAAAACGAAAGTATATTCGGCCGCACCAGCATTGTCTCTCGCATCCCGAGCACCTTCATCCCCTCCCAGCTACCAGTAACGTATTTTTGAATCCTTTTGATACCACTTCCGCAACGGATCGTGTCCTCTAGACCTGGCTCTCTGCTGCAGCAGGAGCTCGGCAGTCAGCAGCATTTGCATAACAATTCACCGTCGTTACGCAGTAACGGTAGTGAATGTCGTTTTTGCTTTCCGGCATTCATTTTTGTTTGTACACAAACACTATTGTTCGAAAGGACTAAAGGATATAAAGTTCACCTCATACTGGGTCGTAGATGGTTTTTTTTCTCTCTCTCTCTCTCTCTCTCTCTCTATCTCTCTCTCTCTTCCTCTCTCTCTCTCTATCTTCCTCTATCTCTCTCCCTTCCCTCTGGCTTCGGTTCGTTCCGTGGACGATGGCAAGGATAAACTCCTGGAAGGATGCTCCTTCGGGAATGCGCAAAGGGTCAACAATTTATGTTTTCTCACATTCCTTTGTCTGGGTGATTGCGCAAGTGATTGTGCACTTTTGTCTGCAGTTCCAGCACGCGCGTGCCCACGCCACGCTCCCACCCCTCCCCCCGGGAAGGTCCAAAACAATGTATGCAGATCATTTTTCAGTACGTTTGTTGTACGAATCGTTCGAATATTGAATTTCAAACTTTGGAATCGTTGATTGCAGAGATCTATTCTCTGAGATTCATAAGTTGCGCAACGCTAACGGCATCAACGAAATGTTTACAGTGGAAACATGGATGGGTCGATTTTCCATACCGATTTGAGGGAATCTTTAAAAGGATGCCAGCACCTTTAACTTGCACCGAATTTCCTAGTAGGGAATTTGTTCGTGAAAATATGATAATGATCTTTTCTTACCATTCGCGATCACCTTCCCGCTTGAGTTGAGATTTCATTCCGCTTGAGGTCTCGACCTCAAGTTAGTGCTACTTGACGTTCTGTATCTTCATCTCGTCTCTTGTCATACAGCTAAGCGTCACGGAGGGTGCGCCAGCGCGTCCAAAACGAGCTCACTGAGCAGGGCCGGATAAGAGCAATCTCATCACAACTTCTGGATTTTGTGTGCGACAACGGTGGCTCCCTTTCGAGCGGTCTCGTTATCTCGATCTCGTTTCCATGGCAGTCAAATTAAATTAGACTTTTCAGCCCTGAACAAACCGACGATTGGGAAGGGTGAAGGAGGAAAACCAGGACCAGGACCATAACTCCAGTGCGGACCATGAAGCGGAGATGCGGCGTGAGACCGCCAGAATGTCAACTCGCGCGGTTCGTTCAGCATTTTCTCGCGTCGAACGCAATCGACAGAACCGGGCGCGTTTCGGAACCTGTTCGCTAACGATCGCCAAAGCGATCGCTTCGAAAAAGGCGAATACAAATCGCCTCATTACCGAATCGGTACCGGGTATATTTTTATCCCGGTCCCTTGCGAGCGAATAAATTACGTTCCCCGCATCGATGGCGACGCGATCGTCGAGATCCGAACGGCGATTGATGCCGCAGATCACTCCGCCGGGCTGCAGATTCGTTACTGCCAGATCGGCCATCGATAATCGAACGCATCGCATGAAGAAAAAAGCACCAAAGAAAAGGTGATCGAAGGCACTCCCGAGCCTTCCCTTATCTTGGGGGAAATCGGGCCGGAGATCGGGCCCAGGGCCGGCCCCAAAACTGCCAACTGCCACCGAATTGGAGTGGTGATGGTACAGGCGTTATCTCGCTTCGATCACGTCCTAACATCTTCTTTCACACACTATTTACCGGCGGCCGAGGTGCCAGAAGGATACGAACGGACGGGCCGAGTACTTAACAAGTTAATTAGTCAAAACCTCGCTGCTCCCGGTGCGGCGGTGCGGGAAATCGAACGACGACGTCCGGGAACGGTTCGTTAATCGAACGATCGTGCAGCGAATGGCGGTTGCCAAAAACTCTCACCGCAGCTGAAAGCCTACGCAGGGGAACTGAAGTGGATGCTCATAAAATTGTAACAACCTCGGATGATCACTCTTCGCGGAGCTACGGAACCTGTTCCCGCGGGGCCCTAGATGCTCCAGATCGCAATTCCATCACACTTTCGAAGCAAGAACAAGAGAGCGAGCTGAAAAATTAAGAAATAAAATTAAAATAAACTTGAGCACCTCGTTTGGGCCGAGGGACCGCGGCGAGAATGCGCGGCGCGCCGGCCGTTAATGGGTTATTTTCAGCGGTGAAAAAGATATCAACTCGCGTTCAACCCGGTTCTCGGGTGCTTGGGTCCATGGCTATGTTATGCTGCGACGGTGTTGCCAAGCTCACCTACAAGAAACGATAACGACGAGAGGTGAGGTACCCGTGCTGTGTGTGTTTGATTAGTTGACTCGCGGCTGCCCGGGGCGAACGGCGGAGAGAAGGACCCGGCGTTCATTAGGGGGTTGCAACACAAGGCGTTAAGTTTTGTTAGACGCTTTCCAACATTTTGTGTTACCAGAATGAAAACAACATCAACAAAATGTTCCAAATCTGCTGCAAGGATGAAGGAGAATTTGTGGGTATTAAATGTTTACAGTCATAAAGTGGATTCCTCTTCTCCGATCGTTTACGATGGCCAGGCGTTGAGTGAGGAGTAACACATGGAAAACCGAATAAGCCATTTTAACAAAGAAAACGAACAAATGCAGGTGTGTTTAATGAGACTCTACACAATACATTCGGTTTTCGTTTTTCTTCAGAGGCCCTACAGACTATAGGCAATGATTTGGAACCTCTTGATGATGCCTAGGAGATTTATTTTAATGGAACATTACCAATGCATAAAAAAGTAAGAAAGTATGGCTACTCATTCGTAAGCTCTCACATTTGACGTAAATGTTATTTAATTGCATACCGTTCCACAACTATACATCTTTTACTAGGACTAATATAAATGCAGTTGCCATCACAGAAATAGAAACAAACTTTGACGAAATGTTAGATTAAATGATAAATGGCAGAGTGCCAGTTCATTCCCTGACGAATAATAAGAAGATGAATATTCAGAAACATAATGCATACTTTCCGCCGTAACCAGTAGTTTCATTGTTCTTCTTCATCTTTTTTTCGCTCTATAATCTTCGCATTTAAAATCACATTTCGCTCTCAGGTGGTCTAATCCTGACTGGCAAAGTAACCAAAACGGTGGCGTGCACTTAAGACGGCGGCCTTTTTGCCCAACACGGAAAACCGTAACGAAGAAAATGCGTGTGGAAAACCGTGGGCGGAAACCGCCGACGGGACCGCCGAGACACGGCCCAGACTTGCCAGTGCCAGGTGATGTGGCAGTGCAAAAGCACCATGTTCCACTTAATGCTAATTACCACAGCATTTAAAAAGCTAGTCTTTACTTTAAACAGTTTCCATCAAACCTTGAAGCCTTGTAATCGGATTACCTTTCCTAATTCCCTTTCATCAACTGTGCGGACTTTGGATTGGCGCGATTGTCGGCCCTGGGGTTCTTTGGACTTTTCGCGTGCGAAGGAAACTGTTTCTTATTCTTCCTCGGTGCTAGGAAAATGTTAGTCTCCGTTCTTGGTGTTGTAGTTGCGGATGTAGGTTTGTAGGTTGTTTCATTTCCAGCGCTTGTGATTGCTAATGTCATTGCAACATTAACCTGCCGGTGCACAGCAGTGTGTTTGGAGAAGGAAAATAAATTCCGTCCCTTCAAGCTGACGCTGCTGAGAGCAGCGAAAGCAGACCAGCATCTTCAGCCGAGACCTCTACCAAATGAGCAGAGAAAGAAAAACGCCTCACAGTGTGTAGTGTCTTGGCAGCCTTCAACATTAAAATCCAACAGTAATAAGTGGACTGCCGTTGTACATTGCACCGGTGCATCACCGCTTGCTATGAAACGCGATATTGCAGTGGGTGTATCAGCTTTCACGGCAACGCCTGCTTTGTTCCCGCAGTATTCCTCCTTATTTTATTCTCCTTCCCCATCGGAAGAGGCTCCCAGAGGTATTTTTAGGAAGCACAAACCTGCCCCGCGCACCGGAGGGACACACGCAGACGAGCACGTGCAGAATCCTTCCTCGGGAAACGCTCCACACAGCAGGTGTATTTAATTTCTCCGACAATTAAGAACGTAAAACATAACGCCCTTTTAAATGGTGGATCTCAAGAAGTCGTGAAAAGTGCATCCGGTGCCGTAGCGTCGCTTTGTTTCTGGTGGGTGGCTGGGAGGGTGCGTGGGTGGGTGCGAGACTGTCATGAAATTATTTAACAGATGGAACGCGGCATAAAATCTGGTGCCAGTTGGTTTACAAAATCAAAACTTATTCCAGCGACTTCGTTTACGGCCATCTTGTGAGGGGTTTTGTGGCTTCAATTAAAATATTATGCGTTCAATGTACGCGGCTGACAATCACATTCGTGCAATACATACCCGACCATTCATTCGATTAATAAAAGCACCATAAATTTCACGTCAGACAAACTATGTTGTAAAACAACGTTTTTTATTCTTCATTTCGGAAAATATTTTGATCAGCGACGAAACGCGAGTTTCCATAATCAATTTCTCCACACAATTGTTCGAAACAAACTGACTGGAAGTTAATAATGACAAGTTTGAACATCGAAACGAACGCTCCGATGCACCATTCCGTGAATCATCAAGACATCAAAAATTGAGATTGATTGAACGCAACTGCGAGGCCAGTCGAGGATGGACGGAGCAGCTGCTTTCGAGTTTATTTCGGGGGTCGAATTCCATAAAAAAAAACGAGATACGAAGAACATACGGACAAAAAGGAAAACTTTGTTTTAATAATTTCGTTTTATCTATTTTCCGTGTCCCTGGAATTGAAACCGGAAAAGTCGCCCAGCAGCAATAATAACAATAATAATACTAACGCAGGCGAACAACTGTCGCGTCCGCTATGATGGATCGTGGCACGGACCACACACGCCATATAGCCGCGGAGTAGGCGCCCTCCGTGTGGTGCTCGGCGCGTTTCGAAGGGGTCGAATCCGTCAGGACGTCGGTCGGACCCCGCGCTCGGTTATGTGGCTGACAGCAGGACGCCGGCGGAGCTGCGGAGCGAGTTTCGTCGACTAATCAACGCGGGCGGGTTCCGTTTTTCCGGAGTGGCGAGAGGGCGAGACGACGACTCCGGGGCCGGGAGTGACATGTGTCATATTTCATTTACGTAACGTATTGTTTCTACCGAAAAGTTTTCACTCGAACGGTGGGGCCTGACGGGGGCTCCAGGAGGAAACTTGGCGAGGGTCGGGGTCTAATGAACATATCTTCCCTTCGAGTCAGAGACAACCGCCTCTCCCCGGAGCGCGTTGGGAATGAATGGCCGCTAGAGGATGGCTAGCATGCTTCATAACGCCGCCAACTTCTCTCGAGTGAAATTCGGCAGTGAAATTTGCAAAACCATTTCCTTCACGATCCGTGAAGAGACGGCAAGAGTTCGCGCTCTCTCGATCATGGTTGACGGGTAAAGTTACCTCACAGAAGAAGACAGACAAGAAAAAAAAGCAGAAACCCTTCGCGTTCCGATTCGCGCGGCCCGAAACGCTTTTCCCAAACCGATAGGGCAGAGAGGGTGGGTAATGTTGCATGGCACTCCTTGGCGTAATGAAATCGCACCCGGGGTTGCGCAACTCCCCCCTCTGCTTTTCCGCGCACACATACGCACACTCAATTTGTTGCCATTTGTCCGCTGCTAGCTCGGGGTTGGCGCTTCGCCGCCGTGCCATCATTCCAGCGCGAGACAAATGAAGAATTTATGATTCACGAATATTTGACATTTCGTCGCTGTCCGGGTGGGTGCGGCCGACCCCGACCCCGACAACGATGATGCACGCCAGCGTCCCCTAGGAGCGAGCTAGAGTATTCCACTTACAGTTTCGGTTTAGAAGGGGTGCGTTGGTGAGTTTCTTTTCAACATATTCCGGAGCAGTACATCCGTGACGCGTCTGGTAGAACGATCGTACGGAACGCCATCCGTACATGTTCGTCTGGAACGAGACCTACCCCCTAACGCTGGAGTCCTGGATCGCCGGAATTTCCATCCGGCTGCGCACGGGAATATTTGTATCGCCTTGCCCAACCCGCCCACGTATCCAGACGCGCGCCCGCCCGCTTATCGGTCTTGTGTCCTTACGGTCATTTAATCAAAGCCATAAATTACCGAGCACTTCCTCCCGAGCAATGATGAACCCTTGAATCATCCCCCATTTTGTAGCGCAAAAGAACTGATGAGAACACCTGAGGCGGGTGACTGAATGAAAGGGCCGGGGGTGAATGTGCTTTATTAAAAACTCAATTAAATCAACAGAGCAAAAAAATGTTCACGTT
>JAOEFI010000003.1:19828406-19846172 GCA_034621735.1 Anopheles plumbeus
GGGGGGCAAGTGGAGGGAAAGTGTTGTAACAAATGGACGCGAGGGAAAACTTGGAAAACTGTGTCCCACTCTGCCCATTGCCTACCCGTTCCACCCTCCCTCACCCCATTTCCGTGGGTGGGCTGTCAGCGGTGAAAATTTCTATTCGAAAGTTGTTCGCAGCAGCAGCAGCAATGAGAAACGAGATGGCTCGGAAAAGATATTGTACACAAAAGTTTTGTAAATAATTTCCAACAAATTGCCGAATAATAATTCCGAAAAGATGTTTTACACCAACCACCGGGCGAGCGCGGTCCGGGGTGGCGGCTGTTCGCCGGAAGTAGTAGCGGCAGGAAGTACTCACGGCAGGAACTGGTGTCGAGCTACAGACTTCTCGCTAGGAAGAAGAACAGTGCCGCCCATGGAAAATTGCACCAGTAGTTCTGCTGTGTTGAGTTAAAAAATATTAATCATCGCCAAGGGGTGAAATACACTCTTTCACAATCGTGGATTCATTTGCGCCATTCGGTAGAGTGAGTGAGTGCTGTACAACGAGCGAGAAAAATGTTTGCCCTTGTGCTGCACAACATCGTGGATCCGGAAAGTTTGCGCTAGTTTTCATGCGTTTTGTTGTTTTGCGATTACAAAAAAAAAACGAAGACATGGCACCCCATACTAACACAAACACACATACACACTTTAGCGGACTAATTTTCCCACTGAGTGGCAGGAATTCAAGCTCTCGGAGCACTTGTACTTGCAGACACAATGAAGCACAAGATGTTGTAGTGGTGGCTGTGTGTATATGCGAAACTTTGGCTACCACAACCTCTGGCTCTGTCTTTAGTTTTCTTCAGTTTAGGGAAACGCGACGAAGGATTTTTTTTTTGCTGACAGCTTTTCCAACCGAATTGTTAGTTCTGGAACGCCGGATGGTTATTTAGTGTTCTTGATAATGAGAAGCGCCTGGCAAGGAAAGGAAGGTGTGTCCTGCCAGCGATATGTTTGTGACATGTAACAATTCGCATTTATGAATGGAAAGAATGCAACATAATAATGTTTCATTTTCATTTCCGTTTTATATTCCGTATTGTCCGTTAATACTAGTGAATACAAAATACGAAAACTCACGGATGAAAATGAACCGTTAAAGAAGAAAGTTCAGGAATATCACGAATCACTGCACTTCCTCTCATTTATTATTACTCAAAAGGAAAATTCAGAAATTCCTTCCACCGAGTCCTTGAAATGTCATGTAGTCAAAAAAAGAATCCCAAAAGTGAGCGATACAAGTCCATTCCAATAACAATAAACCCGCACTGAAGCATGGTTCGTTAACTTCCGCAAAAGAAAGCCTCGCACGGATGAACGAGATCCTAGTTCCGAGTAAGCAAGGAGGAAAACAAAACCCGAAAACCGTTTTCCCAAACCCGGTGAAAGTGTGATAGCGCTTCTCTCACTTTTTTCTTAAATATTCTTTGGTGACAAAAATTGATTCCAGTAATGGCACCTCTATTGGAAAGATTGGAGCAAAATTATCGAAAAATAATCGACAGCCGGTTGAAATGTTCATGCCGCGGAAAAGGGTCTCGCCTTCCGCTTCGTTACCCCCGTACCGGAATGATGGTTGCGGCTGACGGTTGTGCGCGTTCAGGTGGCAAACGAAAGATAAATCATACTTTACGCAAACGAAGGCAAGGGCAAGGCAAGAAAAATAAAAGGAAACAAATATAGAACGCTTCCGAAGGAAAAGCGGTACAGTGCGGTTTCGTCGGCTGAGTGAACATTCGGAACGCCCGTCATCAAAGAGAAAATAAACGGAATAGTTTTGTCTCCAGGTCACGGAATTCTATAATTTGGAAGGCTTGGAGACATGAATAAATATCTAAATTTATAAGAATAATTTATAAGAATCCTTTCCATGAAAAAAAGAAAGTTTGAAATGTATTCAAATATTCTTAACATGTTATGTTGGGTAAATAAAATATTTTCTCAAAACGAAACAGTTGCACTCGACGCAATGGCCCCTTGGGGTTTGGCTTCACAAAGTTCACCAACACAGCGTACAAGTGTTGTATGCAGAAAATTCGCCTGAGTTGAGGTGCAGTCAAGAATTTTCCGTTTCATTTTCTTTTTTTGAAGCAAAACTCAAGCAGGCGAATCCTTCCCAAAGGCAGTCCACATTTTAACACAGTTCAGCTCCTTTTCTTTCGTCCGAGCAAGAGGAGCACGCAGTACGTTCCGGGCCCCGGTATCGTTGAATTCGGTGTACGTCAAGTCATGTTTGCTAAAAAAGCAACGACGCGAATCGAAACCAGATTCTTTCGAATGTATCGTCACCGTTCGCTTCTCGTTTGCATCTCTGCATCGGCAGGATCGGGGCCAGCATATGCTTGATGCAAACCTGCTGATCCGCTACATGTAAACATTTCGTCAACCGGCTGTGTGTGTATGCGTATTTTTATGCTGCACGCTTACAAGACAAGTGACCTTTACCTTCTCGACCGCTTGCCTTCTTACGCTATCCCCGTTTCCTGCGATTTGTGACGCGCCGTTTGTAAGCGGTTGGCAAAAAGGCAAATCATTTCGTCCTGAATGATGTAACATCGAGGGGATGTGCAGAAGTAAACAATTTCCAACTCTAGTTGTTTCTACGTGCCATACGAGAAATTGGAAGACCTGACAGTAGGTGATTTGAGGATGTGTTGCATTTAAGAAACTTCATGCATACCATTTTACGAATAAATAAAAACCAACTGTTCGAGTTTGTTTTTGAGGTTCTTAGAAAAAAGGTTTCTCTGAAAACAAAATCTCCACTCTTGTTCAGGGAAACATATCTTACAACAAAAGAACCCGTATAGTCATAACAAAAGTACCATGTGAAGCTAAACCTAACGAACTGCTTAAAGAATGTTGAGGTAGAAGGAAAAGGACACTGTCCAAAAAGGCACAGAAAGAGAGAGGGAGCGAGCGACCGAGCGCTGGCAGAGGAATGAGCTGCGCCGGCCGGTCGACTTTGATCGAGTGTTGTCTACTTATGCTTTTGTCGAGTGTTGTTTATGCTGATTTGATGTGTGTATTCTTATGCTCCGAACATGCGCACTCGAGTGGCCGAACAATCGGAAAAGGGGGCCCACTCGATGCGTCGAGAATGTGGATTCCCGGACGCCGGATTCCCTTCGCTGCTCGACTGTGCAGATAAAACCCCGAAAGGGAAAAGTAAAACACAAAAGGAAAGGGCAATGAAAAACGGCGCTGGCGGACTTCAGGCGGGCCGGCTGACCGGCGGGCGAACATTGTGTGCATTCTTTGACGCCAGTGCCTTCGGCCAGCACGAAAAACACTAGAGGCCGGGATTGGTACCGAGACCCAACAATGTGGCCCGCCGGAGACAATGTATCCATAGCACTGGCTGGCTGGAAGTCTTACCGAGACCCGGCCCTATCCCATTGTCCAGTCCAGTGGGCCGTGTCTGGTAGTGAAGAAATTCAAAGTGACGAACGTAACCGGACGATGACGGTCTTACCTAATTTGAAGTTTCCCACTTACTCCAAGCTCAACGCGACGTTATTTTGGGTCCGGACTAACCACCCGGCCTTGGACGGGCACTGCTTGAGCTTAAAAATCTTCAACAGGTCTGGACTTCAACAACTGAACTGACCGACGGGTTGCTGATGGGGGCAGGCCTAAGGAGATGCATTCCAAGTTCCCGTACCTTTTCCGAGCTTCTTCGCATACACATTTACATGCCGTAGACTCACCTTGCTTGCGTGGCCGCAGAACGTGTCCACCGCGCAGAGGTCAGTTTTCGCCTTTTTTCGTGAAGGCTTTCTTACGCCTGTGCGTGTGTGTGGCTCGTTCAAGTGAAACTTGGGAAAAAAATAAAATTAGGTGCGTTTTGCTTCGAGCTTGACTGCGTCCCCTATGCTGGACGGCTTCTTTTCGCCCGCGGGGTGGGGGGCTAAAATATGAACATTAGTGCGCCGATGTTTTTTTTTTTTTGGGATCCCGTCCGAGTTATGTTCTGAATTTATCACCTCGTGCAAGACAATAACAACAACAAGAGGGCAACTAAAACAGGAAAAAAACAAACAGCGAAGGAACGGGCACGGCCCGGTGCCAGCTAGCCTCTGTTTGAAAGGTGCCCGAATAATGGACGGTTTGGTGAATTCTTTCTGAAAATTTTATGACTAATGAATGCACAACGTGCCAACGACATCCACAACGAGCCCTGGTCCCGATGTGAGAAAGTGTGCTAGAATAATGATGAACGATTTATTATGGAGCTTAGGTAAGAAGAAGAAAAAAACGCCGCGTTAAGTGGCGTTGTTTTTACATAATTGGAACGAAAACGGTTTGACTTTGGATGAAATTAGAAAACGTAAAATTTGTTAGATAAAAACAAAGATAAACGTCCTTATTCCAACCCCTTCCATCTGTTTGAAGCATAGATCCTTGAATGCATATATTAAAGGCATCCAACCGAACATGCACCGGTTCCCTTTGGCGGTGTACTCAATAAAAGTATTCACACATAACCTCCAAAATTCCATTCAAATGTCGTGCCGTTAGTAGCGTATAATTAAACGTCCCTTTGCGATGGTGTAAAGGGACCCCTCAAACAACACCATGGGCCGGCATTCCTATAAGCAACGCTAGAAAAGTAATAACTCCAAAGCAAATTGTGAAATTCCTGGCAAATTCGACTCACTCCACTCTTTTTCGAAAGTGTTTTATGAACGGGCCCACTGCACGTGCACACTCACGTGTCACCCTTGTGTAAAAACATTCTTCATTGTCGAGGGCGAAAGAAACTTGGTTGGGAAAACGGGATAAATACCCTTGGCAGTGTCATTAAGGTATGGCCGCAGTGTACCATTGTACACGTTCTGGTGGAGTGGAAAGAATTCAACACTAAATACCTTTCCTGGAGGACGTAAATTAGAAATGATAAATTTCTGAACGTCACATCCGGAATTATGATAAGAAATGTTGCATTGAAACATGGCACAAACATTAGTCCAGTTCATGGAACGCAACATTAGGAAAAAATCAGGACGAGTAGCGCTATGATTACAAAACGATTTTCATTTCACAAATATCTGGAAGCAAATGATGAACCAAAGCAATCTCCAACCTCAGGAATTGAAAATTTTCGCCAGGATGCTAACGACAGAAAGACTTCTTAATTGGAAAAGACTCCAAGTGCTAGCTGGGAAGTCAAGTACAAAGGTAGATATTTTCGAGAAGCCACACTACCCCTTGTTGGCCCCCCCATGAAGAGATAGTAGAGATTGGAGATTCATCAAAAATGTTCCCTTTTGCAAGGACGAAAGTCGCTTCCAAGACTGCAGTGGAGAGCTGTGGTGCCGGCTCCTTGTTGTACTGGCTTTAAATGCCTTTTCGTCCTGGCAAGGGTCGTCTTACGTAAAAAGAGATTCCCCTTGCTTCACCGGAGACTGGACGACCGAAGCGGAAAGATTACGAATGTACTTGCGGGACCGGGAAGAAGCGGTGGCTCTTTCCAATTCTCTGGAGAGTCGTAGCGGGAGCAGCCGAACTGAACTAGCGGAAGTGCACAAGAACATGAGCTCGGTCTGTGGGCGCTTAGGAACGCATCGCCTGTCCTAGGAATCGTCGAGGCAACGCGCCGATGTTCGCCGGGAACTCTCGTTCAAACCCCCGTCGGAATAATAACCTGTAATTCCGTTGCCATGGGTTGGCGTCTTTTAGCGCCCATTGCGCGTCCTTCGGAGACCCATTTCGGCCAGATGGCGCCGTGGCATTGCGACACAAAACGGATTTCTCTCTGCCAGCCACCAGTGGCAATGTGGCCGTCGCCCTCGAAGAAGATTTAAAACGAAACCGAATCGATGGCCCGGTCCCCGGGTTCTGGCGTTGCAAGAATTAGGAGAGAAACGGTAGCACCCGAAAGATGGGAAAGATGGAAAATTTTGAGTTTCAACGTAAGGTACCGTCCCGCAAGGTGGCCCGCGCTCTGTCCTTCCGGGTCGGTTGTGTTTTTGTTTGCGAGGGGGAAAATCTTATTAAGTTTTGTGCTAGGATTGTAATAAACTTCGTTGTTGCGCATTTGATATCGACAGTCTTGGGGCGGGCTCTGGGTGGTGGAAAGAAATGCCGTCCGTCGAAGGTGAAGCAAACCACGAACTGCACGGGAAGTACCATTCCGAATCGAGGGGGGAATGTTCCTGGAGTTTCCCTGGTAAAATGTTTGGCCGGCCGAAGAATTCCCCACCGTATTCAGGAAAATGAAAACAATTCTTCAAATGTACCTCAAACATGAACTCGCCGGGAGTTTATTTCCACCCGTGACAAGCCCATTCGCCCATTTTTGCTCTCCCACTCGCTGATGAAGTCATTTTTGTTTGGAAATTATGCATTCACTTTTGCCTTCCGCTGTTTAGGGGAGTGCTATCGGGAGGGCTGTCATATTTTCATAGCTAGTAATTCCACTGAGGATCAGGGATGGTCACAAGCAAAAATGAAAGGAATTATAAACAATCAAAATGGTACGGTTCTGAGTCGCGGGTTTAAAGTATTTGAATAATTGCCCGTAAATTGTAACATTCTCTGAGAAATAAGCGGTTCAGTTTAAAAAAGGAAAATTTATGCTGAAAAAAAAAAGAAAATGCTTTACCAAAAATTCTTCGTCAAACAAATTATACAAATTTTCATACAAATAACTGTGTTGTTGAGAAAACATGCAAAATAAATCATACTATCAAATGGTTGCTTAGAAGAAACTGCTGAAGCAAAAAGTAAAGCAATCATGTTTTACCAAGCGTGCATAAACGGTGACATTATACGAACTACGCCAACCTTCGGGAAAACTTCCTGCTCCTGGCGTGGGGCACACGAATTCTGCGAATCGAGTTGCGGCACAGAAAAAAGGGTTTTTTTTTCTAACCCACCTCTTGCATTGTAAGAGCGAGCGCAGTTTTCACCACTTGCGATCGCGAAATGGTTCCCGGTTCCCTGTTCGGTTCAGGTTGAGAGCCGCGAAAGAATGGCCGAGAGGGGTGGGCCGTTAGGAAAAGGAAAACAACATAAAGCAGATACAAATTAACGTTCGTTTTTGATGTCTTAATTATGAAGTTTTCACAGGCGTAAGTGACTGTCTGCCAGAGCCCTGCCGGGCTGACTGACGACTGCACTTTATCGGAGCGGTTCGGCAAAGGCCTCGAAAAAGGTGAAGCGAGCGACGGCACGACATGCAGTGGATGGGACCTTTGGCTTACTGCCCTGCGCGTGGTTGTTGGGGTTTCTAACAAATGAAGCCTGGCAGCCTGGTCTGTTGTTGTGATGGGACCTTTATCATGGCTCGTTTAATGGCCTGCTACAGGTCCTTAAAAATAATAAAGTAAACATAATGAAACAAAAGCAGCACGTATTACCATCGAAGACATTAAAGAAAATATTACATTAAATTTCTTGCTATAAAATATTTAAAATAAACTGTAAAATTCTGCAGATGGCGCTACCATTTCATCAATGACTGTACTTCCAGAAAACCGGAGAACATCACCAACATGGGAAAGGATCCCAACCGTCCCGACCCGTCGCTCTACGATGCTGCGACAAAAAGTCCCCGGGCTGCACTCTTCATCAACTCTTCGAAGAAACACTGCACCGCGGTGCACCTTTGTTGCACTTTTCGGCACCTCGTGGGTTCCCTATCGCATCCCCTTTTTTTCCACTGCCGGAACGGACGGTTTTTCGTTGTGGGTTCTTCTGGAATTGGTTACATCTTTTTTTTTTTTTTTGGTTTTTGCCTAATGATGCACCGGATCGCGATGCTACGGAAGTGCAATGAGCCGTGGCCAGCGCTCGACTAACCGACCGAACCGAGAAGCGCAGCCCGCGCGGTATACAGAGGGTCTGGTGGTTTCGGAAAATCCAGTTGATGAATCGTTACGATCCGCGAAATGACGGGTTCACGGATTCACAACTTTGGCACAAGCGTCGCGCGATGACGCGACGACGAACCGCGGCACGGCGGGAATTGCGGGTTCGGTGCCGCCCCGGGCGATCTTAACGATTCGGACAATTGTTTTACAGTTTCCATTCCAAGATCCCGAGTCGAGTCATTTGGCTGCTTTACCAGAATGCCGTGTGCTTCGTGCAACCCCCCCCCCCCCCCTCCACCCTTGTCTCGCATGACATGCCGCAACTCCAAAGCATTTCATGTTGGTTTTCAGATTATTTAACAGCCGCCAGCTACGACAGCATTATGATGGAATTAAGGACTCAAGCGGGGATCCCGGCGCGTTGCGAAATTGTACAATTTGTTCGTGGAAAAGAGGTGTCCCTTTTTTGCCCCCAGGTTGTGGTAAATGCTGTTTTCGTCTTGCCAGAGCACTTTCATCCGGCGATTCGGGACGGAGTTTTAGATTGATTCTCTTGAAGTTGGTTTAATTTGCGAAATTCGAGTAGATTGTTTCAATAAAATCAACAAATCGTTACTTGTTGGGTCATGCTTGCATGTATATTTGAATGCGGATGGCGTTTATTATCTTTTGTGATGATGATTTTTGAAAGATTTTAAAATCATGTTTAGAATCCTGGAACAACTTATGTGCATATTCTGTCTAGTATGATTTGTCAAAAAGATCAACCTTCTGCAATTCCTTTGCAACCATCGAAGTAGTCGTCGATTCGACTGCACGCATGATTCATGCTCATGACACACCGAAAGCAACAACCATAAAAAATCGCTTCAAAGATGCATTCACCGCACCGATTGTTAATGTTGTCAACGGTACGGAGGGAACATTTAATTTGCCTCCCTTGTGTTCCTTTCTTGCCGTTCCATAAATATCACCATTAATCCTGCGTCCGTTAAGCAAACATGTAATCAGGAAAACCGGTCGTAAATATTCATAAGGATAGGACTCTCCCAAAAATGTCCCGCCGAACGTTTAAACGCACCGCACACACCGGGAACCGCCACCCCGAAGGCCCACTTCGCCGGGAGATTACATCAAAAGTTGATCCTTTCCAATCAACGAATAAGAGTGCACCAACTATACGCCAATACAAAACTCCACCGCGTCTCACCGAATGTGGCGCGATAGTGTGGCCGGATGTGAAAAACCCCCCTCTTGGGGTTGTGGGGAGGGGAGTGTAATGTAACCCGCCATCGACGCCCGGAAGGTTTCCAAATATTCACCAAAAGTTCACCCTCGAATCTTGCCGAAATCCAGCGAATGCACCGACACCGGCCAAAGGTGTGCGTGTGTGTGTTGGTTGGCTGGGCCGGATTCCGGCAGATCGGGGGATTCCGACGGAAGTTGCCGGTATGATGGGAAGCAATTTAAAATGCAAATTTTTGCACCACACAACAATTAAGTGTGATTATTCACATTTAACTTAAAGCGGTCTCTGGCCGGTCGGCTCGTCGGAGGGTCTCGAGTGTTCTCCTGGCGGGAGTTTTTTTTCTTTTTCGTGCACTCCACACCCCTTGGGTGGGGACGGAACGGCTCGCCAGCGTTCCGGTGTCATGACCGTGCGGCGGGCGATTGTGGGACGTGGCGCCGGGTGCGTGTGTGTGTGTGTGTATGCACCGAATACCGAGAACGGCGAATGACAGCTTCATATAATGACAGCGCGGTGAGAAGCGATCCATATGCATGTGGACGAGGAGTAATTTTCTTGTCAGGAACATGGCAACACTCACACCACGCCCGCCACGCTTGACATCTCAATTGACGGGAAATAATGGGCGGTGGTACACGGATCTGCAGGTGGGAAACAGAATGTCCGCACTTCTAGTACCCACCTTTCGTAAAGAGAGGTTGATGCGGTTTAGAAGTGCCATTCATTTGCTTGAGATATTGTGTTTTTCTTAGAAGTTTTATGTTTCTTTAGATATTGCAGAGTGAAAAAGTATAATAACTAAACAGGGTCCATTTCATTTAATGTTTTTAAATGAACCATTTAGATTCCATTTTCAAAGGTGAACAGCAATTCTGTTCTCAACAGCTAAATCTATCAGAAAAGGAACAAGCCATCTAACGAATCATTTTAAATGGTATTTTCATGATATATCGTCAATAAACTACGATAAAAACCGCTCAGAAAAGCAGGCCAGATTCCATTTACGTGAATCGTATGTGGCACGTGGGTATTGCAGACACATACGATACAAAAATAAACTGTATTAAAAACCCTTTTCAGTCGACGTTCTCGATTTTCGCCACTGCCATTTTACTTCAAACGGAACGAGGAGCGCAGATCCAGCACACAGAATCCCTGCGAACACGTGCCTGCGTGATTTGTGTATGAATGCAATACTTTTGCTTTCCAAGTGCCACCCTCGCAGCAATTCAACCGGACTGGGGTTTACTTTTTTGTCCCCAGACAATGTTACGCGAGTTCCAGACTGGTTTCGACCACCGGTCGGCCGGCAACCTTCTCCTGCCACCGATGACGGTATTTGAATAATAAAAGATAATCATCGACGATTAGTGGATCGCTCTCGCATACGAAATTATGCTGTCCACGCGCGATTTTCGGCAGTCGCGACATTCCATCCCGCAGACGGCATCATCCAGCGGCCAGCCAGCCGAGTTATCGAATGTGGGTGCGAACAGCACTTTACAGCCCCTACCGGCCAACGTCGATACGCAATCGTGCACGAAGCTGCCGGCCATCCTTCTTTCTGTCTCTTCACTCCTCTCTCTATCTCTCTCTCTCTCTATCTTTCTCTCTATCTCTTTTTCTCTCATCCGTCCTCTTTCTTTGAAGAGGGCTCTCGTGAAAGTGATTAAAATGGAAGCGTAAATTTTGGGGCTAGGATCTAGCCGCCGGACCGTGGGGATGTAAATCCGTGGCTGAGTAGGATGAGCGGCTCCGTAGCTTCGGCTTATACGGCCCGCTCGTTCGGCGACAGCCACGAGATCACGCGCGCGCGCCCCCACTAGGGCCGGCACCGGCGACACCAGCTTAGTGAAAAATCCTCCCGAATCCGAAGCCGCAAGCGAACGAGCGTCCGGACCTAGGCCCGGAACCAGCTGTGGCGTGCCTGGCGTAAAATGGACGAAAAGCAGCGCCGGGCAAAATTATGGGACAATACAAACGGGGCGCGAGTGGCGGGTGAACGGATTTTGAATACATAGTATTTATGCTGCCGACAGCCTCAACTGTCTGCACTTTCGAAATGATCCGATTAATGTTGATAGGATTTCACTAACAATGGTTGTCCAGTCCTCCCGTCCCGGTCGTGGCCCGTGTACAATGGAACGAGTCGCCCTCGGTGGACGGTCTGGTTTCGCCTGCTGTCCTCTGTGGAAGAAGAGAGTTTCGGGAACCGGAACGGTTGCTCGCCTGTGGCAGTTTCGTGTAAGTGTATCGTTTTATTCGAGCTCGTTTTCTCCTCCACAGGAAAACAAATGTCGCCCGTAGGGAAATGCGGCGAGATTCAAAAATATGTACTACCCTTGAAAATAAACAATTATCATTATCCCTTTTACTCGAGAGGATACAGGAGTCGAATAAGAAGAAAAACATTATTAATGCTTTAATGTTTGGGTTTTAAATATGGCGTAAAAATGTGCTTTCTATAGGAAGCTGTAAGACGTCTCGACTGTTAGTTGAATGTTGTACAAAGTCTCAATGCAACAGATCCGGAAAATGATACCAAGTAATAATGTCTGTTATACGCTTTCCTTCCAGCTTCCGATCGAGAAACATTGAATGTTAGCAGGAAAGGAAAAACTTGGCTACCGTTTATTACTTTCGGGCCGTTGCTAACAAGTCACGTTCCCAAGTAGGCGGAGAAGGAAACATAAAAACCGAGCCCAAGTAAGCCATATAATAATGTAATTGGTCTTTGGTCTCGAAAATTGATTCACAACTCGCTCCGGGCCTCGACTTGCGTGGCCATAAAAGCTGTCCGCTTCAGCTAATCAGCCACCTTTGCCACTCGCCAAACGTTCGCCAACTGCCGATCGATTGCATTTTTACCGGTCGCTCTCTAATGAGCTGAAACTGCACGGGGATCATAAAAATCAAACAGTACCGGATCCCGACGTTTTGCCGAATGGCCCGTAATCGGGATCGCCTGTTGATACGCGCCCGGGAACTCCATTAAAATTGATCCGAATGCTGACGGGGTGGGTCGGTTGAGCGATTTCTTTTCGTTTGAAAGGCGCACCCCGAAGGGGAAATTCCTGCAAAGAGAAGGAAAATCCAGTTCGTCTGGCATCGAACGGGATGCGTAGTGGACAGATGGCCTGGAAGATTACCGAAGAAGCTCCGAGGCGTCTGAGACTACCCACTGGCTCCGGGGTTTCGGCTTGTCTGGAGTTCGATTTTTTAATGGTTCCATCAAGCTATTTTATTCGCTCATCAATCTTAATTCGCCTCTAATCGATGGACGGGACAAGAGGGCAGGCCGATGTGGTGCAGGAGCGTCCGCGTTCCATTTTACGCGGAAGCCAGCCTTCCTGAAATGCATTATCTGTGTTTTCTGTTCGACTCTAATTTCTATGTGATGTTAGCGTTCGATTTTTTCCGACCATTCCTTTTCCCGGCGAAGGACACTCAGATGGACGGTTTCCCACCGGCACCACGAAGCGTGCAACGCTCCTCCCGGGTGCCGTTTTTCCTACGCCTTCCAAGCCCCCTCCATCTCCGCGATGAAGGAAAGTGTAAGTTTTAGGACGCTTGTTTTCCATTCGATTAACTTCGGCCGGGACGTTCGCCGGAGCGATTGGCCCAGAATGCGGTCATAACAACATTTTCACCCCCCGGTTTTTGGCGAGCGTCAGCTTTTGCAACGGCGTCTCCATTCCAAATCCCTCAGCATACCTCCCCCCCCCTTCCCCGAGGGGATTGGTGTTCCAGTTTGTGCCCGGGTTTTTCACTAATGTACAGCCAGCGCTGTTTACGAAGATGTATTGATCTTTCAAACGAACCTGGCACCCCGGCTGCTGGTTCCCTTGTTCAGCGGCTGCTACCCTAATGCGAAACGGAAAACACTCCTACAGCCATCGTTCGCGTTGTTCCCGTCAAGGGAGGGTGGGTGTTCGAATGATGTAACGTGTTTCTGCGCTTTGACACCCGCACGAAGTTGCACTATTTACCCTGCACTTTACGTCATGGAAACTGTTTCATTCCGAGAGCTGGTATGCAGTAGGAGCATCGTTTGGCCAAGCTTAGTGTTGCTATACACTCGTCGAAAAATCGATCAACAGTATTTATTCTACCGAAGAAATCGGTTACAACTAGAATATTTTCATTAGGATTTGTTAGGACATGCTTGTGTGTTTGTTTTTGTCAGTTTAGGACTAGTATTCCATAAAGAAAGAAATGAAAAAGGCAACAAGTTTAGAAGCTAGTTCGATAAGGAGCACGAAGTTCAATATGCTTGATTTTGTTTTCTTAGACTTAGCTTTTCGCTCCTTAGGATCATAGTTCAGCGACATATTTCTTTTGCGATACAAACATACTTTTACAGGTCAACATTGCTATGCCGATCTCCTGTTTTCCGCCTGCCAGTGACGCCAAACCGAGTCTCGCCAGAATTGGAAAGAATTGTTATCCGCCGAACGTGATGTCAAAATGATAGATGTAACGCAAGCTTCATCCTAACACCAAGTTGCACACCTTATAGGCCATCATTATAGGGTCGCGTACCCCGACCCGCAATCGGCCCCGGGTCCTCTTCCTTCCAGACTGAATAGAGATCAATTTTCTGTGTGCGCCTTTTTCCCCTTTATCATTGTTCATGTTCAGCATTTTGACAGTTGATCTTTTGCCGAGAAAATAACTAGCCATGTGATCATCATTCGTCATAGACCCGGGGAATGCGCTGACGTGCGCTTCGCACCCCAGCGGCAAACGCCGAATTTCTGTTCGCCGAGTTTTTCTTCATTCCATTTCCTTCTTCGCTCTTGCTGGTCGTTTCGGCGACCGATGATGATGAAACACCGCGCAACCGAGGAACCGCACGGCCGAGAAAAACAAAATCCACCGGCCCGAAGGACCCGCGGTGGTAGTTAAAAAACACCCAATCAAACCCTACCTAACAACAAACCTCTTTGCAACGGCGCTTTCGTGTCGGTCAGCCGGATCGATAATGCTAGGATCTGCCAGTGGTGGTGGTGGTAATAGGGAAGGGAGGAAATACTACAGCCCCGAAACCCAAAAATGGACTGTTTGATCATTCGAAGAACCAATTGTCGGAAGGGGGCTGTTCTAGGTGTTTTCTTTCGTTTCTTGTTTTTTTTTGCGTCATTCTTCTAACGTTGAAAAATGGTAATGATTGCCTTCCCGGCGTCATTAATCTTATTCTCATTCGAACTGTAATAATGGAGTGAAAAATGTCTTTATTAAGATACTGGTGCCGGGTTAGGTGTTGGGTGCCGTCCCGGGTCGTGCGGACCGCGTGCCTTGCGCCTAGAGGCACCTAGAGGAACCGGCTCGCACGCGCGTGTGTGGGGATGAATCTCCTAGAAAAAAAATCTACAGTCAAGAATGATGATCAATTTTTGAAAAACCCAAAGAACCACCCGAAGAACAAGAGTTTCGATTTTGCGAGGGTCTTTGTCTAAAGGGTCCGCGTGTTAAATATTTTTTCATCAAGGGACAATTATATTAACAGCATCAACAGTGCCGGCTTATCCTTCAGCTACAGGATTATTTTATTCGAATCGATGTAATTAAAACTCAGCTGTTTCTAAAAATGGAATCCCCTTTCCAACCATCACTGTCACTGGCTTGATGTTTAAGTTATCACCGGGCCAGCGGTTCGCCAAACTAGGCTCGCGTCGAAACTTATTTGCCAATTAAACCATTAAAGTACAAAACCCATAAATTTCCTCCACTTTCCAACGCATTAAACGCTTTTCGAAAACTCTCCCCAACGGATTTAGAAGCACGCGCGCCCAGGCTAGACTATCGGTGGTCATAATTTTGTTACGATGCGCTTCCACCGAGAGCCACGGAGATAAATTCAACTTTACAACCCTGGCTTATCTCATCAATTAAGTTTTATCGCCCGCCTCATCGACCGCAAAACTAAGAAACGTTCCTTTGCCGTGCTGGTGGGCGGATATTAAAATGACTCACTGTCACCAACAGATCCTGCCAGTTTTGCCAATCTGGTTCGCACCCGCACCGAACCCAACCGTTGTCCACCCCGAAGCTATCGGGTCTAACAGGTCGTTCCGTAGCGTTTCGTTTGATGGATTATCTGCCGAGCGGTTACAGGGATTTGGATCTCGCTGGTGTCTCCTAGCTACAGGCCCCCGGGGGTTGTCATAAAGTTCTCTACCGAGTTTGCAACAACAACAGCAACTACTGGAATGACAATCGCAACCGACGGTCACCGCATGCACCGCCCGCGGCCACTGAGGTCAGGTTGAACAATTCCGTGAAAAACTGGTATTGCTCAATCTTCGGTGCATTTGCGGGGACAAGCCGCCCAGACGGGTTTTTCGAGAGACAGGTTCTTACGAAATCATTGAGGTTAATTGAATTCGAATGCCTGACTATAACCTTCGAACGTTTGCCGAGCCCAGAGGTGTTATTACCCAGTCGTTGTACCAAAAGTCTAACGTTTCCTTTTGTGATCTTTTCTGTCGTTTTTTCACAATATAAAGAAACAACATCAACAGAAAATATAAAAAAACAACAGCTTTCTCACAGTTGAAGAAAGAAGCTAGAATCTAATGAAAAAATCTGATCTCACCAGTCATTTGTGGGACAGAAAATATCATTCCCGTCATCAAAAACCCGCTAACCCGTTCGGAGTCGCTTTTAATGAGCGTATCATTGTTGTGTTTTGTGATTCGAGATCCGCAATCGATATTCGATTAAAATTGAACATATTTTTATTGTCTGTCGATTATCGCACTTAAACACAGGACCACAGGCAGCAGCGGCTCTCAGAGAAAGATGTCCGAGTCATCGCGATTGATCGTACACACACACACAAACATAGTGGCAAGCATAGGAGCAGCATAAAACTAACTCGTGGTGGGGGAGAAACAAAAAAAAGAGAGAGAGAGAAAGAATCCGGAGCAAAAAGAGCAACGTAACGCAATCCCCAATAAACATCGCATCCTGCCGCGTCCTATCATCAATCAACAATCTAATTACAATGTCTACATCGACCGATCGACCCCATATGTTGATAAGGCCCAGCTGCCGTGCTCCTAGTGTGCGCACCCACCAACTGCACTGCTTGGCCGGTTCCTTCTCCGGCCGGCCTACTGGCTGGTGTTGTTCTCAACGGAGCCAGCTGGACGAAGTCAATCACCACCCGAATCCGATATCTCACCGGGGCCATCGGGAAACAACGCCGAGCCAACAGCCGTCACGAAAGCTGACCCATGTTTTCCCAAGGCCAGAAGAAGGAGGGGTGTGGTGGGGAGATGCTCTTCTAGGAAATTTCGCCACGGAGTCCAAGGGTGTCCGAGCCGTTTCCTCCCGGCATAATTCAACCCCCGTGAGATTGCAACATTGTTCCCTCCCTCCCAGGGGGAAGGGTTAAATCTTCGGCCGATGTGTTTCAGTTCGCTCTAATGCATTGCATCCCGGGGTGCCAAAAAGAAAAGCAACCCGAGAAACCGTGTGGAAAACGCTCACGAAATCCGACCTCATTGGGCGTTCGAGCGATGGGACGCGGGAACCAACGCCGAGATTGGATAGCTGCGTTCCCTCCCCGTTCATTACAGAATCGGGCGCATCGACTTAAATGCTGTTGAAAGATGGATCAGCACTCGTGGCGTGCCTCGCATGTCGTGTCGAGCCGATGGTGTTGATAGAGGTGATTACAAAAATAGATCCCGCCCAGGGGCCGCGTGGGTGGCAGCGGAACTCCGAGGGGAACCCTCACGATGCCCGGCGTCCCCTCCTCCCCCAAAAAGGGGGGGGGGGGAGGCGGCGTTGTATGTTAGGTCCCGGCTGATCTAGATTGCCCTTGAACGGTGCCATAAGGTCTTTTCTTTTGATGAATAGGCCCGGGTGACATAAGAGGTCCGCGATGACAGGGAAGTGAGAAGTACGTCGGGATGACAGAGAGCAGCATTACTCCCACACAAATACACACACACCCCGACACACAAGTGCAGCATGACATCGGCACTCGAGGTCGTGAAGCTGCGACCGCCAGCGATCTTGCGACTACAGAAACCGACTTTGCGGGTCTTGCGTGGGCCGAACGCGAGATGTCAGTTTGCAACATGCGAGATATCCTGCAACAAACAGATTTCGAATTCATAATTCGCGTTCGCGCTGTTGCAACCGAGCCTCGTGATCGGAGGGAGGTTCGCTGGAGGTCTTTGCGGCGGAAAGGATCAACCACGGGCGACAGGCAAGGAGATCCACTTCAGCAGGGCCCCTGCGGTCAAGGATGGCGCGTTGAAACCTCAGCTGAAGGGCGTACAATGGGAGCGTGTGGATCGGACGGCGCGATCGGAGGATGACGATGATCGCGCGTGGCTCCACGCGAACCACGTCGTTGTTGGCGCTGTCAAAAGCTTAATAATGTCTGTTGTGATGAGAAACGATTATCGGCCATTGAAAAAGTCGGACCCATTGAGTGAGGCAAAAATCGACCCAAAGGCTGGCCAGCCGGCCGCGCATCGCCCGCGGATTGGATCTCACACTGGCGCGCGGTGATTATGATGTTAAGTGTGAAGTGAAGAATACCGGCGCAGATTACCCGGCCCCTTGGGGCCCTCGCACCCGCCCGGAGTGGAGTATACTTTATAGGAGTTCATTGTGGCGGACGCAAAACTAGGAGAGATCTGCAGATCT
>JAOEFI010000003.1:19859495-19871378 GCA_034621735.1 Anopheles plumbeus
TTTCTCCGAGTTTTAAGTGATTTATTAACACCAGAAGGTGTTTATCCGGCGCTTTGTACGAGCGTCGAGCATCTGTTGGATGCTCGTTGCGAAACAACATGAAGCATTTTCGATTGTTTTCCCGCTAGCAACGATTGGAATTTGATTGAAGTTTATGTTTTGAATGTAAAGTGTTCCAAATTATTCGGGACATGTCTGGCTGACGTTCTAAAACACGGTGAGGTTATGTTGCGCAGTACTAAAAACCCACACCCATTGCACGAGACTCCGTTATGCGGACTGTGCCATCTAACAGGCTGAATCTTCCCCAGCCATCACCAACTGCCAGCCATTTCGGTCATTAATCCATGATTTATAATTTGCCAGCTCAACATCATTAATTGTATGTTGCCCTTGATGACGTTTCAATTATGTCCCGTGGCAACCATACAGGAAAAAAAAAGAAACGTTGTGTGTCTCGTCTGTGCATCCAAGCCCTGTCTATCCGTCTTTCCACGGAGAACTGCAATGCTCATTCGGCATGCTTCCTTCCACAGCATGTACATTAAATATATGTACACTTCCAACGACATCGGCCAGTGTCTCTGTCACTTCCACTAGGGATCTTCGCCTTCCCGCCTTTCCCGCCATACACGCAGACAGCGGCGGCATTCGATAAAAAGTCACATCTTCATCACTAAAACGTAGAAGAACGGACCCCGTAATCTTCCCATTCAGCAGCAGCAGCAGCATTGACGGCGAGTGCACACGTCATATGCAGTACCGCTTGTAATTAGCTCCCGGTGATAAATTAATTGTAGCCGCGGCAGCGCTACAGGCATCAACATCAAAGCAAGCTGCATTATTCAACTGGTCCTGTGTGCCTCGGCTGTCTTCCGGGGGTGCGGAGGAAGGTTCAACCGTACGACTCCTAGAGTCCCAACTAGAGCTGGCGATCCACTGCGGCGTCCTTTAAGGATTGTCGTTCCGTGTGTCGCTTTGCATGCATGGAAAGGGGTCTCACAAATCTCAACCCCAAGGAAAGCCATCCTCGAGCACATGGATCTCCTTCGGGGTACGAGTCTTCGATTGGATTTCATCGCCAAAGGGCCGAACCGGGGAGAGAATCGAATGAAAGAGACCCGCAACAGGCCGCAACAAAAACGTGGCGACGGTATGAAAGAAATAAGCCCAAACAGCCGAGTGATCAAAATTGAAATGATAGAGTTAAATGAACATAAGAATCAATAAAGGTAATAAATAATGCCCTCCCCCGGCTCGCGCTCCCTACACCTCCCTCGATTCGTTTCGCCCAGATCGCGAGCAATCGGAAAGGACGAACACGATAGTCCCATCCCACACGAATTGTGACCGGCATACACGCACACGGTGGACGAACGGCAATAGTACGTATTTTTATTATTACGTTTTAACCGTGCCTTTTTTTTTGTTAGTTTTGCGCCAACAGCTATTTCTCTCGGACACCGACGCACAGAAAACGCAAAACGAAACATAACTCATCCGTGGACAGCCCACCCCACGGCCAGTGGGTCCAAAGGCGGTCTCCCACCTATCAGGGCGAACAAACACCTTCCAGCTGGCGGTCACAGGTTCACGTTTAGGTGCGCCAGCCAGCACTTCCCACAGTAGAGTTGGGACTCGGGCCATGTCCCTCTGCCCCGGCAAGAATGGCACTTAATTGAGGTTTTAACTCCGATTGGCATTGTGTGTTGGCCAGTGCAGGATCGCGCTCAAGGAGGCGTGCAGGCGCCAAGGCAGTTTTCGGACCGGATGCCCAAATCTCGAAACTCCTACGGGAAAGATGAAATGAAAAAATACCGTCCCCCCCCCCCCCCCCCAAGTGCACCTGCACTGATCGCCTCGTCAGGTGCAAAACGATTCGAACAATTTTAGTGCCCGAAAAAACAACAAAACAGCACAGAAACGTTCTTCGAAACGAACACTAAAACATTTTAATGTTTGTTTAAACACCCTCTATTGAGCTGTTACTCGGCTGCAGCAGTAACTGTGGCGGATGGTGGATCCTTTTTATGCTGGCTCTGGGCACGAAGAAGAAACCGATTTCCCATGCATACCGGGGTCAGCGTGAAGCGATCGAAATGGTCACATAAATCTCATGCTCTTCGGATCGTTTCCTTCCCTCTGCGTTTGGGTGGGTAAAGACGAGGAGATGGTTTCGATTCCGCGGTATGCCATAACGTATGCAAGATCAGTCGGAGGAGATTGTGCCACAATTTCATCCCCCCGGCCTTGGCGCAAAAATTCCTCCCGCAGTAACAATACCGCAGAGGACTGCTCTGTACAAGGAGCGAGTATCGGCTTCGTTGCACGGCGTAAGGCGCATTCGGACGCTGCAGCATTCTGAACATCAGATCGATCTTCTCAATGTCACAATTGTCTTTCTCCGATTGTTGATGTTCGGTTGACTGGCGATTTGTACGAATATGCATATTCATACGCTACAAGCGGACTACGGACCTTTAGGATTCGAGCGATACGCATCCGGCACATGGGACATTTGCATAAAACTATGATCTGTCTCATTTTATGCAGATCGGCCCCTAAAGAAGACAGTATAATCGAAAAGATCTAATAATCGTCCTTATTATCTTCTACCGGGAACGACCTTTCGTGACTTTAACAATTCCCTCCAGCGATCCCAGTTCGATGTTTCAATGCTTTTCTAAGTACATTAAATTTTGCAAAAATTTAAACAAATTGTGATTAAATGCATAACAATGAGCGCGCACTTAATTAACTCATTTATCGCCATTGATAATTACAAATAGTTGTGAAATTTCTTACCATTAAAACCAAAATTGCAACACAATTAAAAGCGTGTATAAAACATTAAATAAATCGTCAATAAATATGGTGTCCACCAGGAAGGTAACTGAACCACTAATCGTTACAACATTACCGTTCCTGGGGGCAGTTAATGATTTGTAGTGCCAATTTTTTGCCATCAGATCAATAAAGTGCAAACGGTTGTTCGAAACCGACATCGAAACCACGAAACTGAAACACCAAATCCACGGAGAAGCGCATTTGTTGACAGGAAAAAAAATGTTGCAGAAATGCAAAAAAAAAAGTATTTGCAATATCAGGAACTGATATTTAAAACAACCCATTCGATTTAGTTTGCTGCTCATTTGCAAGGAAGTATTTGCATTTGTGAAATTGTTTCAATTTCGTTCCTTCTATCATTGTTCCATAATAAACCCCATTCATCGAATATGGAATAAGCAGAAAATGATACCTAATTACCGTCAAGCCCCAACACATATGGCGCCACATCCTGTCATTGCCCGTAAGAATCGTACTTTTCTCATTAAACTTCCCGCTGCGTCGTTTTGCTCTACAATCATATTAGGTTTCACTGGAAGAGCCAAATATATTCCACATGACGCTAGGGCAGTGTCTGGCAGCAAAAAGCGGTCGCGTGCAACATTAAAGGCGGAACCGCCAACAAATGCTAAAGCCAGTAGCTCCTTCCTTTGACATGGTGAATCAAAGAAAAAGGCGGTTTGGTTCCCGGACAAAAAAAAAAGGCATATAGCAGAATATCGCAACCCAAGGGATGAAAGATGCGCAAGCGAGCCGAAGAGCAGCTTAATTTAAATAAATCAAAGACACGTGTGTGTGCAATACGGACATCATGGACGAATTCTGGCTGCAAATCATTCATATTGTCCGCCGTATTTCAGTGCCTTGTTAGGTTGGGGTTTTTTATACTTAGAAAATTATGCCAGTACAAGCGCGCTTATTAAACCGTCCACCGGTTTTCCACTGCCCACCTCGAGGGTAGATTCTGTGCTTTTCATGCAATCCGTTTCTTTTGCTTTGTTTGTTCCAAAAGTATGTGACTTTTTCCCGTTCAACATAAAATCTCATTAGCTGCACCAGCTTTGATGTTCAACCATCGGTAATGGCATTTTGAATTATAACAGAAAGGAAATCAAAACTGCACAGATATCCTCGTTCCTTTGCATATTCCATTTCCCTGCCAACTCGTTTGGCTGCGAAGAAGTTCGGTGTTTGTTCGTTAGCATTTTGCTCCGATTCGTCGAAACACCCGCACCAGCACAAGCGCTCCGTGGCACGTTTCGTGTTTCAGGCAGCTCCATTTTTCCTCCAAGCAGCACTCGAGGAAGCTGAACTAAACTATCCCAACTTTTCCAACATAAGCTATGAGGCTAAACCAATAAATTGAATTAAATATTATTTTTGCGCCGTGCTTTCCCACCCGGTGGCGAGGGAATGAGCTGGCACGGATTTCGCTGGTGGAAATATAAAATTTCTCTGGTTTAAAATGGTGCTGGCTAGAACGCGTATTAAATTTTGATCAATGCTTCTGTCTGCCATTCTCTCACTCTCTCTCTATCTGTCTACAGCAGAGTGTTGCGAATGTTGCGGAGTGCAGCTTAATACATTTTGGCGAGCGGCTAAAACACACACTAATACCAACATATACGATCTACAAAAATATATTTAGAACAAATGAAAACAAAGTTAAACCATTCTCTTCACTGGTTCTCCGATGAACGTAACTAAACGCCATCCTGGGGATCAACATTGTTGCTTCGCGGTCGGGGTTTTCAGTCAACAAGTAATAAACGCCACAAGTGCTACTGAAACGCAACGCAGCCGTGGTTTTACGATCTGTGGAAAATCCATTGTAGGACAAATCAGCGTCAGTGAAAACCTTCGCCTGTTAACGTATTTCCTTATGGGAATCTGCTCTTCCTTTGCTGCTAATTCGCTTGACTGCGGTCTCTTTTGACAGGTTATGTTGTGACACCTTGTTTCGCCTTTTTTTTACCAAATCATTAAATCATGTGATGCTGATAAACCTGCAACATAGTCGTTCGTACTGTTTGGTTTTTTTCTCTATTGAATTCTTGAGAGTTCATTTAGTGCTAGAAAAATGGCCTCTTCAAAGATGAACGGTATAAAGATTGAATTGAAGAACTATGTGGTGTTCACTAGCCGAAGCATAAAAATGGGAATGCAAGAATTTCGAAAATAGTCCATTCAAACGCCATTCTTGTTCTAGAAGAATTTTAGTTAGAAATGCATTTAAATTAACTGAAAATTTGTTTGTTAGATTATCAAAATTGTTATCGTTTACGGAACCGGGTACACAAAATCTTTCCTCACGTCCATTTCTGTCTTTTTTTAACTCCCGGTGGTAAATGCTGAGTGCGTATTACAATTGCGGAAATGCGTTAAATTCACTTCGCGAACGGCAGAATAATTAATTACTACGAAGCCTAATTATTCAATCCTGCGATGAGCGGAATTACTGCGCGGCCGCATCATTATATCGGATATCGCGAATTCCCACCAAAATGTGTGCTTCCTGCCCGTTTGGCCACAGAGAGGCCCTTCCCACCAACACCACCACCGCCTCCCGCCGGTCCACACCCATCGTTTGATTCAATATTTGATTTCGAGGAACGCCGCTGCGTCGTCGCCGTCGTCCGTGTGTGCGGTTGCCTTGCGCAACCATCATTATCGTCATTGCAGGACGCGAAGCCTGATTTATACCGTGTGTAATTTTATCCTGTTAGCCCGCCAAAAGCAAAGATTGCTTTTTCCCTTTAATTTGCTTGTTTTCTGGGACCCCCCTCTCTCACTCTCTCTATCTCTCTCCCATTCTATCCACGCATCCCGGTGTGCATCGTTTCTTCTGCTCGCGACTTACCCGATCGAGCGCGATTTTCGCGGGAAAAAGGAAAAGTAAAAAGTCCATAAATTAAAATTTGATATCACGCCCGATGAAATGTGGTGGCGAGCGGCCGGGGAGGGCAGTTTGGTGCACCAAGAGGTGCAAACAAAACAAACAAAGTACGCAGGCGGGACAATACTGCGGGAACGAACGGAAAGCCAGAATGCGGAGGCACTCGCAACCATACAACCAGACACCCTCGGGGCCGTGTGTGAGTAAAGAAGAAGATTGTCAAATTATCAATTTTTGCATTCGCATTTTCGCGACGCGAAATTTATTGACCAGCCCGGGCGCATTGGCAAGTTGGGTTTCGGTTTAGTTAAATTTAAAAAGTTTTATTGTTCCCCGACCGGTTCGCGATGCTGCCGGGGGCCGTGGGCACGTTTTGTTGCTCGTTTCAACAGCTCGATTATTTTATGACATCTTCTCCTTAGGCAGCAGCGCAAATTAACTTCTAGCCACGGGGAGCTGTGGCGCGATTGTGGCAATCAGCAGCAGCACCAAAAAAGAAAGAAAAGAACGAAAACCCCGCATCATCGGAAGAAGCTGAGCGAAACTCCGGAGTGGCAAAGGGTGGGCAGTTTTCCTGTTTTTGGACCAGCATTTGGACACGTTCGAGCGTCACAAGGGTCCCGGGCACTTTTTGGCACCCCCGATCCAGAGGTACGATTGTCTATTGGCTTCTTTTTTATTTCGATTCAGTTAACTTTCGGTTCTTGGATGGGCCGCTCAAACGCACCGAAGTGCACGGTGGACGGTGACTAATGTTCGCTTGAAGAAACACTTTAATGAACGTCATCGAATCCAGTTGTTTTACCGGAGAGTATTTGTTATGAATTTATTGCACTGGCCCTTAAGTTTATGAGAGAATGCTTCGGGTTCTAGTGAAATTGCTGACTTGCAAATAAATTGCATCCTTGTGTACGTACATCCAATTAAATGCTTTAAAGCGTCCTGAAGCGGGTGCTAGGATATCCGATATTATCTTGTTAGAAGCGATTCCGTTTTGGCCTTAGACGCTCAGGATAGTCTGGGTACCGAGAGTGTCTAGAACGTAGGTCCCTCCGATGCAATTTCCATCTAATTACAACGTGTAACTTTCAAAAAACCATGCTCAGCTAAATCTCCACTGGTGTAAACTGGACCCGGCACGGAAACCCCGAACCGATACCGTACATGTACCTCTTCCGGATTAGGACCGGGAGCGGTCTGGATGCTTTATGCGCGACCACCACCGGCAGCAGCACACTACAAGTGCTGAATGAAAATGGCTGCCCTCGAGCCTCAACGGAGCCGTGTTAAAATTTAATCATCATCTTTTGTTATCTGACCCCAAGAATGGGCTCCGGCGTGGAGTGGGTTTCGTATTTGAATTTTTCCTGGTCCCAGCAGCCCCGAGAACGGTTCGAGTCTATTATAGTCGAGCGGACTAGGAAGCGAAATCTCCATAAAGTTATTGAGGCCGGCCCCGCCGCCCCAATACCACCATCTCTTCTTGCCTTCAGCAAACCTTGACCTATCTTTTGGTAACCGATATGGGTTCAGTCATTTTATTAGAAAACCTAAACGTCCAAGGAAGTTGGCAGCAAGTGGTGAGTGGTGTATTGCCTTGCTTGTATCACTTTTACTAAAATCCATCAGAATCAGTTTTTGACCTAAATACGACTACGAGATGAGCTATCCGACAACGAGACAAATGAATTTCTCCGACAGCCCCCTTCCCTAGTTTAGTCCTTGTGAAGTTTGCTGGAGATTGCATCATACATGCTCCAGTGAGAGAGACCGGAAATTGCTACGAAGTATTACCTAAACCACCCGCAGGAGGCCAACGCAACCAGGCAGCCACACATTGCATTATTAGTTCACAAACATGATCCTCTCCTAATGCGGAACCAGTGTTCGGGTGGCCGGTGATGGGTGGGCGGGAGGAGGAGAGATTGTTCTCGCCCCGCAAACCAGTGGAAACTATACCGTATTGTTCCCAAACCCGAAGAGGGGGTCATTTGTAGAACGGCCGTTTGGAACGGCCTGTCAGGAGCGTAATATTGTTTCAGCACCAAACGGGGAACCCATAGCATGGCCCCGGCCGGGGTTGCCTGTGAAGCCACTCGAGCAGCAACATTTCCACAAGTGTGTTTGCTCACGTAGAGGTAGACTAAAGTTGGTCCTTGTAAAACGCTGGCCATCTCACCCGCTGTAAGGATGGGCTGGGCCCAGTGCTGAACACTGGGGCGCTGTGGAAGTGAAACTAAAAAGCGTCCAGCATCCCTGCGCCGAAGAAGACGGCCGGGACTTCTTTGCCGGGAAGTTTGCGCTCTGATGAGAGTGCAGGGCGATGTTCGAAAACTTTCGGCACGGCAACATGTTAGTGGCTCTCCTCTCCGTCTCTCGATGATATGGACATGAAACAAGAACCTTTTCGGTGGCGTTCCGTTCTCAAGGCACCGGAAACAATGGGTTGCAATGAGACGGAATATTGAAGTGGTATCTCGGGCGTCAGTGTACATCATCGTTCGTCTGCATGACTACTTCGAAGAAGCTGGAGTCTGTTCATGCAAATGAGACATGAAAACACACTCCGACGGAAATCAACGTGGTGTCGTAGCGTCCCTCTTTTCCGGCCGGGCCTCGGTGCCCGTTTGACAGTTTGCTTACTTTGATCTTTCGAAATACGTTCCTTTTTCATCACGTTTAGTACACCATTTAGTACAGCAGTGCGAACAGGACAACCGATCAGTTAACAAGATGTACGATTATTGCACAAAATAGGAAAACTTTTCATCTTTCAAACACTACTCATTCTCTTTTCGATGTCAACCAAACGAGCTTTTCATTTATATTAAAACGAATCTTCCTTCGTATCATTTACGACCCTTACCCCGTTCGTAATTGTGTCAGATTGTGCATCAATTCCTTCCGAAAAGGTCACCATCGTGATCGGATCGGATTGATCCCGGTAATGAAATCTGGCCCCGACCTCACGAATCGTCTATCCTACAACGATGGTCTCTAATTACTAAATTCGATTTTTCAATCTGCTCACCGATCGTCCGGAAAAGGAAATCAATTAATTTGCAGCCAATTGTGCAAGCGAAAGTTCTTCGGGTTCGGGCCCCGCAACTAGACACGCGCGGTGCATCCAAACGGCATCGCGCGGCCCTTCGTTCGAATCCGGCGCTGTGTCGTTCCCAAAGTGCACTCGGTTCGGTACCGTTTGTTTGTCTACGTCTAGGTTCGCCCGGGTCATAGCTGTGTGGTTCGCTTCGTTCGCTTTCGTTGACGAAGATTGGATTGATTAAACTAGTTTCGCTGCATGGCGAAGCGAAAAATGTGCAACCGTTTAGCAGGGCCGCGGGCCAAGAGGGCGAATAATTTGTGACCTACGGGCTGGCTACGAGTGGAACGTCGACTTTGAATGGTGTATTTAAAAAATGTAACATGTTTAGTTTACACGCACTCTTGTCAAATAGTATTGTTATAAAATCAACCACGTTCAGCACAATAAATATCAATTAACATATTTAATTCTTTCAATCAAGATGAAAAATCAATCTGTTTCCCAAACAGCGCCAGAAACAATACGGTTACGGCAATACGGCACACACACACACATACATACACATGCTCCATCCGGTGGAATCTGTACCGGTAGATCTAGCAAACCTCAGAACGCTGTACCGTTTCAATTTAGTTAATGCACATTGCATCGATGCAACCTGTTTGTTTTGTTTCACCTTCACGGCGGAAACCTTCGTTGCAGCTCGGCGACCGTCTCGGGAAGCACACAGTGTGGCTGGCTAACGGCCGCTTGGCATACTTGGCTAATGGTGCAGGAACACCACAGGGCAAAAGGTGGGGGGGAACCGGGTTAGCTGGCACGGCAAAACCCGAATAAACTGCTTGCATTATAAATTCTCCATAATTGAATTGAATTGAATAGAACGAAACTGCATTCGAGGTGTCAGTTGCCGTTGGTTTTATCGTCGTCGTCGTCGTCGTTGTCGTTGTTGTCGTCTTGGCCATGGCCGTCTTAGACGTCGTCAGCTCGGGGCAACATATTCGTTGTGTTTTGCCCGATACGGTCTGCGGATGGGGATTGCCCGGATTTCAAAGGGCTCTTTGGGGCCGGTGGGGGAAGCGGCTGGGAAGTGTGGTAACATATGCTCCACACACATGGAAGCCTCCATTCCGTCCTTCCCGCCAGGAACGCCAACATGCCAACAGCAGTAGCAGCCGCAGTAGCCGTGTAAATCCAGCATCCGGCAACACCTTGCATGCGACACAGGGTGAAATAGGGCACCCCGAACTGGGCCCCGGTGTATTTGCTTAATAGGATAAACAGGTCCGCCCCATTCCTTTTCCAGCTAATGATCCTTTCTTTTCAAACCGGGCACCGGGTCGTAACCATTTCTTATCCATTTTCCTATTGTATGTCGAAGTCGTCGCCGTGGCGCATTGTGTACGGTTGCCCGTTGACTTTGGGAACAAATGTTTGTTGTTTCAATCAGGGCAAGATCCTTCTGTACGATCCTTCTGCTTCAACTCTGCCGCAGGTGAAAAGTTAGCAAAGTGAATCTTTTGCAACATTTTCATATTTATTCTGTTTGTGTGAAATAAAATAAATCCATCAGAATTCCATTACAGCGGTAGTTCTCCGAATTATTATGACAACAATACACCTTCATCAAGTTCTGCTAACAAACCTGGAGAAAATGTAATCCCAAAACAATAAACCAGTGGATCGACCAGAACCGTCGGTGTATCGCGAATGCACTCAGAAATGCAGTCCGCTGCACTTTTGCACGCCCTCCAGAGACTCGGCTGCAATAACAAAGCGGACCGAACCTGGAAGCATGGAAAAAGTAGCGCTAAAACTGAACAAACCACCGTTTCCGGATGCCACTGCGCTGGTGGAGTTCCACCACCGGTCCGGAGGAAGTGCCAAAATTTATTGATCCGCTTTGTTCGCGTCGCTGTCATTCGGTTGCGCGCGGGTTGCAAATTTAATTTAAATTCCATACCACGTGTTTTCCCCCGTTGACGGCATGCACTTGAACCGACCGAACCGGGTTCGTTAGTGGGGTTTCGCGCCTCAGACCGATTCGATACCAACGGAACGGGGAAGGTCTTCTCCCCACAGCGATCCCCTCCGGTTGACAGGGAAAAAGCGGTAGCTGGGAAAAAAACGGAAAAAAATGAGGTGAAGGTTCTGCTTAACGCAAAGTGTCAATTCCTTGGGCAAGAAAATCGTCTCAGAGAGATCCGCGCGCGAGAAGCTAACACCGTTCTATCGTCGTAACGAGAAAGAGAGAGCGAGCGAGAGAAAAAGAGAGAGAGGGCGCCAACAATAGGACTGCACTCTGGAAGATGTGTCTGGGGAACAGTGGGGGGCATAAAGTACGCCCGTTTATGGCGGAGATGGCCCAGTAGGGCAGCGTGAGTGTGAGAAAAAGGATCTTCGCTTATCCGTTTACGGCGATCGAAGGAAGCCCCTCGTGGCTGGTGCGGGTCGAGAGACAATATCCATTTGTCGCATATTCCAATGCACGCATTTCTTCGAAATTCGCTTCCCAGTGAACACGGCCACACGCCACCCTCCGCCTTCCTCCTCACCGATGAGCTGAGGGAAAAATCACACATCGCGTTAGTTTACTCTTCGTTCTGCTCGGCACTGTCTACTCACCCCCTTCGCAATCCTGGAAACCCATTATCATTCCTTGTAAGCGCGGTTCCCCGCCAACATACTGCACACAATTCGTACTCAATCGACGATGCTTTTGTGCTGGCATTGGCACATGATTGTGTGTCAGGCTGCGATTGCATTTGCAGTTGCAGTGTGCAGAGTGCAGTATGCAGGAACGCAACCGCGATGGGAAACGCGCGGTCTCGTTAGTCACAAAGAAATAGTGCATTACATGTGCGATAATTCTTAACGACCATACCGGCCGCGGTATTCGACCGGACGGGCGTTTATCCTTCAGGCCGTTTTAGGCGTCTTCGAACGATCTTTAATCGTGAAAGCATTAGACTGAAGAGGGGGAAGAAAAGAAAAGGAAATTGAATGGTAAAACGGTTGTTTAAAATTCATGCCAATACCAACAATAATGCAGGAACGTTAAAATATATTATAAAAACCATTTTATTTACTATAA
>JAOEFI010000003.1:19872419-19882552 GCA_034621735.1 Anopheles plumbeus
CTGGACCTCCCGCGGGGCTCCGACGGCGGCGGCGGCGACGGCGACTTCGGCGCTTGACTGCGCAATCAGTGCTGCGGGCCTTAAAGGGTACTTTTCATCTGACTTGACGGCACTTTGACAAGGGTTCGTACTACTACTAGGTACGTGTGGTCGATGGCCCGTCGTCTACGAGGCTACCCGGCCGAAGTCCAAGGTGCTTCTGCCCCTCCATACTCTGTCTGTCAGTGGAAATAAATATCATTATTACTTGCACCGTGTTGTCGTCCGCGCCTACTGCTTCTCCGGCGGCAAAAGGAAGTTGCCACGAAAGCCGTGGCGCGGAAGCCGGAACGTTGGTGTGGTGTCGCGAAAATAAGAAGCGAGCTTAAACCTATGCTAATTAAGAGACAACATGAAGCTACTCTACCGATTCTTGTCCTGCCGCCCCGCTGCGAAGGCGTCCGTTCGCTTCTTCCACGGAACGATGCATCTAGTTCACCTATTTTCTTCGTTGTTTTACGTACGCCTCCAGCTGGCTTGGATGGTGGTTCAAGGTGCCTCTACTGCTTCCACAGAAGTCGGTGTCAGTTTGCCTTTTCGCCCATTTGTGTGACTGTCGTGGGCACGTTTCTCGGTTCGATGGATCAAATCAGTTACTTCGAATTAAATGGAATCAATCACCCTGCCCCACAAATCGGTTGGTGGGAGCGGAGCAGACATCTTCCCTTCGTCATAGGGGACAAGCTTTTTAATGATGCCGCCACGGAAGCCAAGCGGGAGGGAGAGGAGTGTCCCATTTGTGACTAATTATTCCAACATTGTTAACCATTTCCTTTCGCCGCGAAATAGAACAATCGCTCGGCAAGTAAAGTAGCAGAGTTGTCGTTGACCAGCGTTGTCGTTGAAATTAAACATCCACGATGCGATTCCTTGTACGTGTGCTGTTCCTTTGGAAGGATGCGAAAGGGTACGAAGGCGGGCGGAAAAACGGCTGCAGAAAAGGAATCGTGGAACAACAACCCGATGCGAGCTATATAAATGTGGTTCGTTGGGGTTTCTCCGCTGGTCGGTGGCTCCACGCTTCCACGGCGGAGATAATCAAATAACAATAACGAATCCTTCCGAATCACGATTCATGTGCTCACTCTGCGCTGTTTTGTTTTTAATTAAACCAAACATGCAGTTTCTTTCCAGCTATTTTTTTTATGTCCCTTCCACCGGAAAAAGAGGTTACGGCAAAACCAGCAATGGGTGGTCACGGTCAAAAATTTGCAAGGAAATTGTAATTTTTTTTAGTTTTTGAAATCTTTAGAAACTGCTGAATTTGATGCGGAATTGGATCCTCGAAAAACAATGCAACATTTTACATAATTTATTTTCCATTTGATGTATTGAAAACATAAATCAAAAATGGCCATCGGAATTCATTATTTGTTTCAATAGTTTTCCAACACATGTTCAGGGTTTCGTCTACCATAAAACAGTTTAAAAATTAAGTTAAAGGTTGAACGATTCGGTTAAACATTCGTACCATTTTACCCGCGGTCAGAGACACGGACAGCGTCAAATGGCAAGAACAAATTCTAGCGTACACTACTAACTCACCGTAAGTTGAAACCAAACCAAAGTGTGTGTGTGTGTTTTTACCACACGGCTGAGTAATTACCGGCCCGGGGAAGCTAGAAAAAATTATTCATCAATTGTAAATTATGAATACCTGACAGAAGCACGACGAAGAGTTATAGTATTGAGTATCGGGTACTAATGTTTCCATCCCCACTGTAGCTCCCCGGAACAACTCCATCCACCGTTTGGCCGAAGGTGCATCCGCACCGGTGGCACTTCGACTTCGGAGCAATCGCAAACACTGCATATGCAGTGCATCGCTGCCCGACAAGCGGCAGATAAGATGTCCGGGGCCAGATAAAATGTGCAGAAAATAGCTCAATAAATCATGCCCCCATACGACATGACGTCTACATATTTAAAAGATTGGCTTTCCCAGCTGCCGTGCTACTTGTGCCTTTCGGGTGGGGAACTCCTGCGGTCGGCCGGCTTGAATGATCATCCGCTAGCCAGCGCCCGCCGCTTCACCGGGAATGGGGAGCAATCATAGATGGTTGGCAAAATCAGTCCACCACTGTGGAACTGGAAGGGCTTCATCACCCTCGAAGAGAGTCTCGTGAAGATGCGACTCCTGCTCTCGGTGTGTGGAGCGAAGGAAGAATGATGCAAAAAAAATAATCCAACAGCTCCCCCGGCCCGGCATTCTCAGGTTACCGAGAGGAGTTCACGGGCCCGGGCGTGCCCTTCCCGAACATCGGCCAGCATTCCTGCCCTTCCACCATTCCGCCGTGGCGAGGAGAGCTCGCAGAATCATTCGCACTGCGGGCTCGCCACAGCCGTTGGTCGGCTGAGGACGATGGTCACACAAGGCGCTCACAGCATGACCACACCGATCCATTTCGATTGAACCGAGATGTCTATGCTGACGGCGAGATGCGGGAGCTGCGCCGCCACGGTGGCGGTCGGTGGAACACGTCGGAACGGGCTCCCATCGAGCCGGTCGGAACTGGCGGGAAGTTTATTAACTTCGATTACTCCGCCAGTGCTGCGGATTGAGGACCGTGAAATCCAATCGTGGACGAACATCGGCTAATGACCGGCCTGCCGAGGAGTTGCGGCCGAAGAACGGGAGACGCGACTGGAAGAGATATCATTCTGGCACACTGAATGAGCCGGAACGCGGAGAATGCAACAAGAAACAAACACCGATCTCTGGGAGGGGAGGGGGGCCATGCTCGGGGGGGTGAAAAACGGGGCGAAGCGAAACGGAGGACTAGGGCTACGACTAGATAAGAATGTGCGATCCAATTTAACCGCCGTCTGCAGGGAAGGTTGGTAAACTGTTGCTACACGCTTCCAAGCAAGCAAATCCGCCTAAATGGATATGTTAATTTAACGTTTAATGCTGCTAATCCAGTTTATCGCCTGTACCTTGGCTAAGAGTGTGGTTAGCTCAGGTGACCGGACGGAGACAGAGAGAGAGCAGACTCCTGCGGTGTCACTAACTGTTTTAAAATATATCCCATTCTGCTAAACAGATGGCAGAACAGCATGGAAAATACATCCAACGACTAACTAGAGGTTGAAGACTGAAATAGAACTTTTAAATTAAGACCCATTAACAATGAAGAATATATTATAAATACATTGGGAGGTGGTGGTAGTTATTTGTTTCCCTTTCGGTTAGTAGTTTTCAAACCAGCAGTGTATAGTTATTTTTGCCATTGAAATAGATTAGTTTAGCAGCGGATATATATTTCAAATACTATGAAAAGTGATTTCAAAACAGATTTAATCTTTAGAAAGGTCAGTCCCTAACAAAAGGTAAACGAAAGCTCATCGTGTAGAAAGAAAAAGAATATCGTCCCATTTGTTAATTATAAAAAATCAGCTTCGACTGTTCTCCGCCCGATCGCTTTTTGGGGTCAGAAATTAATGAAGTTTTGCTAGATGACTTTATCCGCACAATTTGTCAACGCAAGCAATAAAACCCTTCTGCCCCTCGTGCCCCGAAATCGTTAGACTGCAATAAAAATAATTAATCAAACATTCCATACGCTCCGGGGAGAACCCGAGGAGGACGCAGTTCCATTTATCAGCTTCCGACAGTCCGGAAGGGACTCTTGGTGGATCGTGGCAACGGCGTGGGCCCCCTTCCCGGTAGCATCATTACTTAAGGTACACCGGCCCACCTTTCTTCGCGAGTTGAGCATTCATGCTGTCCGGGGTCGTGGAATGGGCGCAGGCCAGCGTCCAGTCCAGCGTCAGCGCAAACGACGACCAAATCACGGCGAAACGGTCGCTGGGAAAGCAGAAGGCAGTAGAAAAGTGTCGAAAAAATAACAAACAAACGGTTCGCCAAAAACCATGAACCGCCAAGCGGGAAAAAGGGTAGTGGGAACCACCGCGGGAACTCCGTGGGTTCTCGTCGGAACCGTCCCTTCCGGACGATGGGCGTCCACGCCTCTGCTGGCCCTGATCGGGCGATTGGACGGACGACAAACTGCAACCGACCATTTGCTGCAAACAATTTGTCAGACTCTTTCGGTCTGCTCACGAAAACCTCCGCGGTTCATCCTCCGTCGCGCGGGCCACGTTGTCACGCGGTGACATTCGTCCTGCCCCCGGGCTGCCTTCGGTTGGAAGAAGGGCATGGAGGAAAGGCTTGCCTTGCCCAAAATGTCGCCAACCGCTTTCGGTGGGGTGGATTGCAATTTCTACAATTACCGCCTCGCTCGTTGAACACAAAATACAAGCAATGGGAGAAGGGCGACGAGAAGGAACACACTCACGAAACGCAGCACAACTTCTTGCCAATGTTCCGTAGTTTATCTTTATCGGAAACGGATCGGGGCGGACCACCTCGCGATGGGGGCAGGATGTTTGGGATGTGCCGAAAGAGAGTCGTGGTGGCACGATGGTCGATCATTTAAAGCCAAACATGATCGTTAAAAATGAATTCGTGGATCCTCGGGGAAAAGCTAAAGAACGAACCCGCGGTCCCGGTCGGTAAAGCACGGCCCAACCAATCAAGTAATGTGCTGCAGCGGAGCAACAACAGAGAAGTAAAATAAAAAAATAAACAGGATCGATGTTCCTGTGATTGCTTTGACTGATTGCAGCTCATCGATCCACCAAGAGTGTGTGGTGGGAAATTGTTTGACTTTAGTTTTCAAAAGCTGAAAAAGCTTTTCTTTTTTTCTTCTCGTTCTAGTCATATTGAGGAATGTTTTTCATTAGCTTTTTAGTGTAATTTTAATACGCTTGGAAACTAGCAATACAATTCACAAATAAAATCGCCATTGCTTTACTTTAGCTGACCGGTTCAAAATCACGAACACGGTATTGTTACAAGATGGTGGCTTTTGTCCATTGCATCCATACTTTGCATTCAATTCGGGGCAGGCATGTTACTTCTTCTGCCGAAAAATACCTTCGTAAATAGGAATAATTACCGAGCCTTGTTCGCAAAATGTATCCTAGGCATTGTCTCTAAACAATGCAGCTGATTAATTGCACTGCACAAATTCCACCGGCGGCCGCTAACGAAGTCGTAAGAACCGCAACCCGGGAGGAGTAGTGGGTATTTGTGGACGAAATGGAAAAGGAATGAACGATACAAAAAAAAAAAAACAGAGAAGAAAACGCAAACAACCAAACCCCGCCGAAGAACAAACAACATTCTCCAGCCCTACCCTGCAGCCAGCCACAGTGGGGATGTGTGTAAGGCCTGCTGAAGAAGTTCTCGTCCACGCGAAATGCAACATCAGCAGCAGCAGGAGCAGCAGCATCCCCGAACGGTATCAGAATGATTGTATCGCTTCAGAAACGGAACGGTACGAACCCAACAAACGGAAACAAGCATTGCAAACTTGTCTCTTTTTCTCTCCCTCTCTCCTTCTCTTTCTCTTTCAAACCTCAAGTGGCTTGCAGCTTCTCCGGTACTGTGCAGGAGCGGGAGTAAAATTATGTTGAGTATATATCCACGATTTAGCGATTAATCATGACGAGACATATAGACTGTCCGTTTCGGTGACACATTATCGTTTACATGGATTTTCCGGGCGGGAGGGGGAGTTCATGACGGGGGTGGAAGAAAGCTGTAGGGGTCTGGCAAAGGGCATCCAGGAACAAACCAACCCACGGGCTGCGAGCCAGCTAATCGGTCTTTGGTCAGTCGGGGCAGAAAGATTTGGGAAGTTGCAGGAATTCTTCTTCGCAGCGGGTAGGGGGCGGGGACCCACTGGGGGAGTGTGTGGTGGGAGCTCTTCGTCCGTATGATGAAGCCACAGTTCCAGCACCACAAACACCCAGCACAAAGATTCAGCCGGCTTATGGTTATGCCCAGATCCAACAAGCTGGACCCATACCGGACCGAAGTCGAAAGGGATGTTTCTTTGTCGAAAAGGGTGGGGAAAGAAAAACGCCTTTACAGAACCCGGGGGATGGGTGGTGGTTGTGCGGGGCGTAGTAAAACAAACCACAAAACGGAAGGCAGCATACTTCAAATTGCACTCGGTTCAATGAATAACGAAACATGTACCACCGTTCGGAACGGAAAACTTCCTGACCAGCGACTGACTCCCGGCGACTCCTGGCCCGTCAGAAGGTTAGCGTTGGACCACGGCGTTCAACGGGTCCTATCCGGGAGTTCCATCGGGAGTGCTCCTCCATTCCGCTGTGACATTTGTGCAGCGCGAGAAGTCGGAGCATATTGTCGATGTTGTCCTTCCTCTTCCCGGTCCCTCCGCCGTATGCAGATGACGAGGAATCCTTCTTCTTCCGGAAGCCCATCGTAGTCGTCGTCGTCGTCGTCGTCGTCGTCGTCATGACTATGATGCAACTCCACTTGAAACGTTTGTGTGGGCGACGCGTCCGAGGGACGGTCGGGAAATGAGTGATTTGTTTCTTACTTATGCTCCATCTTCTTCTGCCCGGGGGACATCATGGGGAGGGTGCGTTTTCCAGTGAGTCACTAATTCCGCACTCGATTCCCTGGTAGCCAGTTCCAGGGAAGATCTTTTATCGGTCCTTCCCCGTGTGTATTCCAGACCGTGTTTCCGATTGACCCATGTCCAGTAGCGTAAGGAAGCGTAAGGTCGAAAGGTACGTAGTTTCTTTCCCTCTTCCCTGGACAAACCTTCCAAACCTGGATCGGATGCACGACGGATGCAAGGGAGTGTCCCATTTACATGCATTCTCGTGGGGCCATTGTTTGAACCCCCGGTGGCTTGTGATTTTTAATTAATTCCGAAACATTGTCGTCCTCTTCAACGAGTTCGCAGGAGACCGTTTATGGGAATCGGAATGCACGACCTGATTGGCGTCCGTTGAGTCGGTTCTGGGATTGACCGGTTTGAGAAAAATGTAGGAGTTATGCAACTGATGATAATTTTACGAAAAAAAAAATCTTTTCGCTTCAGTCTGACGATAATGAAGAGTAGTTCTACACCCCAGATAGGAATGCTATTTCTCTCTCACTGTCTCTTTCTCCATCTCTGTCTTCCGCTAAATTTGAGACCATATCCCAACGCGGTTTCTAATTTGCATAACCATCGTCTGAAGGTTGTTACATTCCCCCCTACGACCGCCGGAAAAGTGAAGACCCACGTCTTTCATCGCCCGTCAGCCAGTCTCTGCCAAACTGTGGCTCACAGAACTCAGAATTGCAGGCAGTTTTGGGCACGAATTAAAGCCAACGATGCACACCGCGCTTCCACCGCGATGATGCACCCGCCTGGCCAGTGCAGTGGGCGGCTTGATGGGCCCATTTTGTTTTTGACAGGACGAAAATTAAAGCTGAATACACACCACACCTGCGCCGCCCTTTCAACGCCCTGCCAACGTCGAAGAGTCGGGTGAAGATTTTCGCACCCATGTCCCAGTGGACGGGGCGCACTTTCGGGGCTCACGTTGTTTTCTTTTTTTTTTTTTGTGTTTGGTGTTTTTGCCGCACGACTACTAAGGCGGTGTGTGCATCAACAGCGCGGCCCTTGACAGGAACATGAAACCGGAACGGTTTGCGAACGGTTCGACTGAAAATGAGCGACCCGAGATAGGCGGCTGGGTTTGGCCATCGGGCGCGATTTGTAGACCGCTGACAGCCGTCAACGCCCAGGTGAAACATGACGGCCGCTGGCCTTGGGTGCAATCTGCAATTCTGTTGGACGTGGTGAAGAGGAGGGAGAGGAGAAGGGGGGAGTAGATACCAGGAGAAAACCGTTTGCCAGCGGTCGGTTTTGAGATGTCTCCCCAACCGCTTGCCCTTCCTACCGCCCGAACTCTTCGACGCAAAAACAACGACGATAACGAACGAACGAACGATAAGACAAGGCCGAAAACCGCCAATCTCGTCGGATAAAACATGCCCCGCGAACCGTAAGGCGGCCTGAGATATTCTTGTCTTCTCCCTCGAGTCGGGCCGCATCTTTCGGATTATTTCGTCAAAGTGCTCGTCAAACAGGAACGATAAAATTAAACGCCTGCCCACGCCCGACGCGGGAAAGGGCAAAGGAACTAACCGAACAAAAGAAAAAGAAAAAAAAACACAAAAATGCAACACAGTCCAATGCAACGGCGCGGATGCTGCACGTTGTAATTGCATTTCAACGGCCTGTCAGTGCAGTCGGACAGTGGACAGCGAACGGAAATGTTTTGGCGAAGGTTTATTTTTGTATCATTGAGGTTTTTTGTTTTCCTTCTCGTTGCTTTTTTTTGTTTCTGCGATTTACACGCCATGGCAAGAAGAACTCACAAGGTTGATTGAAATGTCTTGGTGCCCGGCGGAACGGCTTTGTGAAAGGCACAAAGCGTGAAATTTGTCGGCAGCACTAATCCTCCAAAACGGGAAGATTCAATTTGAGGGCAATTTAAGACAAACATTTCATCAGCCCGGAAAATGGGATTAAATTGAAAAAAAAAACTTGCGGACGTAAGTGCGGAATAAAGATTGACCTCTGAGGATGGCCTTTGAGGAGATTTGTGAATAACAATTGTGTTCTTTCATACAATAAAAGAATCATTTAACAACTAAAGAATTTGAATCGTTCCTAGCTTTTTTTGAAAAGGACAGAAAAACAAATCAAATTCCAGAATCCGGATTGGTGGTGGTGGTTTCACAATCAGTTCCACCTCCGAAACTCCCGTAAACTCAGTTTCCCAAATCCAATCATTAAAACCGTCAACAAATTTAGCTATCCGTTCCCGTCTGCCGATGCTGTCGCTGCTGCTGTTCTGGCACTATATCCACAGTCCAAAGTTTTGATGCCGTTATCGAGCGATCACTCATTAATGGCTAACCTCTTCGGGTCGGTCCGGTGTCCGCAAGGGCCCACGCAAGCGAAGGGAACGATTTACTCGAAGGACGCAGACCAGCGCCACAAGTGGATGTCAAACTTTCTTCTACGTTCGCCGAGGAAAATGTTGTCGCTGGCCGTTTCCCCAAACGCTAGAACCGAAACAGTCGCAGAGAACAGTGCGGCCCCATAAGCAGCAAACGGTGGGGGAAATAAATCCACCCTTTCCACTGGGCACAAGGCAGAATAAAATGCAAGTCAAACCCCGCTGGAAGATGAAATGAAGCAATTAAAAGTTTAATGCCGGTCTATCGTCACTCCCGGACCGGCGGACCGGGAAGACCTCGAAGATAAACGGTTCAGTTTTCACTTCTGCTGCCGTTGCTCACGCCGCTGTTATCACTTCAGCCGACCTAACGACGTCGTCCGGGCGACGCCAAAGGGCGAAACACCACGTCGAACGGTATCGCTTTCTCGCCCAGGCCCAGGCCCAGGCCGGGGCCCGGGCCAGGGGTCCGAGCACTCCAAACACCTTCAGGCGGTGGAACGCGCAACCGTCGTACATGCCAGCCCGGTGATTCATTCTCAGCTCGGGCGAATAATTACTTTACGCTGTTAATTATGTATTCTAGTCGCTCCGGTCGATTCTACGCACCCCTGGCGCCGCCAGCTTGTCTCTCCTCCACCCGGGAAGTACTATGGAAGGAACCGTTTTTCTGTTAGATTTAACTCCCGCCTTTCTCCTTTCGGGACGGTTAAGCTAACGATTGATTTTTATTCATTGACAGTTGATTTACTTTTCGGTATCAATTCCAGTCCAGTTTGGCTTCCATTGCTCGATCTTCGTCGACCCTGGTCACGTGCCATCTGTTTTTCGAACATTTTCCTGGCGATTGCAGACGAACAGGATGAAATGAAAACTGTTTTTGAGCAAAAAGGGGAAAAGCTACATTTAATTGCAGTACTGCAGTCAGCATGATTAGTGTCCGGTGTAACCTATCACCCCAGTGGACGGAGAAGACTGTTGGCCGATTGGCTACCGTATCTTCCTCGGCTCCTCGACTTCAGGAAATGTGGATAAAAAAATAAAAGAACATTGAATCTGATACAGCGGGTCATAAATCTTTACTACTGTTGAGCAATCAAATGGCTCCTGGAGTTTAAATGGCATGATATACCGATAGGCCAGATGTCCTACGCTACAAACCCCCCCATTCCCAACTTCTAACCACCCTGGCCAGTTGCCAGTTGTATCCACAAAGTCGGCGGATCTTGATTCATTCAAGTCATGGA
>JAOEFI010000003.1:19894208-19906768 GCA_034621735.1 Anopheles plumbeus
GAAAATATCGGATTCGGGTGGAAAAATGGCACCATCGCCACCCAACGGAACCTTCAATGCATGAAACGTGTCTGCCCGTCGGTAAACAAAAGGGACGAGGACGCGGAATCGATGACAAAGGAGTAAAAAATCATTTCAGAAAGTGGTTAAAGTGTGTGGAAAAAAAAAATCCTGCCTCAGTGATGCCAATAAATAAAATTTGAATGCAAATTAATTCATTCGACAAGATCGGTTCTAAACAATGACTAGGAGCGCAGGAAAAACAAGGGTTCCTATCAGCTAAATCAAGTTTTGTTGTCCTTGCTATTCTTATTGTTTGTGTTTTTGAGTTGTTTAAATGATTTATGGATTTTCCGACTTTGAATGGAATATTCGCATGCGCATTTCGTATGGAATATTTAATTAATTTCAAATCGAAGGAAGCGAACAGCAGTTCTAAGGCTACAGAACAAACGTTTCCCAGTGCGTCAAGCAGGAAAAGCCGTTCCGATATCACGTTGCAGGACGCACAATCAACTGTTCGAAATGCGACGAGTAATTAATTTCATCAATCATCGGTCGTGCACAAGACGGGCCCGGACACTCTAAGGCGGGAACCTTGGCGGCCCATTGTTGGACGATACCACACACACGCACGATAGCTTTCATGTTTCAACTTCAAAGCTTCCACTATAGTGGTTCATTTCTGCTCCTTGCGTACCGGGTGATCGGGGAGTCTCAATTATTGCAAAGCGTTCGCCACGACACACCGCATGCGTTGTGTTTTACGGGTTGAGGACGGGAAGGCTGTGTCCACGGCGATGGAACCATTTTGCACCACCAGCATCCGGACGACGGATCAAATGACGTTCCGTCGGAATAGTGCAGTAGCGTTTCAATTGTTCGAGCTCCACAAAAAAAGAAGCCTCGCAGTCCCGTCGGCGGGACGTCCTGGCGTGAGGGGGTGGTGCGTCCCTGCTCATACTCACCCGAAAACACCCGAAACCGATCAGTCAATGAAGCAATCACTATATACGGAACGGCCTCATTCCAACTGTGGCCGCGTTCGGTTTGCATACGTACGATTGCCCCGAGCCCCTGGCGGACGTACGAGAACGGCAACGGCGACATTCCTGCTAGTCCCGACCCGCGTTCCCGCGTGCCTCTCTCCTCTGCCGACAATTTTGTGTCGGTCATTTTTGCCCGGAAATGCGGTAAAGAGTTTCAAATGAAATGAAAACATTGCCTCCTCACGGGTCCTCCAGCGGCTACAATAAGCGAGGATGTGCGTGTGGAAGAGCCGGCCGGATTTTCCCGATTGATTCCGGTTCCGATACCGATCCCAGGTGCTGTGTTTGATCGGTTGCAGTGTGCGTATGTGTGTGAGTGTGAATGTGTGGGTTCCCATTGGTCCGGGCGTGCATCCTGGGGCTGTATGGCGTACGGCATGTGAGATGAAAAGAATGTCGCCCAACCCCATTGTTAAACAATTCACTCATCACAAACCAATTGGAACCGTTGCATACTGCGTTTGCGGTGCATTTGAGGCTTCGGAAACAGTGACAATCCTTCATCGTCGAGTTTCGGAAACTCCGCACAGCAATCCATGTCTTTGCGGGTTGGTTTTTCATCGGTTTGTAACCGGCAATGGCTAAGCTGATTATTGAACTATAAACTGATCTTCGTTTGAAATATTTCATTCTGTTTCGCATTGTTTTCATTAAACAACCACCAAAACCTGTTTTGTAAGCTTTTTCCCATGTTCATCATGTCAAAATATATGTAGAAACATGTTACAAACTCATTCTTGTTCACAGAACAGTTGAAACAATTGTTACACCTTTCAAGACACAAAAGATTTACGTTATCTCTTTTCAAATTCGTTCATGTCGCTCTTATAATATCAGATGATTTTTCACAAAAGCCTTGCTAGGAGCAACATATTTCCGCGCAGATAACGGAAAGCCCCAAAGCGCGAAGAATGTTTTCTTTGTGGCCCGGTAATCTTTATCGGCTGCCCCACAAAAGGCATCCCATCAACTCGTTGTCGACTTTCAGCGCATGAAATGAATCCAGGTACCCTTTCGTCTGCCAAAAAAAAAGCTCCCGACTGTAATCCATCTGGTCGGAATTCCGGAGAAGATCGGCCCCATCTCGGCGGGAACGAAAACAACGGTCAGAATTAACATGGCCAGACATCGGAGAGCAGAATTAACCCGCCGCCTTCCTGGCCAGCCCGGCATGTCATATCTTTGACAGATAAGTAAGTAATTATGAGGCACACTTTCCTATAGACCCATTGTCCACGACCCGCGACCCGCCCGGCCGGGGTCCACGCGCAGCTACGCAACGAACCGCAACCGGAACAACCGCGCGCGCGGGCACAACTTGCAACAACAACATCCGGACCAGGGACAAAGGCCGCTGCGAAGTGTGATTCGTACCTTTTTCCATCCACGGAAACTGTCCGCCTCGACCCGGAGGGGGGCTAATCGGAACGAGGTGTTTCCACGATTGCCCGGGCTTATGGTCGAAAGAAAAACTTCACGCACCCCTAGCTCCGACTCCGGAACGTACTCCATCATTCCGACGATCTCACGATCGCGCGCCGCCGGGGGTCTTCGCGCGCTTCCGAAACAGGTCGTTGAGCCGTGAACAGCTGAACTGAAACTGGGACCCGCGGTCTTCCCCGCGGTCTTGTTTTCGGTTCCGGCGCCGACAGCCAATGAATAAACATTGTACTATAATTTTTAAATTTCAAATTTTTCTCCACCACCAAACGCAATTACCGAATCACCGACGGGCGGACGGACGGAAGGTTGGTTGGGGCGTTGCTTTGCCCAGTCTGCTAAATCTAGAATCATTCGGTCACGCGGCGCCTGAAGAAGGTTCCAAGAAGGTTCCGTTCAAGCAGCTCGATTTATTCTTCGTACGAAAAGTGGAAAACTTTGCCATGTTTTATTCCACCGGGCGCGCAGGGAGAACTAGATCATCGCCGTTTGATTACGGGCGAGAACATAAAACACAAACAAAGGGCTGCTCCTAGCGTTTTTCCAACTCAAACAGGCGCCTTGGTATGCGATCATATTACCCTGATACCGTCCAGGAATCCTTTTAGGCACTTTCTATGTACTTAATGCTCGATGCTGCGCTCCGAAAAAAAAAACAAAAAGTGAACTATAAAATTGTTCGGCATCAATAATTTTCCCCAACTTCCTCGGTTGCCTAGCCAAACACACACATTTTCCGGTTATTAAATTCTAATTACGCTAGGCGCTTTTTTCGCCCCGAAGATGAACCAGAGAACCAGTTTATGGCCGTGTCTACGGCTTTTTCCTTTCCTTGACCAGTAGCCACCGTCGGTTGCGTAGGTCATAAGTGTGCTCTTCAAATCCTCATAATCCAAATCATGGCCAGCTTTCGCTACACACTTTTAAATGGTTCGTGTTTAAAAGTTGAAGTCAAGCACCGAAAAAAGCTTATGCTTGCAAGAATATTGTAAAAATTCGTTTACTACTCTATTACTCGTTAACCTAAGATATATTTTAAAAACTGCGATAAAATATCCCACGATTTTCCGCCATCTCTTGTTTTCCAAAAACAAATAACTATAAATTCCTGATAGTAGTTTGGTACAATATGACGGTAATATTTTAAGATTGTCTCCTTTTTTGTCCGCAAACAATCTCTAATGTTCGGCAAACACACATAACTTCCCAACAGCCCACTGAAAAAACCACCCATTTTCCCGACGCGCCATTGTCGCCGACGGGACAGTCGCAACCAAAATACGTCAATGACCATTCCGCTTCATTTGTTAGCCGAATCGACGCGACAAAACATACCATAATGAGCACACCATCAGCTCGGGGGTTATATCCATCCATCAGTTCCAATCGGGTAGGCTCCACCGGGAGAGGCGGCCGTGGAATCCGTGTCGTAGAAGTGTCGCGCAGAGGGTTCGCCGCTGATTTGCATGATGGTCTCATTTGTTTTTCTTATTCTCCCGGCCAACCAACTCCTGGGAATGTCTCCCGGGCCATCCACCGGGCATCGGCATATGGGCGTCGCGGCGTGTGTAGAACGGTGAGTTATGATCATCATCATTTGGGTGGATGGATATTTATTTTCCACGCCTAATGAATGCTTGAGAAGCCTCTACCGGCCACCACCTATGCGCCTAAGCGCGCGCCTCCCTTTGTCGAGAATTGCTTCCATCAATCGCTTACTTTATTCCATTCCATTCACCATGTCGCTCCATGATCGTTATTATTATGACTATCGTTATTACCGTTATTGCTTCCCTTTCGTGTTCCGGCCGGGCTTATCGCCGATTTTCCAACGCCCACCGACGCGCACGGTCGTCGGTACGGCCGAAAAAATATCACCATCTTCCATTCGTCCCGTCGTTCTACTTCGCACCTTCCGGCGCACTTTCTCCACAGCCGATCGGTGCCACTCGTGCGCAATTCGGAGAACATCTCTAATCAAATTGGAGTTTCCTCTCCCTTTCTTCTCTTCCAATTTAAAACCGGGCACATATATTTCTTTTCCATTTCTGCCTCCGCAGATCGGATCAGCGGTAATGCTTCCATGTTGTCCTTTTTACTTTTCGCATCAACCGGGCATGCGTTTCGGAGAGCTTCCAAGTTTGATTCTTATCGCCTTTAATCTCCTTTCAATTAACATAAATTCGCTTAACAGGTTTATCGCCGAAAGTGCATCATGCTTTCTGGCCGACACCAACACCCACGGCTCTCGACTTGTTTTCCGGGCGTTGCGGTCGTTCCGTTGAGGGGCTCGAGTAGGTTCCGCCAAACAAACGCCTCCGTTTAATCTTCCAATCCCTGTCCGTTGCTTCGGATTGGCGAAACTTGATGAGTTTGTTATCCCTGCCCTGCCTACCCCCACCGTCGGCCTTCAAGGCGACCCACGCGCGTATGTCCGAGGGATTGTAAAACAATCACCGGGATTGGCTTTTAAAAGTTATTCGACGATTTACCGACCCCCTCACGGATATTTACTGGAGTTTAAGATAAAACGTCCGTCGTCGGTCGGGCTGGTGGGGAGGGTAAGAGTGATGCCTCAATGTTGTGAAAATACTCGGCCATATTGCGAACCAAGTAGTGTTGATGCAAAATCATTCCATCAGGCTTATGATCGATCACGAAATACTAATTTAGGCTGATGTTAAAACTATGATTATTTCTGCAAAAAACAATTCGATCAAACATCAACCGTTTGTATAAAATGCATCTCGTGTTGAAGGAGCAGCGGAAGGATGGCGAAAACGCAGTAGAAAGGTACCACCGGGGAGGTCCAAAGCAAAATGCCTAATAACGATTTCCAGTATCATTATGTTTGATGATTATTTCAACAATATTGATTACTATACGTGAATGAGACGCTGGTTTATTAATCTCAGCATGAGTGCATGATGCTGCTCTAGAAGTCGAACTAGATTAGGTGTTGTAGGAAGAAATTTCAAACTTTAATGGTGTCAAAGACTCTTGCGATTCTTATCTGTGAAAGGGTAACTGTGTTGTTCCACTTTCTAACTTGCACTACGTTCGCTACCATTTGCTAAAAGTGAATGCAACAAAGGCGTGATATTCTACCGAATACCGAAAACTACTCGACTTTTACTCGAATTCGATTGCTTTATCCACTGGCCGCGAGTTAGTAAGGGTCAACGGGTATACCACCTGGGTAGATTTATTATGATACCGTCCCGTACAACTTTCTTCCATGAGAGGGACCGTGAGCTGCGGAAAAAATCACGTTAAGTGACACACTCGAACGCGGATTGATAATACAAAAAATGCCGCCGTTCGCGTGTATGAATATTCAATCGTGCTTTTTCGATCGCGCGGGGGTGAATATGATTTGTTCTCGATGGTTCAGTCCTCCAACGGAACCGGGGTTTCGTGGAGTTCAGCCTCTCGACACCGTTCGGCTTCGCATCCTGCACGTGTAAAAATACCGCCCAAGTGCTCTCCAAAAACCGTGGAATAACACGCTCAACCGCCGGCGCTCGGGCAGGTGTGCTTCACTATATTTGCCATTATATCGGGGCCAATCAATGGGAAAAAAGGGATCCACATCCTTCCTCCTTTCGTCCGTTGCGCGGTGCAAGAACGTACCCCGATTCATCCGCCCACTTGATGCCGCTACAATGGAACCCCGAAGCACCAGTTCTGTAATTCCTGCGGTACCTGCCACTGCCATGGGCGGGTGCGCAATGAATTGCATTAAGAACGGGTGCCAATTCATTCACAATGCACCATATGAAGGGCAACATGCACAGAAGGGTATTAATAAATGCAATTGAGAGTGAAATTCCAGCCAAAATCACTCATATTTGCTAGTAAAATTTACGATAATAATGCTAGCCGTAGTAATCCTTTTTCTATGGGAATTTAGAAAAAGATCCTTAAGAATGAACAATGTACACCCTCTGGATGTTGACGCTACTTCATTCCTTCATCGAACACCTGCGCAATGAGGCGGGCAACTCCAGCATGAATAGCGCTAATGAAAAACATATCATCCTTGGCGTTATTAGTTCGCTCCGACACCTCCAGCAGTAAGCAGAAACTCAGCGAGCCGTCGTCTAATCAATTTCCATCGCCCAACTCTACCATCGACAGTTTGCCTGTCATTCATTCTGCTGCCAATTATCGGAATGCTTAGTTTTATGTTTCCGGTTCCGTCCACACGATCCCAATCCTGTAGTCGAGCTCCACAAATGAAGGGAGTTGGATTATTCGCCGTGAAAATGCATACTCTATTGTGGGGCGTAAGTTTTCATTAGCCTGCGTCAAATTAGCCCCACATGCGAGCGGAGAAAAACAAATAAAGCACTTGCTTCCCGAAGGAGGTGGTTAATTTCGGTTTCTGTTGGAACTCATGATACACAACCCATCAGAAACCCTTGTGTGAGTCGCCGTTGATACCGGATTTGATATTTACCAACCCCTTGGCCTGTCAGTGGTTCTCTATCGGAGCAGGGGTATCCTTTCGCTGTTGTTCCAGAAAATTAATTTTAGTTAATGACTTTATTAGTGAGTTGCACTTTTTCCCCAGATGGGTTCGTGTGTTTGTGCTAGGAATGACCTCCATCTTGACCGCACCTTGCGGAAGAATGATCCACACACATCAACGGATTGCGATCCATATTCCCTAATGGCTTTGAGAAGCGGTGTTCTAGGTCACAAGAAAGGGCCCGGTAACCAAATTCAACGACAAAAACTCACCCGAAGTCTTGCAGCGTGACCACGAACCGCGGGGAATATGAACCGGACCACCGGACCGGACATTTGGAAAAACTGTGGAAAAAAAGCGTTGATCGTTGAAAATTGCTGCCACTAAAACTGGCCGATAGGGAACTAGAGTGAGAAAGTGAGGGGGGAAACAACAAAAACAAATTATCAAGAGTACGGATTCAAACCGACGACGACCGCGGCGGCGACGGTGGGCAATATTTGGCAATCCGTTTTCCACGATGGCGTGCACCCGTGGCGTTCGGTGTTTGCCTTAATGGGATATAATTTGTTGGCTGCAGATAAGAATCGAACGCTGCGCTGGCATACTACTCCGAGGGGGTGGCCGCGGCTGCCGAACTGTTTTATCGTACACTCCATTTCCGGTTCCTCCGCGGGTGCTCCCGACCGCACGCGAACGATAAAGCGGTCTGCGATTTATGGATCATTACCGACAGCTTCGTGCCCGAGGGCCCGGTGTGTCGTTGGCGCGAGAAAAAAAGGCACAGGGAAACCCCCGCGAGCATACAACCACAACAACTATCCGGCTGTCTCGAGCCTTACCGACGGTGTCACCCACCTGACAGCTGGCTTGACAGGCGCCCATTTTTTACCGCGCCAGCAGTCCCCAGCGCCACGCAGTGGGTCGCATCCGGGATCGACTTTAATTTCCTGCCCGGCAGCCCGTCGCTCGTCGGACGGAAACACACACCACCACGCTGGTCGAGGACGAGTGGCAGGAAGGAAGGTAAGGAAGGAAAAAAAACCGTACTCCATAGGGAGACCCTTACTCGAGGGGTAGTGGAGCCTTTACCGGGTTTCGTGTTAAGCCTTCCGGAACAATTCTCATCGTCGTGGTCGTCGTCGTCGTCCGCAGTCGTCATGTCACGTTACTTTCGGCGACTATACGACCCGAATTGTCCCGTCCCGGTGTGGCATGGTTTGTTTGTTTAGAGGAAAATTAGAATTGGATACACAAACTGTGGACAAAGCAACAGAGACAAAAAAAAACAGAATAAATAAAAGATCCACCCATCAGCAAATGTGCTTTAAAACATAAACTAGCGCAGTTGGGCGAAGGAATGAAAGAAACAAAAGCGCAGAAAGTTAGGTACTTCGGGGGTTATTGCGAGGACCGAAAATGTGAAACAATCGGTGAAACAGAACCAACCAGAACCGCGATCGTGTCGGGAAGCGCAGGCAAGCAAGACGGCCGGGTATACCCCGATTGCCGCTGAAAACTTCCAGCTCGGAACAGGCGACCCATTAGAAGTTTCGGGGGGGTTTGTTTGTTCAAGCGTTTTGCGGCCAGCGCCGAACGGATGTAATCGTTTCGGGCTCATAAAGCACATGAGAAACGGCCCCTTCTTCGGGGGGCGGCCGGGACAGTAGTGTTTAGCCGTTTATTTGGCAAGCACCCAGGCGCGCACGATTGACATGATGAGGGTTCATCCTGGGTCGCAAGAAGGGGGGAGCGGAATTCACATTCGATGTATGAAATCATTTTTTTATTGCCGTCGACTGCTTGCTTGCTTTCCTCCGTATGTCACTCGAGCTTACGAGGCAGCTTTTCCGGGATGTTGGGGAGTTGCATCCGTCGGGGAGTCGAAACACTCCCGGAAAAGTAAATGATGCAGCACAACCGTTTTGACTGCTTTTGGATGGTAGATTTGTTTGGTCACCAACGGGAGACATCATTTTTCTACGTTTCAACATACAGTTTTCCGTTCCAGACTCGAGGATCAAGCCTGACGAAACAACATGCTCACCGTTCCATGATGGCATCGGAATGATTTGACGTTTTGATTCACCAAAAGCAAAGGCTACTAAGTTGAGCGGACATATTACTGCTCACTTCACATAGGCTACCAAACGGAGTCCAGAAGACGAAAGATGACTTGAGAATAATAACGTATTCTTGCTGGGGCTAGCCTTTCTGCTCGAGGCAACCCCGAACGGGTTTTAAACTGTCATCTTCCCCGATGCCAATAAAAACAATCCGACAATCGATTAGAGTGATCCCATTTCGATAACTGATCCATTTCTCACATCAGATAAATGATCGTTAGCTGTCGGAGCAAAATGATCGCTTTGCTGCCGGCCCCCGGGCGCATCCATGCTAGGCTAAACGTTGGCCGGTGGTAGTATTCTTCTTTGCTTTTTTTGTTGTCCCCACCCCCACCACAGACTACCGACCGCCCCAAGTATCGGCCAAAAGCTACCCCATTAAAAACTGATCCCACTTATCCTCGGATCGAGGCGGCCACGAGGGCGACCCGGCATGATTGGGACCCGCGATATGGTGTCCTCGTTCGTGTCCGGGGCCGGTGTTGCTATTCCTATTAGAGCTGTCTCGGCACTACCGGAGGACGGTGATGGTCCGGACGGTGGAGCTACCGAATCCACGGCACCCCGTGCGATGGCCCACTCGAAGCCCGCTCCGTCGTATCGAATCGATTAAAAATCATTAATCAATTTTATCATTTCGATTTCGTGCCGGGCCTACCCCGGCAGTCCACACCTTGGACCCGGTCCGGGCTGGGGCTTAGGTTACACCGCGCGCGTTAGATGTGTGTGATTGGAAAGATCGCTCATGATTGATAAGCGGATGGATGTGGAAAAGCGGTACTTCATCAAAACTAGAACCGGACCTAGAGAGAGAGAGACCGGGCCCGATGATCATTGGGCCCGTCAGGCCCGTCCGTGGAGAGAAGGGTCAACTCTTTGGGCTTCTCGACTGCGCGTGTAATGTAGACGTATGCGAACGTCGTAAGCGGGCCCTCCGGTGAGACCGGGAGAATACCGGATTGCCAAATTATTCACGCCGCTTGCGCAGGGAAGAAGCATGCTTTGTTGGAGGCCTGGGGAAAGTATTATGGAAATCAGCTCCGTTCGGTCAAGATCGCGCCCCGCGGGACTAACCCAAGAACAGAGAGACCGTGGACGGAGAAGAAAAATAAGAAGGAAAAACTGGAAGCCACCGGTGACCGCGACAGCGTGTCCTGCTCGCGATCGAGCCGCCGGTAATCATCTCGATACAGGTATAATACCCGCGTGTACCTTTTAGGCGAACCGATCTGATGGATCAATGTCATCCGACGCTATCAAGATCGGAGTGATGAAGAATAGAGTGGCAAAGGTGTGTTTGTGTGTGCGCGCGCCCTCTCAGAAGCGATCGCGGTTTCCCTGTCCATCACCCGGTTGACGCATGTGTGGAAATGAATCCTTTACCCCGTGTGTGTCGCCCGGTAGACAAAGTATTCCACCCCGTTCGTCGGAATGTTGGGTTCGTTATTTTTGACATTCTGGAATGGAAATTAATGTCGACCGTTACCTTTCGGGGACGCATTTGTTTTTCTTTTGTTTTTTTGTCGGATATCCATTTGTATGAGGAATGCAGTAGCAGCATCGGAGTTCACGCTCAATTAGACGTCCAGCATAACTAACGAGATTTGTTTGCAGCACATTCCAAAAACATGCTTCGCTGAAGATGAAGTGAGTTTTGTTGATAAATCTTATTTATGTATGCAATATTGTAAAATGATTCGCATAATCCTTAAGAATGTTTATTGCCCATATTCTATAAAATCGGTCATTCCACCATTTGGCCCTACGAACTATGAACCTCCATCTCCGTAAAGTCCTAATGGTAGCTTGACGTTCCTCTCCTTGCTTGACTCCTCCACTGATCTCCCTTCCCCCTTCACCATAAGAGATTGCAAACTTTAACAACCCGATGAATATTGATAATACGTGTTCGGTGGCAAACAATCGAATGATGTTGTTCGTTCGGTTTACGGCTTGTCATCATCATCATGCGCGATGATCGAGCTGCATAATGGAAACCACATAACTTACAAGAAATATTCGTTGTAATACGTAACCCGCGTCCCGGCCGGCCTCCCCCTCCCTCCACCTCTCTGTCCCGCTCTACGGCCGCGAATCCAAAGTGCGTTGTTCAGCATGCAAATCAACCGCAGAACAAAGCTAATGAAACCCGCAGATGGCGAAGCAATGAGCATGACGACTCCACCGGGCGACTATCCACGAGCACCACCCCCACCACCCCCATCAACCGTCCAAAAACAAGCGCTCGAAGTTTCCAAATTGCCACTCATACACAATCGTTCAGCACACCGGAAAACGGGCCTGCCGTCCAACGGACCGATCGAAGCGTAGCCCCTCCGATTGAAGCGTGTGTGTGTTCTCCCACCCTTTTCCCCTTCGGGGTCAGAGGTTGGCCCGCGTTGACATTTTGCGCCCCATGATGGCGAGTTTAGTCACGATTTGCTAATATTGTTCTCGTCCTGGCGCACAGGCAGGACCGAACACTTTACATCCGCTGGGAGGAGGAAAGGGAAGGGAGCCCCCGCTTTCCGGACAACCAATTTCCCGTTGCAGCATGCGCTCTCCGCCCACCAAGGGAGCTGGAATAGTTGGCCAACGTTTGAGTCAGCGCGTTTGGATAGGAACTGTCAAAATGGCGATTCCGAGCCATCACCCGGACCGGGACTGATTAACAATCTTCAGCAAATAGGCGATTTCTGTAATTTCGAGCAAGTTCCAACTCGCGCTACACTGAGGGCTGATGGTGGCCACCCGCAGAATCTACCCGTCCCACTGTGTTTGCCTACCAAGCCAAACCGGGTACCATTTGGCAAACGGTATTTACCGAACGGAAGCTAATCATAATTCTCAAGATGAGTCGCCGCGAAACACGCCAATGCATCGGCCGCAGCACTTTCGAATGGAGGGGATGGCGCACATTCTGCGGGTGTATGCTAATTAGCGACGAGCGTGATTTTCCGCTGGCCGTTGCTGGGCTCGTTAGGCAAATATTTGATTTCGCCGATTGCCGATTGTTTGTTTGAAGAAGCCCATAAAGAGGGGCGTGCATTTCCTCCTCGGTGCTGGAACGGGGGGCTGGAACGTTGGGTTGGCGGTAGAACACCAATTGCTTCAATCGTGTTTGCTGTCCAAGTGTTATTGTGCACGGTGGTTTAACCGGTCGAGTTGTGGAGTTGAGCATGAAGGGAAGGAATTGCGATGAAAGATGACCTTCGATGCTGGTCGAGTCAACTCTCAACAAGTAGAATAGATTATCGGAGCCTCTCCGGGTTTTTTTTTCTCATAATAATAGAGCCCATCTTCTATCTCCATTTGCATTGTGAGGCTACGCTCTGGTCAACGTTTTATGAGCCAAACGATGGGCTGCTTTAGCATCTGTTATACGAACATCTCACCGTTCTTACCGAGTCGCCGAAGACAGTGGCCCAAAGCACGAAACACCAACAGGAAAAGATTATCAACAAAATGGAA
>JAOEFI010000003.1:19908232-19918898 GCA_034621735.1 Anopheles plumbeus
AAATTGATAAGCTGGCAATTTTCACTCGTTGCTCCAAAAAGGAGCTCCCTTGAGGCTTGGGGGAGGATGAATTCCACCCCTGCTCGGAACGAAAAATGAAACACAACGGTGAATCGATCCACACACACACACACGGGCGGTGCGGAACTTTGCTCGAAGAAAATATTTTCACAATCACATAATAACGCAACTTTCGCCGGCGCAAGAGATTCTTGTTTTTCACCGTCGAGTTCCGTGCCACCGCCTCGCCTCACGAGACATTGCTTCGATACTGGATGGCTTTATGGCGTTATTCGATTACAAACTTTGATTTGAGTTTTGATTTCGTTTTTTTCTTCTGTGTGGCCCTTTCTCCTCTCGACCGGGGAAGGACTAGAAGGAAGGTGTTTTCGCGCAAGCATCAGCAAAATTGGCGCGGACGCCATATTCTCCGGGGGGTGGATTATTAAATTTTGTTGAAACTTTATTTCCGCACGGAAAGCGAACATCGTGTCACTCCCGCTATTGATGGAAAATGTCAATAGCGAATACTGTTGAACAATAAGGAAAACAAACTGCCATGCTGAAGCGAGCCAGTTCCTGGGAAAATACAATATAACTATTGTGCTGGTGGCAATTCACTTGAAGTTTTGTCGAGGCCACATTTAGACTTTATCACGTGCCCATTTTGGAGTTTTCAAGACGTCATTAACAAAGCGACTTTTTCAATTTGCTATTCTTCTTTTCTATGAAAAATGTCTATTTTTTAAGATTATTTCTGCGTCGTTTGAAAAATTTCCCAACACACACACACGACACACGTTTGGTGTGAAAATGTGTTTTCACCATCATCATTTGTGGGTCGGTTAGAAATGTGAGTGTTTGCCGTATCGTGGTACACCATTACATATACTTCCGACCGGTTGAATGTTGTGTGACGTTAAGCGTGGCTGAAAGTTCCCACCCAGTGGGGTAAGAAGTATTATTAGATTCACGTGCATCAAGTTTCGCAGCCACGGCAAGGTGTTGTACTTTCTCCCTGAAATAGCTACAGGCACTTTCGGTGGCACCTTTTCAAAGTTCGAAAGTTTAACGCGTTTTCCTGTGTGCTCAAATTATTGTCAACGGGGCTGACGCGTTTCTACACACACACACACACACATGCTGACAACATATTTTTTGGCGGGACATTTCCACCGTGGGAACTGAAGAAAAACAGCAAACGCGAGAAATAACGAACGGTAAAACGGGGTGTCGGGGGACAAGTCTGCACCGTGCACAAGACGCGATCAGGAGCGTTTTACGCGCAATTTAAACTTTTCCCGTGGAAAACTTTTCACTCCCACACACTTCCGGGGACACATCGTATCGCAGCGTGGAACGAACGCATAGCGAAAACTGCGGCACTCGTGTGGCTCAGTCGTCCTTGCTTCCGAATGGTTGATCACTACGCAATCGTACACGCTGGTTGCGGTTTGAAAAGTTGCTCACACACACACACATACTCGCTTTGGGCAAGGGCGACGGAAACCCGGGATAGTTCCATCACCGCGTTTGTGGGCTTTGATTTCATTGGATTTTATTGTTGCGCACCCGGTGTATGGTTACACTTCGGCGGTGGTTGTAGGCTCGTCCTCGCTGTGCGGTGTCCTGTGAAATGTTGTTTATTCTTCGCCCGATTTTTCTTCGCACAACTTCAATTTGCCCGGCAAAAGCTTCTTCCAAGCGAGACCACACTTCATTGCGGTCGGCAAAGATTGTGAATTGTGTTTTGATTGTGGTTTAATTTCCCTTCTCAAGTTTAATTTAGCAAACAACTTTGCGGTGGTAGAAGTGAAACTCCGTGCCGGTGGACGACAGATGCATGATTGTTCTACGGGCCAATATAGTGGGCCAGGCTAAAGATCGCTTTTCCTAAGGTACTCGTGTTCGAGGAGGCAGAAACAGAATCGTCCCTTTGAGGTTAACAAAGTCGGCCCGGTGTCTATCCTGCAGCAAATGCATGATCTTATCAATCGCGCCACCATTGTACGTCCTTCCGTTTGCTTGCCTCGAGTTGCATGCAAATCCCACGCCTCAACGCCATACCACCCATAGGAGAGGTTGGGTGGTGGGAGGGTCGGTGTTGCGAGCAAAAGCATCCAAAACACTTCAAACACCACAAGTGTTGTTGGAGCAACACAGCACAGCACTGGGGTCAAGCTGTATATGAAGCAAACCAGCGTTATACCAGTGGCCAATAATTTTCACTATCCGCTCTCTCCCTCTCGCATGCTGTATCTCTCTCTCATCATCCTCCATTTTGCAACATGTCTACGGCGATGGTAGACGAACATTTGGTTGTGTAAACACACACACCCACCGCCCTGCAGCGGGAAACTTTACCCCTGGCCGGCACTTGAAATGCGCCTCCAGCTGCTTGTATGTGGTGCTGCCGGCACACGAACGGCGCCACTAGCAGTGGATTCCAGTGCCTAAAGTTCCGGTGTCGGTGCACTATGACCCGGGTATTGCAATTCGGTGAAAGCGCCCGGTTTCGCAGCCTATCTGCAGGTCCATCCTGACCGTTTTTGCATGTTACAGCTACGGCCCTCGCAAAGTCCGGTCCGCTCAGTCCAGTCCGGTCAGTCAGTGTCCGAAACACACACACACACACAGAGCCAAGGATAAACGTTTACTCTGGTAAAAGCATTCACTGCTCCGGTGCCAAAGCGAGTGATATGATAATATTTTATTTAGAATCAATGAATAATAATAACAGCTTCCCGCCAGCCTGCGAAGACCTCAACGCCAGCATCTCCACAACCACCCCGAGGGAGTCGTTGGCGTCGGAAGAGGCTGCCGGCAACCATTACTCGTCTCAGCGTGTTTGGAAGTGCAACCCACTCAAGGGCACACGCGGTTGTAGCACAGACCGGCAATGTTCTGGCAGGACGGTGGCGAGGCAAGGACCGGCAAGGACTATAGTGTGGAGCTGTCGGACCGGACAATGATGTTCGGATTGCGCAACGGGAGGGAACTTCGAGATCGAGCTCCACCTCGAGGGTCCCAGTGCAGTAATCTATTTCGGTGAGTACGCTTCACCGCAATTTACGAGCTTGTCGATAGTTGCACTTTTCAACACTGGTCAGCATCCTTCTTTCTCTCTGTCTTTCTGTGTGTGTGTGTGTCTTTGTTTGTGGTGTTAGTTGCGGCGGAAGATTGCCCAGCTTGTGTGTAGAAGAAGTGCAAAAGATACGAACTACGGGTACGGCAGCTCCGATAGTATAATGCAAGTTGAGAATAAGAGAACCAACAAAAGAAAAAAAATCGCACACCTTCCTTCGTTCCGGGAGCGAAAGAGACTCCATGGCGAATACAAAAAAAACTACCCCCACATACTTCAAGTTCGGAGACCGGGGAAAACGGACCACAGAAACGGGTTTCAGTTTGACGGACCGAAGGGCCATCGAAAAATCGCCTGCGACGCCAAAAAGACGCACCCCGGTAAACTTCGCCCGGGACTATCGCGCCAAATGCCTCCGGTGGAGTCATTAGTTAGGCCTCCGTATCTCCGACTCCGCCGTCGGAAAGAGAAGGATCGTTGTAGCAGTTTTTCTATTCCTCTTCCTCTTCTTGGGAAAGCAAGCACTGACCGATAAGTGGCAGCGGCCACAGTCCACACTTGCCGTTCCGTTTCGATCACGGCTCCTGGGGAGCTACTAAAACCCACTAAAGGTGTGTTGGCAGCCTTCGTTGGGCCCGTTGGGTTCCATGTTCGGTGCATCCGCGTTGTAAGGAGATAACCGATGGAGGTTATCCAGCCCTGGGCCACGGCGTTGGCCAGCTACAGTCTTGGTAACTACTGGGAGCTTCAAAAAGTGCTTAGTTGCGCCGTTCTTTCCGTGTCGAGGGCTTTCCGATTTTATGGCCATCTCTAATCGCACGAAAGAAAGTACGCACCGTGATGGCCGGTCTTGGCTGGCTGCCCTTTCTTGAGAGTCCATCGTGTTTGGCCCCACGGTTTTTCCAGTGCGAGTCATAATCGATTTCGGTTTTATCTATCGGTTATCTATCGCGCATTCTCGGCCCTCCGGCTCCCCTGACGTCGGACACTTCCCTCCGGGGGTCATAGAAAAGCCAGCGAAGAAAATGTATCCAACAGCAGCGGTCGAATTCCCGACTGGAGCACCAGCCCTTTTTCTACTTTGACTCCTTCGCTTCGGTTCGAAATGGAAGCGAATCCATCCAGCACGCTTGTCATAAATCTTGCCTCGGCGCGATATACGACCTGTAGATTCGCCTCCAGCGGGTGTTGCGAGTCCTGTACGCAGTCTTGTGATAGCTGGGGTCCGATCTAGGCCCGCGGGGGCCGATAGCCGTAGCTTCTGCGTTTCGCGCGCTCCCCCACAATCGCCGGCCGGACTTTAATGCACACCGATGAACCCTTGAACTGGCCCATGTTCGCGAAACTCCTCGCTTCGCCACACCCGCCCGAAACTCATTACCGGCCGGCGGGCCGGCCGACCAGCATCATCTAATCGGTTGACCCGTGGCACCGGGACGGCTGCAGCATCTTTCTGCATTTCTCCGGGCGATGCAACGCAAGAATCAACGCCGTGTGGTGAATCAGGCATTCGAATGCCGTCGGGGCGAACATCGGACGCGAATATTGGCCGCACCGTGCAGGTGCATGATTTATTTTTACGATCAACGCTTACGGCACTGCAGTGGAGCCGGGGCCGAGGGAGCGATATCGTTATTACTGTTAAATGCGCGGGGGATTGGCTTGGCAGGAAAAGGATCCCGATGATTTGATGCATCGACCGAGACACGCGGAACAGGTTCAAGAAATGGGGAAATAATTCAGCTTTCTGACCGCTCTGGTCAGTGCGGCATCTTTGCGGCCGATCGAAAACTCTTAGACATGCATGCTGGATTTGGTATGGTGGCTATCTTTTATCAAGCTACCGTTACAACTGACGTTAAGTAGTCGAACACCGTTAGAAATGCCAAGAAGAAGCGGATAGAAGATGCGTTTCCTTTTATGAACTTCTTACAGATATGAATTCGGAAAGAAAAGCCTACATTTCCGTTGCATTACAATTATAGCAGGCTGTTTTGAATCATTCTCGTTTGCATTAAAATCATTATGTGTCAGAGCGTGGAAAACATATTTAAACAAATGGAAGCCGCAAGAGTGTTATAAATATTATTTGGCGAAACGGTACATTCCCACGCTGGCCTCAACTATGACTGAGGAACAATCACTAATACTCTTGACGCTCGCTCAGACCTGTTTTGCACTGTCTGGCTGTGCAGCCTGAGTTTATATGCTGTCCGAAAAGATAAAAATAGCGAGCACAGAATCACAAACCTGAAGCCGAGACCTCAAGCTGTGTTCGAGCGAACGCCAGAGGTCTGCAGACGTGAGTGCACCGTTTGAAATTGATATAGTCATCATTACTCACCGGTTGTCCCAAAACCCTAGGAGCCCATGTCGTCCCATGCCAACCGACCCCGTCGAACCCTCGACTTCCAACCCGGTTCTCGTCAAAGGGGCGCGCTGAAAGACAGAAGGCAACTTTTGTGCTACCTACCTGCCGGTCGCTACAGAACGAACGCCCGAAACCCATGGTCCGTTGCGGAGAGTGGCCAAGTCTAGTTCTGCATTTTCGTTTCTTTTTAACTTAATTACTAATGATATATTTATTGCCGGTGACTGAGGGCACCCACTGTGCGCACCCTCGACAGTGCCAAGCCGGGTGACCCTGGGCGGTGTCAGCGGGATGCGTCGGACCATTTCTGACCGACCATTATACCAGGAAGTAGCAAACTTCGGACAACCGATCGCAACAGCGAACATCTCAATGAGAATGTCGCGCATTGTCGAGCGAGAGGAACAGTAGGGGAAGTATGGCAACGGAGGGACGTAGTGATGGTTAATTTTAATGGTGAACTGTAGAAATATCGAGTAGGAAACAGAATAGAAGACCTTGAATATGAGCTCAAGTGTGTATAATTAAAATTATTTAAATATCCAATTGTATCCTTCAACTAAACACCAGTTAGGTTTGTCTATTGGTTGTGGTACTCTTTTTTTGCTCACCACTGTCCTTTCGTTTTCGAAACAAATATTCTTTAAGTATCCGGTTTTTGGCCATAGCATCCCCGGAATTCCACAGCAACATAAATATGCATAGAATAGAACCCAAACCGCACTATGCACAGCACATCCCATTCCTTCATCGTTTCCAGTATCCCTTTACTCACTCTCTCTCTTTCTCTCTGTCTCTCGTAATGCGGATCGATTTTGCAGGAGATGCTCTCGAAACGGAATCAAGACATCCCAGCCGAGACTGCAAGGTCTAACGAAGAAGCAGTGAAAAAAAACACGATCTGAAATGGAAGACAAAAAATACACACACTCACCACGAGGTCCGCAACCAAGAAGCCAAGATTGTTATAATCTAATTTACCTGCCGGGAAAGCCACTCGAGATCTACGAGGTGTCCGCCCCGTCGCGACGCGGGCGCTCCGAACCGAACCCTCACCGGACGTGGGAAGCCGCTGGACGGCTCGGGCAGGTCCCAAAAGGGTATACACTGAACGAACGAAACGAACGGCCAGTCCATTGGCCCTGGCAGACCTGTGCGAGAATTAGATTATACAGATACCCTGCGCTCGAGCGATCCCGTCCCGGTTCGGAAAAATGGTTCTCTTTTGGCGCGCCCGTCTGCACACTATCGAAGCTCCATGGCGCAGGTTCCAGCTCCTTGCGCAAGAGAAACCAGGAGAGTCAGACCCCGTGGATGATGGCTATATGTGCAGGTGAGCCATAGCCAGCCACGGACTGGGGAGGTGTAGTGTTAAAATGCAATAAATAACCGAGATACGGTTCCATGATTAAACGCTGGTCAGAAGCATCCTAGAACCTTCCCCGGACCTTCCTTCTACTCCATTATCTGTTCGCCAGTTCCACATCGCGAGTGTATGGTGCAGGAAAGACTGCTATTGCTGTTGCGTATTTTTTCTCTCACCCTCCCTCTCTCTCCCTTACTCCTAGACAGTGGTTGTTTTTTGTTATTAATTTAAGACCGATTAGAAGTGTGATGTTTATCTCGTGCTATGAATTTCGGACCCCCGAAAATAACCCGGGCAACAGGGACGGGCGTAACAGGCGGGAGATAAATTCGGACGTAATCATTAGCTTCAAACAAGGCCCAACGGCGGTCAAGGCGAAGTGCGAGTGGGGTCCTTCGAAACCCACGGAATAGCTATAGGCTTATCTTGCTAGTGCCATTTTTGGGCTCGCTACACTGTTAACCAATTCCTCTCGGTCATTCCGCGTTCGGGGGCAGATTTGAATATTGACTCGCCGGTTCTCCGGACTGTTCCGAATCGGTTTGGATTCCGATAAATCCTAGATTTCGATCGGGATCGACACCAAAATGAAGCAGAACGCATGGAAGCGAAACGCATTAATCAATAATCGGCTCCGTTTCTAAGATTGTCCATAATTTATTGTTACAGCTAGCGACTGTCGTTTGATGGGAGATAAGAGAAGAGCTGGAAAACAACATGATTATGCTCTCTGCGAGCTCTTTTATAGCAGAAGCGGCTCCCATAATGTATGGTGGGATTCGTATTGATTTACTTTTCCCTACATTCTTATGCTTTTTGGTTCGTTATCCAAAATCCATTCAAATCACTAAAACATCTACTCTATCTTAGTTCGTTTATTCAAAATTGTTGTGCAAAAAGTACTTGGCAGCAATGAAATTCAGAAACCTATTGAATACTTAACTGCATCCTTCGCTTCTTGTAAGTGGAATGTTTCCTGGCGTAAATTAAACCTGGGGATCCTGAGCAGCCGGGGGTTAAAAAAAAGTGGAAACGTTTCCAACGAAGCGCCATTGATTCGCGTAATGAAATTGGCCGAAGAAGAGAGTCATCAGACCAAATCACAGCCACCCCCTCCTTTGTCGGCGGGACACGGGACGTCGCGCTTTCCGGTTTTCCCCCGGGGGCGGCGATGGTGACGGCGGCAAACGGTAGCTTTAATTCGAAGTGACACTCACGTCACCACTAACGGGAACGGAATGCGCCGGGCCGGGGCGCTAACCGGAACGCAGTTTTGAATGGAGCAATAAATTACTTCCGCCGCACCGCCGCCCGGTGCGCCGATGGTGCCCCGAAACGTGCCAGGGATTACATTTTCCCGATTCGCGTGATCCGTGTCAGCCCACCGAAGGGTGGAAGGGAACATTTCGCCCCGCTCAAATGGACTGCTAAATGCAGACACGGTGCCGCCGCGGAGAACGGTGCGTTCGGTGCCTTGTCAGGCCACGGCTGATGTCTTAAAAATGGCGGCCAGATATTGAAATCGGGTTTGATTAATTCTGCCATCGATCGTGTTTGGGAGCGTACGAGCCAGACAAGGGGCATAGAGGCACGAGGCTATGTTCCCTGTCGGTGACAGTTTCTTCGTTCGACCTTAGCAACGCCCGCGAACGCCGCCGCTTCCTGCGGAACAAGACTTGAGCTTAATTGGATCTCACAAATTAAGAGTTAATAACAATCCATTCATTAATCATCGGGAGCCTCAACGGAGCATTTCCGGTGTAGGAAGATGGTGTCGCCAAACAGGCCAGGTATCGATTGTGCTCTTCCGGAGCTGTGACCACGAACGGGTTCCGAAAAATTCGGAACTCACGCCAATGGTCCCACGAAAACCCATTTAAAGCTGGCGCACTAATTTATGTGCGATCGCTAATTTATTGTTCAACCGCCGACCACAATGCCGTCACCAGTCGCGGACATTGATGGCGAACCATGATGGTGATGATGATGATGATGATGGCGCAGATAGTAATGATGCTCCTATTGTCGACAGATGCGTGGAGATGCGCCACAGCCGACTGCACACTAAAATCAGGCGCCCGGCATTCGCCGATGCAGTCAGCCGATAACATTACGCTACATGGGCATAAATAAGGAGCGCATAAATCGGATGGAGGAAGACAGAACAAAAAAAAACAAGAGGACAGAACGGAAACCACGACAAGCTCCGGTACATCATCATTTATCAGCAGTATTTTAGCTTCATTAATTTTCAAGCACTAATGGTTTGCATTGTACTTGCGGATAAATGTATCGCTTCGCGTCGAGAGCAGTGCAAATGTTTTCGTCCGTTGTGGTCAATAACGCGTTTACTCAGGTGCAGTTTTCTGCTGAATTGAAGAATTTATAATACGCAATGGTAGAATAAACAGAACTTAAAAAATGCAAAACAAATACTAAAGCAAGATCAAGATGAAGAGTTTAATTTAATTAAAATTGCACTCATTTGTTTCGCTGTGCTACTGAGCGGCGTGTTTATGCTACCGAAGGAATGTTTTTCAGCCCTACAACACGTGGTTGTAACTCTTACTGACGGGCGTGTTTTTATTCCGCCATTATTACAAGACTCCATCTTGAGCGTAACCTTGGCAACCAGCAGGGACAGCAACGGCTCGATAACATCTGTCGTGGCGTAACAATCGAACGTGCGTGGCAGGATCCTGTTTCACACACACAGTGGTTTCCACGGGAGTGGAATCCATCGAGCAACATATTTCTTGATTACGCACGGGATGTTAATTGTGCTAAATTTATGGATGATTTGTTCAACGATTTCAGCGGGCTGCCACGCTACACCCCGAACGCCAAGCGAACGGAGGGGGCTCGGCTGCTCGAACGATGGGAAAAGGAGTCAAATTACGCAGCCGGAGGAACGTGTCCTGCATCGGCAACAACACGAAAGGGTACGCGCCCGCCCGGTCCTGCCATTCCGTGAGTCATTTCGGTGAGATTAATCCTACCTCACCATTCGGATTACGGTTGCTTTTCGAGGCCGGTGGGCCGGAATGGGAAGGGCCGGATATGGTGCTGCTGCAGAAGTCGAACTCCTGAGTCGAACCGAACAACAAGCTGCTGGTGCAATCGGGTGGAGCAAGATCACCCCCCGCCCCGGGCGGTGAATAACCGAGCGGGGGATGAATAATTTATAATCTAATTTCACGCACTCAACCACTTAAGCGAGGGCCCGAGAGTTTGCCACGACCAAGATCAAGCCGGCCCGGACACAGGAACAACGACTGGAAGGACCATGCGTTCGGTTCGTCGGTAAATTGATTCCATTCGATCCAAGACGGACAGGAGACCGGACGTGGGGAAGGCCAAACCGTCCAGCACGTCAGGTGAAAATAAATTACCAGCATTCGTCCGGCATTGGAAGGAAACATCCGGGAAATTCGACGGAAGTGTTGCCCGGTCCGGAAGTGTCCGAACGTTTTGGTCGACCCAGTCCTATTCTCTGGCGAGCAAATCGACACACAAACAGCGGCAGATAGACGATAATTGTTAGATAATTAACGATGAATTGCGCCCGATGAGGTTGACCATCTTGACGGACGGACGAACGGACAAGGATGTCACCATCTTCCTGACGATCTGCGGCGTGATTCGTGGCCGTGTGGTCGCCGCCCGGGGAAACGCTTTGATCCCGAGACGCGTTCTGTCTTCTCGGCCGCTCATGAAAGATTGATTATCGCCGTTGCTGGCGTCGAAACGTCGATGCTAATCATTCGTAGTGAGTTTGGGGCGCTAAATTGATTCCCACCGATTGGGACAATGCTGCAAAGCCGCATGTTTGTGTACGGTAAAA
>JAOEFI010000003.1:19918998-19931704 GCA_034621735.1 Anopheles plumbeus
AAGTGCATAGATATGATAAGGTTCTCTGACGGGTCCAGTTCTGGAGCAACTTTTGTCGTAAATTTGTACGAATAACTTTAACCATGCGCTACAAACTTCTTCCACGGTGGACTACTCATCTGTGAACGGGCTCCGAAGGCGAGAATATTGCGAATCTCTTCGAGGCACTGTGGGAAACGGCCTAGCTGCAACGGACCGCAGTACGGGAAGTTCATAAACTAGAGTAGGATAGATAGAAGGGGCCGACCCTTGGCAACCTCATAAACGCCGATATTGTGTTCCCACCGCAGACCACTTTTCAAGCAAGACGACCCTCCCCCACACATGTTTAGTACTCCATTCAACTCCTTGCGAAGATTTCTGTTAATTTTCCGGCGTTGCCCTTTCACACCCGCCAGCCACCCCCACGGCCGGTTGAGACCGAGATTAGCTGCGAAGAACCCGTGTTGCCCGGGATGGAGCCTGCATTCGTTCGCCGGCGGCTCGACATGTGTAGGTACATCTTCCGACAGCCCCTCGGGGCCCCACATCGGTTGCTCGGCTCGGCAACAACTCAACAGCGGCGGCGTGCAACAACCCGGGACCAGAATTAGGCCCACTCGAACGACTCGGTTTCATAAAATCCAGCAACCTATTGACCATTTAGCACCGGTTCGATAGTACCGAGCTGGCCGGGTCTAGGGAGGACCTTCTGGTTCCGTTTCGGTGTTGTTGGCGGACATGCCAACCGGCGAGCCACCGAGGAAGTATAAAGAAGGAAACTTTACGCCCGCTTCCATCGACTCCCCCACCCCCGTGCTGCTGGTGGGTGGCAATGGATGGCAGGTTGCTGCTGGGGAAACAACACTCCAAAGCACTTACAACCGGACATAAACAAGCAATATAACCATCGTTCCGCGTAGGCCGTGGCCCTACCGTATGGATACAATTTACATCCCCAGCCCGGGTCAGCCTTCATCCCCGGCGGAGGAAAACGCCCCAAGTTCGACTAGATCGCTTCAAACTCATCGACGGCGTAGTCGCTGTCTTCAGCTTCGTCACACGAATCGTACTAGCTGGACCAATTTTCCGGACACTGGCACGCTGCCGGTGAATGGATAAGCCGCACCTGCTATAATTGAAATCGTGTCTTGAAGAGCCTTCCGCCTTTCTTCCGATCCTTTCGGAACTCCGTTTCGGTTCGACCCTTCAACCAACGGGCGCTTTATCGGAAAACGGCTCTTATTACTCTTTAAGCGACTGCTCATATGTACGCCATCCCCAGCGCGCCCATGAACCGGCCGGTCATACGTTTCCGGACCATCAGTTTGATGGCCCCCTTCGGAGAAATGTTTGTAAGATTTTTTATTGCTCCATTGTCTAAAAATGGGGCCGCCTTCGTTGGTGTTCACGTCCATACTTAACTCCAGAACACCGTACCAGTGGTCATTTGCGAACGTAAACCGCGCGGCAAAGTGACGCTGTCCGGGAACAAGTTTCTCCGCATGTCTGAAGGAAGAAAAAAAACGGACCAAAAGGATAAAAAATCCTTTTGCAACACCGGACGGAAGCGCAGCTCGAGATGGGGCCGCTGACCAACACTCGCACCTTTCGTTAACACTACCACCCGATTTGTCCGTCCATACATCCACCAGGGTGCTGGGAAGTAATTTTATGTCCCCATGCCGTAGCTTCGTTCCTTTGGCTTACGAGCAATTTGTGGTTTCATGTCAGCTTCCAGGGCCAGCCGGCTCCCAGTTCAGGAGATACAGGTGTCAGGAGGTACACGGCGCACACCGGTCACACTACCGCCTCCTGGCGTCGTCACCGAACGTGGTTTGCTGACGTGATGCGGTTTCCATTCTTCTGCCACATGCACTCACCTTCCCATTCTCTTAAACCGCGTCCGAAACCTCACCGAAAAGGGACTGATTTTCCAGGATTTCCCGGCTGCTTTTTTTTTTTTTTTGGTCGACACACTGTGCACGACGTGCAAGTATGTGGCGTGGTTCGCGCCGTAACCACTTTTCATCGCTTGCGTCGTTTTTTTTCCTCTCTCTTCCTCCTCATCCTTCCGAGTGGGTTGGAAAATGGTTGGGAAAATGGGGTGAGAGATGCAATGATGAATTTTTGCCAACAGTGTGAAGCCTTTATCGTAGAAGAGACGAAACAAAAGGAAGAGTGCAACGGCATCAGACACCGTAGGACTAGGACACAGCCCTCGTGATTGGAAGGGAATTTATGGAGAAGCCTCGCATTAGCGGCACTTTCGTCCTGGCATGCGTCCAGGACACGTCGCCAGTCAGTGGTCGGAAAATTCTGAAGCTGCCAGGATGAAATTCGGTCGACCTTTGCCAGGCGCTTCGATGCACGAAGGTCCTGGTGTGGTGTGTAATGAAAAGAATAAATAGTTATTAACGCAGAAAAGACGGTTTTTTTACACAAATTCTTTATTACATTTCCAAGTGAAACTACGACGACGTCTGAAAAGTGGCATAGTAAAAAAAAAACCAAAGTTAACGAAACTGTTTCATCTAATCCGTAATGTTAAATACATAAACAAAGGATATGAAAATATTAAAACAGTCAACATGGAAAAACATATCAAACAGGTAAGAATGAAGAAAAGCTCTCCATAAACTAGTCGCGGTTAAAGGATTGTAAAATTGTTCCAAAAACGAGGAACGATTATACAGCCCTTGATCCTGATGAAAAAAAAATCATAAAACCACACAACATCCACAATGTCCACCGTTGTTGAGAACAAAAGGCCACCGCGACCAGTTTGCATCCGCATGATAATCCCCGATAATAAATATAAAAGTATTTGATTTTTAGACCCCTCTCGAAAGGGAACTGTTTCCGCGGCCAGGAAATTGATGGCCCATAATCATTGGCAGAAAAGCTCCGTGTATTAGGCAAATCACACACCCGACACCACCACAAACTGAATGCCATTGAAGTGTGTAAAATGTCGGGGCTGCCGAAAAAACGTCCCCCCGGAAATATACACACATACACGATTAAATCTACGCGCTGGTGACGAAAAATAATATTAAACCCTCCATCGATGGAATATCCAATTTACTTTAATCCCAAAGTGGACTATAAAACCGATTACGAAAATTGCGCGCACCCATCGCGTATCGGAGTAGGCCAGGCGACATAACAACAACAACAACAACGGAGGCCCACGATGGTCAAGCGAGAAGCAAATAATCACCACTATCACGCCCGTGCGGCAAAGCATGATCATAACTCTCCTTGGGGATGAAAGGAGAGAGAGAGAGAGAGAGAGAGAGAGAGAGAGAAGAGAGAAGGAGAAAGAATGGCGTTACATAGTCGGATTTCTCTGGCCCCGAACCAACTACGAACTCTTGACACCCGGTTCGCCATTATTGCGCCCCTTTCCACCGCATCGAACCACCCTCCAAAATGCTCCCGCAACCCTTTGTCCCACGTCATCGCCCGTTTTGGCCACCCATTCGAGAACTGGCCACCTTTTGGACCACGGAACCTTCTTGTTCCGTCGCGTGCAGAACACGGCCGTGAACGGTTGTGTCAGCGATCTGGATAAGAAAACTAATTTGTTAGCGCATTCCGTGCCGCCGTAGTACGCCGCCGTTCGGCATAAAACAAACACATTCGACCTGGGATATGGTGGCACGGGGAGGAGGCCTAGCTGACACCCGCGACCTGGTCGCATATTGTCCCCCCGCCGCGAAAATCGCTCCGACACCGTTATCTGACGCTCAACAAATCAAGTGCGGGTTATTGGATGAAGTTTCCCGGAGACACTCCGAAGCGGACGCACTACTCCAACGGGGTCAACTGCAGGTTCGGGTCACCACTCTTACACACGGGGAGAAAAACTCCAAAAAATACTGCACCAAACAAACTGTTGGAAAACCGTTCAAAAACAAATCGTTTCACAGCATCCGTCGCTAGAATGCCGCGCCTGGAACTAGTGGCCCTGGAACTGTTTTCAAGTCCGAACTAGTGTGAGAAATGGAGCGCAAAAAAAAACATCTAGCTGCGGTTGAAACGATACCTATAGCCGGTGCTAGTTCCAGTGCCGATGCAGAACACAATATGCAGCAGCCGTGGTTATCACGAGAGGAAGAATAATCCCTGACCTCCAATCAGGACTATCAGGTTCAGGTTGGTACGTCGTAAACTCCGCTGCAACTTGGTAAACTCGGGCCATCGGGAAGGGCCATGAAGTTCCGGAAATTTGCTACGGACTTTGCTATTTTATGATGCACCATCCGAGACGGGCCGCGCATCACGCGTCTACAGTCACCGTGTACTATGTAGTGTCCACTGCGGCACGGGAATGGAAAAACAAAGCCTGTCGACTGGGAACGATATCAATAAAGGCAACATTACACATCGACTGGGTCGTGGGGGGTGGGGGGGGGATTCCTAATAGCACGACGCGTCGGTTCGGTCGCCGTACGGTTTCTATCGCTTTTGTGTCCGTTTCGATGCGGACCCACCAGGGATTACATTCGATGACATGGCCGCGATGAACGGTGCGACGACTAGTCCCAGTCAGTCTCCGGCCCCAGGTGTCCAATAGCGTCGAGTGTTGTCTCTCCGGCGACAGAACATCGACACGGTCGCGTCACGCCGGTCAGGTGGGACCGTTTGTCTGGCACACGGCAGGGCGTCGGCAGGTGCATCCGACGATAACTACGGCAACAAAAGGAACTGATCCTCGCAGGAACTGGAGGTGTATCGCTTTTCGCGCCGCTTCCCGCCAGCGCAGATGATTGAGTCATATTCGACCATAACAAAACGGACCATTGTTGCCGTTCGCGGCGGACGGAAATTAACATATTCGCCATAGCGTAACCATTCCGCTTGGGACCCATTGTGCGGGGTCGCATATGCGTGAGCGCATGATTGTGGACCGCGGCCGCGTGTAGCCATTAATTATCACTCATTAGAATACGTTAAGCATGTTCCGTTCGGACGGTGGTGGAGGACTCCACACGGCGGGGGTCCGCGACGCGGTCCTCTTACCCGGGATGGATCGGTCCCAACCGGAAGGTCCAAACAAGGTTGCGTTCAAAAATCACCGTCTGCCAAGATTTCGCAGATATGTAACGGGCGTCTTCAAGGCAAACCGGTTCCGAAGGCCCCTTATTGCGGTCCGCTGGCAGTGAATTATTCTAGCGTACGCTAGTAGACACTGGAGCCCGCTAGCGCGGGTCCATGGGTCGAGTTCGCTTTCGAGAGCCTCCTAGCGATCGCACGCTGGAAGCCGCTGATTAATCGTGTTTTCGAGGTTCCGCTCGCGCATTTCTCATTCCAAAACGTGGAGCGCCCTGCGAGCGAACAAAGACCTCCCGGCGGTTCCATCGCACAGAAGGTGGTGGTGGGGCAGAAGACCCCCTCCTTCCCGAAAACCCCAGAGCAGGTAAGTAGATTAAGTCATCAACAACATCTTCCGCGGTGACATTTGAAGATATCGCTTCAAACCCGGTGTCCACGGTGGGTCTCCTTCGTGTGACTAATTTCCTGCCACCAGACGGCGTATCGGGTGTTCGGCTGTGGCGCGACATTTGCTTTCGTGTGTGTGTGTGAGTGTGTGTGTGTGACTTCACGGGAAGTTGAGCAACTTAATCTTCCCGCGATGGACGGGAGTCATCTACCGACCGAAACCGCAGTCATTTGAAACGCGTCTGTGTTTGCGGTGCCATTTTACGTGGACATGTGAATCGTCCTGGCAGGTTCTTTCTTTGGCTGCAAAACCACAAGAACATTTAATGTGGCATTTCTGCATAATAGGCCAATTTTGATAATTCTGTTTCGTGAGATAAATAAATAATTATATCGTTTAAAGTATTGGAAGAATAGAATGATAGAGACCCCTAACGATTGTTGCTAGACTCCTTGTGATTAAAGGGGAGTTCATCAACGGTGCGAGGCACTTGGAACTGGCTTGTATCCTGCTTCGACAGTCTTCCTTTCAAGTCATTGGTTTACGGGGCACTTGTTTGCAGAATCGACAGAAATCGTCGTCCAATGCTTTCCCTCAGGAGTCGAATCTGATTAATATTTATAACCTACAACAGATCATTAATCGCTTGTGCGTTTCCATAACACGGCTAGTTGCCACACAGTCCAACAACTTCTCCATTCCTTTCTCCTCTCTTTTCGGGAAATTGTCCTCCGGCAGCACTCTCGTGAACCATGAGCGTACGCTAAATTGCGCCAAGTGTACGTGAGTGTAATAAATATTTGCACAATCACCGTGGCCCCTTGCAGAATGTCCTTCCCCACGTGGGTGATGCTATGCAACTAACGGAAACTCCCCGGTCCACGGGCTATATGAGCTATATGTGATCCTTGATGTTCACCAGGCTTCGGTCGCCTCGGGGCCAAATCCTTGTGCATTGTAATAAGGCCCGCTGGACCAAACAAAACCAGTGGCACCCTTCTAGTGAATCTACCGGAATACCTCCTCAAAGGAAGGAGCAAGTTCGGGTAATAATTGTTAATAAATATCTTTATGATTATTTGCCCCCGAAACCCCGGTCCGCCGGTGCCACGGTCACAGCCGGAACGGCGACCAAAGTTTCCGGAACCAGATAGAAGGGGAATCGAACGGTGTTTGATTCTTTTCCCCGCGCTTATTGTTACAATTTATGGTGCACTATGTTCCGGCGCGCGCTGCTATGCAATCAATGAGCGTAAGGCGCTCGCAATGGCCGTGGCGGGAATGTAATTGTTTTCCCACACACCCAACCCCCCACCCACACGGCTGCTGTGGAAAATGGTCCACTATTTTCACGACCGTCGAAGGTACGACCGTTAGTTGCACACCCTGCGCCCTCGACCGCCTGCTTTGAATGGCGAAGGGTAACAAAATGGCCACCGTCACCCCTAACGCCGGTACGGCCGCCTACACTTAACGAAATTATTTTCTAACCATTTCCCGCCACCAAGTGGTATTGGTTTCGCTGTCGCCCGTGGTGAGACCTCAGTTGAATGGTGGCACAGCATTTCAAGTCGCGTTTCCATTGGAATCGGAGGAGCGAACGAGTTTAGTGTTCGTCCCGGATGCGCCACTTCCGACGATCCTTGTCAAAACTAAACAAATCGGAAGTCAAAGTGGAAGCCTCGGTTGCTTCCAGAACGGCACAATAATAATGTCGGCTTTGGAGAACATTTCCGGCGGAAAATGGAAGGAAAACCCTTCTCTCGGGAGGCGTACGAAACCCCCCCGCGGCTCAACTGTTACACAAAAGACCAACTAAACGACCATTACGGCAGCTACAATCCAATTTTTCCCCGGGCTCGCTACAGGAAAATGCCCCCTCGGGGGCAAAACCAGGGTACCGCAGACGAAAAAGGGCCATGGCCAAAAATTAATAAAAACCTAAGGAATATAAATTATTGCCGGCGCGTGTCTAGCGTAATTCAATCATTTTCATTAGACATCGAATTGCCGACTGGAAATCCGGCGAGGGAAAGCCGTCGCGGTGCACGCGCTGTGGCCCGTTGCCAGGGAAACACGGCTCCGAGCGGGCGGCGGCGATGCGTTGCTAGGATGCGTTTCGTTTGCTGCGACCGATGTCTTGGGGGAAGTTTTACAGCTCAATTATACGCGAACTCAGGCCAGACCCCAGGGGGAAACTCCGACAAAAACCCGCCGGGATGGAAGGATGGATGAAAAATGATTTGGCAATAATAAACAAAACCGGGAAAACATACCACGTGCTTTCCCAAATAGAAACGCGCGTGAAACCACGTGAAAGGCAGACGCAAGGTCGCATGGTAGTACATGCAGGGTCGTCTGGTGCGCCACGACACAACAACCCCGGGCACGTGGTCACCGAATCGTCCTTGACGGAACTGCATTCGTTCGGCCCGGTGTGTGTTGGTCTGGATTATATCATCCGACCCTCGACCGCGTGACGCATCTCGTGGTACCGAAACGGAGAGAATGGAGAAAAAAAAACACACTGGCACACGTTGGATTTCCGCGGCGAGTTCGGGCCGGTGGCACAAGGTCGCAAGGTGGCGCAATTATGGCTGCATTTGGGAGTAATTACGTGCGAGAGAGTGTTTGCGGTTCGGCGGAATAATTTGCCACTGGCGCGAGCCTGGCGCCCCCGGGTGGGAGTTTTCCCGGCCAACGGCTCTCAGAACTCGGAGTCCACTAATAGAAAATTATGATTAGTTCCAGCAGTGGCGGCGGCAGCAGCATCCTCCCGTGGTGGTGATGGTGTGGTGTTTTTTGTGGTGATGGCTCTGGTTCCGGTTCCTATCTATTGACACAATCGACTCGCGCAAACACACGCACTGCTGACTTTTGCCTAGTTCCAGCACTGTTTGCACGGAACCGCATCGAAAGCTGGTGCCAGTGTTTACCACGCGGGTTCAAATTCGGTCAACTGGTGAGGTTACTGGTGTCGGTTTTGAGCTACTGTTTGACTTAAACAACCGGCATGTTGTTCATTCGGTCATACAAGGCTTTCTATTTGCAGAAAGATGAAGGAAAAAAAAACGAAACATTCTAACGTAAAATAAATTGAACGAAAAGGCAGCATTAGGGTGCATTTTCCAGCAATTAAATTAAAGCCTCTTTCTTTCCAAGGGCAACCTTCCACTCTCCATCCACCCGGGCGACGGATCACGCTTCGAAAGGGATCAGCACCGTTACACAAGACGCCGCGTAATCATTAGCAAACAAACCCGCTCCAAATTGTCCTATTTCCAGCGTGAATACCAAATTATCGTCCACCAGTTCAATGGGAGATAATTTAGTTTGCGCAGCCCGCGTTCCCGTATGTAGAGAGGGTGGAAATGTTTGGGCTTCCCCACGCTCCCCGCCGATTGACGGAAATGTTCCTTTCAATTCCGTATAATACTCGTCCCTCGTTCCCTCGGCCCGACCCGGTTCACTTCCCGCGATGTTTGATAAGAAAATCAAAATCCCTGACGAAACCTTATCCTTTCGCCGCCCTGGTGTGCTCCATTTGTGTGCTTCACCATGCCTTAGATACACCGAAAACTGGTCGGTCGGTTGGTCGGTTCTTAAACCGTCTACAGGCTGTTGCTTCACTTGGCAACAGTGCGGAAGCTCGAGTCGGGCCATGGAGGCCATGGGCATGAAAGATGGTAGGGGAAACGAAAACCCACCACCCTTATCTAACCCGAAACCCGCGATGCTGCATTCGGCTGGTAGAAGAGGGGGAAAGGGTCCCGAAACGTCCGCATTGGAATCGTGAATAAATAATAACGCTCGTCTTATCGTTGGCACGCAATCAGGGACGCGCGGACACTGGTGAAAGTAAACTTGTCGCTCGAGTGAACCAACAAACGGGAAGGGGATTTGGGGAGGGAGAGGAGAGAAAAGGAGGAAGAAAGAGGAATCGGCGAACCCGTGCCCACGGATGAAGATGTCCGCAAGATGTCCACCCGGCCAGGAGGAGCCTGCCGCAAGCCTTTGGCGCGAAAGGATAAACCAATATTAATGCTCCCGTATTTATCATTATTATTAATTTAACGCTATCAGTTGTGAGTCCTGTCGGTGTACGGTTGGGTTTGTTTTGGGGGGCTTTGCCATTAAGCTTTACGCCTGGCATCCAGCATCCTGCACAAAACCCTTCCCTCTCTCTCTCTCCTTTTCTCTCTTTGTCGCAAGAAACTGGGCAAGTATTAATTTGACCATCGCACGATATCCAATGGCTTCGCCGCCTTATTTAATTACTTCATTCCGTTGAAACGTCAAAACGTCATCCGTCCGCGATCGCGATCGGCTCGTGTTCGGATAACGCGACCGGCGGCCAGGCGTTCGGTTTTTTTTTCTGCGCCTTCTTTCCCATGGCCAACGCGCAACCCGTTAATTATCGAGCAAAAGCTATAACGACTGCGAGTGCCTCGTGTACGCCGGTAGCGATACAACAATGTATAAAAAAGAACTGGCCGCACCAGCATGAATGTTCGGAAGTCACGCAGCATCGATTTGGACTGCTGGACTTTGGGGGAAGAATGTTTTTTTTTTCTTCTCTTTCGTGTGTGTATTCCAAGAAGATTCCAAGAAATGGCCGTCCGAACAATCCACTCGGACAACGCACCACCGGAATTCGCTATCTCATACTGATCGACCTCGCGGACATTCGAGCGCGCGTTGAAATGCTTTTAAACAAATTGGCTCCGCACCGAAAATATTGGAACCCTATGCGGTTGTGTGTGTGCGTGGGGCACTGGGTGTGCTCCATCGTCCCGTGAGCAGGTTGATAACGTGTTGGACTTTCTCGAAGGGTCGAGAAAGAAATCACGAAAGTAAGTTTTGCGCGGTATCCTTTGGGAGGTAAAAAGGGAACTTTCTTCGTCGAAAAGGGAGCATTTTTCGGAATGGGGAGTCCTTGCGGCGGCATTGAACTGGCACTGCGGGGTTGTTCCGTTGCTATCCTGACAATTAGTCCGAAAATAGGGAAATTGATGGTTTCGTTTCACGGAAACGTTACCTGCCACTGCCGAGGCCGGGGCCCTTCCCGGGGCTCGGAAAAAACACAACTCACGCATAGCGTCGCCGAGAGTGAGGGGGAGAGCGAGAGAAAAGTAGAAGTAATGACTTAATCATCAGTATGAAGTTCTCCCGTTTAGCTTATCGTAATGGATACGTTGCCTGACCATGCGTGCGCCGTGCGCCCATCGGTGGCGAGAGTATCCCTAATGGGAAAAAAGGGCTAATTATGTGCTCCGGCCAGTAGTGGTCGGTGTGTGACGGCTGCTTCCGGCGGATCGCTCGGCCCAGTACGCACATCTGCTCACCGCACCTTGTTTGTGGTGTTGTCCGTTTGTAGGCTCACAGAAGCGGCAGGACCTGCTCCAGGATCCTGGCGGTTTATCATCACCCAAGAGATATGACTTCCGAATGAAACCTTAAGAAATTACTTCGGATCATTTTTGGGGGAGGAGAAGGAAAGGTCCGTTCGAATGGGCAGGCCGGAACGGCCAGGGCGCTACCGAAGCACGAGGCTAATGTAATCCATATCTTTATCGAATTATGTCCCTGCCGTACTCACGCAGCTGCCAGTTCCGACGGCATCTTCCGTGTTACACGCGGATAGATTTTATATCAAAGATGTGGATTCTTGCCCAGAATTATCACCGCCCACGAGAAAGGATACTCAAGTTTGAAGACTTCTTTTGAAACATCTACCAAAAATCATAAAACCCACCCCGTGGGGACGTTATTCTAATGCCACACAATACGCACTAAACCGATTTTGAACATTATCTTCAGTCGATTTATTTTCCATTCTTTCGCCGCACTTTTGTGAACTAATTAATTCCGATTCGTCGCGGCCCATTTACCCGTGCCCGTTCGAGAACGTGGTTTACAAATGGGTCATGGCTAATCCGAAAGAATAAAATTTGACACAGCGTGTCCCATTGTACGTGTCGGCCTGGTAACCGGCTTACCCACTCGCCAGCCAGTGTTGTGTCTTGCGGTTTGTAATACGCTTCACGGATGCAGCAGAGGATGGCAGAAGTCTTCTTGCCGACACCAGGGGAATGGATGTCTCAATTCGAACGCTGCCTCCATATGGCATGGGCTTTCCGTTCCGGTCGTCAGTCCTTTTCGCATTCCAATCATCGGAAAAGGCGCACACTTACTACTACCCTTCGGGGGCCCCGGGATTCGGTTTGTTGTTTTCGGGGTTTTATGGTCAAAGAAAAACAAACTTTTCTTTCCGCCCTGGCCCGGGCACAGTCATTCCACAACGCTCGCCGGTTGCCATATGCCGTTCGGCCGCTTGTCGTCGCTGTGCCGCTTGATTGGGCCCCCGAACACCAGTCCTTGCGGCCCTTCCTTTACGGAAACCGATCTTAATCGCTTAATTTCCCGTTTAAACCCAATACAAACCATTAAAGCCGTAAGACAGCGGTACAGGAACCCGGCTGCGTCATCATTCGTTCCCCTCACCCGTCCACTGACTGGCTGACGGCTTCGGGACGTATCCTGAAGTTCAAACATCACACCGTAATCATCGAATGGCCGCAGCCTGTACGGATCACCGTACGATTCCTTGCGCCCTGCGAGCAGGAAACTTTACCTTTACAGAATCCCTGCCTCCAATCGGGAGGTCGAAAGTTGTTGCCGGTGACGGCTGGCTCACACACAACAACGGGCTGTCGGGAACAAGCCCGCAACAAGAAAGAATCGGGGAAAGAGAAAGAGCAGGAGAGAGAGAGAGTGAAAGCGAAAACCGCCTCAAAAGTGAATTCCTGACCGGAGAATTCCAACGATCCCTCGGCAAGGGCCGAAAGTTTGTGGATTTCTTTTTGCTTGTTTTTTTTTGTTTTCTTTGCTTCTTTTTGTATTCGTCTCTTGATTTGCGGAGTCATCTGCTGATGGGAAACTATCAACAAATTGTTCAACAAACTGAAGCCAAAGTTTGCATGGCGAAACCATAATCGGCTGCCAGAGAGTCAAAGTTACCGGGGAGTTGAGCGCGGGCTGACAGGGCGTTACTTACAGATTTATCTTCGAGCCGGAAAGCGTCACGACACCGCTGATGACCAGCTGGAACGATAAGGATTCCGATTCGTCGCGATCCAGAAATATAATGTCTGCATTTTGTGCGCGGAAATAGTTCTCCAAATTTGGTTTACTTCTTCTGTTCCCTTTCCTAGTGCTTCATCCTAAAGCTGTCATAATGAAGGACACGAAAACAAAACCTCCTTGGATTTCAAAAAT
>JAOEFI010000003.1:19939817-19954825 GCA_034621735.1 Anopheles plumbeus
TTAAGTTCAATATATTTCCTCCACCCAAAAATTTTTGTATCGGAAACATACAAATCAACTCACGCGTCACACAACAAGAGAAGTATCAAAAACGAATAGAAAATACTTGAGTAGTGAAAATCGCTACTTTTTTTCCGTGTTGTGCCGAATAAAATAACTCTTAATTGTATGGTCTCGATTCACAAAGCGAGCGAAAATCAAATCAACCCACTAGAGTTCCCATTCTACCATTTTATGTGTGAACAGTTTATGGACAAAAATCGGACCGGAATGCAAAAAGCTTTGCCAACTGAGTTGCTGTGACGGTTTTCCCTTTTTAAACTGTTGTCTCTTAATGGGTATGTTTTCTTCGAATATAAAAAGCAACTGTAATGCAAAAACGGAAACCCACGAGTACGGAATTGATGTGGAACACACACACCACGAATGGGTTGAGAAAAGCAAGCACCAAGCACCGTACAGAACAAAACTACATACAATACCTCCAAGCCATAAAGCAGTAAAGGTGGTAGAAACAGCATTTCCACACCTGGCGTTGTATGCTCCTTGAGGGGCAAGCCCCGTCGCACGTTGTTTGTTATTTTATGGTTTGTGTTTATATTGTTCCACACAACAACGGCACGAGCATGAACGAAACAGCGCCCTTCCAGGTTCCGGAGTCTCCGTTTTGTGACACCACGAGCGTGGGGTCTATAAAACTCACCGTCACCACCAACGGAACTGTGTGTCTGCGGGAAAACTGGAAAACCAACGATTCACAGTAAACTAATCCTTTCTTCTATTGGGGCAACTCGGGTTCCCAGGAAGTCTTCAAACTTTACCTTTTACTGATCACTCTCGCTTCGGGTTCGCGCTTTTTTGACTGAAATACATAAGTTGGCCATGGGTTTAAATGTAACCGTTCTTTGCTGACTTCCTGGCACTGGCGGAACCGAAAGTGCAACCCATCCACTCATCAGCACCGTCGTCATCATCATCAACATCATCACCAAGTGCCATCATCCTCCGAGTTGGCCGAAGCTGGACGTTCGTCAAAGTGCATGCAATCTCTGTTTTTTTCGTTGCTTCACCAGAACCCCGGGCCACCAGAACACTTCTTGCTCGGCGAACACACGGGCAGTTCTCTAGTAAATTTTCGAGTGTTGGCATTTATGTTCGGCCAATAAAAACACCAGGGAAAGGTTCCGTTCACGCTTGCCGCTTTGCAACACGCGCTTCGTTCCAACAAAACCTCGCTTACCTTCACCGTTCCGTCATGGAGCTGTTCCCAGGGATGAAGGGCGCTTTGGGCGAGAGTGAAAGGACACACACGAAAGCAAAACACCGAGCAGCACCTAGGGAGGGGGTGGTGGTCATAAATATGGCAGTACAGTTGAAGCCGAGTCGCCGGACGGCGGGCCAACTCCAACGACACAAAAATGGTCGCTTTCGCCCGGGTGCATCGTTTGTCGGGGAACGGGCATGCATTATGCATCCTGCAAACTAATGTACCGCTGCCCGGTGGCCTGTGTGCAGAAGCATCAGGCCCACAACTGCAACAAGCACAGCATGGAGTGTGTCAGGCACGATGTAATGCCACTGCAGAGCGGAAGGACAATGTCCTCCGTCCGAAATCGGTCGAACAACAATCGAGCGAGCCTTCCCCGGCGTCCGCAAGGACATTCCCGCACACTATCTGACATTCGGGTACACTTTAACTTTCCCGGAAGCGCCCGACTGGGAGCGACCGCACCAAAAACCGAACCGCTGGCACCGTTTCCATGCCATCGGAGCGAACGGTGACCCTTTCGGGCCCTTCCGGGGGTCGACAATGGACGAAATCACTTCACTTTAAGTTTTATCAAATTATACACACAGCAGTGCATTCAGTTATTTCGGTAAACATTTTACAACACCCACCCACCCACCGACGCGCACTCTCTCTCTCTCTCTCTCTCTCTCTCTTCCCTGTGCGTGTGTGTTTGGTGGTGATGGGGTCCGAAAGAATGCATTTTGTTGCCGACGAAAATAACGACAACGGACCGCATCCAGCACACTCCCCGATTGTCGTGTCGCATCCTTTCGTTGTGAGGAAAAACGAGGGACTTTCGTTCAACTTCCTCCTACTTTTTTGCTTCCGGAAAAGCCCGAGTCCCTCGGTTGTGAAGGTTCGTGAGGTGCAAAATGCTAGTTTGACCATCGGTCGGTGGAAACTTTTCCGGGGCAGGCCGGATTATTCTCGCACCACCCAACGTCAACATTCACCCTTTCGTCTGGTTCCGTCACGTGGATGGACTGCAGGAAATGCAGTGAAAAATTGAATTCCACCAAATTCCACACTGCCGCTGCGTCTCGCAACATCACACACAACACCCAGCTGACGGATTACCTTTTGTGTCCAGTCGACACCCGACAACGGCAATTGAACATCATCACAGTGTGGGGACTCCTCGGGTGGGGTGGGAAAACCGGGCCATGCTCGTAAATCATCATCAAGTGCGAAATCTGGCGAATAAAAATCAATCAGCTTTTTCCAAGAGCCTGCAATTAAAAACTGCACCAGGAGGAAAAACTGCAACGCACGGCGCCGGAGGGAAACGCAGTCCTGGGACAGTCCGGAAATGCGGCAAAAATGGCACAATGACGCATAGGGTCAATTGACGTGTCCTTCAACCGGCGGGTAGGGGACCGTTCATGGACTGGTGGAAATGGTGTGGAATCGATGGAAAATTGAAAATAAAAACTACAGTATGACGCAAGGACACCTTGTTGCAGGAGGGTGCGCGGACTCGCGCGGAGAAAGGTAATGCACATAATCTTCACCATAAATTATGATCAGTATATGAAATCCTCCTAATGCACACACAAACACACACACGAGTGCAATTGCGACAATACAAACACACAGTCACACACCGGGTTCGGTTTTGGGTCACCGGATGATAAATCAATTTTCCCGCCCGGCTGCTTCCGATTAGTTCCCCGGGCAGGACGGGAAGGGAAGGGAAGGGGGTCCTTTTCTTTGTTTGGCCAAGCGCAATTCGCAGAGGTAAACCAAAGTCGTTTGGGCGAGTATTGTCTTTTCCGGTAATCGTTTATCATCCATCGGAAAGGGAGAGATTTTTATGGACTCGCCGTCGCGCCGACCACATGAGCGCCAGCAATTAGAAGGATGTTTTACGATCGACCCGCTGGAATGTGTGGTTGCTGGTCGCCATTTTCCCCTTCTACTTTCGTTTTGCTTTTGCTTCAGGGGATGTACGGGACTGCGGAAGTCATACCATTAGGTTGCTTGGATATTGAAGAAAACAATGAACTTTTGAAACACTTGAAATAAATTGGATTTCAAAATTGTCCTAGCTATATAAGTTTTTCGGGTTTTATTCTATGAATTGAGATAATTAGAAAAACAAAACTTAGGTAAAAACGGTCACTTTCATCCAGCTTGTCCTGCAAATTATTTGAAACCCACTAATTGAAACTCCACTTTCTCTTGAGCTAATCATTGGAAATTGATTGATTACATTTACAACGAAAGGATGCTTTTTCATTCTAGAAAACCTTCCCGAAGGTCATGCGCTAGATTTGGTTTTTTTTTTGGTCTTTGGCGATCAAATCAGCACAAATCCCTCCTGGCCCCCTCACACCCCAGCGATCACCGCGCAACCAACCGATAGCCACGCTCGTTAGCTCGTGGAGTGCCCGAGAGAGGGCCGGGGGTGGAAATTTCGTATTGAATAAAGCCATCGGCAAACCAGCGGTTATGGCTTCGCGTAAAAAGGGTACCGGCACCTACTGATTACACATTCATTAAGGTCCTTAACCAGCGAAACAATCCTCAAACGGCTACCCACCCCCCGGCACCGGACAACAGTGCAGCTTTCCGTTGGTGGGGTGGTGTTATTTTCGCGAACGGCCACGATAATTAGATTGTTCGCAGATAATGAACGGAAAGTCATTTTCAATTAATTTCGACAGGTACGGCCCGCGGGGGCGGTTGCCTGGAAAATTGCAGAGAACACAAGAGCGCAGGAAATTGGCTGGAAAAAAGGACGAGTCTTGTGGCACGTCGCGCTGATGTAACGAAAAATCGTCAACCGAGGAAAACCGGGACGCTCGGTAACCAGAACCGATTGGCATTAATGCAATGCCGGATCAGTTTTTTTCTTGTGTATTGCATGTCCTTTCCTGCTTGAACACCTGTTACGAAACATCCTCGATGCGGCCGAATTATAGGAAAGTTTTTGCAAAATAAAACGGTCGTTTTGTCCTTGGACGATGACTTAAAAGGAGGATAATTTTAATCCAAGAAAGGATAGCATGAAATTAATGTGCAAGTTCTTAATTATTCCGTTCCAGAATAAAAGATCAAATAGCACGAAATAAAACGTTCATTGACAGCGTACTGTAAAAGTTCTTCTGTGTTTCATATTTACAAACGACCTTGCTCGTTTTGTGGTTTTGATAAAAAAAAGGACTTTATTCAAATGGTTATCGCTGCATGTTGTTTTTCCAAAGCTGCAAAGTACGCCACGCATTCGATTCAGCGCACCGACGATAAACACGGCCGTTGATTTTGATTTGCTTTCAATCTAAGTGTTAACAACACCGACTCCCAGACCTGTCGGGGGGGATGTGTTTTGCTGGTGTCCAACTTTAAGCCGGAGATAACACAACAACGCCCAAGGAAAAAAGGAAAACACCCGTGTACGTCACAAGTAACAACGCGCCACATCCGGTCTCACCTCGGCGGTAATCGCGTGAGGTGATAATCTGGGTGGTGAGGTGATAGAAAGGAGTGTGCAAAGTAAAAGCAGCTAGCAGCACCAGCAGCAGCATAACCGGGTATCATAATCCGGGTGATAATGATTATCATAACAATTCACGACTTGATGAAAAACTTGAATCCCGTTTTTCGCTTTCCAGACGACTTGCCCTCCCTACGAGGGGTACGGCTGTCGGTGGCTTCCGGGTTGTCCTACCACTGTCGTCCCCCTTTCCGTTACTCCATTCTACATCTCTCGCTTCCTCCCGGCGGTGGTGGAATGAAAATAAGTTTCCTTCACCGCACACCGGAAAAGGAGTGGCATTCCTTCCGCGCGGAGTGGAAAACACTTTTAACACTTTATTAAACCAGTTTAGTTGGCATCAGTGTACCGTACCCGTGGCGACCGTCCGAGGGAGGTTGATGTCGTTTTTCTCAGCCAAGCCCACCCAGGGAAACAGGGAGTCCTATTGTACCTGGGAAATTTCGAGCAATTATATTTAAAATGGAACCGCTCCGCCTAATTTAACCTCCGTCCCGAGCACGAGCGCACAGGGGTGGGCCGAACGGGGGGCGGAGTGGATTAATCCCCACAATTGAAAATTGACTCCCCCCGTACAGCGGGGTCCCATTTTTCGTGCGGATTGGATTGAATTCGCGAAACACTTATCGATCAGTGGCCGCAGGCGATAGAATGGATGAGAGGACGATCAGGCAAAGTACGAAAGAAAATGAGCCGCCGAAAGAAGTAACTGTCGTTCTTGCCTGCTCCGGAAGCATCATGGCTACCGTTTGTTTCGAGAAGTAGTCCCCCGCGCACAAATCCACCCTGGCTCCTTGTCCACGGTATGGTAGGAGGCATCGCATCAATGCCACCGAGTTCTACAGTGACGACTTTGCCCTCTCTCTGGTGGCTGTGTTTAATGAGCTTCGCATGCCTTCGGGTTATGTGCCGTCTCGCCGGCTGAGAGTCGCGCAATTGCAGCCCCAGCCTCCCCCAACCTCCCTGGTGACATGCTTTTGTGAAATTGAAAATGAGTTTTCTGTCACAATTTCTTTTCGGTTGCCGCCTCCCGCCACTTTGCCTCGCGTTGTAAGTTTCCAGGCGGAACAAGAAGAGGAAAAGTTTAAATTAGCAACCGCGAGCAGCACGAGGAGGTCGTGGTTCACCAGGGAAATTTTTCATCGAAGTCGCGGTTGTCGTAATGGAGGGAAGACGAAAGAAGAATAAAGAAAGGGAGTCCTCGAGCGGTCAATAGGAATTTGTGTGCTCCCAGGCTGGGACCGCGAAGGCTGCGAATCGGAATCGGGGAGAGATGGCCAAATCGGCCAAAGACACACTCGCACGCAACCTCCACGGGAGTAGCTGGGCAGTTCTTGGTCTACTTTGTAGGCCGAAACGCTGGCCTCGCCGTTTTTGACCGACTCGGCTCGTCGCGGCGGAGACTATCAATCATCGTATCAATCAAAAGTAAGCTTTTGAGTCCCCGCCAGTTTGGCCCCTGGGTAGGGCCCGGTATCGGTAGGGAAATTTTCGCCCAACGAGGATCGAGGTCACGCACAGTCCCTGTGTCTCTGTGTGGTGCTGCTGATGGCTGAAGACGTCTTCTACCGGCTATCGCGTCCGATAGCGTAGACTCGGGAATGTGCGGTAGCTATGGTTGGAACGTTGTGGAAAAGAAAGGAAAAAGATGGCCGCCGCATCGATGACAAACGACTGCAGAAATTGATTTCAATGTTTCTCGGGGCAGTTTTCCACTCCGCCCGAAACACTAGCCCCAAATGGGAGCCCTGCAAAGTTGGCAAACGGCAGTTTGGCATTTAGGCAAATCTGTATCGGGCACCAAAGTGCATACGCGGCCACATTGTGTGAACCCTTTTTGGGGTCTCTGTGTCTTTGATTTTTGAAGGACAGAAGGAATTTACGACGGACAAAGAAAAAAAACACCAGAGCCCGGGATGGTGCAATTATGGGGTCCATTAATCTTCTCTGACTTTCCCGAGGTGGATGGATCGCGTTCGCTCTGATGAAACTTTGTACGACTCACCGACGGAAGCAATTTGCTGGAAGCTGGATCCGGGAAGCTTCCGAAATAAACGAAAAAATGATTACTCAATGTAAACAATAATTTGGAGCTTCATCTTTCAATTCGGAGTTCTTCTTTAAAACGCAATACTATGAAAGGTGGAGAATTTATTTTTGTCAATGATCTTTATGTAAAAAATTCAAAATATCTTGATATGAAAAATCCTGGATGGTCCTATCGATCTGAGACTTATGCTTATTATACTTTATCTGTTCATGTTCAGCATGTGCTGAGAGACAAAGATTTTTCATTCCCTTTTCACTCTACGAAAGGAATCCGTCCAAGAATGTGACTTGATGTTGCTGTCACAATATCACACGAGCAAGAAATATGTTGGGGCTGTCATAAAAGCGTCCTGTCACTCGGTATGCGCCATATGTAGTAGGACTCAAGCACAGGAAAGGGCTACCAAGCACAGCTCAGCCGAAAGCAACAGTCTCGCAGCTTACGGGACGTGTCTTGGGCCCCGTCACAGCAACAGTGGGACACCTGTGCGATCGGAAAAGTTGCCCAAAGGGGGGCAACGGAGAAAGGGCAGTATAGGGACTTGTGGGCGCGCGTAAGTTATGCACCTTTCAACCTTTGCTGGTCCGCCCCGATGCTGACATGACGCGTGATGTGCTGTGAATGACTTTATGCCCCGGGACAAACGTTTGTCACTTTATTAGCTATTACTCCTCCCCCAACGGTCTTCTTCTTCTTCTCGCTGTCTCGCTAGACGTCCGGCGTCGGGGTCTCTGACACTGAATTCTAAAGTTGGCTGACAACTAGCTAAGCGACAACCTAACTTTCAACGATCCGTAGGCGTCCGTGTGGACTGGCTCGGAAAGTCGGCTGTGGTATGACTGTTAAATCCACCTGATGACAGTTTCGTAGGGAAAGGTACACTAATAATAAAACTCAGAAGCTCTCACTCCCAATGTCATAAACTGCGTCTCCGCATCTCCGAAAGCTTCAGCCCGCACTCAAGGGGGAACTGGAGTATGAAGACACACGTGACGAAGAAGAGAGAAAGCACCCAGAACGGAAGAAGTGCAGCAACCAAAATAAAAATGAACAGAAAAATATTTACAACTGTTGACATTTGTTTCAGCAGGTAGTTGGGTGAGCGCGGGTGAAGGACGGACCTGGAGGGAAGGGGCGTACACGAGCATATGTAATAGAAGCAGCATAGGAAGCGCGGCCCGCGAACTGAAGCACAACAGCTATTATATCGTATCCACTCGCCACAGTCAGTGTGGGGGCATTGTTTGGGCTGTGTAGGGAATCGGTATGTTGAGTCAAGTGCTGCTTGAAGGTGTAATAAACTTTATGATTACCGAATGCTCGAAAGCAGCCCAAAAAGCAGCTCGTCGTGAGCAGCATCGCGACGCGCAACCTTGACGACCTCTCGAGCGTGAGACGTGCTCGCATGGCCAACTGCGCGCGCGATGTTCATTCATTGCTTTTCTACCAAGAAAACGAAGAGGAGCGTGGCCCTTTTTTTCATGTTTCGGTTCTATTTTTCCTCCGTCGTCCTTCGGACACTTAGTTGCCCGGCAACTTAACCTCGATTATTGCGCACACACAGGCGGCGGGGAGGACAAATAAAGAAATTAATTACACAAAATCATTAAACATCCGTACCGCACACATCATCCCGACCTCCTATCGGTGATGTTTGCGGAGGAAAATCATTTGATGCTGGCCTGGACCCAGCCGTACCGTTATTTTGGCATCTCCGTGCATCGTGCGTGCCTTTGATAGACGGAGATTCTGTTTCTTTTACTTCCCCGCCCTGAACTCGAACTCCACCACACGCGTCTGGGGTGTTCCACTCTAAGGGTGGAACCGTCTGGGGAACCCTGTGGAATGTCTTCCAAAAGTGGCTTAGCTTGAGAACGCGGAGAGGAATGCTTTTCCCAACCCGGCCCCCGGGAGGCCATTTACCGGGCCGGCCGGAGGGACAGACAGACGGACAGACCGGCGAAGACGCCACTTGAGTGTCAATAATGTTGTTGAATTTGGTTCTTTCTTCCTCTTCCGAGCCGATCGGAGCCGATGGTCGCACTCCTCGTGGCAGTGGTTTCGGGGCCTTTTGTTTGACTTATGTCGGTACTTAAACGGTGTGTTTTTTCGAAGGTACTTAAGTAGGCTGACTGCCTGGCTAACACCGCCGAAAGGTGTGCGTGCGGGTATAGACGTTCGATGAAGATTTGTTGACGTGGGCAAACACTCGCCCCGCTCGCCTGTGTCAACTGTGTAGCGGATTGTCCATTTCGTTGTTGCAATAAGCTGGAGGCCTTTCATCTCCTGGCTTGGCCGTGCATCCGATTTTCGGTACAACGTTGGCGCGATTAGTTGCTAAGAAATCCAATCCAATCCTCTTTCATCTTTTGAAACTGCCTTCAAACGATTTTCCACGAAATCCGGGGTTTTGAATGACGCTTATAATTTTCAGAGTTTAGGTATGTGAACGATTGAAGGCCCTTAGAATTGATCGCTTCCCATAAGCCTCAAAGACACACAAGTTCTTTGGGGGAAGTATCCCAAAATTAGCTTGTTACACACACAAAAAACTAGGTGATCTAATCCTCGGTAACATTTGATGGTGCTTTCCTCCAGAAGGGGAAGTATCCGACTATTTCCCTACCCGACAAACCAACCAAAAAAGCGCACACAATGGAGTGCCAAGCGATATAGTTGATTGTGATTTAGTATCGATGGTGGCCAAATCGGGCTGGAACGAGGAAGTCATCGATTGATGCTGTCATTCCGTGGCGAAAGTATCCTCGCTCGCCGTCGGGTTTGTGGGTCGTTTTTCTCCGTTTTATGGCTTGTCGATAGTAATAACAGTAGAAATAATAAAACCGAAACCTCGTCAGCAAACGGGGCGACTGATGAGCGGACCATAAATCTGACCGTTGTTCTGGCACTTTCGGCATTCCGCTGCTTTTTTCGCTCCTCCTCTCTGTTTCACCTGGAGGCTCCTCGGGGCTCTACACTCCTGCCCGAGCCTGCGATCACTGCAGACCGACCGGCCGGCAGAACCTTAAATGATTTTGGTTCGGAAACAGTTAAATTCCATTCCTGGCAAAAACCAATTTGCATATCAATCGCCAACGACGCGAGCCCAACAGGAAAGAAGGTGCTCGCCGACCTGCTTAAGACATTCGCTCGGTGTCGTTTCTTCTTCGGCCGATTTCTCGTCCTTCCCATGCACCCGCGGGACAGTCTGTGTTATGGGTGGTAGGAAATAAAATAAACGGAGCACACGAGTCACCGACGACGCCGCCGGTATTCGAACCGGGGCGCAGTGATTGCAAATATTTTCTCCCATTTTATTACTTGGCGACCCACGGACCACGGAGCGACCGGCGGAACGTACTTCGGTGACATTTAAGTGTCAGTGTGTTTGCGAATGTTTACACCAGGGGTATATGGAGGGCCTGCAGGAAAAAAGTGTCGCACTATCTTGGATTAATTCATTTATTCTTTGTTATCCGGCGGTTGGTTTCTTCCTTTTGCCACTTCGCTTCTTATCGTAAATTCTCGATAGTTTCGCGGTGCATGCGAACATCGACGACTCGCTTCCGTAAGTTTATCGCCCAAAAACACCGGCCGCCAAAGAATCCCCTTCGAAGCATAGGCAAAGCGAGTTTGAAGACAGCACAAGACACAAGCAAAAAAAAAAATCAGCTCCACTATCAAAATGACAGCGGGTGGTAATGATCGCCACATTAAAGTGTGCTGAAATGAACCCGTTTGTCTGCCGGCCCCGAAACGATGGGCCGCAAAAACTGGTGGAACTATAAAGCCGGCCAGAAACAAAGGTTCAGTGGAACGCGACGCCGAATGCAACCGGGGAGAGGCTGTGGAAACCGGCGTATAATAAGCAAAAGGCCCCACCATGGAAGATAGAAGATAAGTGGTTGCAGTAAAAAATGAGCAACAAAAACTTAAACACAGTTTTATCTGGTGTCGGAAAACGACGAATATCCCATTCTAAGCTGCCGCCATCGACGCGGCACGCTTGCTCCTTCTACACGCGGGCGTTTTTTTTTCACCTTCGCCCCCCCAATATGTCGACTTCACCCGAACGCGAGAGGGTTCCAAACGGCGAAACGGCCGCTAAAGTGGCAGGGGCAGGAGAAAAAAAAATTAATGGCAAAACAAAATTTAAAAAACACCAGCGTCCACCCCTTTCGCAAACACCCACCGAAGGAAGGAGCGGCGTAGTTCCGTAAACTACTCCGGTACGTAATTTATCAAACGAGATCTTGGCCATTTTTTTCTCCATTCGATCGTCTAAAATTACGATACTTTTCTCACATCATCGCCAAGACGGAATCGCGTACAACGAATGGCTGAGGAGGCGCATGTCAATTCTGGTGCGTTTATGCGTTTTGTTGTTTCCGCGCGTTTTCCTTTCTTTTCGCAACCGCGGTCCCTTTATACGGTTGTGTTATTTCTTTAACATTATTCCTAATCCAAGTGTGTCCCCGCCGCAACCGTTGCTAAGCTTTTCGCCGGCGCTTTCGTGGGTGTGTGACGAACGTGAAGGTGTTCTTTTTGTTTGCGTTTACCTTCGTCTGGGCCATGTGTGCGTGCGTGTGAACGAGTGTTTGTGTTTGACTCTTGAATTGAATCATAAAATTTTATGGTTCCTCAATAAATATACATAAAAATATACACTCGTTCATTTTACGATTATTTTCGTTCTGCCACAATCCGTCGGCCGTTCGTCGTCGGATTTTCCCTTCGTGCGCTTTGTGCCCAACTTTCTTTTGTCTTTCCTCGACCGTACAGATTTGTCTCGCCGGGATCTTTCTCTTCACCCTCACCGCGATGACTCCCTTCTTCCAGTTCCCGCGGGTGCAGCAGGCAGCCCCATGTGCAGTCAGTGCTAGACAACGCACGCACACAACGCACAGCTTCAATTCCATACACCTATCTTGCCTGCGTGCCGAGATCTGCGGTCCCGGCCGAGGAAAGCGATAAATGATGCATTTTCCTTCCACTCGGGACGGTGTGTGCTCGTTTGGGCACTGAGCTGGCAGTGTTGGAGAGAATGACGCTTGTTGCGACAGTCTGTCCGAATGGAAGGCCCAAAGAAGACGAAGCAATCGTCGCTTCTTGCCCTCTCTTTCCGGGGAAGAGTTTTCTTACCTTTCTTTTGGAGCATGGGTCTGTTGTTGTTTTTGTTCGTTATTTATCATCATTGCCATCATCGCCAGCATCATCATCATCATTTTCTCCATGATCCTGGCCGGTCGTATCATCATTATTCCTCTGTTGTTTTCTACTTCATTCTCTTGTTTGACTTTTATCTCTTTCGCTGGGATTCGCCCTTTCCGGGATTTTGGCCCTTTTTCGTCCGCCGAGTGTGTGAGTGTTTTTGTTTTTCTTTTGTTTTTATTTTTCCTTCGCAGCTCGCACATTCCCTCCACCCCGTCCGCGTCAATCGAAACGACCTTTATCGCTATCATATTGATTTTCGTTTGATTCCTTTTCTCGGCTGCTTGCGCTGTTCTATTCTTGTTCCATCCCTCCTCCTCTTGTTCGGTCTTTTCTCTGGCTTTGTTTCCTTCCCATTTTGATTTGTTTCAGCGGGGTTCCGTTTCGTTACCTTTACGCCTGTGACCGTTTCGCGCCCAATGTTTGCAGCGCCCGCTTGTGTGGAAAGCCGCTTGTTGTGCGCTTTTCGGAACACACCAATCCGAAGCCCAAACAAAATCAAACACAAGTTTAAAATGATCGTCGTGGAACGGCCTAAAGGAGACATGAAACACCGCTGGTCCGAGGCTGCGTCCTTGGCGCGCTTCTCTCGGCAGACCACGTCAGATTCGCTGTCCGTCCTCACCCGGCGAGAAGGAATAGAATCTCCTAATTTTTGGTCCTCCTTTTTGGGCAACCAACGAATTTCTTTATGCGTATACGATTTCTTAATATCGTTGTACTTTTATTCTTCGCTACGGATTGTTTGGAGGAGACTTGAGAGGGAGAATGGTTGGGATATGGAGATAATTAGCAGCATAAATGCAAATCCATATTCACAAATACGGGCGCGCCGCTCGTTCCGTTCCAAACGACGGTTGCGTCTGGTAGCTGTATGCTCCATCCTCCCCTACGAGCGGCACGCACGTGTTGTTCCGGCGGATACCAGAACCGCCAGAAGTTTGAAAACGCGGAAACTATCGCAGTTCTCCTCTTTCCCCTAAATCGAAAGCTGCAAAAGATGTTTGGTAACTTTTCCCCAAGTATCTTCCGGGTGCACAACGAGCTATCTGAACTTACCCTATTGCGAAATGTGTACTAACATTGAAACATTGTGTACTAACATCCTTCGGAGGCGGCCGATTCGAATAACCTGGCGGCCAAACCGCGTGCCGATTCGCGTACCAGTGAGTGACGCGGCGGCCAAAACCCGTCTTGCATCTGGACTTCGGGTATTCGGATCGCATCTGTTCCGAAGATAGCTCCCATCTCGCTCGCTCTCCCCCGGCGCCATCGACAGCAAAGATGCTGCGGGCGAAACGGTTATGAACCGGTTCGCGAGTACCCGAATGCGCGATTGCGAGTCCCTTTCGGCGATGAGCGGTTGAGTGACGCTGGCGCCGTGAGAGCCCTTTGCAAACAAACCGGCTCGGCGGTTCGGGCTTCAGTGAATCACGAAACGTCATCGCGATCGGTTGGGAGGGACGTTTCAGTGCCGTGTTCTTTACCATGTAGTCGAAGTCGAAGGGATCGCAGGGAACGTAAACGGTTAGTTATCCTTTCGTGCCGATTCGCTGGGCACAGGGTGCGAACTCGTTCGCGTAGGAAGGTAGGTGTCAACGTTAGCGTACCACACCCCGTGCGTGGAAAGGACATTGCATTGTAGTCCGAGAGCGATGGGAAAAGTGTGTGCAGTATCCACGTCCTCTCGGTTGGAGGAAAAGTAGAAACCGACAACAAAAACCGTCCTGTTTCTCATCAATCCATCCATCAGCACTATCATAATCGTGTTAGTGTAGAGTGAAAACAGTGAACATAAGCTCGAGCGGGCCTCAAAAGGCTTCATCCCCGTGTTCTTCGGGGACGACAGCCCGGTTATGCGAACGGCAACGTTTGCTTCGATGAAAACATAAATCACGTGTATGTCGCTCGTCAATGCTTGTGTGTGTGAGTGTGTGCATGTGTGTGTATGTGTGTCTGTTTCTAGGCTTTCCTCGTCGTGACGGAACACGTTCGAACGTACGAAAAGCTGTTTTCCCCGGGCGAATCTAACAGTTTCGCCATACACGTACTGCCCAGCGGAGGTTTCGTCATGTTTAGGCCTAGAATAAATTGCAGAACGTCCAACAGTCGAGCAAAGTTTTCTGCAAAACAGAAGGGTCTAAGCGATTAGGACTGTGCAAACCTTAGGGACAAATCGATAGCGAGAAACGCGTTGAGACTTTTTGACGAACGAAAAGGCGCCTCAAAATGTTCCAATCCAGCCTCGACCTCGAGGCCGGTGTAGGTAACAGTCTTGGGCATCTAGTAAACATGGCGCTGACAAAGTGCGTTATCGCCGATCAGAGTACACTCTGTTTCCAGCGTGGAAACACCGCGCCCGACCATACAGTAGAACCATTGTGTCCGTTTCTAGATCATCAATTTCCAGCAACAAAATAACTTCATGCTTCTGGAAGCGATTTGAATCGCGTTCGCGTGCCTTAAACTGGTGTGCGGGCGCGATCCAGGAGGTCGTAAACAGACGGCACAAAGAAGTAAACATTTTCTTTGTACACGGCGGAGGGAAACGGAGCAAAAACCACTCTTCTGTCTCTCTCTGTGCTGGCCGTGTAGGTGTAGGCAGTGGGGGAAACACAAGACAAGAAACGGAAAAATCCATAAACTCCTCTGCACCTGCAAGTTACTCGGCGTTTGACAAACCTGTGTGTGTCGCTCCGTTTCCCCGGCAACCCCAGGGTGGAATGCGGTGTGTGGGCGGCCGCGAAACACAGCGAAAGACGAAAATCAATGAACATTTTCCCCTGCGTTCGCCCGGTGGCGCGGAGGGAAAAGCTCGAACCACCAGCGCGCCGGTGCTCCGTCCGTGCGGAAAAGTCGGAAGCAGCCGTGCGCGAGACAGCGAGCGGCAAGATTTCACCGGATGGTGGAAAATCAAGTTCGTTGAATTGAATTTCCTTATCGCTACTTTTCCACCTGCT
>JAOEFI010000003.1:19954925-19980055 GCA_034621735.1 Anopheles plumbeus
TCCGAACGGTGACCACTTTGCCTGCACACCGGCACAAAAATGTGAACGAGTAAGCCACGGAATCTATCCGGAGTTTCCGGGAAAATGGTGTACACGTGTTCTCCCGGCTGCGAGGTAGCGAACGTGCGGCAAAAATTGTGAGCCCTAAACAAAGTGAAAAAAATACGACCAAGCCGGCATTCGAGCGAAAACCGACACGGCTGTGGAGTGGAGATTTCCATTGTGTGTGTGTGTGATTGTGATTTTTCTTTAATTTTCCCTCCCGTGTGCCAAGCCGGCAATTCCCGCCTCTCTTCATCACCTCCTTGGCCTTATGTTATATGTTTTCCATTCGTTTACGATTGTTTTATGTTTCCAATTCCGTTTGCTGATTCGGCCCATTTTGGTTTTTGTGTTGCAATGCAAATTTTCTTTCCAGGCAGGCCGTGCATAATTCCGTTAACAGTTTAGTGAACATCTTTCAGTGCTAAAGTTTGCGAAGTCACGAAGGCTAAAAGTGGCCCCTTCGTTTATCAGTTTCAGTTGTGATTATCATTTCGCTGCTCGCAAAGTATATTTTCCGTTCATTGTCCGTTCCGTCGGCCGTGTGTATTGTCCCTAAGTGTGTGAGTGTTTGTGTGTTGAATGCAGAGAAGGGAAGAAAGAAAAAGAATCAAACAGTGGAATCATTAATTATGCTGCCGGTTCGTGATGCGACGCAATCAAGAGTAAAATTATGATGAGCCCCGTGAGGTCTCAGTGCAGCGTTTCACCGGCCGTTTGCCGGCATTCACTACTACCACGACTACGCCGGCAAGTTTCGGCCCTGCTGCTCCTGCAGCCGTCCTCCGCTTGGTCCCGGAAGGAGCGGAGAAAATTTGCGACAGTATCGTTTTTGTAGTCGGTTGCCGCTGTTGCATGGCATGCTTATGCTCCTCGTCGTCATCGTCATCGCGAGCCTGATAAAGCCAGTCAGTGGTGGTGGTGCAGCGACCCACAGAAGGGTGGACGAGAGGAAGTAATCAACGGGAAGAATAGTAGAACAGAGTTGCAGTGTTAAAGGTTGAAGCGGTACCGACGTTCGAGAGACAGGCCCCAGGACAAGAAATGTGAGTTACTACACTTTTGTTAACATGTTTCGATTGTGGGAAGCTGGTTATTTATCATGCGAATTGATGAGGAATTTATGCTGGAATAGGTTGGTTTGTTTATTTTTTTTAGAATTTGCCAATTCCTGCATCTAAACCTGCCATATAGTATCCATTAAACGGAAACGGAAACGCTTGACTCGATCCATATTTTAAATGAGTATTAAAGTACGGAAACATAAAACAGGGCAACATACTTGGGCCCCGGTTCGGTTCTGCAGTTCGGGTGATAAAAATGATAAAAAATGAGTTGTGAATGATATTTGAATGCTGCGTTTACTTCCCGTGTTTTGCTCCACTTGCTCGGCTCGTCCGTGCATCGATATCTTTTTGATTTGTTTCCCGTTTTTCCGTGCCGCTGGCACAGTTGCTACTTTTTGCATCATTATTTCCATGCTGCCTCCGTGTTGGCCATGTTTACGGTGCGTCGCCGAGTGAACGCAGATCGAACCGAATGCCTCGGGGCTACGGCGCGGGAACAAAATTGCAACCGCATGCCGGTTTCACCGAACGTACGAACACACACACACACACCGTTAGCTCGGTGGATGCATGGGCTGCACGGTTTTGCCCCCTCTTGCACTCACGTCATCGGCGTTGATTAACATCATGGCAGTAGCATTGCAGTAGCATAACCAAGCCGGCAGCATACCGGGTGGGGTGGGGACTCCATGATGTGGAGAACTCGCGCTCCGGGTCGCATTCCGTATCAGGCCGCCCGTCCGTCCGTCAGTTATTTGGACGCAGTTATTTGTGTAGTTGTTCGCATATTTTTTCCGCGACCTCCAAGTGGACGCCGGAGAGAGTGAGAGATAGATAGATAGATAGAGAGAGAGAGAGAGAGAGAGAGAGAGAGCAAGGGACAAATTGCAGTCAGATATTGCACAAACCTGGGGTGGGAAGCTGTTTAATGGGGGGGAGGGAAAACTAGTCCAGGGTGTCACTGCGTGCGTGTGTGGTTTGATGTTGGCAGGGCATTTTTAGAGCTATTCTTCTGTCAGCCGCCACACCAACAAGCATGTTCTGTGTGGGGTGGTGGTTTCTACTTTTTTTTCGCCATTCCTCCTCCAATTCACGAACTCACATGCAGCCCTGCGGATGCATTTTGGAAACTTTTTTCAAATGGCATCGAGTACGAGATAAACACAATAAAGGTTTTTTGGACGACGCTGGAGCGGGGATGACTTCGGTGCACCCACACCCAAAAAGGGCGGTAGGAACGGAACAGTCGTCGAATCGTTTACGCGCCGACATGGAAACATGTTTTGTGGCCGGTCGTGTAGAATGCTGCTTAATTTTGCCGGCATAAATAATCAGTGCACATTTTTGCATATGCTAAAAAAAAAACCACGCACACCAAAACACCAACCACAGAACCGCCGGTTGACCTCAATATGAGTTTTTTTAAAGTTGGAAGCAAGTTTTGTGGTCGAAAGTGCGAAACTGTGGCAAATCGATTCCGTGCCTTACGAAGGTGCCGATGGAGAAACAAAATCTGTTTTTTTTTGACATAAAACTACCAATAAACCACAGCAAAGCATATATTCGTTGGTTCGGTCAACGCTGAGGGTGTTTGTGTTTTCTTTAAATTTGTTTACTTCCGAGAAGTGGGTTATTGTGGCGCAAATGTGGTATTGTGATTTAATCGTGGATAATTACACGATTATACACAACATAATATGCTTTAGAAGCACATCTTTTTGTTGCTATTATGTTGAAGTTGTAGTATTCCTAAACTCCACCCAATCACCAAAATTGTCCGCGGCGAATGTAATAAGCTTCAACATTTTATGTGCCTTCACTGAAGTGAAAAATCCATCCCCCTTTTTCCCATCCCCTACCGCATAGAAGTTCCATCGATAATTTATCGTTCATTATCGTTCGGGGAGCTCCAACACTGGGACGGCCTGGCTTCAGGAGATGGTGTTCTTCTACGGAAAGGCCCCCGGAAGGCTTTCGTAAGCGGTGCTCTGTACGTTGAATTGGAAAACTTTGTGCAGCCGACGCACCGTGGCGGCCACTTTCGGTACGGATCTACCGTTTTTGGAAGAGGTGGAAATGAAGCGCAAGAAACTCATTTTCTTCTTGTCCCCGTCCAACAAGACAGTCTTCCTCGAGAGAGCAAAAGCCGGGAAATATGAAACCATTCCTCAAAGAAGGTGCGCCCTCTTCGGTCGTCCGAGGATCCATTTTCCTGCCCCCCCTTCCCCTCCCCCTACCGACAAAGACACCATCGTCACGATCGAGGAGAGAACCGTTTTGGTTCCGTGGCGATGTATCATGTTTTCGCTCTTCGAGATCGTGGAAGATCCCAACACGCATCGGGACCCCGAGGACCGGATCCCACACACGATCATCTGCACGGCCGCCACCGGTGGAAAGATGAGTAATGGTGCACCGTCACCGTGGAAAGGTGTAATCCATACCGTTACCGGCCGCTTTTTCCTGCGGCTAGGGAAACCCGGCGGTACGGCGTAAATTGATCCGTCGAAACTTTCTTCGAGTCCACCTTTTGTCGAGGCATCACGGACTGACGTCTTCGTCAGCGTGACGCGACCCGCACCGTCTTGGGCCGCGCTTCCTTCCTTCGTCTCGTAGCGAAAGTGCAACAATTTTATCTTTACAAGGCCCCCTTTAAACAAGCTTTTCCGGGCCGGGGACGGAAACGAAAACTGATTACCGAAAACGTCGTAAAACCTCCGTAAAGTTAAGCTCCCTTCTCGCTGGCGCTATGGTCCCTTTTCATGCCAACGCCAAGTTCTCGAAGGACTTGAAGAGAATTTCTATTTTTGCCCTCGAAAACTTTAGGCATGAATTCCGCCCCAGCCGACTCGCTCATCAAATATGAATTCCATTCCATTGCAGTGACCCTTCCTGGCGGGAAGGTCGAGAGGTGCGCGTAGGTGCGACGCGCTTTCCGTAGGGCCATAAAAAAGTTTACAGTGTATCGTAACGGCACACCTGGTCTCCGTCGTCATGGTCGCCGTCTTGGGGCCCGAGTCTGCAAGACGCATTCGTAAGGCGCTAGAGTTCCAAAACGGCGGACAATTGCATGGTGGAGCCAAGCGAAGCTCAATTATGGCGAGATCGTGGCGAGGGGCCCCCATTTACTGCCATCGGTCGGGGTTGGAGAAACCGGAGAGGTCATTGCTGCCACCCAAGAAGTGGCCAAGAAGATGTACATGAAACGCTTCGCTCGACGGGATCCGGGTTGTGCTCCGCTAAGCCGAAGCCGACGAAACTCGCGCCCGCGACACGTTTATGCTTTCTTATTATTTATGGCATTTTCTGGCACTTTTATTTCTGCCACCGACCGGTGTTTCCCCACCGTCCGCCGCCGGTCTCCTCAGGGCCGCCGGGTGGATTTTAAGGAGGCGTTTAGCTGCGTTGTTTATTTTATTTTATTTATATTCATATTTATACTTTTTCATTCGTCATCGAGTTTTTTGGGGGTCCCTCCCCTTTCGCGGTAGCATTCGCGTGTGCTGCAGGAAGTTGATATTGCACCACTCGACCATTTACCGGGGGTTCTTGGGAGTTTGCGCGAGACGTGCTGAATTTGGATCGAGAAGATGCGTATCCTAAACCTCCAGGAAATGAAGGAACGAAATAAATAATATCGGCATGACAAACGCTGGACACGGCGCTGATGAGCGTAGCGGAATCGAGACAACGTAAGTGTCATCCGATAAGCTTTGACCCCGCCGGGGGTGGGAGATTCCCCCGCCAAACCAGGCATCCGTTCCCGAAGTTTCATTTCCTGTTCGTTGTTATTGGTTTGTTCTTCTTGTTTTGCACTCCGCCGAATAATTCTTCGTGCCTACCAAATGTCATCGCCGAGGGCGTGCGTTGGAAGGAATTGTTGCGCTACCGGGTGGTGCTGTGCCCACCATTGGCGAACGGAACGGTTGGAAAGATTCATTGCATCTTGATAGCGCCCGATCTCCCCCGCCACCGGGACGTCGCCCGGTGTTCGCTGCTGCTGGTTTGCGGGAACGTTCGCGATGTCGCGGAATCGTCCCGGAGCAAAAGGAAACGAAAAAAAAAGGAAACTCCACCAAAAATCGTACCCCCAACTCCCCCAAAAAAACTCCTCGCAGTCGTACCGCGTGGCGTGAGTGGGAGAGAAAAATGGGCCTGTTTTTCCCGCTTGGCGAAGATTTATGATCACTCCACTCCACCGTGTGTCCTCTAGGCACGGGGGTCGGGTGGGGGAAAATTTCCTACGCTTCCGCACAGCAAAAGGACGCCACTGAATGAAGGGAGCGCCGGGACGTGGATTTATGAAGCGAAATAATTGCCAAAGTGTTGGTGCAAATGCGGACTAATCCTCGGTCGTTTAAGATTGAACTTAAGTGCTCAAAAACCGCGCATGGTCGAGGCCCATTTCTACAGCCGAATTCGAGTACACGTTCAGGACGCGATGATTTGCGTTTTATGTTCGTGCCTTCCCGGCAACGATTGCTAATGTCGCCGCGCTCATCCATCATGCGATCGGATTGTCATACTGGGGAAAAAAAAACGGGAAGTAGATTAGAATTCGGAGGAACCGTAGAATTATTGTGGGCAACGGTTGCTGGCCAGCATCCAAAAGTAAAATATCGATTTACCGAACGGGAGCTGGACGGGAATTTATGCCCAGAGTTCTCCTTGGGGTTTTAAAGCATTGGCCGTTGGTTGAGCTTGTTTTAAACGCATTTTAGCGAATGCGCCTTGTTTTATCAGCTCAGCCTTCTATCGTGAGATTTATGGCGTTTTCCGTTTCCGCTGAAATACATCGCTTCTGTTTATCGTACATTGTTTGAAATCAGCCAAAATCTGTTTGCGAAAGAGAAACGATGAAGTGATGCGCCACAGCCTACTTATCAGGTTCGTAGTGCATAGTCGGCAAACAAACGCCGTACTCGTTATGCTGCACTGCGATCATTTAAGTGATTAATATAACGAGTAAATATTTATGCTCTGCAGTTTTTGTTGTTCCACGCTGTGTGAAATGATAGAGAAAGGGAAAAAAACAACGATTCGGAGTGGAACGCAATAATCAACCGTTACGAAACGTTAGAGTTTTTTTTTTTGCGTTGAACTTAACGATTGATCTGCAAACACAATTATCGTTAAGTGAATTTTTTGCATCCATTATCCCCATACAGGTGCACAAGTGTGGTGTAAGTTTGCACACAATCGATTCGGAATTCCATTCAAGGGCGAGAATTGCATAAGAGGATTAACTTTTATATCGCGACAAATCAAAGTGCATCGAGTGGCCGGCGCACACGCTCCGGGACAGAGCATGGAAGGGACCGCGGTCAAATGATCGAGCCGGGCGATTATGATGGCAACTCCCGGGGTTCATCGGAGGTTATGCTAGAATTAATTTAATCCACAATTCTGGCGAGTTGCAGTGTGTGCATCATCCGTTCCGGTGCTGCCTTCCGCTCGGTCGTGCGTCATCCACCGGTGGTTGCTGGCGTTGTTACCAGACACAGACACACACACACACAGACACGAGCACGAGCGAAGGACATTTGAGACGAGCCGAGTGTCCCCGAGTAGTGTACGCCGGTCGCCGCATGATGAATATCGCGACCCAGTCGCACTCACAATGCAAATAAGCTAATGAACTCTGGTGGTCTCCTCCCGGTGGAGCATTTGTCTTTTTCTCGCCACCCCGTTGGCCGGGTGAAAAAGGAACGAACAGTGGGGAAACTGTCCAGCGGGGGCTGGAGAAGACAACGACGGGAGGTTCGCCGGTTCCGGTCCAGTTTCACCAACACACTATAGTCTGTGTCCATTGCCGCGAATGGTGCGCTCGCCATCTTTACTCTCGTACGCTCGCTCGCTTCCCATCACGACTGCTATCATCATCATTGTCATTAGCCTCTCGGCCTCTAAATGGCTGCAAAATTACCTTCCTGCTGGTTTCACCTTCCGCCCGCTGCCGGTAGACCCATTCCTGTCCCGTCCGTTCCCCCGAGCAACCCAATCCCAGCGTGTCGAGCGCACTCGAAAGAGTTTGGTTGCCATTCGATACCCACCGGGGGGTAGCGGGAAGATGAAAAATGGTGGAAGGGTTGGTGTTGGGTGGAAAAGTGCGATGGAAAACCGCACTAATTAATGCGGCCGGCAGTGTGCAAAAGGATACCATCATCCGCGAAAGGGGGCCGCCGAGAAGGTACGCGCAGATTGATAAAAAGTGAGCGAGAGAAGAGAAGTCCGCGTTCCTCTTGTGTGGGTTGATAAGGTTGAAAACTCGAACATCTCCTGCTCGGGTTTTTCTGTGGGTGGACGAGAGTGACTGTTTGTGCGAATTTGAAGCTGTACGATTGGGATCGCAAGGCACATAGTGTGCTCACACACCATCATATATCCTATGAAGAGCGTACCTGTCCTTCCATTGTAGAGACACGATTCGTTTCGGACGGATGGAGATTCATGGACTGCGCCAGGGATTATTTAAAGTGAACTTTGTGTGCACCTGCCCAGGTTCAGGTTCGGAGTTCAAAGTTCACATTGAAAAGGATATAAGTTCGACACACGCCACCGATTGGAGAATCGATGTTAGCGCCACCACTTCGTTTCGGTTTTTGTGTTTGTATTAAAACCTTAGAGCTTGCAATTTTAGAAAGAATTTGAACAAGAAGAAAATCCTTGAACAAAGCTTTCAGAAAAAATCCTTCTCCGGCTAATCATTAACAATTCCGCCCGTCGGTTCGATGTGCCAACAATGGATGGGAAAGAAACAAGGAGTCATTCACTGGAACTCTCATCGGATGCCTGTGGTTGGGGAGCTTGATTTTGAATTTTTTATACAATATCCTCTCGTCGTCGTATGTTTTATGCAAGGAATGCGAGGATACGAGGGTGGATGTGTGTGTGTGTGGGTTGTTCGCTTGGTCTTCGGTGTGCCAGTATGATCCCCGATGTTTGCCGCTAGCAGACAAATCGATCGTCTCGGCGCACTGAAAAGGTTCAATTCTTAAAGTGAGTCCCTTTGGCGCGTTTCAAGTGAAGGAAAAATGGGATGTCCCTCACTTTCTCGCTTTCGATTCGGCTCAATTTGTATGAATGCTCCGAAACTGTTTGCTGCTTGCTCGTATGGCTCTTTGTTTGCTGCTGTTGTCACCGGCAGAGTTACTTTTGGATACACTGAGGAACGTTAGAATGTTCCGACGGATCATCAACATCATCATCGTTGTCGTTTGTGGAGGATGATTGACATCGATTGTGTGCCGCCGCCGCCGCCGCCACCGTCGCCATCTGTCTGCACCTTCGAGAGATACTTTCGATTGAAATGCTCCTTGATGTATGGTTTCAACGTACAACAACGGTGACTCTATTTTGTTACATTCTCAGCGATCTGCAAATATTCCCTTTGCCGTATGACAAAGCATACGCTAAGCAGTTCATTCACGTCTGCTTCCAGGCGATGTTTTGTGGAGTTAATCCGTTGGAAAAAAACAACGAGAATACGAAAGCGCGAAAAGCCTTTTGGGAAAGCTTGGATTTTTGAACAGAGAACAAGCATAATTCTTAACCATTTCATCATGCGCGATATTTTCAATCTTCCCTTCACCGGAATATATGAAAATGTTCCCTCGGCGAGCGACGCACACACACACACACGCAAAGCATAACAACGATCCACCACACTAACGAAAACGCCACATCCTTGTGAAGGATTACATGCAGAAAAATATAGAACGTTTCCTTTCACCGCAGTTTAACCGCAGAGCAAACGAAGGTCAGAGGGCGTAAGGATGAAATTCCGCAAGAGTTTCCCCTTTACTCGGTTGGGGAAACGGCTCTTTTTTCACCCTTTTTGTCCGTTTTTTCTCCTTTGTGGAGCTTTCGTGCTGCATCCCATCGTTCTACCAGACTCCTGTTATCCTTCCGGACTGGGTTGGAACTGGCTAGAGCTTGGAGACACAAACGGTCACAATGGAGTCTTCTTTTTCATCCAGCCCAAGTTTCCGGTCGAGGGTGTGGCGTGAAGAGAAAGTTAGAAGCAACGAGCCACACCCCAATGGCACACACACACATCCCTACACACACTAGGTCACCCTGGATGGAGCATCCGGTGCGGGATGCTTACTGGGGCGTGCGACGGCGAGTTTTTCGGTCTCCGGAAGTCTCCACTAAACAGTGAACGATCGAATCGGTCAACAGGGATTTACCCTCCAACATCCACGGACCGTCCGTACTTTAGCACCCGGCGGTCGTCGACTGAATGCTTTAAAAATATTGATTTTTCACCACCACCACCACCAACACCACAGCAAATCCTTTCGGCTAGCCGGAAAACGTCCGGCTCTAACGTCGTTTTGCAAATCCTGCCTGGCTGCGTGCGTTGCTTGATTGCATGCGGTTCACTGGACTAAGGCTAGGAAGCGTTCCCCACACGGAATGTTTATTGTTCAAACACGGAATGTTCACCAGGGTAGGAAGAGAGAGAGAGAGAGAGGGAAACACAGAGAGCTGCAAGTTGCTGGGAAATCCTTTCGGTACACGGTGGCAGGCACTAACGAAAGAAGGCGTCGCTTCGGGAGGACAACAAAAAACTCCCGTCCGAATATCCTGACCGAGATCTTTCACCGTGGAAAACTTTGACGTTTTCAATTTGTTTTCCATTCGAACGGAAAAATGTTCCACCCCGTTGATGTTGTGCCTTCCGCACAACGGTACGGGAGGGGTGGTGCCGCCGGCCGTGAGTCCATTGCTTTATAGCCTCCGGTCACAGAGCACCAACAAAAACTGAGGAGACGAAGATTGAAAACTTTTTCCACAACTTTTCCGAGAACAAGGTGCAAAGAGCGGGGGCTGTTTTGTGCCGGCTCTCAGTGTGGCAGCTGTTTGTGGCGCTTGTTCGCTGGAGGAACCGGGCCATTTTTAGGATTTTTCCAGGATGTCTCCAGCTTGTAGTGAGGCGTGCGCGTGCCTTGCTTTCCTCCCGCGTTCACCTTTCGGTGAGAAAATGCCTGAATGGGATAGAGAAAAAGGAAAAGCATTTTCCTGCCACGTCTCTAGCTTGGCCAAGTGCTCGGTGGTTGTTTGAAAAATTTCGCCGACCAGTTGATTCCTGGCAGATTTTTCCTATCCATTCAAGCGTTGAATGCGCCTCGAAAATGTATGTAACAACGGTATCGGAGTGTACACGGTACGAATGAAGCGAAACATCTGTCTGGAGAGACACCGTGTCTTCTTTTTGTTGCTTAGACTTTCCTCCAAGAATCGGGTACAAGAACCAAAACTTGTTGCTATTGCTCCGTGGACGACTGTTTTCCCGGCTGGCCCATCTTCGCTGAAGTGTGTTGCTCCAGTCTCCGGTGGAGTGTGTCTGTGTATTTTCGGGAAAGAAGTCCAACCATGCGAGAAGTTGGCGTGGCGGCGTACAAGGCCGCTGTAATCCCGGGGAGAAACCTCCCAGAACCCGAGTTTTTTGGTCGCTTTCAACCATTTGCTTTTATTTTTTTTCGGTCCGTCCACGGTCGTTTGTTGAGCGATTTTTATTCACCGCAATTGAAACGAATCGAAACGAATCGTTTGAACAAATCAAAGCGGCAGCGCCCGTTACATCAAACGCAACACAGTCGGATGTCGGTTTGGCTGTCAGTTGGATTCCGTCGAGTGGAAAAAGCTTTTCACCGCCCGGTTCTGGATCGCTCTTCAATTTTTGCGCAATTCGGCGACGGGTGTGGTTTTTTTTAAATAAGGGTTAAAAATAAAACAACCCCTGGAACAGAATCTGAAGTAGGAGCTGTATAGGGACACGAGGTTTCAATGCTGTTATCAGCGTTCCATATCTTACGTGGAAAATATTACACGAACAATACATGTTTGGAAATTGAATGATTTGAAGGGCGAATTTCACAAAATCAAAAATACTCCACTGCTCGAATTTAAAATCATTTTTTTGATTCACAGAACAATCTTTGAAATATCAATCAATTCAATTTTCTGAATGTACATTTACAAGAATTACATTAAAGCTTTAATGTTATTCCTTGCTCGGTCTTTTTAAATTCCAAATTCAATATTTTGCCGAAACACAACAAAAGAGCGAGGAAAATGCTGTCAGAGCAGGCCCTGATGATCCCATGGGAACCATCAGCCCAGACGGAAGGACGCGCGTGTGTGTTTGTGTTTGTCCGTGTGGCTTTTTTTTCCTACGCAAAACATTGTGCCAAACTCGCGCTTCGTAGCGAACAGCTCCTGTGGCGCTGCGAGTTTCCGTTTGATGGCCTCCGAATGGGTGTCTAGGGAGAAAATGTCCATTTAATGGCCTCGCAGGTTCTCTCGCACGCTTCCCATTTTAGTCCTTTCCTATCGCCGACCTGCGACTGTGTGTGAGGTGAAGCAACAACACATCACAGCCGTCCGGCCGTCTCGTTTATATGAATATTAATCGCACACCAGTACTGAAGCTGTGTGCAGGCCGTCACGGGGAACTGTGGGAACAGCCGGGTGACTCTCGGCGTGGCGTGGAGTGCGTCATGCGACGAGTGATCCCCGCGTAGTACCCCCGGCGGGCATTATCCCGACGGAGAATTTTTGGACCAACTGCCAGCGGCCCAACGACGACGACGACGAGATGAGTCGCTGCTGGCCCTTCTGGGTTGATGTTGAGTTGTGTGGCCGCAGCAGACTACCACCATAGCTGGCGTGCCCTGATGTGGTGCTTATGATTCAGAGACCTCTGTGGATGACGCGCCATGTGAAACAGTCACACAGCTGCGGTTCCCGGTTCGATGCAACCCTCTGGCGGATAGCGTTGATTGATTAGTTCTTGTTTGTCTATGGTAAATACAAATGTGTCCCCATATCGCCGCTGGCTGCAGCGAGCGAACGAACGAACGAACGGAGATGTAACGCGATTGTGCAAGCTCGATCTGTGCCGCTGAATGGATGATAATTTTAATTGAATGCCAATACTGCTACCCATCGCTATGATGCCTCCTCCCGGGTGGCGCCTCCAGGATCGCACAATCAGCGTGCGCTTCATGTAGCGCATAGCTTCTAGGGCTACTAATGCAATTAATTGAAAAGTGTTCATCCGCACAGTGCGGGTCAGTGACCTGCTCGTCGGATAGTGGCTCCCAACGTTTGTTTACAGCGCCAGAGCGTGTTTGGTATGCAAAGCATCGTGCCCGGTCCGACGTTTGCAACAAATGGTGGGGTCTGTTGCCAGCAGGAGGATGGATGTTAGATTTTTTGAACCTCAACTCACAAACCCACACACACACACGCTCTACTATGGTCTGTTGGTTTTAGCATTAGTCGAAGCGTGAAGCTCAATGGAATCGTTGTATTATGAGCTAATATAAACAAAACAAAACATAAAACCTGCTAACCCGTGTGCATGCACGAACATTCAGGACATGGGCTCGGTTTGAGTCACTCCGGGTCGATATTTACCTGTTTTGTTTTTTACCCCGGGATCGCGCCACGTTTGGCCCTCAAATGTAGAGGGCGGAATGGTGAAGGGCCCCAGACGAGATGGGCACTGGAAGTGAAGTGACATATTGCCGGACATTGCTCTCGTGTGTTTAGGGGTCTCGATGGTGCTCCATCCCCACTTGACCCAGTGAGCGCATCAGCGGCCAGAGCGAACCGTCTTCTGGCAGCATGGCGCAGAACAAAGGGACCGATTGATCTTTACTCTACCGCGACGTCCGCAAGTGTCGCGACGAAAAATGCCCATCACGGAGAGTGAAGGGATTGTATTGTTCCTAGCTGGGGTGTTTGTCCAGCCCAAACAACACAGGAGAGTTAGAGGAGCAGAGAGATGGGCCACAGTCGATTAGGGATCTCCGAAGCTCGACACATCCGGCGAGTGAAAGCATCGACGACTTTGGCGGCTTGTTTTGAAGATGATTCTCAGGATTCGGAGACGTTTTCTCGCCCCGATTGGGTAAAGGTACCGACACACAAGGGGACAAGCAAGGAAGGGCCAGATGTGAAACCGATTGGCGTTGGTGAGAGAGTCTCTAGGGCATGCAAATATTTATTCTTCGGCACGATTCCGGACCATCATGTATGATGGTATCCCGCTCTAGGTTGGAGTGCTGTTAAATGTTTGCCCGGGTTTAGGCCGAAAGTGGTCCCACCGTCACTTGATCATGGCCCGTGGGCATCGGCAGGTGATCGTGGAAGGTCCTAATGGTGTTTTTGGTTCGAATGCAAACTGTTTTATTCCTACTAAAACTAACTAAAAGACCAACTCCACCTTTTCTGTGTCGCATAATTAAAAGCGTTTCGTTTTTCCTCCCAACGCGGGGCTTCGGACTGGGTTAAACTGGTTCCCTGACTCCTGAAAGCGCTGGCCAAATGACTGTTGGAGTAATTAAAAATTCCACCAACTTCTGACACCGGGCAGCTGTCGCACCGAGATCCAATCCAAACCGTACCGACTCTGGCCATAAAGGCTTCGTCTACGGCTCGCGGGAACCGGTAACGTGGCAACTACCGTCAGGTGGGAAAACTGTCCATTAATTGATTGTTTTCGGTTGGAAAAATAGGCCAACGTCTACGGTGACAGTGGCGCGGTGGACAGGTTCTGGCGAAAAACAGAAGAACGAAAAACGAAAAACGAAGCGAAACGGAACGAGGTAGCATCTGATTGACTTTTCTCCCGGAATCGTACGCCGGCGGTGGCAGTTTGACCGATTGCAGATCAGTCCCGGGGCCCGAGTAGGCAAAAAAAAAAACACTCCAACAGTGGCCGGAGAAGAAGAAAAACACCAAAGTCACCAAACGCCAATCAGTCCGTCTTCGGAGGTGAAAAATTGCTTTTTCTCTCGATTTTTCATCTCACGCCCCGCGCGACGAAAGGTAACAGCGATCCGCGAGGCGACCGGGGTGACTCCACCTGTGATCGTGATCAAGGGAAGTGGCAAATCGAGGAGTGACTGGAGATCCCAGCTAACGAAAGAGAGAACGAGAGAAGAAGAATGACGAGACGGTGGAATTTAATTTCTTCATCTTGAGGTCTCCTCACGCCGCATCATTCTGGCGCGGCATCGGCGCGGACTAATCGGACGTACTGATCTATCAGATGTGGTTGTTATACTTTTTTATCTGCCCACAGTTCTCCCACTTCCATTCGTTCATTCATCTTCGCTCGGATTCGCTCGTTTCGTTTCGTTCTGTCTCATTATATGTAAAGTTTTTATGCCTGTCTTTCTAAATGTTCGCATTGTGTTTCCCGTTTATTGCGCTGGGCTTAGGGATTTAACTTAAAGACACTTTATGTGAATGGGTTTCATTGAAAAAAAATTATTATACAAAAACCGTAAACTGTCGCATACGTAGGTGTGTGATCTGATCTACGCAACGATCCTAAACCGTAACATATAACATTGCAAAAAATTGATGCAAAAAGTAGACTTCGTTCAGTGCAGTTTTTATTAAGTGGATCGCAAAAAACTGAGGCTGCTATTCAAGGGAACGCAAACAAGTTAGCGTCATGATTGATCCGTACAAAAAGCGACGTCTACCAAGGCTGTAATTTGTCCACAATTATGTTTGTGTTGCTTTTCTGGTTTTGTTTTTATGTCGTTTTATGGCGCACGATACTTCTAGTGAAGAATAAGTGACCTTAGTAAGGGGTGTTGGCATTTATAAATCTGATGGAATCGTAGGCTTATCTTAGGTGATGTGTTAACACCCATCAAATAAGATTGTTGCATCAGTAAAAAGCCACCTTTGATCATTTTTCCAAATGTCTTGAAAAGTTGCTGTTTGGAAGAAGTTTAAAAGGCCACAAAAACAAAAATTGCAAAAGGAGTAGCGGTGGCCAACTTCCGGGCAAAGTCGCACCGGACGGCCGGACGAACGAGTGCTTATTTCTTAATTTACTGCTAAACATAACCTTCAGCGGGCTTTCGGCGCGCGTCCTAACAACTCCACCACCATGGACCCGTCCATGGGCGCATGCATCCTTGGAAATGGTAGGGTGGGGCGGAAACACGGGGAGTATTACGTCCGGGGTGGAGAAAATGGAGATAATCAGGCCGGAGTGAAGAAATCCCTGCCGAGTGCGCTCACGCGAGCGTTACTGGCCCCGCGGCAAACGAACTACTGATGCCGATTGCAGGTAGGCACCATTCCTGCCGACTCATCCGGTTTGCGGTCCGGATCTGACGGTGCCGTTGCCGCCCAAGAGTGCGTTCGATCGGTACCTTTCTGGCACTCCGGCAGTCCGAGGCCAGGGATTCGGCTCACCTTCGCGAGTGGAAAGGCAAAGCGCGCTATGCTGGATACTGTTGATCTGGGCCGGCTCTTACGCCAAATTACCCTACACGCGTTTCCTCATCCAAGGTTCAAGGTGGGCCACCGAGAGGACCTAGATTCGCTCAGCGACGATGAACGCAACGATCTACTTTACTGTACAACCCCGCGGTCCAGATCGACGGAAATGATCTCCAATGGTCCGAATCCCAAAGTGCCTTTGGAGGTCACTTCATTTAGCTCCGAGTTGGTTTCGAAGATGCACCGTCGCACGCACGACCGTGGTCCACCAAACTACGCCCACAACACGCATGAAATGATGCTGCGCGAACTCACTGGGCCCTCTCACGTCGCAGAAAGAAAACAAAAAACCCCAGACATATACCGTTCCCATTTGAAATACGAGAAAATCAATTGTAATCGTCATTAGCCAATAGACGGTACGAAGACTGGCCTCATACAGGAGGTGAATTGCTCAGTGAACAGAATGGTACATGACGCCTCCAGGTCTCTGGTTTCTTGTTTTTATCCTCAATTTGCGCCATCGCTCGGGGTCGCTTCGTTTACGTTCATCGAGATTCGGTTGCTTCAAATGGGCGATTTGTAATACATCGGCTATGAAACACGGGAACGGGAGCTGGGTTGGGGACGTTGGGGGATGCTGGATATGCCGCGCTGTGGAGTGAAGTAGCCCCCGTTCGACTCTGTAGTAGCGGTCGCTGTTGGCCCCGCGTCGAAAGAGGTAGGTGGGACGTGTAATTTATATTTCGCTTTCAATTTGATTGAGATCGTCGGCGGCGGCGCAGCATTATTGGGTCGGCCACGGGGTAGCTTAGTCATGTTGGGCCATAAGTTCTGTGATTCGGCCGTTTTGCTTCTCTGTCCGGCATAAGTGAGACGTTTCTTCTAGTGAGACTAACCCGCAAAAGACACTCGTACGCACGCGGCCCAAGAGTGGCCTATTGACGAGGCGGTATCATTTCATCAATCGGTTGTGAACCACAAGGACAAATAAATCCCTTCCCGTGTGCGATTGCGGGGGCGGGGGTGGCCTGTAAGTGTGCGCACCATGTGGTGCGAATTGATTGCCCCCTCGCAGTAGTGCGTGCCTTGGCGCGCGGACTATTGCTAATCTACGCCTCCGAATGTGACCCGGCCGTTTTGTATACTGTTCTTTCATGGACTCTCTCTCTTTCTCTCTCTGTCTCTCTCTCTAATGGTCTGCCACGGCCCTCTTCAGCTCCGATCGGGGCGATTGTGCACGAACCTAGCCGTGAATTGCTATTTACCCAATCTCGGTGGTGCTGGTGGAGGTCGTGCTTGTAATCCGGCGTAGGAAATTAGCTTCCTCAATAGGTTTATAGGACCTGGTCTGGTCTGGTTCGTTGAGTTTGAGTGAGTGTTTTTTTTTTGTTCCGCTGCTCGCCGACAGCGTCCGAATAAGACGAATGGTTCCCTGGTACGCGCGGGGAGCGGTGCCATTGTGTCGCACGTACTTATTCCTACGCGCCCACGTCCTCCTTCGCTCGGGAGCATGTGTTCGTGCCCGGGCGAACGGACAATTCATTAAGGTATTAGAGGTGGAAAATGGTTTACTTATCCCTGCTTTTGTCAATAGGATTTCCAGTTTGCCGATCCGGGCAGGAACGGAGGGAGGGACGGACGGTATGCAACTATTCTTGGCAACATATTCGGACCCATATTCTGCCGGCTGCTAATTCTTCCACAATTCGATGAGTCCATCAAAGGCGACATATGTTCGCCCGAAACGGACCGGCCGGGCCTGCTACGCATATAGGCTGTCCCGGGCCCAACCCATGCGTTGCCATGGGTCCATGTCCTTGGCGTTTTGGAAGGCACGGTGATGGAAACACGTACGGAAGACGTGATCCCGTACTGCCTGCGCCCATTATCCGTTCGCTACGGGCAAGGTCGAGAGAACTCCTGCCGAGCGAGAAAGGGCCGGTTTTTTTGTGTTCATTCCAGTGGTATCCTTTTTATTTCATGGGATCCTTTTTTTTTTCCCTCCACGTCAACCGTTCTTTTCCCACTTCATTCTAATGGCGTTGGCATGTCCTTCGCGTTGCTTTCGATCGGTACACGTTCCACTCCCGCCATGACGACAAGAGAGGGAGGGGTGGGACGGGGGCGGTGGCGGAACCGAAGCTGGACGAAAAACAGTTGGAAAATAATCTGTACGCCGCCCTGTGTTCGGCAAAAGTTATTGAGTGATCAATTTCAAACATCATCATCATCATACATTGCTCACGAAAAATGACTGTTACGTAGCGCGTTTGGATTTTTGGCTTTTCCCTTTTCTTGGGATCTTCCAAGAAGCTCGAAGAAGCAGACCCTAATCTTGTGCCCTGTTTGTTTCGAAGCGGGGAAAAATCGACAAGCCTTCCGTGTTCCGAGATATTGGGTGTTAGTTTGGTTCGGCGGTACGTGATGTTATCGGGGCGATACTCATCGACCGCGAGTCGGGCAGTAGTGGTAGAATGGTTCAAGTATGTGAACCGCATCCGTTGTCGCATTGGTCGGGATTCATCTTTCATGATACCACTACCGTCCTTATGTATGTTGAGGAACGTTTCATTGGCTGGGGAAAATTATCTAACAGAGGGACCGATGATAACCATGTGCATCGGCTCTCGCTTTCACTACCGTCCATTGGATGCAGTTGCAATACGCAATACGGAGATTAGAATGGGTTCGAACGCATGCAAACAAATTTTATCTGTGTCAGGTAAACACGAACACTGTTTCCGATAAGCGATTGATTGGTGGAATGTTATCACACTTTCCACTGAACTGCAACGGCCGAAAAAGGAACAGTGTGGCTGGAATCGAATTCAATCGATCGTTCGACATTTTCGAGGTTAGGTCACCGAGGACCGAGGAATATTCAGGAAAAAGTCAGCCAGCTTTTCTGCAAAGGAAGAGAACATGTTTCCAAACAAATACTCATACTTGCAGTATGATAAGAATTTGCCCCGAGATTGGTTGATAATTTACTTCCTCTTAACATCAACTGCGGCTGACAGCATTAAGGACGCAGCATGGCTCCAGGAATCGAGCGATGACTCGAATGGGAAAATCGTCGACGCCTTAGAATAGCGTGTTTTCACCGCGGCTTCCCATTTTCAATTTTCCCTTTTCGTACCGGCGAAGCTTTACGCCATTTCGGTCGATGTATGGAAATCGAAATGGGAAATGTGCGCTTTCACGGCGCCATTGATTTAGGAGGCTTGCTTCGTTTTTTAATCATTCGTTTCGTTCGATCGGGCCGGCTTTGATGAGCGGCGAAAGGCGAAAAGGCGGAAGGTAAACGGGTGGTCCATCTTGTTCCACGCTTCGAAGAAAGGAACCGTTTGCAGTGCATGCGCATGTATACATCACTAACATTTGTGCCGCTTTCGAAACACGCCCGCCAGAAGGGAAAGGCTGAGCATTGAAGGTAAATTTATTACCAATAAGCTTCAGTCCGCCCTTGCCAATCTTTGTGGGGCGAAATGTGAAATGAAACCGAGAGCTCTTCTTGACGCAGCGCCGCAAACCTCACGCAACGTTAAAGCTAACTATTCGATACAAACTAACTGGAGTGTGCAGAATTTCCATAAATTATCTCCCGATAAAGCTCCGGCGAAAGCATGAAGGTTAGCAATTATGCTTTGCAGATTTGAGAAAACGTTCCCCCCGTTCCGAGGGAAAGGTCGACGGTGGGAAAACTTTCCCGGGCAACAACCCCTTGCCCGGCGTGCCCTGATTGAATCTCGGTGTGCAAACTTTGTAATTTGACTGACTTTCCTGTGTTTGACCTGGGTTTTCCAGAGGTCCGAGGCGTGAAAAATCAGACCAAATGCTATAGCACAATGCTATCTCGAATAATTTGGTATGTTTTATGGTGTTTTATTCGTCGGTGCTGCATGGTGCATGTGCGCTGGCCATAACGAGCCGCGCCTGCCTCTTCCTCTTCGCTTCTCGTGCGTCCCACGTGCTATTGGAATGCTCGCGTGTGCGTTACAATGCGCCATAATTTATCTCCGTTAAGGTCTCACAATGACCTTCTTGGAATGTTGTAGCTTCTTGACGCTGACGTTGCGCCGTTTGATCGGAATCATTCTTACTTTTTGCATCCGCCAAGAGATCGCACCACGAATCGGGTACCGGATGCGCGGTTGATGCCCCCATTTGGTGGACGCACAGACATTACTACTCTGTAGGGATGTAAGGTTATTTGCGTTGCCCGAGCGAAAAATAAATATCTCACTCTTCGCGGTATCTGCGAAAACACTTCGGGTTTTTTTTTAATTACCCAACTGCAACCGTCTTCGATCGCGCGCGTGGGGACGAACGAAATCACAAAGCAAATTGAAGCCAAAAAACAAATAAATAAGTGTGATAATTAGCGGGACATAAATATCATCAACGTTTGCCGGCCGCGATGTGTATGTCCAAGACGTTCAAGAGCCTCCCACATACTCTATGCTCCCATTGTGTGTCTCGCCGTGTGACAAGCTGGTCGGGCAATGGAATTTATTATTATTTTTTTATTTATAGCCGATTATAGTGGCCCGTCGTCTCGTTGGCCACGCTCCCACATAGGACGTTGCTATTTCGTCATGGGTTCTCGCGATCACGCTGGCTTTATGTGTGATAGTTTGTTTTTTTTTTTCGCTCCTAATTTTATTTGTATTTGCTTTTGTGGAAAAGAAGGGCGAGTCTCTTAACCTCGCGGCGCGGTCAGGGAACGTGAGGAAGACCGCTGGCTTTCTGACCCCTCTCGCATACTGCTTGCATATGCATCTTCGGGCGAAACGCCGACGATAGAACCAAGATGCGATTTTTCTCGACATCGGGCTCCGCTTCCGGGACGCACACACAGTGTCCCGAAAATGGGCCCTCGGGGGCAAAGCGAATGACTCCTCCGTTTCCCATCACCACCGTTAGATATGTTAACGTTCTTTTCTTTTTCCTTACTATTTATTTATTACTTTTTGACTTCCCCGGTCACTCCAGACCGGAGGGGTGGGTTTCTCGATGTTCGTAGTTAGGTGTAAATTAATTGCCCTTTACTCTTCAAGCACTCTTGGTCGCCATTTGGACGGCACCGCGCCGCCGGACGGACCGGGACCACCGAGTTCCGTGCCACCGAGATTCGGGGTTTCTCTTTGTAATGCTAATGGATTTCGAGCCGGGGCCTACTGCCGGCGGCATCGGTAGAGGTGCCGGTGGGGGTTTGGGATGAGGCTTCTCGACGTCGACCGCCAAAAGTTCTCCCAGGCGTGTGATTATCCAATAATACCGAAGGGGCCCTTTTTCCACGCTGGCACTCGGCGCGAGTCCATTTATGAGCAGTTGCACACTCGCCGGGAGTCTTACGGGAGCGGGTTGGAAGCTTTCAGCGCCTTAAATTTTCCGATCATTTCCGAGCCACCAGCCCGTCCCCTGGTCGTACCCCACTGTGGTAGGGTCCAACCTCCTCCGAGCTTGGAGCTCCTTTCGACACCTTTTTTTTTTTTGGTTTTGTTTTTCTTCTTTGCTCCCAACGGTGCCAAGTGGCTATGAGTTGGCTAGCATGGAAGGAGTGGGGAGGGTTGTGGGCCCCTGGGGCAGTAGGGGTGAGGAGTAGTTTGCATTAGCATAAACGAGGAAACGGATCCTCATCAATTCGAGTGAGCAACAAGATTTCTAATGGGTGGCAACATTTTTCGTCTAATTATTTCCCATCTCCTTCTCTTCGCCTGTTCTGCTTCCACAGGAAAATGGTCAGCCGTTCGATTGCATGCATGAGGAGTCGAAGCAGTCCACCGGGCAGTTGTTACTGAGCGGAGTCCAGCAGTGGTGGTGGTGGTCGCTGGTGAGTAGTCTCTAATTATGGGTACCATACCTATTTTTCCTTCTGCTTCGCGTACCATCGGCGATCATGGCATAAAGTGGGTGATCCGGCGATGGTCATTTGCTGGTGATCAGCATGTTTTCGGATTTGCTGCAAGTCAATCGAAGAAGAAGCCAGTCGGTGGCTGATTGCGTACACTCGTTGCGAGCGGCGTAACATTACGGTACTTGCCGGACGGACGGGATGCCCGTTTGTTTTTGCGATGCCTATGGGTATGGAAATTACGGGAATTCAATTGGAACCCCGGGACCCCAAAACGAGATGGAAGGAACTAGGGGTGGGATACGGAAAACATGTAGCATCCAACTGTAGGTGAAGTAACTGTAGTAAAAAGCCTGCTTAGATGCTATGAACAAGCCAAACCTAATCAATCCAAGCGGTTTGATATCTTTGGAGTTTGTTTTGCAAACGAATATTTTGTTTGATCTTCAACGACGAGGAAATGAATCATTCAACACACTTTATTGCATTGCTTCAACATACGACAAACCTAAAACTGGTTCAACACACTTGCACCAAAGGGTGCTAAAATACTGCCCTTTAGGGACAACATCCTGTTCTCCTTTCTTTCGAAAGTACAAATTCTTACACCCAAAGCGATCGGAGTTCGCTCGAACGAACAAGGCCAGAATCTTAATTTGCCGAATTCCGGGATGCCTTCCGTCGGAGTTGGGGCCAGGGTGCCAGGATATCAACCGTCCACCGATCCATCATGTTGTGTTTGACTTGCAGCATGGCCCACGTCTCCACGGAACCCACTGAAGGGAAGTTCCCCGACAAGGGTAAATGAGCCACAGGCCAGAGCGAGACGGCGCTGGTATCAACCGGTTGGGTATAATTGTATAAATTACTTGGCCGACAGTTTGACCGTGGCTTTTTGGGGTGGGCGGACGTAGGGCGAGAAGGGACGCCACGTCGGTAACCTTCTGCGTGTGATGAGTGTCCTGCAATTGCTTCATTTTGATGGTAACGAATGAATCTGGGACTTTTTGAGGCCAAGGCACATTTACAAAAAAGCGGCACAGCGGGAGTTCCGGTTGCCGCAGCTCCCAACGGAATGACGGCATGGGCCGAGCTCGGGTCGAACTGACGAAGTAGTACCACAGGTTGACAACTTAACAGTTCAAGTTCATCAAACTTCGTTACCTCCGAGCCTCCGAGCGGGATATTCGCCGTCGCCGATTCAGGTTGAGAGTGCGGCACATTTTTTGGCGACATTCGATCAATCGAGAAGCGTGTTAGAATGCCGTCGTGGCCGTCGTCGTCCGTCGTCGGTCGGTCGTCGTCTGGGGCAAGGCACTACAAACTACTTCGCTAACAGGACCTTCAGCTGGAACACAGAAAGGGAACAAGTAAATCGATCATGAATATTCATTCTCTCGCAGTTGCTTTCAGTCCTTTTTTTTTGTTCGTCTCTTCTACATCCCATGCTCCTTCTGTCGAGAGAGAGCCCTCAAAGTCCCTGGAAGGCCTTTTTAGGTATTCGGCAAGTTTCCTGGGATTTGCCAACGCAGTACCGGTCCGAAGAGTACCGGTAGAGAGGGGAGGGTAGGAAAGGGCTTTTCGGCAATTTAATTAATGCCAATTTTCGGGACAATTTCCAAAACACAGCAGGCGACGACAGCAGGCCGAGCGAGGGGCGAAGGAATGTCCGGAAAAATCCTTGCAGAGCGGGAATAAAAAGCGAACAAAGGCAGTGGCAGTAGTCCACTTGGAATGGGTCGTGTCGCCAGGGCAATGGAGAAATGACTTATTAGAATTGGAAATGGCTGAAACCGAGTCCGAGTGGCGGAGAGCGACGGCGCAACCTCTAGCCGTAACGGGTCCAAACGGAGTACCGGAAAGAACAAACAGGACAGAAGGAGGCTTACTTCTGTACTCTCCACTTACCTCCTTTTCGCTTCCTCATTCGTTCGAAGTTGATTTTTGTAGAGACGAAAAAAAACTGGTCGAGCTTTCAATCGGTTACGACAGCAGCGGCAGTTGGTAAAAAGTTGCCGTGGATTCGAATTTCGTCCTCGGGCCGGGTCCTCACTCATTCACTCACTCAATCGTTCGTTCAGCTTTTGTCAAGCGATAGGGAAGCCCGCTGGGAAAATGCAGGGCGAAAATCCCTTCGGAAAAGAGACATCCTTTTTCTGCCGCATTATCTAGGCTGGCTAGGTGGGACGAAGGAAGCGGAAGGCAAGCTTGCCGGCGGCATCAAATATTCGCCGTCACTATATAGGCTTGAAGGGCCGCCGCCGACCCGGCGAAGAAATCGAAAGCCTTTCACAGCGAGGACACAGTTGGGTGGACGTTTAATAACAATCTTTTCAGTAACCACCTTTGCACGTTCGCCCTGGCGAATGACAAGGACACTTTTTACAGTCGCAGTCAGACAGTCGGCGAGTCGGCAGGCAGTACACAAAAAAGTACTGGGGCGGAAAGAAAGCCTCGCAGCAGTTCGGAGAAAGGTCTCCATTAGCTTTCTTTGAAACTGATTTATTCGCTGCCCGCGTGCCCGGGGATCGGAATGATCGGGCAATCGAACGACGAAGACGGCCCAGTGAAATTGACTCGAAATCTTCCTCCGTCGTCCGGTTGCGGCGGTGGAAAAGGGATATCATATCTGGTTCTGTTACCCCGTTTCCCGGTCGAGAAGAAGAGGAAAGCTGTCGCCTTCCGCCTTCGTCATCAAAAGACATTCGCCAGAAAAGGGACTACAAATTAGGGTCCGTTGTAAGCCGGGCCCGTACTTTGCCTCGGACAAGGGGATTCGTATTTCGGGAAAATAATAGCAACAAGGATTTATTTGTTTTCGGAGATCGACGGGAAAGGAAACCCGGGAGAATATGATAGAAGTATCTTTGAAGTTGGGCAACAGTTTTTCTAGTCCGTTTCTAGTTTCTCTCCGCTTGCCCTTCGGCAGGGCGCATCTTTTACAATTAATGGGACATCTGAGTTCAGCTAATCCGGCCGATGTCGATATTTCTCTCGATGGTTCCAAATGTGGCCCTTTGTGTTGCTGAAGGGAGCTTTGGAAATACGACAGGGAACTGGAAATGTAAATGTACCACAAAAAGTCAGGGAGTAGAAATCTGCGGACATTGATATTTGAAGAAACAGAATGTACAGCAAATGTAAATGGGCCTGGGGACTGTTCGGTATTTGAAGTTCTCTTCTAGTAATAATACAGCTGTCTGGAAGATCGTTGGTGCAACCAATGGAGTCATACTGGAAAACTATGTTTCATCTTTGGAGTGCATAGTTCCATGCAGCAAAAATAATTGCTCTTCTGACTGTAAATCAACAACATGTACTATGATAGCAATACCAATTTGATTGATCACTCGAGTTCTGTTCCGGACTGGGCCGAAGCTTACTTCCGACATCGGCAGTCGGGTACCAGAGATTCTTTTCCAGTCGAAGCCCTCCGCATGCCAGCGAGTAGTCGAGTCACAGAAGGCACATCCTTTGTGTCCGTTTCTGCTCCTGTGCGTCCTGCCAGGAAGCTGCTGCTTGCCTTCTTGGAAACATTTTCTAAAATGCAACAAACTTGGGGCGAACGTTCGATTTTTGGGGCCGGTGTATTTGTGGCAGTTTCCCTTCGATAAATTTGTTACCGGTGTCTTCTAGGAAAATAGTATATGTCACGTGACGCGAGGGGTATTGGTCGGGTCACCGTGCGGTCGTTGTTGCCGCATTCGTTTCTTTGAGTAGCTTGAAATACTAACCTGTCTCGTGCGCCCCTATATAGAGACTACACGCTCCGTGTATGGCTCGGGACAGTTTGTGTGGTGAGTTATCGCGAAGAAATATCTGCGACAAGCGCCAAACGGTTCCATGTATGACAGATTCGCTAAAAAAACTGTACCTGAATTCATGTTTATTGCCAA
>JAOEFI010000003.1:19992494-20005690 GCA_034621735.1 Anopheles plumbeus
GTGATCGACAACACTAATGTCCTCACGCCCTGGCCCTTTCTTTTTGTAACGCCCGGCAATTGCTTTCCCATTTTCCGCCAGTTTACTGGTAGAGTGCATGAATGAAGGGTCCTAGACGCATATACATAAAGCGATTCGAAAGTGTGTACGTGTCTTGGATTGATTCTTGTGACTATAGTGGTGTTTTTCACTCGACGCATCGTCGTTCCATCGTTCCAGCCTCGAAAATTCCCGGGAAACCCTGCAATAGAGGCCAAACGTTCCTGGAATCTCGCGTGTTCCTCGGTTGTTTTTGGCAGCTCCGAAACAACACCAGTACCGTATCTTCCCAGCAAATGATCATTTCCCGGCCACGCTCGTAAAGTTCCCTCCCGCTCGCCAGGTCTGACCGCCTGGTGGCGAACTGGTTTTTCTCCTCCACCCCCTCCGGGAAAAATACTTCATTCTGGTGATCCCTGTCTTCTTTCACCTTTATATCTGGGACACGATGCCGAAAACGTGCTGATGTGACGCTGCGTCGCTATATAGCGTCGACCTCGACAAAGTTCCCGTCCGCTAACAGGCGCTATTTCCCTCGTCTTGCTTCCTCTCTCTCCCGCTTTCTCTCTTTCACTCTCTGGATGGAAAACTCTGGCGCCTGAATTGGGTGTGGGTAGTGCTGTGCGTAATCATGCACGACGACAGGTAGACACATCCAGGTGTGTGTTTGTGACTGCCTGCGTTTCCGGGGGCCGAAATTTCGCTACCGCAGGATAAATTTCCATCTGCCGAAATGGAGCTGAGCGGCGGTACACAACTTTATTGTCTGCGCTTTCCGTGTTGCAAAATCCGTGCCAGGGTTTCAACCTATGCATACACACACACACACACACCTACACACACACACACACACACACACATATATATATATGTGCTTATCTATGCGCACACGTATCCTTCCGGATATAATTTCCGCTATACAAAGGCAACCCCGGGAGGGTGGGAAGAGAACCACCTCGCACTCGCTACACCGATCGCGCCACACGTCCCAGAAAAACAACGTTTTGATCAAAAATGGCGCGAGTTTACAGGGAAAACGATACCGCGCGGAAAAGTGGGGCAATCCGGGCCCGGTATTAGAACGATTGACAGACAAATTCCGCGCGGGAGTGTGGTGCGGTGTACGGTGGTTCCACTCCACTCCAATCGCGTATCGGTATTCAAGAGGTTTCTGGTTTCGGTTTCATCCCCGGCTGATTTGCTGCGGTTTTTCCCTGCGATAGGGTTTTCTGAATTGAACGCCACGTACACAAATTGCGGATGATGACGATGTGCTGGTGCCGACTCTGATGAACCTCTTTTCCGAGAACCTTCCCATTTTATGGGAAAAGGGATGCGGTTTGACATGGTAATGATTGGTGTGTTTTCCGTAGGAGCAATTGTTTTCAATTGCTGATTTATGTTTTCGCTTTCCGATGACTTTCGTTGACTTTTTTTCTTCGAAACGGTTGAAAGTGTGAGTCTTCTTTGGTTTGATTACCAGGAATCGGATCCGAACCGGAATCTGATCTGAATTGGGATAAGTTTGGAGGATTCAAAAATTAATGAAAATCTTTACGTGAGCCTTAGCAGCTGGAAGACGTTTTTCCACGGATTTCCCTGCAGTTCGGTTTTCCTGTACCTGTCGATTCGACCCCTTACGACCTGTTGGTACAGACTGGTGGTGGTACCAATCGTGTCTTTCCCGATATCGATCCACTGCATCGCTTCCGCATCGAATGAAAGCTAGTAAAGTTAGAACTTTCCTCCTCCCGTCCGCTTTTATTGCCTCGATTGGGAAGCTATTCCCCAGAATGGGAAGAACTCACCTCGAGAAGTATCGGGGAAATATAAAACCGGAAATACTCGCAAAAAAAACAACCGACGAAATCGTAATCTTCCGACGATACTGCGCTTATCGATCATAATCGAATAATCCACTCCAATCGACACGTTCTTAACTTCTGCCACTTGGATGGAACCTGTCAATGAGGGCAGCCGAAGTGAAGGTCTGTTTTCGCATCTTGCCAAAACTTAAGCTCGCCCGGAAATCGATGGTCCTAAAAATATCGATCGGGTGACGATAGCGACGACGTGTGCGGTGAGAAACCGGGAATCGATCGACGGCTTAGAGAACCGGCCAGGCTGGGGAGGGAGAGAGAGAGAGTGGATGATGACCATGCCGTACACAAAAACCGGAACAACATATCAGTGAATATTTATTTCTCTTCGGTGGCTTTTATCACCCATCGTCGGTTCCTCTCGTCATATGAACTGGCCCTGGAAGATATGACGCGAACAGAGTCAGTTGGCCGTTTTTTTCCCCTCTTTTCGGGCAAATGGCAAGCGAAGTATGCAGGGAAGTGGAGGGCATTTTTGTTGCGTCGTCGTGTTTATTTCCTTCCACACGTTGGTGGATGGTTGGGAAAGCCCGGCCGGCACTGGAAGCGGCTCAAACCAACGGAACCATCCGTTTTTCCCCTACGCCGCAGCTACTCACGGAGAACGTGAGTTGCATGCCAAACTGCGGATAAACGGGAACTCCCTCGAACAGCCCTGCCAGCCCTTCCGAGCCTTCCCAAGCGAACACGGGACGCATATCATCGCCATATAGTTGCGATTCGCAACAACGTGAAGTTCCGAAATATGCCTCCGAGGAACCACAAACGGAACCGTTTGCACAGACACTTTGGTACGTTATTATTTTTTTTCTCACACGTGAGACTTCGTAATCCGTCTGACGGGCGAGGAGTCGACACTACTTTACGCCTCTTCCTCCGTTCCTTCATTGCGAAGAAATCAATGTTTGGTTTAGTCAAGAAAAAAAAACAGTTTGCTTTCCAACGAAGAAAGGAAGGAGTGAACTAATTTAAACGCCAGCTCGCCGTCTTTTGCGCCAATTCTTGAAGAGATGAACAATTTTTGAGTGAAAAATATACACAATTCTTCCTAGAACTCTAGCGTTCTAGAACTAGGCACTGCACAAATTGACCATAGAATAATGACAGAACCCATAATACCGTTAGCAAAGGAAAAACCAAGGAGCAGGAGACCCTTGACATACGGACGGACTGATCGGTCATCCATAAAAAGCGCTCGAATGTTGAAGGATGTATTTTTAATATCACGCTTTTCATACCACTTTCCCGGGCGGCGGGGGATGAATCTGTCGCCAGGAAGCGAGAAGCGAGTATAAAAAATCCTTCTCGCGTCATATTTAATTGAAAAATTAATTTTCTTTGCATTTCCGCACCAACGTGCAGACAAGCAGCAGGACACGGATTCCGTTTTACTCATGGCACTGAACTAACTGGCGCGATCAAAGTGAGGAAGAGACATAGAAACGGAGAGAGAGATGGAAAGATCGAGAGGGAAGAGAAAAAAATCAGGATCATTGATTTCATGTAGTCTGTTTCGTTCAGTTCGGATTGTGGATGAGATGTTGGTTTTTGCTCTTATCATTTCTCGTGACTGTTGACACTGACTCAGCAGAATTATGAGAGACTGCGGGAAACGACGAGATCAGATCGCAGCCATGCTTGCCTAAAATCCCGGTCTAATGTACCCGGTTACGACCACGAGCAGGAGAGGGCCGAAGTGGGAGAAAGGAAAAACAAACCGCAATGCTACCGTCAGCCGAATGAAAATATCTAAACGTGAGTGAAGGAGGGAAGTGGGTCACGCGAAAATCGTCACCATCGTCCATCGCCACCGTCATCGTCATCATCGACCGACAACGCGGGAACGAACCGCGCTCTTGATAAGTGAACCACGCAAATACTCGGACAAAAAAAAACCCAAGTGGATAAAAAAGAAAGGTTAAATAAACGAAACCCCCGGCGGAAACGGAAAATGGAGGAGCTGAAGTAGCTGGAGCTGAAAAGTAAAAGCGGAAAACAAATGATCACCGTGGGTAGAAAGAGGGAGAGAGAGAGAGAGAGCGAGAGCCATAATGAAAACAGTAGTGGAAAAGCGAAAATAGAGAGCAAAAAAAGATATCAAAGACGCGGGTCCCTTCTGAGCAACATCCATCTTCTTCGCGAACCGCGCGGACGGACGGACGGACAGGCGGACGGATGGATGAGTGGATGGTTGCGGATGAGTGGAGGGCAACATAAAATAAAAATAAGCGAACAAACGAACATAAACCATCCGCAATCTGCTAAATCATCAATTTTAAGGGATTATCATATGATTTATTTTTATCACGCTCTGATTACGGTTTTATATAGATTTTTTTTATTATTACTTCGCTGCCGCTTGGAAGATTACGACGGTTCCTTTCGGTCCCCTTTCCCGGACTCGCGAGTGAGTCAAGCTGGTTCCAAAATTTCCGTGAATTTTTATTCAGTCACATCCCATTTCCCGGTTGGCAGTTCGCCGTTCGCAATCGGTTCATGCTGTCACCGGGCCGCGATGAGATTTCTTATTTCGAAAATGTAAAACACGTGCTCTAATTTCAATGGAAGAAGCAAACATGATTTTGCTATAAATAGTGAAGGACGTTTGTTTTACCAACCAACCGCTTTTGAAGTTTGTTATCTTAACTGAGTGGCAGTTCCACGAATCCCCACGCGAACGTTGGACAGATGTTGCTTCAAGCGTTTTGAAGTTAGGTAAGACTTGACTCAAAGTATTTCAAAAAAAGAAAAGACTGATGTGAAAATGTCCATCAAATTAACGTAATCGATGTTGTCTTTTATCATGTTTCTCATCTAACAAAATTATGCTGGAGAAGGACGGCCCGTTTTATTAAAACTCACTGTGTTTTTCTTTCTTCGGTGGGTCGATGTTCGGACTTTCTATCGATTATGGGACCTTCGGGGCGTCCGGTGAGAAGACAAAAAAACTACAGAGAGAAACATGGGAACGTCAACGGTGTCTCGCCCTCCGTCTCGCCGGGACGCCCGGTGCCGTGGTGATCGAAAATACAAAGCATAATTAAGCCATAAAATTTCCAATTATCACGATGGAGTAATTAATCGCCATCGGCGGTTTTTTCAAACGGGATACCATCAGCCGGGGGAAGGCGGCCACCACCACCACCACCCGCTCGGTGGTTCATCATTTCGGTTTCGTGCCCTGACATGTCCCTGACCTTCTCGCTCGTCCCCCCACACACACACACATACACCCGGCCAGCCAGCTCATCGGTTGGTGGAGGTTTTTGTGGGTTAAACATGAAGCTGGAGCTTTTCTCAGCTGGGGCTGCTTAGAACGTTTGATCAATCTGTGGACGACATCTTCCCGTGGCGAAAAGGGGGTATGCTGTGTGGTGGGTGGGGACAGTGGAAAAGCTTCCAAGTTGAAGGAAGTTTAGCGGGCGGCGGATGATGCCACGGAAGGATGATTTTAATTTCCGCCACAGTCCGAGTCGGGCCTCGGACCGGAGTCATTCGCCATAGATCGCAAGCGTCAACGCGGCGCTCGGGAAAGACCAACTCGCTTTCATGGCCGGAACCTAATCGAAGGAAACTTCGATTTACTCCCACCAAGGCGACGCAGCGTAGGCAACACGGAAACTCTCCCAGTTCTTCTTGGCGGGAAAACGCGAACGCGGCGAGGGGCGCCAGCGTGTGTTTGTTATTTTCCATCCCTCGCGTTTTGCTGACTAATTGTGAACAAATTAAAAAGTTTTAATAATTAATTAAAATACTGGAACCGCGCCACCTCCGCCGCAATCGTCGCACCGGTGCGTACTTCGTGCCGCGAAAAACGCCTAGACAACGCAAGTTTTAATGAGGTTTTCCTCCACATTTCCGCCCCTCATTGCCCCCCCCCCCCCCACCCCTCTCCTTCACTAGGTTTTGATGTGTTTATTAACGATCGCCGTTCTATGCTCTTCTATTTGCAGATATTAAAACATCAACTCATCATCAACGCCATCGGCCACAGTTGGCGGTCGCGCGGTGGCCCATCGCCGCGGAATCGCTGGAATCACATTCGATCGCTTCGGTGTTGTGCCTGTTGTGTTATCCGTGTGCGCGAGTGTGTGTGTGTTTGTGCGGTCGTGCGGTTCGCACGCATCCTCACCGATGCGTGGGCGCGCCAGTGGGTGGCGCAGTCAGTGAAACCGCCAGCGTGTCAGTGCAAACCGTGCTCGAGAAGCTCCCGTGGCTTGAATTTCTCGCGGCAAAGTGCGGTGTGAATGTGGCCAATCCCCAAAAACCCCCGGGAGTAATCCCAGATGCGGGGTGGAAGTGTGATGGTGTAAGAGAAGAGAGAGAGCGAGAGAGAAAGAAAGAGTGAGATAGTGTTAGCAGCAGGAGAATAAGGCGCCCGAGTGTAAGGCGCGGGGTGGAAAGGACGCGTGTTCTTCTTCCACATACCCAGGATCCACAGGTTTGGGTTTTGGGGCGTTAGGTTGTCGAGTACATGTGGGAAATGTTGGATCCCGATCTAGAGTGTGGCAATGAATGTGGCGGCCCGGGGCCCCCTCCGCAGTTCCTCGTGCCGCCCCCGCCGCGACCACCCTTCCTGGCGGACCTGGTCAACTGCAACGAGGAGCAGCAGCAGCAGCAGCAGCCCCCGTTCGGCGCCGCCAGCCCCTTCGCCGACGTCGACATGTGCGAGGCGTTCCCGGTAAGTACCCGTACCCATTCAAAGGCTATTTGTTCGATTTTCTCAAACTTTTATGAAGTAAAACGAACAGAACGATGGAACACTCTTCGGAAAAAAACTACTGGACTTCACGTCCGTTGAACTAGCATTTCCGCTTGGCGCTCGAGTTACGTTCCGATGCATTATTCGCTTGAAACGTTGGTACGTTAGATTAGACAGAGAGTGAATTGAAAAAAGAAGAAAAAACAAGTCCAACTTTGATCTGGTCAGTTGCTTTATGCCATGCATGCGATAATAATCCCTGCTCCGGTCAACCACTCAGCAACATCATCAGCAGTGTGCAAGTGCAGCCATTCCTACAAAACATTCTTTAGAATTCGTCCATCCCGCAGTCTTCTGTTGCCTGGACGATGACGACGACGCCGCCGCCGGTATGAATTCCGGTCCATTCAAGTTTTCCGATCCGGTACCGATACCGATAGTGGTAGCAGCACCACTGTTCTCGCTCCAAACTGAATCCTTCATTTGACGTAGCAGTTTTGAACGATAGTCTCCTCTTCCAAAAACAACCCCCCGTTCTGACCTTTCCGTCCCATTTGAACGGCTTGAACGTCGACGAAAACGGCTGGAAAGTGAACGATACAGCTCACCTCATCGACACTCGTCGATCGGATTAACTGTAATTGAAAGCTTTTCCCGCCACCCACCGCCGACTACCACCAGACAGCCCGTGTGCACCGGAAAACGCCATGAAGGCCGTTCCGATCCGTTCAATAATTCTTTTGCATCCCACATGTACCGTATCGGTTCGAGTTTGTGTTCTCTCGAGACGGTCCTTCAAAAATGGTGGGGGGAGGGGGGGGGGGGGGGCTTTGGAGAGTCAGCCTTCTGGCAGTGTCTACCTACAAACCCGGCGAGATTGACTTTTCTATAAATCTTGTGCAGGTGGACTTGTGCGAGACCTGGCAGATCGATGATGGCGTTGCGAGTGTTTGCGAGAGCGTCGGGGTTGGGTTTTTCATAATTGAAAAATTGTTCTCTCGTTCCACCTCCGCCTTCTTCCCGGCACACAATGGGGAATTGATTTTTCCTCCCAATCATAGGCTCACCCGTCACACACGCACGATGAGAAGGGACAGGGTTTGTGGCAGGGGGACAGGTCCGACTCGTCCTATATCCATCCCGCAAATAAACCTTCTGAGTATGAGTGCGTTTTTTATTTAGTGATGGACCTATGGCTGCCTACTCTGCGCTTATCACCGCCGGGACCCCTTTTTCCATGGCATTGCACGGCTTCTCCCGACAGGCTGGCGGGCTGGAGGAATTTCACCTTTCGATTAAGATCACCCACGCCGAGGGACGGGAGGGACGGGGAGAGATATTTTCCACTTCAATAGGAGTTCGTTTTCATCACTCCTCCATATCTCCCCCGAAGCATCTCCACGCGTCGGGCTGCAGACTCCGCCACAGACCACTTCCGAGGTATTTCGGTCGGCTTCGCACCGGGAGCTTCGGTATTGTTTGGGTAAACGGACAATGAGCTGGAGCCCGGCCTAGGGAAGCCCTTTTCACCGAGAAAGGGGAGACCTGCAGCTGGACAGAAAACCTGGTGGAACCATGCAAGCCGGAGGAAAGAGGTCCCCATTCTTGGTAGATTTCCTTTTGCGATTTCCCGTTCCCGTCCTTTTTGCGAGGCGAGACGTGAGTTATGCGACTTGGCTTGGATTTCGTTTCAGTTCCAGTCTCACCTTTTGTAAACACGGCAAAAGGAAGGAAAGCGGGAAGCAGAACCAGGCGAGTGTGAGGGAGCCGGCTGGCGCACACTATTGCACACCAGCATCTCGGCCTCAAGCTCGCCGTGGAAAGCTTGGAACGTCCCGATTCCTTTCCCCAAGTCACTGCAAACTATTTTCTTTCCGCTCCTTTTGTTCTCCTTATCATAATAAATCAAACGAATCAATGGAGCACAAAAAAGTACGGTAAAAAGGGAAAAGGTTTGTTGTTGTGGAAACCCCGAAGCAGCAGCTCGGACAGACGGACACCCGATGCTGGCCATTGTGTGTGTGTGTGTGTGTGATGTCTGACCTTTTCTTCCGGCTATAATTTGATAATGGTCACACAATCGTCAAGGGTTGACCTACGCGTGCGTGAACCGTGTGGAAAATGCACCCCCTCCTTTTGGGGCCGACTTGTGTGTCCCGTTTTCTAACGATTGTTTGCGATTTTCAATTTTATAGCGCTGATGAAACGTACGGTACCTTTGGATTAAAGGAACTTGCTTTTTCTCACCGTGATTCGAGCTTCGATTGCTTCGGCGGAAGAGGAACTGCACTGACCATTAAGTTCGAGGCTCAGCGTCGTCGAGAAAACAGAGAAAGATCCTGGCGCTGATCGGGTGATAGGAAAAGGTCCCGTCCGTAGGCTCCATTGTTATTTCCAAGGGGCCTTCCATAGCATTTGACACATTTCGCCCAATCCATTGATTCCATTGTTAGTTTTTGACACAAAAAAAACTGAATCATTTCTAAAATGAAATACGAGCGACAACCGCATGGAGCTTTTCTTTTTCGGAGTGGCACATATCTCACTAATTACTGCACGGTGCCTGGAAGGGTTTTCCTTTCCAATTGGAATCCCCACTGAAATACAATCAAATGGACTATCTCAGACGCTCGCTGCCCGACTTTAACCGTTCATTCCACGGAAAATGGGTTCGCTGTGTGCCGACGCTAGTGGATGCTTGTGAGGATTAAAAAAAGTTACAAAAACATATATAAAAGCAGAATAGGTTGAAAGCTCCTGAAAGTTTTTTTTCGTTTTTAGAACGGAATTAATCCATGCCATACCGGAAGAACCATTTGGCCACTGGTTACTGTATTTTGTTTAGTTTTCGGTTTACTATGATTATCGCCCCCACCATGTGCAAGGGTCGAGCAGGTTGAGAGTAGGTCAAAAGTTCCTGCAGAGTCTGAGTAAAATGTCCATTGTTTTTCAGTAACAGAGGAATAAAAGCATGCTACGGAACCTACCTACCGTTATCCTGGGGACAGATTTTCCGTTTCCATTTCGTAACGAAATTTCGCTCCATTTTGCAATCTGCCGGGAAATGGAGTTTTCGTCCCTTTTTGAGACTCGCGCACAAAAAGCGTATTCCACCACTGTACTGACCAACTCGTGAAAGGGCTCGCGTAGCCGTGCGGATGCGTGTGTGTGTTTAGTACCACTGGCACCGGGTCTAATACAAAGTTATCGTCCAGTAGATCCCGCTAACAGGCGTTTGTTCGTTCGTTCTGGCGTTTTTTTTTTTGGGGGGGTTTTGGACGGTCTAAATTTCAGGTTTATTTGGGTTTTTTGTTTACTATCATGGCAACTTCTAACCCAAAGCAGCCCGTTTTTTTCCAGTTGGCCACGTGGACGTTGTTGTGAGACGTGCGCGTACTTGCCGCTTCGAGCCCTCCGGAACCGAGCGGAGTTCTACGTTGCCTTTGGAAATCCATTAACGGCACTATAAATGTCGAATGAAATTAAGTTTTATGGGAAAGGACAAAGGTTCTAGATTCGACGATCGGGCACGGGATCAGAAAAAGCTTTCCGCCTCGTTTCCGAATACCGGTGGGATAGTTTCCGTGACCTAAAATTAGCACAGTGATGGCCTGCTTGCGCTGGAGATTCACAAAAGCTGAAGAAAAGCCACAGAAAAAAAAGGCTTGTAACGTTTTTCATCTAGTGAATTCATTGCCTTTCAACATATTTAACCTTTTTCAAATGTTTTAACTAACTTTAGAGGGATTTGAAATGATTGCATAAAAATCTTCTTTTTGTTACACGGAAATCCTTTAACCTGTGAATTAATTTCATTGAAATTAATGTTTCAAAACTCGTAACGAAGCTGGATTGCTTTTTTTTCTAGTCCAATACGGGAGAGATCAAATATTTGCCTAAGGCATCGATCGGATCAACAATCAAAACTCTTTTGAGGCAGACTGGCGGAAAAGTGAGCAAACACATCCCTGCTGCGGTACGGGAAAGAAAAGGCAAACTTTCTCAGGCGAGACCCTTCGTGCGATTGAATTAATAATTAGGGACATTTTCGTGCCTTTTTCCGCTTCATTCCCATCGTTGCAAAGAGTGAGAAAAATTGAATGATTTGTTTCCCTCCTTTTTCTCGGGATAACTTCGTGGTTGGTGGGACCTCACAAACAAAGTGGTTGTTTGTTTGAATGTTTCAGTGCATTTTGTAAGTTGTGAAACATGAGTCAACCGTATCAATCTCATAGAAGATAAATCTCTTTATTGTTTGTACCTTCTAGTCCTTTCCCGTATTCGAGAAAAAGTTATAATGAAGTGAATCAACAGTCGATTTTAATCTGCGGCCCATTGAATGGCCGCTAGATTGAATCTCCAACGGAATGGTATGGCGCGTTGTACACATGGTTGAACAAATTTATGTTTTATTTTCATGCTCTATTGCCGACCCTTCTGGCCATTATTCTCATCCACACCCACACCACAGCCCGGGTTCGCAAATGTCCCGTAGTATTTTATAGTCTTTAATTATAAATTTTTACCCATTCTCGTGCCACGAAATGGGTTTTTCGAACTTATTGTTTGGGTTTGAATCCTCATTTGTTATGATGCTTTCTTTTTTTTCCCATTTGCTTAACTTCCTAAACGACGCCAATAGCTTGGCAATATGACGCTCCGCCCAACTGGCCGGAAAAACTAAAGATTTTTCAAGTAGGAAGTTTTATTGTAAAAGTTTGAAAGGATAGATCGGTTCTTTGTGCTTCAAGGGTGTTTCCCTCTGATGTTGCTGCTGTTATTGCTGTTTTCCAGTTTCCATGTTGTACTGTTTCTGTTTTTTACGACCCACTACAATCGCTGGGTTTCATCCCGGTGGCTCTATTTGTTGGCGATCATCTTCGCGAAGGGTACTGCCATCACCCGTTGCTTTCTTCGAGTAGCGCGAACCCTCCAAAACTGCGTGTTTTCACAAACGGGGACCAACGAGTCCAGCCGAACCCCCACTGAACGACGCAAACTGGATCTGGATTTTTATCTGGAAAGTTTTCACTTATGGCCATAAATTTCACAAGCCCATTCAAATGAGTCGTATAAATTTCCACTTTTCAAAGTGTGAGCCTACTTTACGTTATCTGTGCCGCCGGCACGGTCCATGGTAAGAGTACGGGTGCCTTTTCCCGCGGGAAAACTTGATGCAGTTAGCCAACGTGAGTTTTCCTCGTAGGAAAACGTTAAGAAGTAGGCTACTTACAGAAAACATAAACAGTAGAAAAACGGAAGTACGGCCGCATCGATTGGAGCCAAGGTTGCTATTGTGAAGTGACTAAAAGAATCTTGTTGTTCACTTTGTATTTGCCGGCGGCGCTCCGGAAAATGAATTTGGAACGGGAACATGTTCCTTGCAAACGATGGAAAATGGAATCGGCATGCTTTCCAGCGAAAAAAAAACCTAATACTGCCTCGAACAGTTTGGAGAAAAAGTTTTGTCATTAAAAATGTTCATTGAAATTATTTTTAATGTCCCTTGTTTGGGAAATGCTGTTCGGCAGGGAACCTGTTATCAATTTCGTAGGACCGCCGGTGGGAAATAGTGACAACTGCAATCGGTAGTTGCTATTTGTAGCGTCGTTTGATTTTAGTATCCTTGTTATCATTTCACTTTCCCATGCCGCACACTTTACTTTTATTTGTAGCATAAGTTGAGAGGAATAAATTAGCTTTGTCAAGAATTCTTTTCTTCCGCTCGCAATGCCTTCTGAGAATGGTGGACTCTTCCGAAGAAGGCCCTATACGTACTTTGTTTGATTTGAAGCAGCCTTTGCCCTCCGAGATCGCCCAATTGAGTTATTAATTGAGTGTTTAGTTTGCTTTATCTTCATTTTATTCCCCGTCAATTAATATATCAATTAAGTATTCACGGGGCCGCCACCACGGGTGAGCGATGAAGCAACCCGCAGTAATAATAATCGTTTGCCATCTTCTTTTTTCCTTCTCTTCTTCCACAGATCATCGACGCCAGCTACCACAGTGGTCCATCATTCCAAACCTCCGCCATGATAGCACTGTGTTCGGTGCTGCTGTTATTAGTCATTTTAATTTCATCGTTACTAGTGTGGAAGTAAGTATGATCTTTCGTATGCTTGTGGCTGTGCCCACGCCCCTTCCCCGGACGAGGTAGACTGCTTCGTAGTCACAAGAACTGTCATTGACGTTCCGTATACAAACTAATTGCAATTGGCCCGAAGAAAAAGGGCAACAGAACTGAAGCGAAGTAAGGCTATCGATGGTCGAGAGAAAACATGAGCCAACTCTGATTAAATAGCGCTTGGCGAAAGTCTGTTATTAGCAATTAGTCGAACCACTTGCGCAAAAGGCGACCGGTGGATGGAGTTGAAGGAAAAACTTCTCTCGCCAGGACATCAAACACATTTCACACACTAATTAACTGAGCGTAGAATACGCGACACAGAAACCGGGACAGCATCGATAGTACCCATTCAGCTATTAGTCTTTGTCCTTCAAAAGCATATTTACTTCATTGACTTCGAGAGGGTGCATTTGTCCTCGAGATAGTTCTTTTAAGTCGGGGAAAA
>JAOEFI010000003.1:20016507-20032802 GCA_034621735.1 Anopheles plumbeus
CCCCCGCCCCCCCCCCCCCCCCCCCGCCACCTCTCCCAACAGTCTAGATCACTTTTCCGCGCAAAGCCCCAAAGATTGGAGCCCGAAGAAAAAAGGACCGAAGGATGCATCGCTGCACTGCCGCCACGGGGACAAACTTGTGAAAAATGATGATGTTGTTACGTGGGGAACTTCAATTAAAATAATTGCGGTTTTTAAATACCATCTTTCCGATTTGGCTCTGGCTGTTCGCCGGCGTCGCAGTTGGTTAGTTATGCTGGTGCCTCCCAGCGGGTGGCGGCTTCTGGTTGGTCTGCTGATGTCTGCTGACGCTGTCGACGGTACGACGAGGAGCAGGAGAGGAGCGAGAAGGAGGTGCGCGACGAGTGTTGGGTAGCGAAATTTATGACAGTAGCATCATGAGCCCTCGTCCCTACTCTTTGCCCTATTGGGCGGGTTCTTGGGGCTCTCTACAAGGGAGTGGGACGGGCAGGATTGAGACAAGAGAATAAGATGCTAGTTATGCTGCTAGAAGAGGGAGCACCCGTCGGTAGGCTGGGTGGCCAGGAAGCAGCCCTGGTTGGTCGCTGGGGTTGTCGCCGTGTGAGAGAGGGCTGCGATAATTGCAATTATGCTGCAGTTTGTCTTTACCTTGTCGCGCACAGACATACCGGTAAGTTGGCTTTTGTGCCGGTACCTCCTGCCAGTGGGTGTGTGGGGGGACCCGCGCATTCCGTCTGGGATGATCCTGATCCCTCCGCCCACCCCACCTCTTCAACGCTTCTTTAGTTGTGAGGTTTGTGATTTACCTTCATTATGCTGATTTTCTTGCCCCCGCCTGATTAACGCATTCCCCGGGCGTCACTGGAAAATGTGCAGTTGCATCCTGTCTCTTTTCCACCTTCTTTTTGTTTCTTGCGTTGCGCGCCAGCCGAAGAACTGTCGCTGCCCTTTCCACCCATCCAAGTGGATAATGATGATGGATCGAACGATGGGAAAGGTGATGCGCTAAGTGAGTCATCACATTTCGACTGCCATCAACGGCGTCATCATCATCATCATCATCATCCACTGGTTGACTGGCTGGCTGGCTGGCTGGGGTGCATGCTGTTATCGCGCCGCCCCCCCCTTGCGCTTTTCGCGCGGGGAAATGTGTTTTCAGCATGATTACCGCACCAAGTTGGTGTAAACCGCAGCGCGGAGTTGGAGTGGAGCTTGTTGCGATAAAGTGGAACGCCGAGTGCCGCTTGTCGTTTGTTTCCCGCCGCGGGTGAGCGTGCAACTCTTATGCTCTCGTGGTGTAATGCAATCATCACCCTCTGGGTCTAGCGATGCAATTGCTCGCGCATTTCACGGAAGAGAATGAAACGTGCCGCATCGATAGAATTAGTGAAACTACCTTTCAACACGATTGAAGGATCCTTTTAATTTTCTGAATGAAGTTTTAAAACATATAATAGAAAATGACAAAACATTTTAACAGTTTTCACAAGCAGTTTTTTTTCCGAATTGAAGGGAAATAGGTTCAAGTCAACCGTTCTAGAGCCTTCCAACATTCTGAAGCTTGGGTATGGTACGTTACACCCGAATAAGTGTTGCTCTATTTTTCACACGCTTCCTTTTCCCATTTGTACGAAAGTGGTGGCGTCCAACTACTTTTTGGTACTTTTGCGCAATTTAGCACCGTTTACATGCTGTTAGTTATTTTTCGATTTCGGAAGCGCCCCCTGGACTCGTTTCCCGTGGAGCACAGTGGAACTACACACGATCACACACATACACACACATACGCAATAGTAGTCCGGGGGCGCACGGCGGCGGCGTTCCAGCTTGATCTTGATGTGTGTTTCAAAATTCTCGCACACGGGTGGGGGCCTGAGGGCCCTCGAGGGCGAAGCTGTATCGTTCCATCGGAAAGACACTCCATGAGAAAACGCTCCCCATTAAGCGCCTTCCTGTCCCGGTTCGGTTGCATTGGCTGCACACTGCACGCGCACGGGGCCAGCAGGCCATTTTTCTCATTAGCTGCTCCAGAAACCCAGCGACCGAACGACCAACTAACCGACACAAAAGAGTGACGATGGAGCGGGCTGGGTGGGGTTGCGGAACGAAAGGTCGGGCACGGGAGGATGGAAAATTCAGCCAAAAATCGAAACGGTTTCCTCTCGTGGGCCCGCGCGCACACCAGCGGAATGCGACTTGGTGGCAAAATCTGTGTTACCAGCTGCGAAAAGCAACATGCGAGCGAGTGAGTGGGGGAGAACAATCTTCCTTCACCCCGGGAGGGGGATGTGCGGTTAGGTGGAGGTGCGTTGAAGTAAAATTTATTATCAAAGAGGGCAATAAATTTCCCACCCGAAAAACCCGTACCAACCAACCGCGCGCGCGCCAACCATCTGATTGCATTTTGTCGGTTCCGATGGAGGAAAAACCGGCTTCGATGGTTTTTATCTTTCCACATTTTTTTCCCTCCCCATCACCGGCGGTGGGTTTGCGATGGGGTGTGATGAGGATGGTTTCGTACTGCGGATGCAATTCGGGTGCATCATTGCACGTTCTTTTTTTTTTTTTGGCTGGTGCAATCGAATTCGGCACGGCATCGGGAGGAGGAAGGTGGGTGCGTTCGAAATATAAAAATGCTCATCGTTGCGCCATTGCGTTGTACAACACAGTCACAGTAGCGAAGTTGTGTGGCCGTGTTTAGCATGGTTATGTTACATCACTGACTGGATACGCAGCATTTCTTTCTTTGCTTCTTTTTTTTTTTTTGGTTTTCATTTCATTAATGTTTGTTTTTAACGACACGCTCGGGAACAAAAGCATCGCGGAATGGAATACGAATGTGGTTTAAATAACGCTTTTGCCAACTTCAATGGTAGCATAAAACTGTATGAGTTCTTTTGTTTCAAATAGAAGCACAACACGTGGCTTAAACCAGAAAAGTTTTATTCGCGCGTTCGGGAAACATGTTCCGTAATATAATGGCTGCGATCGGCGACCACACAATGGGGAGCAGGAAAGATATAGATAGCAACATCGTCGGCAGATTTCTTAAAAAAAAAAAGACGCCTAGTTCAAGCTATCGAAATTATGACTCCACCTGCGGAGTTGTGTTCTCCGTCCTATCGTCTATCCTACGCCAATGGGCTTAAAATTGTTTTAATAACCATTTCGATTCCGAAAAGCCCACCATGCGGCGGCAATCAAAAGAAGATCGGGCCCGGGCCATCGATATGGACGAGATGGGATATTCGAACGAATCTAATGAAGGTGCCGTCGGCTACCGGGCTTCAACGTTAAGCCGATACTTGGGCGACTCCAAAAAATGCCTCCCTGAGGTTTCGCTTTGTAAGCCGTTTTTTCCCCGCTTCCGCATCGTCGATTGATCCCGATGGGTTGCGTTCCGTTGGGGGAACACACACACAAAAAGATGCGAAGAAATGGATCCGATCGGCGATCAAAATTCATGTGTTATTTGTTGGGAAAAGAAACTGTCATCCGCATAAAAAACCGTCCGGGGACCAAAATGAGCCGCCACTGCGTCAATCATAATCGGCTTAGTCGGAAGATCTTGCGGCGGGGCGCGAGTCGCAATCGAATGACAAACTACAAAGTCCGTGAAGATCACCCCCGCTCCCCGCCCCGAGCTCGGCTTGTTGGCGGCGGACGATCAAACCTCGAACCATTGTGCGCTGAAGAGGGGCGGCCCTTCACAGGGGCAACCTGCTCGCATGGACCACAAAACGGACAGCTGTCCATCGATAAGCTGCCACGCAGCGAAGAGGTAACCCCGTGACAAGCGTGTAGGATCGACCGTTTAACGACGACGACAGATGGCGGCAGGTTTTTGTTTTGCACCATTTTCCTCCGCCCGGGGAAGCGTTCGCTGTGGTTGCCGGCCAATGGGATTATGGGAATCTGTCCGGCGGTGGGAGTGGTGTCACGTCGGCGGAGCGGAAAACCTTCGACGGACGGAATTGATTTTCTGGCACATTAAATCAATTTTATTTATTTTCTTTATTACTCCACTGTGTGGTTCGAGTGGGGACGGTTGATATACGACCGGGATGGAAATGGATGTGCTCCACTACTGGTCGACACTGGTGGAAAGTGTGTTTTCCCAGAACCCAGAAGGCTATCGCACGTGATTAAATATTAAATCGTGCTTTTTTGTGGGGCAATCCAGGAATCGGTAAGAAAAACCATCCGGAAATAATCATTTATACAACTCCATAGGCTGGGACCCAAACGCACACAGCTACAGGCGGACGGTGGGTGAACGCAACAGATGTTTTTCCTCACTGGAAAAGTCACATTTTCACGGCGCACGCCGACGGCGGCACGATTCTGTGCAGGTGGTACCGGGAACGTGCCGGGAAAATAGCTACCACCAGTGAACCGGTTTAATGAAAGTTCAAAGCGGTAGGAAAGTTTTTCGCCGAACTCGACCCATTTCCACCGTGAAAATACCTCCCGTTGGTATGGTTTTGTTGTTTTCCAAATTCGACCGGAAATTGGGGAACTATGGGAAGGTTGGTGGAACACTGGTGAAAGATTAGAATGCTTTGTTAAATATGTATTACTTTGGGCTAAACAAGTTAACTTTTTGCAATTTCACTTGAATTTATTGGTGGAAAATCAATTGGTTTTACTTTCGTTTACATTTGGTTTGAGGCATCAGATTCAACCGAATTCAATGCGATTTCCTTCCTAACAATTAGTTACTGCTCAGAACTGACTCAGTAAAAAGCCAGAACTCACAAATGTCTTAAATTGTGAAAAAGAAAAAATTATAATTTATTCAATCGGTTCTAAACGATATCATTATCCTTAAAAATCTTGTTCCTTTGAAAAAGTTGATTTGATGAAGAGGAAGATCGTCACGAATCACACCTATATGGGCGCGCTGCTGAAGCGATCTTTACAATAAATAATCAACGAGTAAGAAAGAATGAAGGGGGCAGGAAAAAAATGTCTACGGTTGTGGACAAATTTATATCCCTACCCAAAACCGAAGAATGGGATCCAAATGGAGTTGAGCCGAAGCAGGGGAAAAAAAAAACCTCCCGAATACCCGCGCGACCCAAGAAAACCGCGTGATCATTCGAAATGAAGTCATTAAAACTGGAACTAAAGTGGGAACGAAAAACAACATTAAAGTACCCAATTTCAACTCCGCGATAGGCCGCGGAGAAAAGGGAGTCGCGGGATGCTGGACTTCTGCGTGTGCTTGTCTCATCCCTCGTCGTCTTCCCGTCGACATCGTCAAGGCCAGTGATGTCCTCTCGTTCGGCTCGTTAGCTTGCCGAGTGATATGTGGATGATTCGGGTTTTTTTATTCGTACATTTATCACTCACATAAACATATGTACGCGCACACACAATCGGACACACAGGCTCACACACATACACAATCAAACGCAGATCGGACTGTCGTGAGACGGTCGCCCAGAATTAGTTCTCCTTATTATCCGCGCGCCTCTTTCGCCCGTTTTGTTTATGTGAGATTCTGGGTCCAAGTCTTTTTCTTCCTTTTCATCTTTCATCTAGCAGTTTTTTTTTTGTTTTTGTTGTTTCGGTTCTTGATTCTGGGTTTTGGGGTTTCTCCTTTTCCGAAACGTGGTACGATTGTCGTTCCACGAGTTGTCTCAGCAGCTGCAGCATCCATCGATGATGATCGTTCCTGTTCTTGCGATGTGACCGGATCGTTAAACGAAAACCGAACCGCCCTGACCCGCCGTGAGCTCTACCCAGATTGAAGAGAGAGCGAGAAAGGGAGAGACGAGTGGGACGATTTTCTCGCGAAGATAACTGTCATCGTATGTTTTCTCCACCGTGCGCAGTTTCCCGCAGCGGGAAATCGAGATGCTGCGCTGCAGCCCGTTCTAGATCATCAAAGCTAATATTCATTCTGGAACATCATTAACAAAATGATCACACTTTTCTCCTCTAGCTCCCCGGGGAGATTCCTTCCCGTCGCTCGAGATGGAGGTGAAGGTACCGCCAACACACCCCCTGTACGATAATAAACCTGATGAAAAAAAAACATTAAAACCCTACTCTCTTCGCACAAGACCCTCGGACAAGATGATGATCATTTCGGGCGGCACCTCGTTGCGGGCTTGTTGTTGTTCTTCTTGTAGTGTTGCCCCAAGATGCGCGAGTCTGGCCAGGCGCGCTGTGTTAATCGAAAAATTCCCCACCGCGCCCAATCCGAAACCGAAATGAGGCTCATTAAAACATAGAAAATTCTGAGCCTCTGAGGTGGTTCAGGTGTACTGGGGCACTGCTGGGTTCCATCGTCGTGGTCGTCGTCTTCGTTGTCGTTCGGATGAGACGAACGGAGGAGAAGGAGGAGGAGGAGGCTGGAAACCAATGTTTAATAATGTAAACTACAAGATCGGACGATCGCAAATGTTGAAGGTATCGCTAACCGTTAGTTTCCAATCAGTTCGGCTCCGACGGCGCAAGAAAAACGTCCCGACCGATATCCCGCGCGAACGATGATACTGATGAGGACTCGCGTCCTGGGTCAAACTTTGTGCAGAGCGTGGAACGTTAGCTTTTCGCTGCCCTTCAACCACTGCGCATCGGTTATCGATTGGGGCATGTTGGTTATCTGATTTAGAAACTCACTTCGGCGGGAACCGAGAGACTTGCCCGTGCGCTGGCGCTTGCGTTAGAAGTTCGTTTCATGAATCTCAAAGCATCCGCCTCCAATGGACGCCTGGCTGCTTCACGGCGACGGCTCTACGGGGAGTTGTGATTTGAAGTTTTTGAAGACTTCAGAAACCGAATGAAATGAGTCAAAATCGAAAAAACTTCCAATGGCCTCGGGGTAGGAGTGGATTCCTTTTTTTTGTTAGCTCTTGTCATTCATTGTTCGCTTATTGCTTTTTAATAAGCTTCCCAAACGGAAAGGATGATGTTGTCATAAAGCCGGAATGGGACGCGAGATCGGAACAATTCAACAATCCGCCCATCAAACTCCGTGGGCCGCGCAAGAAACCGCCGCATTTGAACGCCGGACGGGCTTGCCCGGGGGGAGGGGCCGGAAAGAAAGAACTTTGGCTCAATTAAGTAATTAAGATAGACAGTGCGTAACGCCCGGAGCAGTCCCGCGGCCCGACGCGGTCCCGGCGTAGACGTGTTGGAAGAAACTTCACCAAGTGTTGTGGGTGGCCAAGATGACAACCGTGACGTTGACGTTGAGAGCTGGTGGCTGGAACTTGAGGGTTGCGACCCACCGCCTGTCTGTGTGTCTGTTGTGTTCCTGGTAGCAGCCATTAGAGGACGGCTCATCCGTACGGCAGTCATTTGTACGCCGTAACGATCAGTCTCGGTTCGTTTAATGTTTGAATTGAACGGAGAACTTCTTTCCCAGTGGGCCGGCCGGCTCGAGTTCGAGAACGTTTTGCCGGTTTTGGTCAGGATAATCCACGTTTAGACCTTTATTGACAGTTGCCGGGGGTTTTTTTCCCTTTTTGGCCGGTGTGAGATTTTCTTTCTCAAAGTGTCATACATCATTTGGACAACCGTTTTGCAGGAAGCTACAAACGCCTTCTAAGCTGGAACCTTCTCAACGGTAGTACCCAAGCCACGGACACAGATTGTACCATATTGGGTCCCTTTTGGGAAAACTTTCCGTCTTTAATAATACCCACAAGAATTGCTGTTTCGATTCCTCTTCAGCAAAGCACAAGTATATCATACAAATATCTGGCCAAACTGCTTCGCCGACCAGGGCGACCTGCACCAGCCCGGGGATTTGGACACAGCCCCACACAGATGACGACCGAATAGATTAGGCAACGAATTGTTTATGCAAATTCGCCAATCCGGCAATCGGGTCACATCTGTGTGTGTTTTTGGGCTGGAATTCAATTTCCCTACAAACCGCTGCCAACTTGCGCGAATTTCTCAAATTGTTGGTTTATTTATTCCTCTCTTTCTCTCCGTCTTCTTCTCCCTTCGTCCTTCAACACTCGCCCCCTGCTTTCCTATAAGAGGAAATATATAAAAAAAAATTTTTTGTTCTTCCATCGGGCTCACTTCCGCCACCACTTCACTTCCGGAATTTAGATTTGACCTGTTTCTCTTCGAATGCTCTCTCGCCATTCCAAAGGCCGTCGTGGGCCGGGCGATTTCGAACGTGACAATATTTGAATAGCGATGGCAACGCGCCGTGAGTGGAGTTTTTTTTTTAAATTGTGTTTGTATTGTATGCGCAAAAAAATTATTTGCATGTTATTTGACGGAATTCGCGAAAACTAGAGATCGAATTAATAGTTCACCCAATCCGTGGAGTTGAAGAGTGCAGTGCAATTCAATTATTGCTGAACGGGGTATCCTTTTTGGGCAGTCGAAGTTTATCAGTTTTGATTGGTAGACACACACACACACACACACACACACACACACACACACACACACACCAGAGCGCACCAGAACTCAAATATCTATCAATCAGTTGTCGAAAGTTAATTGCACGGTTCAAATAAATTATAATATTCTGGCAACACTTGCACATAAAAACATGGCACTTTGAGCCTTCGATGAATTTCGATGACATGATAAAATCATGCATTGCAGTCATTAATTTGTGCATATTTTTGAAGCCAATATTTGATTGATATTTGCGTCTCCGATTTCTGCGGCACCGGCCCATCCTGACCCGGCAATGCTTGGCGCACCTGAGTACTCATTTGCGATTCCGTACTCGTTGGTGGCGAGAAGCGAAAAAGCACAAAGCAACTCGAATTGGTTGGCAATCAGATGTGACGCATAATCATTTCGCAGATCGAATCCCGAGGCGGATCAAATATAGGAAAAGTGTCCCCGGCCAGCGGCCAGCCGCCCGAGTCGTTGCAATTTCCTAAGACTCTTCTCCAGCGAGAAAGGAAATGGGAAATTTGGTCCACTTGCACGAACGGTTGACCGAGCTCCGGCACCGGCTATTGGATTGGGGCCATGGATCGGTCTAACGCGCACCAGTTCGGCTTGGCGGGTTCGTGTGAAAACGCTGGTGGTGCCAGATGATGCCGATATGTCCACCACCAACTAGCACCCCGCCGCCATAGAACCCAGCCGTTCGCCCTCGAGCCGGGCCATCATTAGCATATTTATGATAATGAGATTATTATGCTTATTATTCTGTGAGAGCGGCCGCGCGTGCGTTCGTCCCTCTGCCGGACTGTTGTCGGCTGCCCTGTGGCGTCTCTTGTGGCTGAGACGAACCGAGACGGGAGTGGGGCACTTGAACACTTCTTGCGGGCTGGAAATGTGTACTTTTCTTGTGGTTCGCAATATTTTGTGTTTTATTTCCCGCGTGTCCCCTGTGTCCGGGGCAGATGTTGACACTATCCGCCGACCATTGCCCATTGCGGATCCCTCGAGTCAAGTTTTCTCCGACGTAAGCATTCGTTCGTCCCTTGTTCCCTTTACCATTTGCCACAGTCTACGTAATCACCTCGTTGCATGCAACTGCCCAGGACAGAATTTTGACTTCCGCTCCCGGTGGACGCTGGGCAACAAAGTCTTCTTTGTTTTTTGGTTTTGTTTGTAATTTTTTTTCCTCTCACTCCACATTTCCCAATCAAGTGAGCAAATACGAAACGGCGCTGCTGGCGAAAAACCACCGCGGTGTCCCAATGGAACAACCATGACTTTTGCGGTGATGAACGGTTTTAATTTGGTCTAGAAGTTCTCAACGTTTGTGACCACCCTCCACTCCCGCCTCTCCAAAGCTAAGCGTTGGGGAGTTGTAACGAACTGAACTCTAAGATTTGTTTTTCCAGCGAAAAACAGAACACCTTTTCGACCATGGGAAAGCGAAAAATTGGTTAAAGGAAATAAAAATTGCAAATGAACGGAAGAAAACAAAAAAAAAAGAAATCGCCACAAAAAAAACAACATCCACACAAAAGAAATCAACAAACAAAAAAAACTGCAGACCAACCTCGGAAGGGAAAGTTGGTTGGTAAGAAGAATGAAAGGAAGAAACAAAAACAGCACAAAGAAAGGAAATTTATTGCAATTTTATTCTTCCATCCGCGCCCCACATCCGCTGTAGGGACAGAGCTCGGACCCCATCCCACCACGGCGCTGTGGTCCGGTGTGTTTCCGGAGGGAATTGGCTCATTTTTCGTGCTGCTGCTCGCGAGAAGTGAAATTAAGAAGATTTAAGCCAAAAAAAAAAAGAACAGAGACAGGAATAAAATAAACTCTCGAGCACACAACCGGCGGGGACAGACTTCCACGGTTTGTTGACTGGCAAAAGGTCGTGCAGGCGGCGACGACGACGACGACGACGACGAGTGTCCTGTGGACATGTTGGGAGGAGAAGGAAAAAAAGAACATGGCACATTGGCGCATCTCGCACGTTTATCATCATCAAGCGCAACTGACCAACACCATCTTCCCTGGTGGCAAGATTCTAATCGAAAGGAGTCGAGCGAGGTGAGAGATAATACGTGGCCATTCGTCGCGTTTTTTTTTACCCTTCCTCGCCGCATGGTTCCGACGTCCCGAGCGAATGGAAATGGCGTAATAAATGTAAGAAGGAAAGGGAAACACCAGACCACCACTTCCTAACGTTAAGGTTTGGAGTAACGCTCTTGGAACCCGGAACCCTTTGTCGTGTAACATCCACGCTGCGGTAAGACTGTGATATTTCCAGTCACATCTCGTCAGAAAACCGATCACCGATCCCGTTTGTGCCGCTCTCGCCGCCTTTCTTGAAGATCGTAATATTTAAACGATCCTCAAGTATGGTGCCACAGCCTCTGTCTGTTCGTGGCGGAGTTCGCTTACAACTACAACCGCCGGCCACATTTATGTGTCCCGGCTGCCATAAACAGTCGCAACCAAAAATAACCGCTTCCGAAGGCTGCAGCGGCAGGGCAAAGGGTTGGCAAAGGCAAAAACCAACACGAAAGGGCGGCGGGAATGTGAAGTAAACAATAAGTGCAGTGTGTTTTCCCCTTGCCGTGCGCACTGGCCAAAGTAGCGAATGGTGGCGAAAGGATGCCTGGCTACACGGAAGTTGGTGTCGGAACCGGTCAGCATCAGGGGGATGCGTCAGATCGGTGCCGACCGGAGACAGATCGAATGTTTGTTTACATCGCCTCATCATCTCCGGGATGGCCGCTGCTGCTGAGGCCGCGAGTCACCGACCAAACCCCGTCCGTCGTCGTCGTCGTCGTGTGCGAGCTGGATGTATGTATCGTCCCGCCGGAGACGATGCTGATGGACGAAAAACGGGAAAAACTTATGAAGAATGCACGTAAACATAACCTTCACTCCCCCAGCCCCCGGTGGTGCAACCGGTTCCGGAGCCGACGCCTCACGGGTATGAGGAAGAACATTCTTTGTGGCATTCGTCGAACCGGCGCATGGTCGATGGGAGCGTATCTTGCGTACCTACTGATTTCGCGGCGATTCCGGACCTTCTGTAACGGTGCGATACTGAACGAGGTGAACTTGTAGCTCGCGGGACAATCCTTTCCGTGACCACCGTGACGAGACCGGGTCTCGGGGTGGAACGAATCAGCGATGTTTCGTCCATCCACTCTTCACTTTCTTCGCACACGCAACTCGAGCCTGGTTGTTGTTCCCTGAGACTTCTCCATCCGGGACACAGTTTGGACGACTTTATCGATCGCCAAACATCCAGCCATTGTAAAGGACTTTTGCCACCCCACAAGCGTACCACTTCATAAATGCAGTTATTGTTGTTCCATTTTCACGTCACCGTCGGTTCTTTTTTATTTTGGCGGCCGTCGCAGATTTTTGTGGCTCGTTTGAAAACTGGTGAAGACAGCAAGGCAACAACTTCTTGAAAGATCGATTATTTTGCAATCCTTCTTTGTTTTCCTTTGCATCCGATCCAGCAGTTTTGCTGTTCTGCCGCGGGTTTGCTGCAGCAAATAAAAAAAAAGGAAAACATGAGAAAAGAAGTGCCCGTTTACAGCCTTTACTTTTTCTAACCTTTCGGCGATGAGGCCTCCCCCCAACCCCTTTGCCACATTCAGCAAAGTATTATGTGTACATCGGTCCAACTCCTGAGAATGTTTGCCCTGCCGTGTTCTTTGCGCCGCGCTCGCACGGCTAATTTAGTACAGGTCACGCGAGTTACGGGCAAATGTCTTCATCACGATCCGCTCTGGCGCGGCGCAAATGTACAGAAGAGCGAAAAAAGAAGAAAGGAAACGAAGCAGTCGGCCGGTCAAGAAGAAGGCCGGGGCTGCTAGCTTTAAAGGCCAGACAAATTTTTGCACGAAAGGAGGCTTTTTAAGAGGCCGATTTCAAACGAAACGAAAAAAAAAAGGAACAGGAACAGCACCTACCCGTGATTGGTCGGACCTCCTTGATTGCCGTCGTTGTTGTTGTTGCGGTTGTGAGGATGCGGTGGGGTTTATGCTGCAGGGATGAATGAAGGCATGATCAACGTGTGATCAGGTCCGAATGAATCTCAACGGCCGACTGCCATGGGCCATGTTATTGTACGCCGACGAGTGATCTCGGTGATGTTGTAGCGGAGCGGCGAATTATTATCGCAAAACATGAACCCCACACAATGGTGGTGCAGATTTCGTTAGAAGTAATCGAAATATTATCACGACCCCTCATCGGTTCGGAGAGGGGAGGGAAGAGTTTCCATGTACCTGTGGAATCAATGTTGTCGCTTTTTTGAACAATGATTTGTTCTGAGAATACTAGTACTTGGTCCTGTTTTCACCCTTTCAGCGTTTTGATCGTCATAAAGTAAGTTACGATACGAAAGTTCAGTTACGAGAACTTTTTGGGAGCTATGAACCCAATTCATGCAAACGGAAGATTTTGCACAGTTTTAATATTGTGAAAACCCAGCCACCCCATCAAACCGAATTTCAACCTCCTACTCAACACGGCCACATTGGCCTGAGAAACATGTTGTGTAAATGTTCGGGAATGAATTTTGTTTCGTTGATGCGCTGATCAAAGGTTCGGAGCAGGTCGTAAAGTGGGACCACAAAGGCACTTGAGTGAACGAAACCAATTGCATCATTCGACATAGGGAACACCACGTTACCAAAGTGCACTGAATTGCGAAACATTAGCGTTTGCGGTAGGAAGAAATGTGCCGCAACATATCTTCTTATCGTCATAGTAGCGCATGTTTTTTTTTCCTCGCGGATTCTTCGGGAAAACGGGGCCCGTGCGTAGGTTAAACAATGTGCAACCGTGAGGAGAACGAGATCGGATGTTAACAAGGGAGAAAGAAAGCGATCTCTCCCATCGCGCCGTGTGCTCGGTAATGAAAAGCCAACATCGCTAGCAGGAGAGAAAAATAGCAGCACTGCCTAATAGTTTTCACCATGAATGATGGAAAACTTTCGACGGGTGGCGGTGGGGAAAGGCTGAAGTGGTGGCGATGTGGCTGGCAAAAGAAAGAAAGAAAACTTTTGCTGCTTAGCAAAGAAAAAAAGAGATGAAAAACTCGAAAAGAAAACAATGCCGAAAAAGGAACAAACACTGCAGGCTCGCGTGGAGTAAAATAATTCCTAAAAACTGCCAAAGTTTTATCGTGAAAGTAGTAAGAGGGAACGAACGAAACTGTTTACTCTCCATGCGCTTTCCCGACCGACCGACAGAAAATGGGTGTGCGCATAAACGATGTTGGTAGCGAGGAAATGGGGGCAGCAAGTGCTCTCGAAGGAAAAATACCACCACAGAAAAAAGAACACTGCGCAAGGTAGAGGGGCTGAAGTGCGCCAAAAAAAAAGCCGCGTTGACGAAAGTAAAAGAACCATAAAAACAAGAACGGGATCAACTTGCCACAGAGAAACGATCTGCAGAATGTGGCAAGCAATGCGGGAAAAGTAGAAGAAGCAAAAAAACACAGCCCGTTAAAATAATTAAAAGTAAAACTAACTAGTAAAACTGCAATAAATTTGAAATTAAGCAGCAAGCTTTTCCTCCCGTGTTGCGATTTGGTGGAGCACTGGCTGCACCGGACTTCGCAGTTCCTGTTCCGCTTTCTCCTGTATTCTATTTTGTTTTCGTTTTTCCGAAACAGTGCAACACCAAACAGACAGAGAATTGGCTTCACTGCGGGAAATTCGTTCGGTCATTTGGTGGGTGGAGGTAGGAGAAAAAAGTTCAACATCCTGTGGCTGCACAGCCCCTGAATGGTATTGTGATAATTTAAGTTCCATTCGCTTCCACTCCCCTTCCGGTGGTCTGTTGGAGAAAAACAAAAACACAAAACAATTGTATACTTGCCAGCATTAACATCTACATCTATCACTGAGGAACTGGCGGGATCTTAAAAATTCATCGTTAGATTAGCGAGGAAAACTGTAGGAAGAACTAATTTGCGATAATGGTTGCTCGAAATGGAATGGAAATCGAAATGCGAAACCAATACTTCCCCACGTTGAGGTGAATTTTCCAAATCAAGGATTTAAAAAAAAAACAAAGATTTTAAATGTAATTATTTAGAAATAGTTGTTCCCTTACTATTGGAACGCTCCTCCATACTGTGATCCTCGATCGTGCAGATTTTAGGCTAAGCCGCGGTGCATCCGAACAAAGCTCCCCTGATATGCTCGCGAATAAAAAGAAAAACGGGAGAAAAAGATAGGATTGCACAAGAAGGGAATAGGCGAGGGGCGGCAATTAAATTTAATTAAAAACAGCGAAAGCGATACCATCCGCTGTCGGGGAGTGTGTGTCTGTGTAGTTAGTACTCTTCCGTAATGCGATACCGCACCGTTCGAGCATATCCTGCAGCGAGCAAGGGTGTGTCCTCGGTGGGGGCGGTAGTGCACTCCCGTCTCTCGCTGCCTCCCTCTCCCACCCAATCAGTGCAGTATAATGCAGTGGATGCAGTGTTGTGCTGTGTTTGATAAACGCGTCCGGCAGCGAGATCTCCCGAGCCGGAGATTCACGTTCGTTTGCTGAGGAAAAACATCTCCTCGCCCGCGTTGTTGAAGGAAGATAGCGCACAGTAGGTGACACATTCCCGGGACATTTCCGTGTCTCCCTCCTCCAACGACGGCACACACGACGGTGTAGTTTAATTAACGTTAGAGATGTTTGTCTCTGATTCAGTGAGTTTTCGTTAGCGAAGTGGGTTTTAAGACTGTTAAGCATATGTGTTTGAACGGTGGGTGGGGGGGCGAAAGTTCTCCTGAGTGGAACTCTGAGTGACGTTTAGATTTGGTGTCAAAATGAGAACTTTCGACAGAAATCAAGTACCAGTAAATAATATATATATACACTCTTTCGGGGGCCCATCTTCTCCGTATTTTGATTCAGAGCCCTCCACAAATGTTAACGAGGTGCTTGTTCGATCGAGGCCAGACACCAACGTTCCCCAGCGGTACGATTGGATTGCTCTAGACATGGTATTGTTTTAGACAACTGACAGACAGGAGAGAGCCGGTAACTGGCGGTAACCGGGGACCGATCCCCGCCGAACCGAATGTGACAAACGCTTTCGGGGCTTTCTGCTCCGACTTTTGATGTTTTCCGCTGTTTGTGGTAAATCCGATCAAACAGCAATAACAGTCTGGTGCGTCTTTGCGCAATCAGTATGCAAAGTGTTTAGCCCTTCCGAACGTAGGAGCACCGGAACGGAACGGAACGGAACGGAACGCGATGCGATTACCGTGAAAGGAAAAAAAACGAAAAGGGAAGGGTGTACGGTTCCTTCGGGCCGGGAAAGTGGGCTGTTGCAAAAATACACCCATACAAAACCAGCCTCCCGGTTACCCCCTCGAGGGGGCACGTAACCAAAACAAGATCCGGTAAACCAACGGCGAAAGCGAAAGTAAAAGTGACTTTCGTGGAAGGCGGCGGCCCCCTTCGGTGTGTCCTTTCCACTTCCCGCTCTCGGTTCCTTTCTTTCACCCATGTGTTCACCGAAGGTTTTGATCCTAACAAAACACTTTCAAATTGGTCCCAAATCTCGGCACACCGTACAAGGCCCGGTTCGGTTCGCTGGGGCCGTGAAGGACCTTCGAATGTGAACAAGTCACAGAGAATTTTTTGCTCCCTTCCTTCCTTCCAATCGATTCCAAGCTGTGCGATCGTTTTTGAAAGATTCTTCGAAACCTAGGCAACCGTTAAGTTTGTACCGCATCAGCCGTTTTGCTTGGGGAAAACGATCCGTGCCCTTGCCGCCGGTGGTGGTAAGCTTTACGTCAAGAGGAACGAAACAACAACACATCCTCCACCGAGAGTTATCGATTGTAATCGCTGATAAATAAAGCCTATACTCGTCCTTTATCCTTTCGAACAAATCTCGGGCCGTTCTTCTCTCCGTTTCG
>JAOEFI010000003.1:20032902-20053711 GCA_034621735.1 Anopheles plumbeus
CCTGATGCCCTTCACTCGACTGTCCTTGCCTTAGGCTTTCCCTTTCTGATTCTAAATCGATTTCTTGTTGTCCGCCCTTTGTCTTTTTCTCAGGTGAGCTTCGAATAAGCATAGCTATCGAAGTGTTTTTGTGATACTGCTTATTTACAGCTTATCGCTAGTATTGTCGTTTCTTTCCTTCCTTTTCCAAACGATCGTGTTACTTTCGTTCTGTTTCCCTTTCGAAGGATGTTTTTTTTTTTCTTCGCCTGACTTTCATTCAGGCGCCTACCAGCGAAGCGTTGTTTCAAATTCTGAAGCCGTCCGGCTTTGGGTCTAGTTTTTTTTTTTACGTTCATCGCTTCAAGTGTTGATTAGGAGGCTTTTCATGTGATGTAACGCGCCTCTCTGCCCTATCTCCCGGCTCCTTCTGGTAAAATTCAAATCAACCAACACTTTGCCCGGGAATTTGAAAGACACGCGAGCGAGCAAATGGACGTCACGATTATGTACTGATGATGACGATGATTTATGGTTCCCATTCTGGTTCCCCAATCACCAGCAGTCCGGGAACACAATCATCGTGTGGTGTACCGCATGTCAATGTGTGTAATGCGCCCATGTTGGCGATGACTGAAAACGTTGAAAACTGGCGCGTTTTGTAGGATTACCTTGTCGAAGATCCGATTTCGGAGGATTAAGAAACCTTAGCAATAGTAAAAGAAAAAAGTAAATGGTTGAACATTATGCAGTGGAAACGCTGCAAGAAACCCGATATTGAGCTAGAGGTATTTACATTTTGTTACTTTATGTTCTAGTCTATGATTTTTTGTGTCGTTTCATCCTCGTTCCATTTGTCCAATTATCCAGTGACCACTAATTGTTTCTGCCGCTGGTGTCCCTGCCCCAGGCAAAATGTCCTCCAGCTTTGCACCTAAACGCATATATTTCAATCAGCCACAAACATTGGTCGTCGGGATTATGACACGATTGTTTGCCTTCAGGCCATACAAAGTCCTAGAATTCACTACCATGACGGGTAATGGATGATTGCCAACGGCATCTTTAAGCAATTCCTGGATTTCTTGGAAAGCTGTCACCCCGGTTTCCAGCGGCCCTCCACTAAATACGCACCGAGGTTGCTTTGGTAATTGTTTTCCCGACCAACAGTAGAGTCCATTTTCATCCTTTTCTGTGAATTTGTTTGAAAGTGATACTATGTAGCTTCCGGTTTCCTGATTATTCTCTGAATGGGCCTTCTTTTTTTTCGGATCAAGACCTTCAAAAACAGCCCTTTTCCGGCGGATGTTTCCCTTTCTTCGGCTGCTCTACAACGGACCAGTTCCATCTGGTGGCCGCGCGAGGATGGAAACGAAGTAATTAAAATTCTGTTGGAGTATTTTCCGGCCCGCGCGTTTCGCTCGTTGGAGATATTTTACTGAATCCTTCCTAGCGAAGCTAAACTAGAGATGTTTTAAACGCCCGAAAAACCTGGCGGCTGAATGCAAACCCTCACGAGCCGAACTGTGAAAGATGAAACATTTTTCCGGGTCTTAACCGGCCGTAAAAAGTTAGGGCTTCCTCTAAATTCGAGGAGCTTTTCTTATGCGTGGCTTTGTCTGCTCGTTTGAGCTCGCCTTCCGGAAAGGTCACCAATTTCATAAGCTTCCTCTTTTCTTTTTTTTTAATACACCGCTGTGTGGGTGCGAGAAATTAATATTTTTCGAGGCTAATTATGCTTCTTTTCTTCAATTCGACCGTTCAGGGTTATTCTTTTTTTTCAATATCCAACGTGAAAGGAAAAACGCATAACAACATTAAGTGACGATAAACGGTAGAAAGAGTTTTGCTTCTTAGCAACTGTTGCTGGGAAACGAGTTTGTCTTATCATAAATTGCCCGAGCAACGAAATGGAACTTTGGTAACATCTGTTGCACGCCACCGTCATCATCAAGTTAATTATATTCAATCCCATAACCGACTTCCAAACTCTCTACCGGCTTCGAATGGAAAAGATTATTGCTTTGCTCAGCTGGATTGGAAATTGTGTTTGTTTACTCTCCGCCGGGGAAAACTATGTTTTCTGCGTCTGTATCGAACTGAATCGATTCTTCGATGATTCCGCTTGCCACACCACCACTACCGGCTTGCGGTGAAAGCCATTTCCATCTTTTCATCCCCCGGGCGCAAATCAACCGGAAATTATTCTTCACATTCACAACTTCCGCGAATTTTCCTTCCGTTTTTTTTTTCTCTTGCACCACCCCAAACGGCCAGAAATCAAATCACCATTAAAGTGCCGCGTCCTCTTTTTCCACGCAGGAAGGGCGGAGGAAACCCACCTCATCCCCCGCAAACCCCACTCTTTCGCACACTAGGTACTAATCAAGGTTTAATGGGCCAACTGATGCCGCCCGCTTCCGGGTGCGGTTTCTTGCCTCCCTCCTCCCGGAAAAGCTACTACCACACATTTCCTTCCGCCGCTGAGAGAATTGTGGCCGCGAGAGGGTGGCGTAAGGAGGCGAGAAGATACCCGTACCGCCGCCAGTTCACTGCGAAAAAAGAAGGGAAGAACAAAAAAGAAACGGGGAATGGGAATCTTTCGGGATGAATTCTTCCGTTCCCACCAGAAACGAAGCGACGGTCTTCGAGAGTCAGCAGTTCGACGGGTGATGCCGGTGATAAATAATTCAAATATTAATTTTCCGTAATAGCCCGCACAATTTTCCATCCGAGTACCTCCGGTCGGAGGGGCGGAACTATTGTGGAGGCCCATCCTTGGATGTCCTGCCGGCCTCCGTATCCCATGGTCGTATGGGGGAAAGTGGCAAACAAATATTGGCAGAGACTTATGGGGCCGGTTGCGAAAGGAAAAAGTTTTTGTCCACGGTTCGCTTAACGATCACCCTCCCCCTCTGATTTTCCGATGGAACGGGCGTGAGGGAGAGGAAAAGCGAATCCCGTATTTGTGCCCCCGCTAATCGATTGCTACACCAAACTTTTCGGCCTCCACCTGCAGCGCCTGCGGGAGGAGTCCCCGAGAAGCCGGAATACAAGTTGTAAAAATAAACTCGTGTGTTGTCGTGCGTAACAGCTTGGAGGGTATGTGTTGTTGCACCGGCATCAACTTGTCGCCGATCCCAATAGCACAACAATCGGCCAAACCTACGTGACTTTATGGCTAGCGAAGGAAGAACTATAGCCAACAAGGAAGCGTAACATTTGTCGGGCTCCTTGGTGGCGGCAGAGTAAAAGAAAAAAGAAACGAAACCCAACGCTACGAGACGCTCTCATTGTGGCGTCCCTGTAGGGGGACCGGCGTCGACCGGAGCACCGTCCGGAACCTGAGCAGATTGTCACGTTAAACTAATAAAATTATACAATCTTAATTACGATCGCATAATGTAAGCTTAATTTAAGCTTTCTGTATACATACATCCACTTGATTCCCATTTCGCTCGTTGAGCCACGGCCGGGGCACGTAGGGGTTTCGTTGTATCGACCCAGGTCCGGGACCTGCTTGAGGGTGCAATTTCCGGATGTTTGCAATGGCCCGGTTCTCTTCCCTCACCACCCACCGAGGCAAAGATAGAGGAGGCGTTGTGTGTCTATCTCGCGCCATGCATCGGATGGCCGCCGGTAGGGGTGTGTTATGTTACGTTAGCATGTGCGAGCCCGAGGGCAGGTTGTACCTTTCTTCCTTTCTAGACCTTCGGGCGGGGAGACACGCTTGATGTTGGCATCACAGCCGCGCGCAGCCGAAAGTGCACGCTCACGGAAGTCCCAGCGACCGATGAAGCCAAGCTGCAGCAGTAAAAAGAAATCCCGTCCCCAACCTGGACGTACTGGAGGTACTGGAGCTAAATTAACGAGCACAAAGGTACCATCAAACAGGGATCAGCGAACATCCTGCATCGGCCGGGGTGGGGGCTGGCGGGTGACATCCAATATCCCATCCAATCTGGCCGTCTCACTTCGTTTGCGGGGCTGCGGCGGCGCAGGGACGGGAGCAAACTCGGCAAACATTGTCCAGGGGAGGTCGCTGACTACTAACGGTTCGGGTTGTACGTCGACGGCTGCCGCAGTCGGTGCCGATGAGGCAGAAGATACCGCAGCCATGTTACCCCTCCCGCAGCTCCCGAACCGGGGGCCCGCGCATCGGTTTGTATCCACATTCAATCACCTTTTGGTGCACCTTTTAGCTTTAATGGCAACATTATCACCATCATTATCGTTCATTCGAGGGGGGTAAGCGACTAAGCGAGCTTGTTCCGATGGCCATTTAGCTCAAGTAAATGCGTTCCACTGAACGAAAACCACCTCGGCTTCGCTCGCTGCTCTGCTTCGGGATGGGGAGGTCTTTTCTTCAGCCCAGGTTGGGGTCAGGTTGCCGAAGAAATGTCATCCCTTGTTGGCAGTGCACCGACAACCCCTAATCCCAGAAACTTCCATTGAAACATCAACCGTAGAGGTCGTAACATGTTGTACAGGCGACCGAAGCGAACATTATAGATGATCCTTGTCTTATCGCATTTTTAGCCACATGCCATTCTTGCTATTTCCTTGCTAATGTCCAATGAAACGTTATTTACCATGTGAACAAACAATAGTGGAATTTAAACCAGCGACCCCCGGTCCTCGGTCACAAATTGCAAATTGCCACAAAACTCTCCTTCGGTTGATGATCGATGGATCGAGAGGAATAGTTCAAATGGGTGGAAGTACCACCCACATTAGCATCGCAGTCGTTGCGGCCACACCTTTGCAGAAATAATGCATGGAAGGGAACTGTGTGCCAGGAAAACGCAATGTTAGGCTGTAATTAAACAGAATAAATCATACTGCAGCCAATTAATTAAAAAGCTTGAATAGATGCAGACGGGGAGATGTGTAGGCGCACGAATAAATGGGACGGTCGTATGGGAATATTAATTTATTTACGAAAAAAAAAAGTATTTTTAAAACGAAAACATGTGTTCAAAGTCACTTCAAACGGATCACAAAAGTCTAGCTGGTCGCTAATATTTGTTTCCTAGCGATCAAAATAAGAGCGTGGTTGCATCATTGACCTACATTTGCAATGGTGGATGTCAACAATCATCATCAACACCCCACTCCACTCGGCATCTCATTCGCACGAATGGAAATGGCGCTCGAGGAACTCTCCCAACGTATGTGTTTGAGCTGCACTCGTGCGCTTGTACAAATAGAAAAACAAGTGTTGGTGGCAAAACTTATCTAAGTGGTTCATCATCACCATCATCGTCGGTGAAAACATCACAGAAGGAGTGTCATGAATGCGTCCCAGCCACATGCAAAAACTCATCACCGCGTGAACGAAACACGACCCCGAAGTCGTCTTTATGTGAAAAGCTAACCTATTCCATATTGAATCCATATTTACTTCCCCTACAGTGTAAGTGTTAGGTGGGTTAGAGCGCATCAGGGACGCGTTCCGTGTGAGTCCGGGGGTGTCAAGGATATTCGTACGACTTCAAGCTGCATAACAAACTGCCACTCGTGGACCGCTTCTAGGCTTGTATACAGAAACATATGTTTTCCACCTAGACGAAGTATTTTACCTCCGGGAGAAAGCAAATAGAAGTGAAAAAACTCGTCGCTCCCTGAACGCAATACTAATGCCATTTTTTCTCCTTTTCCCTTTGTTCTCTTTCCAGGTAAGTGTCAACAGTACAGTTAATCAGGGCACATTTCTCCATCCCACGTCCAACCGTGCGCGGAGGAAGTTTATCCAGAAGGGAACCTCAAAACGTCGTGAGCAAAACCCCGTTTGCTTTTATCATGTGCTATTCCAGTAACTGCGTCCTCGGTAACCATGAAAGATGGAGAGTTTTGTGGACGGCCCAACCAGCTGGGACAATTTCCCTCCAGTCACAGTGTCCTCGTCCGCCCCGGAAAGGCATTCGGCTCATGTCATTTCCCACTCTTGAATGGAGTGTTTATTTCCTCCCGCCGCGTGGCCTCTGGCCTGGGAAGGAGAACTCATTCTCCGCCGGTTCGTATCGTATTTGCACACGATCCTTTAATGTGGGGCTGTGAAAATCTGTTCACAAATGGGAACCTAAATTGACGATTCGCCAGGCATCGTCGCCGCCCCCCGATTTTTTCCACCCTGGACCCTGGTTTGTCCCACGCTTCCCCGGGGCTATAAAGCAGAACCTTCCTGCGAGGACGTCAACGGAAACGGGTCGCTTGCCATCGCTAACGTTACCAAAAAAATGTGGGCGAATCGCATTCAGCAGCATTAGTCGTTGGAAGGGTAGCTCTTTTTTTTCTTCCGCCTGGGAAAACTGGCAAGTGGGCTCGTTGGTGGCGGAAAAAGGATGTGTCCGGGTGTGCATGACAGTCCAAAGTGGAGCCGGAAGTAGTTTTTTGGGAAAAAATCAAATCGAATCGAGTCGAACTGAATCGGTGAAAAATCATCCGGAAGAAATGTTTCCCATACTTGAGGAGACCCCCCGGCGGTCGGTGTTGGAGGGGCTGGCGAGGAAAGATAACGGGCGTGAAAAATGTATCGAATGCAAATGGGGGGATATATCTGTTGGATGAGTTTGCTCACTGCCATTTCCCAGTCCACACGAGGACACGGACGACGACGACAAGGATTCTCTTCGTCGCCCCGGAAGCGGATGACGGTGAAAATTGCTGCAGCAAAGTGTTCGAGCTAGCGGGAAAAGTGGTGCTGCTGTGTGTTGGTTGGCCGGAACGAAATTACGATCGTGGACACCGGGCCGAAAGGCGCACACCGACGACCATGGAAAGGGCTGCTGTTTCACGATAGTCAAATTTATTCGACAATGGGAAATTTCTTTCCCTCACAACAACACAAACACCGCTGGCGCTGAAGCCGTTTTCCAATAAAATGCTAATCAACTGGATGCGTCAAAGCACGGGGGAGCCAGCAAGGGTACCGTGAGCTCCTGCACCCAACATTACCCCCGCCCCACTTTGGGCGTACTCTTTCTCGTATAACCGGAGGGCCTTCAATGTATTTTAGCTTTCACCTCTGGACAAGCAAAGGACCGACCGCACACACATCGATCCCTGCCGCCAAATGATCGCTGGCAAAACACGGGCAGCAAGCCCGTGCGTGCTCGGGTTCGATTAGCTCGAAATTGATTGGAAGCCTGTTTGTTGTCGCTATTTTTCACACAACACACGCAGCCATGTGTGCGTGGGAAAGTGAGGAAGAAAAAACGGGTTAGCTGTTATCGTGTTAGCAACGTTCCTTCGTGATTGGACGAGCATGACAAACAACTTCGAAAAAATGAAGCATCATTTCGTTCGCGCGTTTCAGGGCACGCCGCGTATCCTTGCTGGCAGCGTCTTCTATTGGATTTTTCTGAACAAACAGTGTGTTTGTACTGAAGGCTTTTACAAGTCCAAAAGTGCGGTTAGCTTATATGAAAGACAACGCAACTGAAAAAGTTGGAAGAAAATATTGAACCTTCTGAGTTGATACACAAGTTATTTGAGTTGATACACAAGGTGTACACGTTTGCAAGAGGAACAGATAAAACATTGTACAACAATGTATCCTTTTTCGCACATCTCGCATGCTCCATTTTGTTCGTCCTTATCGAAATGCCACCGAAGAAATGTCCCTTGCAATGCTTCTGGGGAAAAGAGCACAATTCCCAAAACGTTTAAAAACACATCCACTCGTCTACACGCTTCCCCGGACGTCGTGTCGTCATAAAGTATAAATCTCAACCCTGGCGCACGCCAGGCTGCCTGTCATCCTTGCAGCAAACGGTGGATCCTTTTTCCAGTCCGGTCCGGCGGTGGCGCACGACACCAGGGCGAAAACATACATATTAAACAACTTGTGTGTAACGTTTCGTCGCGTTCATAAATTGGCCACCAAACCGGTGTGGCGCGAAAGGAAGAAGGACATCGTCCGGGTGCGGATTGGGTCCCTCGAGGGTCGAGAGTGCAGTTGCACCGTGCAAGTCAGTGGATGGCTGTGGTTTACTCCTAACAAGACTGGAAGATGACGACAGGGAGCAATTGCAGTGAATATGACAGATAACCATTTTAGATGTCAGTTTTCTTTTCTTTTCGCCTTGATGAACTCTGGCCGTCGTGTTGAGCATGACTTGAGGAGGAAAAACAACTCGTGTTTTTAATAGCACACGGACCAGCTCGTTGGTTTAAATTGTCGTTTCATTTGATCTTCGTGGGATGATATTCGAAAATGTTCGAAAACAAATATCGCAAACCAAGGATATCCGTTTCAATCGAATCGAGAGAGAAAAAATCCATTCGTACGCATGGGTTTTCTGTTTCCCGTATGAATAATTTTATCACGAAAGGATAAAATATTTGTAAAATCAATGAATGCCCCGTTTCGTTTTGTTTTGTTTTTTTGGCGTACCCTTTATTATATATTGACAATAAAAACGATTACGCTCCCAAAAAAGCCAACAGTTTCAATTGTTTGCGAACCATTTGAGCGGTAGTGCGACGGTGTGGCAAGGCCGCCGCGGGGCAATACTTTGCCGGAATTATTACACAAACAGTCGAAAGACCGGACCCGGGAACCAGCCGGATAATGTACTTCATTTAAATTCCCGCCGCTCACGAGGAACACACACACACGCGCGCGTGGTTCTCCGTTGGCCTTTATTATGCACCAAAGTGCACCACCGTTACCGGTCCGGCTGCATTAATTCATATTAATGCCCAAATAAATCATTTTTCATTTATTGCTAACCGAATGTGTCCCCCCTCGCCGAACCCCCGTACGCTCTGCCGCCGCGGAATGGTGCGCAAGTGTGTCCTTTTGAGGACATTCGCTGACCGTTCGGCAGAACGGAAGTTTATGAGCGGAAAACATCGATACTATTGCATGCTTGCGTGCGGGCATCATCCACTCGCTGTAACGATCATCACTAGTGGAGGCAAGTTTCCAACATCGTACCCATTTTACGGTCCGAGTCCGAGTCGGTTCCGAGTCCAGACTAACTCTACGGCAGCTTCTTCGGCTGCGAATGTGCTGCAGAACGACCGTAACACCGCCGTAGACGTCGTGAGTTGTTCGGCAACATTGTTTTCTGCTCGTTGCTACGCGACAACACAGAGATGAACAGAGAACGGCCGTAGTAGCAGCCAGCGAGCGTCAGATGGTTAATTGTGAGTCAATAATGGCAACCCGACACAGGCGGCTTCGTTTGGCCAGCAGAAACCGCGAATCGATCCGGGAACCGAAAGCCGCGCGCCGGTTTTGCATCAAGAGTCACACAAAGCGCGGCTTATTATATGCAAATCATCATCATCATCGTCGCCGACGCCGCCATCACATATCGCACGGGCGCGCTCGCGTTTATGCTCCGTTCGGCCGTTTGTCCCTTTGTTCGGCGCCCGTACGCGGCCGAGGAATGTTTATGCTATCCTCCATTGCCTTCCCACGCCGCTTCCCATGCGCGCCATTTTCGAATCTGGCGGACCGCGGACAATAGCCTTTTGGGTTCGTTCGGTCGCACCGATTCGCGAATTCGGAGGACGTTTTCCTTTTCGAACCAATTTAAATAAACAAATAGTCGTCAAGCGTTTATGAAGCGCGTGCGATGTTTTCCCCATTCCACGCCACACGGTTTCCGCTTGTTGTTGTGGTCGCAGTTGAAGCAAATTTAAAAAAAAAATCGTGAAAACGATCAACAACCGATACTGTTTCGGAGGACGACGGGCCTGTTCAATCCCCAACCTCCACCATCCCATGGGCCAAGGAACATTCTTGAACAAGATTCGCGCCACCCGCCCTCCCACCTCTCCGCCTCATCGACAAGCCACGGACGATACGTTAAAGCAACCGTAAATCGTGGGACAGGTGTGACAACACTTTGGTCACGATCTGCAATGAGAGAACGGGCGAGCGAGCGAAAAGAGATGAAAAAAAAAACCATGCTACATGAATTATTGATGTAATTTCCTCCACAGATTTCACTCCCTCACGAACCAGGGTTCGCCCGCCGGTCCGTCGCTTGACAAGGGTTCCCGCTTGATTTTTCGCTCACATCTTGTGTTCCTAATCTTTCCTTATCTGCGCTGCTTGTGCGATGGCGAAGGCTTCTCGATTCACCACCGGCAGCGCCACTCGCCGGGCGTCGATATACGCAAGTGGACCTCCTTCAAGAAGGAAGGATGAAAAAAAAGGTCTCCGTGTTTCCATCGACCGGAAAATCAAATATTGGTATCCAATTTTGCGAGGCCTCATTCCCTGGCCCTTCCACGGCCGTTTCGCCGGGCGCAATCATTTGCTCCGTTTGTTGTTTTCTGCTCTACTTGTTTAAAGTACAGCGGCGCCCTTCTTCTTCGTCTCCCGGAGGTGGCCTACGGGAAGAAAATTGTGAACTTTTTTTTTTCTTTTGTTCCTTCTGATTTCTGCCACTTCACAAAAAGGAAGTGGGAAGGCGGTCGGCACGGGAATGGGAACACTATAGTCAAAAGTCAACTGTTTACCTTTTCGTCTGTCAAATTAACGCTCGAGTGGGCGCTGCTGGGCGCGAAGAAAGCGAATTGCGAATGCCTTCGCAAGCGCGCAAACGTCGAGATGGCGAGATGGGCCGAAAGAAACACCCTCCCTCGGCTCTGTACGGTACTAAATTAGATTTGTAGCGATTCGTCCGTTCCGGCTGGGAGGAGGGATGGTCCGCTTGGGCGATTCTGCTTTCGTGCACGTGCTTTTCCGGCCGCCCTTCAATCGTAGACCGGTAGGCTCCAACGTGTATTTGAGTGTGTGTGTTTGTTAGCCCGGTTTTTTTGTTCCCTTCATCTTCACAGCTAGCGAAATGCTGTTCTAATTCCTTAGCCTGTCTTACGACTGCTTTGCCGTCTTAATGGAGGCCAGGGAAGGTGTTCGGCAACCTTAAGGTACGGTCGAATGATACCGGGGGAAAATCTGTGTTAAAAGGAAAAACAAACACTAGAATCTGGTCTCTGGAGCCACATCAAGCTGCGCTGAACGGTGGCGTCCGAAAGACTCGCATTTCCCCCTGAAGGACATTAGGGTGAAGTAGGAGCCCAATGGAAAAATTATATGCCCACTTGAAGGATGTATCATTTTGTTTTCGTGCGTGTTGGGTGTGATGTGTTTTTTCTTTTCGTCTTCGCTCCGTCACGTTGACGATGAAACGGGACTGAGAAGGAAGTTGTGTGCCATCGATCTTCGAAAGGACATCCGCGGCCCGAAGCGACGAAGCCACAAAAAGACATCCGTTGTCTCGGCGATCTTCTCGAGTGGGAAATACGTGAGTGCTGCAAAGAGTTGGGAAAGGAAGAACCCCCGGAGGGGGAGGAAAAATTACTTTCCCTCCCGGGTGGCTGCTCCTTTGTGCTCCCCGTATGTGTGACCACGTCAAGGATACGGCTACGAGTTTCACAACGATTCCTTCTTTTTTTTTCTCCTAGCGTGAAAGTAGACAGACTCGCTACCATTTTCCGACCGTTTTCTAATCGAACGCCGATCCGCCGGTGGGGCCGTGCGAAAAGTCCTTACGGCGCCCAATCCGCCGCCAGATCGTCGACAAGCGAAAGGTGTGGTGTACAATAAATCAGAGTCGAAAGTTGCCAGTAGTATTCTCCCGTGTTGGCACCAGTCCTCTCCACTCCGAAGCCAACAGTTTAGCCTGACACATCGATGGGCTTAGCTGTCAGTCTGTGTCGGAAGGGGCTCCCCATTTATTTATGGGCCCCAGTATCGAGTGCTTTGTGCGGTGGTGGAAACCCGTATGAGGGAGGCTTTGTCGTTTCGCTGAAAAATTCGTCTCATCGTAATGGTTTTGGCGCGCTCGATGTGGAAACTGTAGGACACGCCGTTGGGGGTGGTGATGGTGGTGGAAAAATCAAATATTTTACAAAAACGCAGCCCAATCTCTCGAGGAACCCGGTGGAAGTGAAGCGAGGCGACGCACAATTTGTTTCATGTTTTTTTTCGCGTCGCTCCCATTTTTCTGGTTGATCTTTTCTAGCTTTCAAGAGATTTCGCCTGACGGCGATCGAGACTTTGCAACGAAACAAATCGCTAGAAATCTAATCAAATGGAAGACGGTATAGGGAGGAGAGTGAGAGGGAGAGACAGACAGAAAAAAAAATAAATGAAAAGCCTATCAGCTTGCCGTATCAGCTGGCGGCAGGTATGTACGAGCGTGAGTTTGTGTCTCACTTGACATGACGGCATGAGAGAAAAAGCGTTTTGTGAAGTTTGGAAAAAGAAAAATGGGATGGAAAAAAAAGAAATAAAAGAGATCAATTTCCGAATTCTCTTCGCATCCACGCATCCCGTCCAACCACCCGGCTGATGTTATCAGCTGCGAAGAAGTGATGAGGAAATTAAAATATATTTTCTCAGCAACAAGGCGGCGGTCTTTCGCGATGTTGAACAGCTTCATGGCGCTGTCATCAATTGCCGAAATAGATGCATCACTGGGGATCAAACGATTTCTTATCGGTTTTTGGGATTTGGCCTGCAAGGCGGTTGGAAAATACTCTTTTTCCGTCGTCCTTTCGTTTTATCGGTTTAAAGAAAACACACCACCTTTGACACCCCGATTAAAGCGAACGCCTCTGACGATGGCCACGGCGGGGATATGAGTTTCGCTGGTGCGGTGCGGCCGGCGAAAAGTCAAAAGTGTCTTTCGCTCGACGTCGATGATGCACAGTAGTAACACTTTACACCTTCTTTGACGACCGCTGGGGCTCGAACTTGCTAAGTGCTTGCGGGCGGTTCGCACCCGCGCGCAGACAATCAACCAGAGAAAGCACTTTTCCGCCGCGATAAAGAGGGCGAAGGATGCCACCTCCCGGGGTGGCAGCGAATGGACGAGTTGCACTCTCGGGGATTTGGGGAAGCGAATTTCCCGGCGAGCGGTGCATTTTTCATGCAGTGGAGCATCGTCAGCTTTCTCCGGGCGACGATCCATTCTTCTACCGCTAGAGACATCCGCATTGCCCCATGCCTTCCATTGTTTGCCGACCGTGTGCGCTGAATTTTCCTCTGGTGGGCGCATCTTGTTTTCTCATACCGAAGGCGAACTGGAGAACAGACCACAGGCGACCAGGAAAAAGTGCAGAGAATGGTCGAGTGAGCGCGAACGACGTCCCATCGTCCCCAAGGACGGCAAGGACTGCATGAGCACTCCGAAGAAGCTCCACAAACTCGCGCGGAGGTTAGTCGAAGCGAGTGGCCCTCTCGGCCCCGTCGGTCAAACCACTTCCGCAAAGTCGCACTGGTCGCAATCTTCAGATAGGGAGAGAGCACACCGGTTGGAGCGGTTTGTCCTTCTTGACTTCGAGGAAACACTTTGCGGAGCATTTGGTGCCGCACACCCGGGTGTTGGATGGTATATGGTAGTGCCTCCTGATAGAGAGTGTCCTGCTGGTCACCGGTGCCCTGGGAACTATCACTTTCGCCCGGCAGCAAAAAGCCACCAGACGCGTCAGAGTCACGCGCGCTTCCAGCTACCGCTTCTAAAATGATTTATAATGGGTAATGGTTTTAGAGGCCATTAGGAAAATGTTTTTAATGTCTTTTCTCTTTTCCCCTCCCTTTCTCTCTCTCTCTCTCTCTCTCTCTCTCTCTCTCTCGATGGTTGTGGCGTCTTGCCTTTTCCTCGTCCTTTCCCGAAAGTGCGGGCCTCCCGGTTTGCACGCTAAGACATTGTGGGGGGAACCCATGGCCGAGTCGGTCGGTCGCATTGTTGACGATGGCGATCTGGCCGTTTCCGGGGATCACCGTAGCAACCGACGGCAGGCCGCGTGCTGTTTTTGCTCCCGTCTGGAATGTGCCGCCTGAAGGAATGAAGGGAAGCCCCGGCAGCTTTTAAAGTGTCTGCATCTTGTCGAGTGAAGCCAAAGGTCCCGTTCTCTTGGTGAACTGTGTCATCTGTGTTTACAGGACGGTGGAGTGAGCAAGGCTCCCCATTTGTTTTTTTTATTTCCTTTGGTCTCACAGTCCCCTGGGGGGAATTCTAGCTTTGTTCTACACTGGGCGCCTTTGTTCGGTGCACCATCTAGGAAAGTCTCCATGAACTGGAGAAAAAAGAAAGGAACTAAACCACCTGGAAGGAACATAACGGACGGAAACCGGGGACCCGTTATTAAACTGCACACCAAATTAGCGCCTTCGAATGAAACGTGCTGACAGTTTGGAAAAACGGCCACCACGGGTGGGAAGTGGAAAAATGCACCCACCGAACGACACCCAATGCCCTTGATGCCCTTCGCGATACAGCACCAGGCACCGTCGGGTGCCGACTATTATCAGCGTCTGTCCGTTTGCCGCAGTGTCATTTGCTATTGGCCTTTTTTTTTGTTTCGTCGCTTTTTGCAATGCAAACCAGGGTAAAATTAAAATTAATAGCGAACACTTCTCTGCTGCCACCGATCGAAGGGCATCTTATTGTCATCATGACATTTGGCGTCGGTGACGAAGCTCCGTTTTGCAGCCCAGCTCTTTGCAGCAAACGAACGACCTCTGCATCCCAACCAAAGGACGACTTAACTAAATTAAAAACGCAATAGTTTGGAAATGCAGGTTTCTTTCTCTCTATTTCCCTCTTCATTGGGGGAGGGGAAGTCATTTTTCTTATCACACGGACGATGCAGACAAGGCTGGAAATATAGGTCAGCGAATGGGGGGAATGAATTTACTGGCCCGAATTGCACATAAAAAGGCAACACTGTTTGGTATTAAAAAGGATGCAAAAAATTATTCAATATTCAACGCAGTCTGCGGTGCTTATGCAGCTCGTTTGATTGAAGTCCTGTCGCTTATGGGAACAGGCCAGCAAAACGGAAAAAGGATCGCTTCCCATATTTTTTTCTCTGCCAATGAAAAATAAAGTGAAATAAAAGCAATATAAAAAAGTGATGTGATGCATGACAGCGGGTCTCGTCGGGTGTGCTGAAACGCGCCATTCGGCAGGACTGTACTTTTTTTCTTTTGCTTTGCATTGCCTCCTCCTCTCGCGCACCAGCAAAAGGACCCGGAAAACATGAAAGCACGCAAAAATGCCGATAACATTTCTCATGAAATTAAATTCAATTTTAACCGTCATCCCTGGCCAGCCGGGCCAGCCTTTCCGGACCCCGCGACGAAAGCATTACACTTCCCCCCGTCCGCACGTGTTCCGACTGGCCTTTTCTTCGGCTGTCCGTCGCTTCGTTAAGCACATTTGAATCCGTCGACGCCATCGAAAGGCGACCGGGCGCCTCCTTTGCAATCAGTGTGGGGGATTTTTTTATTTTTTTGGCTTCTAAACATTCGGCGCGCCTTCGAACCACAGGGCGACTACGGGGGGTACAGGGGGTGGGGGTTCACTTGAAGGCGTTGTCCCAATGATGGCAACAGGTCCCGGGCCGCCTTCAGCCGGGTGTGAGTGATGGAGTGAGTGCTAATGAAATGAGCCGTCTGATGACAGCCGAAACTGCTGGCCACCGACGAGAGCTGAACAAGACGATGACATGACAGCAGCGAAGCGGTGGTGCCGTACATACATTTTTCGGTTGTTTTTTTTTCTTTCTCGCTGATTCGATGACGCTCTCGTTTGTGTGTTTTGCAGCTTTTGCTCGGTATCAATTTCCCGTCGGGACCGAGAGGTCAGAGGACGGCTGTCTCCTCCCATCTGGGGGCGTAGGTAGGGGATGGATGCGATGCTTAAAAGTGTGAGCCGGCGCAGATGAAACGAGAAGGCGAAGTGGTGTGACCGATAATGTTGGATTCATCAATCGCTCGAGCGGGTGCCGCAATCAGCGACACACACACACACACACACACACACAAGACGACGAAAAAAAAGCAGCTCGTCTCGTCCAGGGAAAACTGTTTACATTGCAAACAGTGTCATTGATGAGCGTCTGCTGACTAATTCGCATGCATTTTTTATTCATTTCGTTTGAGTGGGGATATTTAAATCGAGTCCGTTTTCCGGTTCTATGGAATTGAAACCTTTTTTAATTTAAAGTCATTCTTTGACGTTTTTAATTCAAACGACTCCAATTTATAAAAGTTTAACGAAACCTGAAAACATTCATGCTTATGAAGGTTTACATTATCATCAATGGACTAATGAACGGTGAACCAGCAAAATTCGCTAGATGATGATAATTTTCGGATTATTAACGTTATATCATTTAGGAGATTGCTTGCTGTTGAGAGCGTGTGCCTTCCACGAGCACAAGAGAAGCCTCACGAACTATTAAATGAATTAAATATGGATTCGCCTCCGGATTCCTTCCAGATTTTGGCCCATTCTTAGGAAGAGCGCCCTCGCCGACACCGGTAGGGGTCGTTCACACCGCACCGCAACCATTTCACGTGAAGTCATGCAATGCTTTTAGTGATTTATCCTTTTTCCGGAACATCCTGGTTGCCCCTCAAAAGGTCCTTCGCCTACCTCCAACCAATATCTCTCTCTCTTTCTCTCTCTATCTTACACACACAAAATGAAGGCTGAACACCGGGGCGCAGAAGTTGCGAAAGCATACCGTCATGTCCTGCGGCCTGCGATGCCCATTAGAATGTCGACCAATTTACAGCGAGAGGCCACAGCCGTCGGCGCTCTGCTCAAAATTTGCCGAACCTGCAGGAAGCAGCCGCCCCTTACTACACACGAGATGAAAGTCATTATCGTAATGTGTTTAATAAAGTTTTAATATACTCCCCGCGCGCCGCCACCCTGCCGGGTTTCCGAGGGCTTCCCCGGTGGCTTTCATCCCGAGCAGGAAGAATGCCATCGTGGTGCCTATTTTCACTGGCCTTTTGGAAACGGCTGGCTGGCAATACGGAGAATGGGGAGCGAAGACACGCTGCGCACGAGATGATCCTCTTTTATACCTCCACAAACACACACACACAAACACACATACACAAACCGGGAGATAGGAGAAAGGCAGCCAGCCCGACGGGGCCAGATTTCCCAACGCACAGCGAATTAGTCGAACTTCCCGAGGACTTTGCAGTTTTCGGCCGTAGCATACTCGCACACATTCGCCGGAGCACACACGGACCCTGGCCCGCCATCGTTCTGGCGCATAATGACGTATTCATAATGATTACCACGAGCATATCGGGGAACGTTCCGTGGAAATACTTTTTGATTCCTGGCCCACGGCAGCACGTGGCGGAATGGGCCTGCTAAAAGGAAAGGACTTCCGCAGTGGGTGTGTGTGTGTGTGTGTGTGTGTGTTGTGATGGCGCCCATTATTTAAGGGCTCATCGTTTTCGACGAACCAATCCCAGCGAGAGGGAGAGAGAGAGGGAGAGAGAGAAAGCCTCCGACACACGCCGGCGAGAACTGGTGTTACGAAGTAGGATGTAAGTGCTTTCACAGTTTCTATCCCACACCCCGCCCCAACTGCCTCGCGGCCATGATCCGTACGCGGTCCCGCGGAATGTGTCCCCCGAGTGCGCCATGTCACTTGTGCGTTAGTCTGTTGATTCCTTTTAATTACACTTATTCAAAGGCGATGGCGCGGAGGCTCTACCCGGGGGGCTGAGCAAGTGAAAAATGGTACCTTGCTCCAAATTCGCTCAAGGATATGAGACGAGGGAGTGGAGGGGAAGGAGGTGGGAGTGCAAATTTCGCCAACGAGGAGCTTTAGATCGTCTTTACATTAATTCTATTAATGAGCCAGCGTTCATCCATGCTCCTGGCGGTAATGGTGGTGGTGATGATGAGCCGAGCTGTCATCATCGTTTCATAATGATAATCCACTTTCTCCAAAGCGACGCGGAGACGCGAAGTAAACCGGCGATGTCTTAATCTGGTCCCGCAAAGAGCGGCTTCTACGTGTTTGAAGGTAGACTTCATCAAGAAATAATGCATGCCCCATTCAAAGGAATGATTATGACGGGCCCTTTTTTTTTCTCATTTCCGCGAAGGAACTTCCCTTGGCAGGGAGACAAATATTATTGTTGCATTATCGTACTATCGCTTGGAAATAAGTATGCTTTGATTTTCAAAGCGATTTTGCTTCCCGTGAACAAACACCAAAATAAATGGGCAACCAAACAAAACAAAGTGCAAACTATGCACGTGCCGATCCGAAGGTCTCCGGGCTCGAGAAGCACGCGAAGAAATGTTTGCTAGTTGTTTAACACAATAAAAAAAAAAACCGGAGAAAATAGCAAATGCAAAACGCCGCTCCTCAGCTCAGCTAGGCCACGCTCCGTTGCTTCACGCCACGCCCGATGCCTATCGGCAAAGTGCAGCAGCATGATGTTTTATTTATCACGACCATGCTCACAGCTTTTCCCACCCCCCGAAGGGGGAGTCCCGACATCTACATCACAACCCCGGCAATCGTCCCAGAGCCACAGCGGCTAAATCCCACACAACTACTCTCGACGCGCCGTCAGTCAGTCAGGACCCGGGTGCGCACGTGTGCGTCTCGTGAAGTGAACAGTGAAGCGGGGACGATAAGAATCGCGTGAATCTGAATTCGCTTCGAAATCAAGTACATTTAATTTCATCAACATTTCAACCCTCTTTTCTGTGCTTCTGAGCGGGCACCGAAAAGGCGCAGCCCAAAGCAGCTGGTGGATCGGTTTGTATGATTTGTTCCCTTCCCCTTTTTCTCCGGCTAGGGTTTTCGATGCACTTTTCGACCTTCATACTTTATACTCTTGGTTGGATGGGTCAAAATCCAGCGTCAATACTTTACGGAGAGCCCTTCCCAATGGTAACCGATACGCCCTTCAAACGGCTTCACGAGAGGATCGTAGAGTGTTTCATAACATTCGAGAAGAAAAGCTATAATAAGCGCTCATTCGGAATCAATCGTCTCGAAGAAATCCTGAAGGAAAACGCCAACTTTTACTACACCAGTTTCGTGGCGGTGTTCGTTGTAATGTTAGCTGTCAACACCAGTTCAGCATTTCGAGGGTCAACCCAGACAACAGCCGTTGGATTAAGGACTGGATTACCGTTCCTGTTTAGAACTTCATTCCGTGCTTAGCCCCTGCTTCAGTGAACCGTTTCGAGAAGTTGCTGTCACCATCGTTACCATCTGGAACACGTTAATTAAATGCTTCACGCCGCAAACCGACGCGAGAACCAGGGGACCATCTCAATCATTTGCGAATTCGAAACTCAAGTGCAGCACTCCACAACTCCGCACACCGGTGAATCATCCGTCGCCCGCTTTTAATCATGGCCCATCACGGCCAGCGCCGCGATGCCGAAAGGATAATAATCCGTTTTCATTACCGCTAATAAGTGCCTGCTAAGCTCAGGCGACCGACCGGTCGCGACATGCGCTGGCGAACGTGTCCTCGTGCCATATTGTCCTGGCACCCGGAGCTACACGCCACGCCACTTGGGACACGGGTTTTCGGGAGCGCAGAGGCGCGTGTTCGCTTTTGACATGGTGTGGGTCCTTCAGGTTGATGGAAAATTTTGCACCGGCGAAAGGGGCGGGACATTATTTTTCGTCCTTCCCTGTGGAGGTGGTACGGGTGGAGGCGGCACGCTTTTCGATTATTAGCCGCCGTCCTGTTGCTCTTCAGGAGATCGATTCGATCCGATAAAAGAATCTGACAAGCAATTGAGTTCCGAGGGAAAAAATCTATCCACTCGTTAGGAGGGGGAGTCCTTTCAACTTCGCCAGCAACGCGGCCAGGACTGCGGGGAAATAATGTATGTTTAGCCATCCGGTTCGATGATGCTGCTTCGGATAATGTTAATGCTGTCGGTAGGAAAATTGGAAGGTACTTATCGATACAAACGCACCATCATCATCATCATCATCGTTACCACTCCGGCCCGGGGATCTCTTGGCCCGCTTGGAGGGTTTGAAGTCATTATCCTTCGCGCCTTTGACGATGCTTTCAGCGACAAACGTTCAACCAATTTTTCGTTCGATTCAAGGACTACGATCACGAAGATGATGAGTATGATGACTAGGTGCTATACTCTCCGGAGATTTCCCGTCGTCTCCTGTGGAATCGATCGGAATGGCAACACAATGCGAGGATAGCCCGACATCCGTAGCATCGTGCTTCCAATTTCAAACCAGTTTCGTGGTGGCGGTTTGCGCGTCTCGGAAGCCATAAATTCCATTTGCGGGAAGCAGTATCCGCGGCTGACGCTTATTGGAAAACCGAGTGGCGTATCCTGGCTCGACACTCCACCCGCAGTACTGCCGTAGTTTAAACCATTCTCCTGTGCCATCGAACTGCGTAGAGCGACGAAAGTGAAATGACATTAAGAAAAGGTACTTATAAATTCGTCCTAAAGAACAAGAGCGGCAAAAGCGGAGACGCGAAATATGAATGATGAAAATGTTTTTCGGGCCGGGGACTACGGGCTTCCGAAAGCGACTTCCGTAAGCAGGACGATGGCAGAAGCCGGAACGAACCACGCGGCGCGTGAGGCGCAAGGATAAAAAAAAAAACGTCGAGCCTTCAAGCGGCCTCGGTTGTAAACGTTTGGTGAAATTGTAATGCTTAGCAATTTCCGCTTTTCTTCCTTCCTTCCTTCCTTTCTGGAAGGCAGAGTACGCTGGAATGGTTTCTGGTAAGCCACATTTCTCGTTTGCCTCCAAGCGCCGCTGGGCTGCTGTATCCTTAGCGGTATGGTAAAAAAGTAATCGGAATGGCGAAAGAAATGAGAAAACGGTTTATTCCGCGGTCAGACGATGGAGCAATAACTGCCAAATTATCTTTTCGGAAACTTCAATGCGATCGGCCGAGTGTGCTTTGGGGTTCATGATTCGGTCTGATAGAGGGAAAGGATTCCACGGAATCGAGTTTTACTCACAAAGAAGAGTGTTTTCTGATATTTAATAACAGAATATTACTCTACAATAT
>JAOEFI010000003.1:20056294-20069510 GCA_034621735.1 Anopheles plumbeus
GGACATTGCTTTAAGCATACCCTTAATTTTTTTTTTTTGGTGCCATGAATTTAGCAGAAGTATTCACCATTGCATGGAAATGCTTTTGTACCGCTTTTTATTTCTCGTGTGTGTTTAATTTTCCTTCTTTTTTTTCTGAGCAAGGATCATGGACGCAACATGGGATCCTTCGAAGGGCAATCTTCGACAAACAATGGGAACCTTAAAAACAATAGCATGAATGAAGCTGCCCGATCACGGAGGCGGCAGGAGGATTCCTTTCATATTTACATCCCTTTTTTCGGTTGCCCTTTTGCCCGTCATCGCAATGCCCCGATTTCCCGATTCCAACGGTCCTCCCTTTTTCTCCTCATTCCGCGTTCGTAGTTCGTAGGAGCCGGGCCCGTCCGTAACGTCATTACCGAACAATATATCAATATCAAATATGCATTAATAAGCGGAGTACGCATTTTGCCCGATTCATATTTCATGATTATTCTCCACTTATGCTTGCTACCTTCCGGGCAAATGTTACATGCGGCCACGGGAGCATAGCAAGCAAGCAATGGTCCGAAACCTCCGCGACTCCTCCAAGCCAGTCAGCCAGTCAGTTCCGTGTGTCGGTGGCCGGATTCGGAGAAGATGATGAACCTTCCGACATTGGGATTCATCTTCCATCCATCCTCATTTCCATGGCCATGGCTGAGTGAAAAGGAGAGAGAGAGAGAGAGAGAGAGAAAGAGAGATAGAGAGATACAGAGAGAGAGATGGCAAAATTCACATCCATACACGATGCGCTGGAACGGATCTTCTGCACAGAAGTGTCTGTCTTCTTGGTTGATGGTTGGGGGTTTTGTTTCAATGCCACCGGCCGGGAATACCATTAGGTCTTGCGAATGAATGTAATCCATCCCTTGCGTGAAGAAAGTGGCTGGGGGAAGGTAGAGCGAGGGGGGACAGAGAGAGAAACTTAAATCACAAGCCCCGTTGTTTCAGGAGCAGGAGGCCGTAATCCGACAGGGCAGACTTCGCAAAGTCATGTTAGATGCATCTTCCACCGGTTATATTTGCATGGGTGGGCAGGAGTGGGAGGAAAAAAGTCGAACGACGAACGCCCGACGAACCTTCGACGGATCGCTGCGACGGAGACGGTGGCCAAGTTTCCCAGACCATTTCCCAGTTCGATCGGACGAGAGGCGGGCGAAACAAATAAAACCCCTACTACGATAGACAAAGTCACGAGGAATATGTTTAATATCTTCCATAACGATGCTGCTAAAGATGATGACGACGACGACGACAACGACGACGACAACGACGACGATGATGATGATGAGTTGTGCGTGCGGGGAAGGAAAAGTGCTTCGGGCCCCGGCGTCTCATCGTTCGACGGCATACCGCGCGGGACCAATCAATGGGCCTGCCGGCGGTTTGTTCGCCGCAAAAAAAAAACCCTTCGGTAAATAATCATTTTGTCTTCAACAGAGAAAGCAGCAAACGGCGCAGCAACCCTGGCCAGCCCCGGTCCCGTCGTTTGTAATCATTTTCCTAGTCACTCCCAATCAATTCCGTCCCATTCCTTGCTCGAATACGTCAGTTTGCTGCACTTCAAAATCCATTCCCCGTCCCATGACGCCAAAGCGAGGGCTTGTTTCTTGTTTTAATCCGTCTAGCTGGAGCATTTGCCTGACCTCCACTCCAGCCGGCCGGGTGTCCTACACTCCTCCACCAGTAGGGCGATCTGCAGCAACGATACCCGGTTGCAATTTCTGGCGCAAACTCACATCAATTCGCAGACTAATCCAGTCGACTGGCTGGCGAGTGGATTTGATTAATAGTGTGTACCCGACTGACAGTGACCCTGGGGCCGACGTCAAGCCGCCACAACTTCCGTTCAAGTGGCCACAGCTTTTTCCTTTTCATGTTGCACCCCATGGGGCGCCGTGATGTAGGCATCTTTACTCAATGTTCTATGTTCACGTTTGGTGTACGCAAACGGATGCAACCAAATGATGGTTTATTAGTAGAAAAACCTCTAATTGAGGTAATCCTTGATCGACTAGTAAAAGATCGAATGTTTAAGGCACTCTGTCCTCTAACGATTGAGTGAAAAATTCAGCGGGGAAACAACAACACGGGATGATTTGTGTTGCAACCAACCGTAGTTCAACTTGCTGGCAATTGGCCAGTGCCAGTTCCTGATGTAAACGTGAAGCGCCCGACTCGGAATGTCAAAATGGGCCACCACAAAGCGGGCACACAGTGCGGGCACAATAAGAGCGTGTTTCTCCCATAATGTCCGATTATTTATTGTACGCTTCGTGTTCGTGAGATATGCAATCAAATCGCTCCCCCACAGGCTGGCTACCTCCGCGATTTCCATCTTCCCTGCCCTGATGTGTGCCCCCCTCCCCAACGCCCTTAGCGCAAATGGGGTAGCACACATTGCACGCAGCTTTACGATGTGTCAAGATCGTACGATTTGCAACGGTCCCGGACAGTCAACCTCGAGCTGCAAGATCGCCTCCCCACTTCCCTCTCCACGTTTCTTCCTCTCCCCGAACCAAGAGCATTCCATTTCATCTAAGATGGATTACGCCCGTCGCACCCTCACGATCGTGTTCGCTCCCAGCATCTCTCTGGCGGCGGTCTGGCGGATCGACGAGATGGAGCTAAACGCGTTCCCCCATATTGGCCGCCGGATCGTCGCGCGACATGTTTACCTTTTCAATTACCGTCCCGGCAACCGCCGCGTTCCCGTGTTCCGTTCCCATCGATGCATTCCCGTTCCGGGTCCGGGTTTAAAGATTTATTTGAACTGCAATCGTTTGAAGTCGGCAGCGTCGGAATGGGAGAAGCGTCCGCTAGGAAAGTGGAGGACTGTAGCCGTAGCCTTAATGCGCCAGCCTTCCTTCGCTTCCGCTGTGTCCACCAATCTGCCAGGATGTGGCAGGATTTGAGCACCTGGAATGCATGCAGCTAAAGCTGGTGGCCCACAGCCCACAAAAAAACTATTTCCTCGCATTTCCATCCGCTCCGGGTTGGCTGGCTATCCGTAGTAGCAGCATATGCAGCAACGTCCACCGTATGCATCGCAAAAACAAGCGCAAACAGTGCGCAGACAAACATTCACATCGCACAAACACTCACACACACATTAAACAAGCAAACTGCAAAAAAAAAATATCGTAAAAAGAAACCGAGTGTGTCGTACAAGCGCAGATCGTTTCGCTTTTTCGCACATGCACCTTATTTGCATATTCAATTATTTAAATGAACCAATACTTTACGATTTCATAAATCTTTCCACCCCCGACACGGCGTACCAGCTGCCACGACTCTGCCCTCGCCAACCCGCGTTCGCCCACTATCAGATCAGTGCTTAGTGTCTTTATCTATCTCCAGTCGGCTTGGGGAGGTTTAGAGAGGTACAAACTGCATTCGCTCGTTGCATTTCAATCCAGCTCCACCGGAAAGTGATATCTCCCACCCCCGGGGAGACTTACCACCTAGGCCACTAGTTTCCGAAAGCGGGTCAGCGCATGGTGGTGCGCAGCATATTATGCTCACAGTCCCCTTTTCGGACCCTTTCGACTAGTGCTTCCGTTTGGAGAAAGCCCTCCGGGCGAAGGTGGATGGGAGACGCTTCTTTAATCTGCACTGACCACCGGGGGTGGGGGATTGTAACATGCATTCCAGCGAGGCACATGTATGCGGTTTCCTCCCCTCCTTCCTCCGCTGCTTGCTTCCCACCACCTCGGCCGCCACCCTGTGATGATCGTACTCCGTGTACTCGGTGGTTTTAATTAAATCTTTTTAACATGTTTATTAAACGAATTAAGATATTCGAGATATTTCAATTAGAGCCCGCGAATCGCGAGAGTCTCCCTCTTTCCCTCTTCGCTCGATTCCTTGCCCCCCTCCGTCCAGCAATTGGCTCGTTTCTGCACTTGTCTCTCACTCCCGGAAAAGTGTGTGGTCGCCGGCGGTACATTTCGCGACCTCGGCAGCAAACGACTGGCAGTAAACGACGCGGAACTAACGGGCGCGATTCCCTCGATGCGAGTAGCCCCCGCATCACCACCACCACCACCACGAAGGGCCAACGCGGGTAGATCCCGCCCGTCGACGTTGTTATCCATTTCTCCTCCCTTTGGCAAGCGGGCAACCGACGGAAAGAACCAGCATGAGAACTGATCGCTATGAATATTCATAATGATGATGGTGTGTGTGTGTGTTTCGCGCCGCATCAGTTCCAATCGCGCAAACCGTACGGTCATGCACGGTGCACCTCGTCGTTGGGCAGGACTGGCCACGCTGCACCTATAGGTGTTATCCCCACCCTCGGCGGCGGAATGGCATTGCATTGCATAGGGAATGCACTGGAAGAAACATCAATTCATTCTGCTGCTCATTAAATCACCGCTTCCTCGCGCTCTCCCTCGGCCCCTCCCTGCCGGATCCATCACGACCGGATCGCCGAGTATCCTTCAGTCCTAATTCCTAATTTCGCTGCTCGCGAGTGTGCGCAACTTTTCCGCAACCCCCCCCCCCCTTCCTCTCTCGTTTTCACCTAACCCAACCCTCGCCTAAGCATCGGTTGAAGCTAAAGCTCTCCATCAACTGTCAGTCGCGTTTTCGCGCCCCGTCCGCCGACGCTTGCTGACTTCGCCGTGAGACAATTGAAGTTGACAGTGTACACGGAACGGGTTCGTTCCGGAACGCGTGTCAGAAAAACGGCGTCCCAACAAGTGGGAGAACCGACGGAGAGAGCGATGGAATGGGAAGCACTTCCGTCGTGGAAAACGATCCGTGCATAGCAAATAAACGCGCGCCCGCCATCGCCGGGCCCTGTGGTTGAGGTTTTGTGATGTTCACTTGTTTTCACAAACAGTTTTCCATCCCGTTCATCATTCTGACACGTTCGGTGAAAAGGAAAACGATCAACATCCGCCGGTGTGCACCGAGGAGGAGTCTTTTTTTTTGTTCACAAATTTCCTTCACTCGCGCAGCAACCAAACGCGAAATGGGCCACGGCAAAAGTTGTGCCACAATTGTGGACCACAATAAACATAAATCTTTGTTGCAGATAATAGTAACGAAATAATGCACTTCCTCGCCAGGCAGGCAGGCAGTCGGGGAGCGAGAAGGGACGCCCTGCATTTGACTGACTCGTGCGAGCTGGGTGGTAGTGGGTGGCCGATGCACTTCTGCAGCTGCAGCTACGGAGTGTATTTGATTCGACCATGGGCGCGTTTTGCAGCAGTTTCAAACAATGGTGCGCTAAATGGTGGTCGCTTCTCACTGCGGGAACTAGGTTGCCGTTGGTGCAGACAGGCGATGATGGACTGCGAGAGAGAGAGAGAGAGAGAGAGAGAGAGAAAGAGAGGATAGCTTATGTGGCTTACGATGTGGAAAAGCGTTTGCGTTGGATAAATAGGTGCCGTGCATCCACAAATGCACAAATATAATTAAATATGCAAAACTTTATTCGTTGCACATTGTCGAGTATTATAAACTAGTTGCATTCTACGAAAGGACAATTCAAATAAATTTTACTCTATTCGCCGCACAATATTAGTACACAGCAGAAGATTAAATCAGTTATAAACATTAGGTAATAACCTATACAAGGTAATACTTAAACAATTCCATAGTGGAGTTCCATTTTCGCTCATCATCAACAAAGTACGTCAGAGCGCTTTTCTGCAAATGAGTTGCGCCTTTCAATCAACTTCAAGACCCACTCGCTCCACGCATGTTCAACCATAATTTTCCGCAACGAAAAGCCGCTAAAAAAAGATTAAAACCCATCAAAAGCCTACTGTCTGTGTGTTTACCCACAGACGGCAAAAAGGCGCGTTCGTCTGCAGTTTTGCATCGTATTTATCTCTCAAGTAAACACGGCACACATCTCCACAGCAACCGGGAAGGGAACCATTTTAGCGATTGATGAACAAGGGACGGTAGAAAGCTACCCGTAGTTGGCTTCCAGTGGGTCCACCATCCGCACTAATGCACCCTGCAAGTAGTATAAATATTGTTTCAAATTGATTTTCCACCATCGAATGCACTTTCACCGACCGACCGACCGACCATGATCATCAATCATGGCCAGTTTTGGGAAGTCGTCAGTTAGTTCCATTCCCGCTGCTAGCTGCATGTTCGTACTGCAAGCGATCCCCTTCAGCCCCTGTGATTATCCTATAACACGAAAAACACGACACTCCGACGACGACGACGACGACGACGACGACGCTAAGCAGCAGGAGCAGATCGACCGAACAGAGATTTGTTGTTGTGTTTTTGTGCCACATCGTCCACATGGGCACAAACAAACAAACACCGGAAGAAGTCTCTCTGGACAAGCAGCGGCGGCGGGAAAATGGCGCATGATTTACTTTCAAACAAATAAACATTTCGGAATGTCCCGGAATGGGTGGAAGCCGCCCGAGCCGGCGATGATGTTCCAGCGAAAGTCCTTGCACGCTGTCTTTGTCTTTTTCGGGTATGATTTATGTTTCCTGGAAAAAGGACTCTTGCACTTGGTGCTTGTACTTTCTGGCTTTTCTCAAGCTGGCTTTTCCCAAGCCTGGCCGTCATCTGGTGTTCACAAACGGAGATAGAGAGGAAGAGAGAGTGTACACGCTCGATAATTGGTCCCACGTCCCCGCGACGGCAAGTCGTGTTGTCGCCACCTTTCCCTTTCACTGTCATCATTCGCTTTTTGAGAGGTTATCCTTCTGCTCCTGCTCCTCATCCTCATCCACCGGTGACCTTTTCGTCGCGTTCGGGAGTAATTTTCTACGAATTTCACTCTCGAGTTTTCCCGGCACTCCATCACTCATCTGCGTTTGCTTATTTTCAATCATCGGCACCGGCAGAGAAGGCAGTTTCAATTTCGTCCCTCGAAGTGTAGAGTACCCCCTCGCTCGCGACCCTCGACGACCCTTCTGGCAGAGTAGACAATTAATCTCGGGAAGGCAAGATGAAAAACTATCCGCTGACAGCTACGAGACGACGGCGACGACGACGACGAAGCCCTTTTCGCCGCATTCCTCTCTCAGCCCATGGTTCCTTAACAAACGGAATGAGAAATGAAGAAAACTTCATTGCATGCTAAAGAACCCGCCCTAATTTCGAAATACACCATGGCCATGTTTTTGTCTCCCGACAGGATCTTCCTGTCGTCACGGAGTCACGGATCGCATCCTGGCCCAACCAGCATCATTGACGCCTCAAAAAACGCTTCAGTTGTATTTATTAATTTTGAACGTTTTGCGGTGGTGTGTGTGTGTATGTGTAGGTTAATTTTTTTGTTTTCAATTTTTGTCACGTCTTCATTCCCAACAACCCTCACTCCCACCCATGTCACCCATCTGCGGTTGCGTGATGATGAATCCCACCATCCCGCCCCCAAAGAAGAAATGTTATTGCTTGGAAAAGCGGAAAAACACAGTCACCCCCGCCCATAGCCAACAATTGGAACCAGTCCTGGTCGCTCGGATGGAAGTCACAATATGTACACCGCGCGATAGGAGCAAGAAATTCGCTGGCCGGAGTTCTTTTACTTCGGTTCCTGTGTTTTTTTTTGTTTTATATTAATATTCTCCGCCCGACCGTCACCCAATTTAATAACACGCACCATAGTATCGTCATTCCATGGTGACCGTAGTCACTCATTCTGTGGCATGTTGGCCAGACGAAATTGAAAAGAGCGAGCTGTCCTAGGAAACGATAGCTGTCGCCTCTGCTCCTCGTCTCCTCCACTATGGAGTGATGCAAGATAAGGCACGCACTGTCGCTCGAGTTATGGTAGAGCGCGTACAGCATCCCCGTACAGTGACGGTCGAAAAGTAGGACACTGGAATTATGTTTTCACCAGAGGAATTTTCCTCAAGTGGCAAACACTCGTCATCGACCGGTCGTCGGCCGGGACCGGGTTGGAACATTTTCCCATGACACTTCATTTTGTCACGCACTGTTGCGTCACACAACACCCCATTCCTGTACAGGGGAAAACTTATTTCTGCTGTCAGGTTAAACTTTCGCTCCGTCTCCTTCACTCACTCGGTGTTGGGGGGTGGTGAAGCAATCTCTAACCCAATGACACATATTGTAAACATATAAACCACAAAACGGATGGCTGAATATCGTTGATAGAGAGAGGAAGGATAGAGCGTGACAGAGAGAGAGAGAGAGAGAGAGAGCGAACCGGGGGATAGGATGTGATGTGTTTAGTCGAGAAATGTTTCTAGGTTAGGAAGGATATCGGGGACCCATTCTTCCCCATCATTTCATTGTGTGCGCTCTCGTTTAAAACTGATGGGAAAACAGGCAAGGACATTCTAGGACTTTGTGCTAGTATGATGTTAGTGAATGTGTCTGTCTGTCACTCGGAGCAAAAATAATCACTACGATCTAACTATCGGACGTGCACCCACAGTGTGGAAGGGCCCGCTCCATTGAAGCCCCAGTTTCGATCTGCCCTTAAGTAATATTGACGAGGTGCGAGATGGGGACGTTTCTTGCGTCCCGCTAAACAGTAAGTAACAGCAATGTTCCGGGGAATCCTTTTTTTTTCTTCTTCCTTCCCGACAGTTTGTCCCGTTTATACTCGCAACCCTCACGTTGTGCCCTTTGTGCCTCGTACAGGCTTCCTCTGGCGACACGGCCAACCGGTCTGCAACCACAATAAAAAGTGCCATTCTTTTAAATTCTATCTCTCCCAACCCGGTCGGGCAATCCCTGACCCTTGGCGGAGCAAATACGCGAATAATAGCCATTCTTACATCCTTTCGCCATTCTTCGCCTTTCCACTGCGGGGACACGGCTCGTACAATGGCCGCCGGCACACAACGGACATCATAGCGATCGCCATTCAAGCGATTGTGACGTGGTGGAGGAAATGGAATTTTATTCTTTTTTTTTCCACTCACTTGAATCTCCCCATCCCCCAACAATGGTCCAAGGGAGGGAAAAGTGTGTCCACCGGTTTTTCTGTTTCGCCACCACCACGACGCTCGGACAGGATGGCACTTTTTCGTGAAACCAACTTCGTCCCGTTTTTTTTTTCGTTGTGTCCTTTCAAAGTACGTTGTTGTGTACACGGTGAAGTAGGCGGAGGGACAGGAGTACGGCTGGACTCGTGGTTCCATATCCTTTTTCCAGCCATATCCGCCCCCACCCGAAGAACTTGCTACACCTCTTGCCACTGGTGGTACTGCCTTAATTTATGATGCTGTAAGGATTTCAGCGTTATTTCCGGCCCAGGGAGCCATCCTCCCAGTTCCAAGGGTTGTGGGAGGGTGTGAGGGAAAAATCATCTTCCCCCTATTAACGAAACAGCAAAGAAAGGGAAAGAAAAATGTAAGCCCAGCCGGCGCGATGTTCCGTCCCCCCGGCCGGGGTTGGGGGCGGGCGGGACCAATTCCGAAAGCCAGGAGACATTGTAGAAAACTTTGCTACTCCTCGGCATCATTGTGCGATTTTTATTTTCACCACATCAAGCGGAAAATTGCACTGTGTGTGTGTGTGTGTCTCGCCCGGGAGGAGTGGTGGCCCCTCGCCTTCACTCCCATGCTGCCATCGTTTTAATCCCTGATACCCTTCCCCGCGCTTCGGGTTCCTTTGGGTGTCTCTTGGGAAAGTTTTCCAAAAGCGAGACTTCAGTGTCGGTGGAGAGAAAAAGGAGGCGACTTTCCCCCCACTAGAGAAAGCGCCACCGGAAAGGACGGGAAAGTTTTCCCGGTGGGAACTTTTGGTCTACCGAATTTCAGCAGTCGCATTTAGTCGTTAGTTGTGTGTGTGTGTATGTATGTTGGGAAGGAAATCTCATCGGTCCTGCCTTCGGACGGGCCGTCGCTTCCAAATGGTGATCGGTAATTAAAATTATCCCACGCTTCGCTTCGGGTCAAGGGATGAGTTTAACACTTTCGATTACCTTAACGAAGCTTCCGTGTGTGGGTTGTCACAGGGACTATAAAAATATCCTTTGGCAACATTGTTAACTTCTTCTGTTAACTTAGTTACACAGTACTAAGTGAAACAGTTTCTATGTAATAAATAAAAAACCCCTCAAAAAAACAAAAGACAAGCCAACGGAAGAAATAGAGACACTCTGATGTTCGCCACGATTGTCCCGGACACTTTGCAACATTATGGGACACCTTCCTATACCCTATGCCCTCCCTTCCTGCCCTACAACTGCTCCGGCAGATGTTTTGTGGAATTCCTATTGCAAAATTCTGCTGCTGGTGTTCCTGTTTTTTGGCTCCAAGACCTGCTGCAACGATTCGTACAGATGTTTGCGGCCTGCCAAAAGTAACACTTTTAGTTTCCCCGTTTTCCTTTCGTTTTCCCTCGTCCTCCTGACCCCACTGCTTCCTGTCTCAGTTTTTCTCAGCAAAAGGCTCGGCCGCTATCATAAAGTGTTATTAATTCTGTCACAAAACACCAGCGTCGTATCAAGTGTCACGAACGAAATGTGGCGGAGAGAAGAGAGAGAGAGAGAGAGAGAGAGATAGAGAGAGAGAGAATAGAATTTATGACATGCGTTCTGCTTGGCAGGGCTCAACCGGGCTGCGCCGAGGACGGGTTTTTCCCACTGCCATTTCCCGTAGCCGGTCGGGATGATGTAGTTCAGCTCAGCTCGGGCGCCACTTGCCGGAAGCAGCAACCCGGACAATATGGAGTGACAGCAATGACCGTTGCAAGAAATGAACTCGATGGAATGTAGAGGTCCTTCTCTTGGCAGGCGGACATCATCCCATGGTCCTGGTTTCTGGTCTCATGACTCATTGGTGGAATTAAATGCAGTGGAAAATTTTAGTACATCAGTGTTTCGCCTCCGGCGAAGTTCCTTATCATCCGTCCGTCACCGTTGGGTGGGGGTAATGTTTCCCTTCCCACCTTCGCCCAACCCCACCTGTGGGAGTGGGGAAAATTCCTTAGCCGTAAATAGTTTTCATTCTGTTTTACTACAACACTTTCGGTGGTCACACTGTAACTCATCAAAATGGTCCTATCCAGTACCACAGGAGACACGAGATTCTTTTTTCCGGTAGATTTATCATCTCGCCTTTTCGGCGGCGGGATTCGGCTTTGTAACATGCGCTGATAAGCGGTCCCCGGCGGTGGAACTCCATCGGATGTTGCGCCTCGATTTGTCAGTTCTGTCAAGCGGCGGGTTTTCGCTGGCGACTTGCTTTGTTCGCGAATTGTTGTTTTGTGTCTTCTACCCGACAGGGCTCGCCTAGACCCTTGAAATTCCATGGCCTGGTGGAGGCCTGCCTCGTGTGTCTAACCCAGAGATAACAAGATAAATTACAGACAGCCCAAGCGCAACAACCACCGTTGGCGCAAAACTCGTGAGCACCGCGTTCCAGCCGGATTTTGCAGACCCCTAGACGAAGGGAAGGGACTCGGTCCTGTTTTCGGTCAATTAAACATAATAGCCATTTTTGGCGGAAGCACTTTTTTCGGAGTTCGCGATTCGCCACCATCGGCATCATCGCGCGCCATCTTTGTCGGCTGTCAGGGGCCCCCTTTTATGTGTATTTTCTATCTCACCTTTTTTTTGTATGCCCTTCATCACTCCCTTTTTGGAACATTGTTCATGTTTTCTCACATGAATCTGCACGCACGGCGAGCGCTTCACGCGATAGCCCCGAAGGGGTGCATAAGCTGATATTACATCGAGATTCCATCTCCATCAGTTTCAGTTCCGACAGCCCAAGCGGGGCAGCCGGCCGGTGATGGAAAACAGTTTCGCACATTTTCCCGAAAACCCCCTAATACGGCCGACCAACCCAAAACCCCCTCGATCATCATCATTGCGTTAATGATGGCCATATCGAAGGTGTCTGTACGTTTCGCCGGAAGTAATAACAACGGCACCACGTTCCTTTCGGCAACGTATTCATGTTTTGTGTTTTGACTCCTTTTATTTTAATTTTTTTTTTTTTGGTGTTGCGCAAACCATTTATGCGCAGCAACACATTTTGCCGCAAAAGAGAACTTCCCTATGCCTGTCCGAAGGTCCTCATCTCCGAGCGGGACTTCATTTTCGGGGGGGGCTAGATTGACGGTGCGATCAACAATATTTACATAATTTCATCGCCATCGACGACGGTCAACTGTCGAAGTGTCTCGTTTTGGACGTTCTTCCATAAATTTCGAACATGACCAAAGGAGAGAAAAATAGGAGTGTGGGGGAAGGGGTTTTTTTTTTGCTTCATGGTAATCATCGTTACCGATCTTCGGCCAGCGCGCACGAAAACGGGACGGCGGACTCCAAATAATGATCATCCATTCTTGGGCCGTCCGTCCGTTCCTGCGTGTAGGGCTATGATATATTCACTACTCACTCCCCTCACGATCAGGCTCCAATACGCTCGCACACATATGTGCGGCCGTCACCCCCAAACCCCACGGCACGGCTACAATCCCCTTTAAGGTGAGTTAGTGAGTGAGCCTGGCTTCACTTTGGCTGCCCTCCATTTTCCCGCCGGGGCCATAATTTATGGAAAGCGAAGGTATATCTCGCGCTTATCTCGTGTTGTGATTAATTTATGAATCTATCAATGTAATAAACCTTTTTCCGCTCCCCCGCACGGCCGTCCGCGCCCTGGTGGCTAACTCTTCCTAGTTCTTCTTCATCCCTGTTGTTCCTGTTCCTTCCCGCTGCCTTCGACGCTGGCATGTGTGTATCAAAATAGCCACAACAAAATATGGAGACAAAAACACGCGCTGCCTCTACTCTGCGCCTGCGGTTTGGTTTCGGTTTTGTTTTCCAAAAACTCCCGCTTCTTCTTTTTGTTTTTCCTCCCCTCCCACCGGTCTACTACCGGAGTGCGAAGCCACGAAGAGCTTCCGGCTAGGGAGGGATAATGTTGGGTTTGTGGATAATTTGAACCGGTTGGCGGTTTGTCTGCTGACAAAACTTGGCCACGGCTGTGTGTGCCACGAACGACGGACAACGTTTCCATTTTGTTCGCTCCACTTCTAACCTACACCCAACACGTGTTGGGTGCCTGCCTTGCGATGTTGACAGGGGGTCGCCCAACTTTACCGGACATAGTTCGCATAGAAAACAGATGGTGTGGGTCAACAAATGTGTGTTTCACATTCGTTTCCTGTTTTCCAATGTGTAGAGGAACGGAAGAAGAAAAAAACCCCTACTTTTCGCTTTGCAAATGCGCGCAGCACGAGGTCACGGAACTCGGAAACATATTGT
>JAOEFI010000003.1:20075792-20088833 GCA_034621735.1 Anopheles plumbeus
GCATGAATGCATTTCGTACCACAAAACCAGCGACTTATTCAGTGCAACCAAAGTCAACTCGATTACAAAATTTACCCACCCGCCCCCTCCCCAAACAAAACCGGCCCTTTTAAAAACTCGTCCCACACTCTTACCCCCGTACGTTGTTGTCCTCTGGTACGTTGTCAAAATTAATTTGTTCTGTCAGATTACATTAAATCATTTTAAATTGGATAATTTCAAGTGACATATTTTTTCTGGCCACGCTTCGATCGATTCGGGGATGCAGGAATTCAAAAAAGCAGCTCAGCCAACGACAGCTGGAACGATGTTGTGTTCCTTTTTTGTTTATGTGGCCAGAAATGAATGTTGATGTCGGCCATAACGAGCGTCAACCCCGGAGCCTAGTTGTTGTTGAAGTAATCAATTTTTAATTTCTACCTTCTACTTTTTATTTTCCCCGGTGCAACGGACCCTTGCGTGCGTCGTGGAGGAGGTATGGGAGGGGAATGGGGGAAGAGGGTCAAAGAAGGTAAACATACGTCTGGCGAATGTTATGTTAAATGTCCAAACGTGTCAGTATTTGTTCGCCATCGATCGGCTTCATTCGTACGTGAAAAATTGCCAGAAAATGTGTCCTCTTCCGATGAATTGGAATCATGATACCATTCCATCAATACTAATGCTTTCCGGTGGCCGTTTGTTAGTTTCTTCTTGGCGCGTTTGGCCTTTGGTCGTCCGATTGCTAGTCGTACGTACATAAATTTCGCCATGAATATGTGGCGTAATATAGAATTAAAAAAAAGCACGGCTGGACCTTTCACTGCATAATCATGAGAAGAACCGAGTACTGGTTTGACAAAACTCCGGTTCGACACGTGCACAAGCAGGAAGGGATTGTTTTTCTTCCACGACATGACATGAGTGAGAAGATGTGGTTATAGAAGTGCATCAGGACGGTTCCCTCAGAACAGGGCATTAGATTTTTTTTTATTCCCCCGTTGAAGTGGAAACGAATCCAAAACCCGTGGGGACTACGGCGGATGGCATTAAGAACCGACATTCGGATCACTCGCTCAAAGACACTATACTGTCAAAGCCCGACGGAGCTAGAGACGGCCGGCGAACAATGGCCAACCGGAACGGATCGGTCGTGCTTTATATGTTTTCGGGAGGTATTCTTTTTTTCCGCTTTTCGACGCGATAAACTGTCATAATATTACGACAAACCTTGTCAAAGCATTTCAAAGACGACAATAGTTTTATCCATTTTGCTTCGCTCCACATCTCCGGCCGGTTTTTTTTTGCATGCCAACCACGGAATCACACCAGTTCGTTCCTTTTCGAGGGCCAAGCCGCTTCCCTTACTAAATACTGAAGCAATGAAGGAAGCTAGCGGATCGGCAGGTTTTCGGCCCCGTTGGCGGTGGAAAAGGTATTCATAAGGCGTGCGGCCGCGTTCTCCCGCCTTGCTTCCTTGAAAGCAGAAGGATCAATGACAACAGTCGAAGGACGCGCAGGACGCGGCACTCTGGGGTTGACGTGAAATTTGAAGCACATCGCAGAACCTCGGAATAAGACGGCTGCATCCAGAGCCGCAGCAAGAGGTATGATGAGGTTAGGTGTGAGTGTGAGCGAGACGTAAGAAAGACGCAATCCATCGCAACCCGTAACTGAGGGGCCCCATTCACTAGAGGAATCGAGGGTTTTGAATTAATGCGCGATGGGAGAGCGGATCGCGGAAAGGGACTGGAAACAGAACTGGATAAATCCGAAGAAGAAGGAGGAGAAAAAACCTGATCCTTCCGCGTCTCGGGGTTGCCCGCGCCATCGTCCAAAAGCTGAAGGAATTACAATAAAGCATTCCTATATTCCATGCTCTGATAGTTTTCGTTTTCTCCATCGTCTCCGCGTTCCATCGATGGCTAGCCGGGACGGGCTAGGGACTGGGACTGGAACTGGGACGTTGTTGCTTAATCATGTTACACAACAATAATAATCGCGGACGCGCGGCGGGAAAATGATGAAAACCCCACGACGAGGGTCCTTCTCCGTCCTGGTCGTGGTGATGGTGTGATGTGTCACGGGAACGGTGAAACCCGAACCATTCGAAGACGCACGCGGTTTACTCGAGTAGTTGGAAAACCTGTACCGACGTATCGCATTTCTTCTTGTCTTCCGGCTTGCTGGGAAGGAAGACGCGCCTAGATCGCCGCCGTCAAGAATTCCTTCTCCCTCGTCTTCTCCAGCGCCAGATGGGGAAGATTTGTATTCCACCAAACCGCAGCGATGAAAGCACGCCCTGCAGGGAACCCGCGCACCGCGAGCTAGAGTGCGCCTCGAAAAAACCCTATCTCGACCGGTCGGATCTACCCGAGGCGCAAGAAGGAGGTCCTGCGCGATGCGTGCGCTGCCCGTTCGCACCTGAATAAGATATCCAAAACCGAAACGGTGGGGCTTCTGGCTTCAGGCCGAGCAGGCTGGTGTTTTGTTTCTCAATAATTCGCCGGACCAAACCCAGCAGTTGTGGTGGTGTCCACCCGGTTCGCCTATTCGTGGTTAATTTATTTGTTTCCATTTACATTTCATTAGATTTTCCAAAGTCCGACGCGGTTTACCGAGTTCCACTCAATCGGTCAGACCCGCGATGAGGTTGCGTCTTGACGTCGAAGAGGAGAAGAAAAAAGAACCGGGCGGTTTTAAATTCAAAAGGCTAGTTTTTGGGCCCTACCAACCAACAGGCCGTTTGGCCGCGCGGATGATTTACCACGATGAGGTAGATCGGGTACCATTTTCGGGGGTTTTGAAAATAAATCCCATTTCCCAGACCCTCATTGGAAGATGGCTTGACCACGCGGGGACGACGGCCGACCGAGACCCTGGCATGATTTTGTCTTCTGTCAGGTTTCGTGGCGAACGTGGCCCGACGTTTGGATGCGTTTCCTTCGCTTCACCCGAACTTATGAGATCGGCCGTGTGGGTTCCACCTCCCACCTGACCCCAGGTTAGGCCCCCAGCCAACCGGTCATCACCGTGCTGGCCTGGCCGGTTGGGTCTCGTCACGTTAGGGGTGAGTGCGAAACGAATTATGATTGGCGTGTGATGATCAAATTTCGTGTCTGTGTAATAATGCTGTCAAACATGTTTATTCCCGCCCCGCATCTTTTCACGGTGAGTGTGTGTGTGTGTGTGTGTCGGTCCCTCGGCCCCCAAGGTCCCCGACTTATGGCGGCGTTGCGGTCATGCATGTATCACGCTGCGAAGTTAAGACGAAAGCTAGTCAACTCAGCTACCTTTGAGGTGCGCTGAAAGAGAGAGAGAGACAGTCCCAACTTCACCGTCCCGGGGTCCTCCGTCTCCGGACACCATAAGGATTTCTTCGTGTAGTTTTTTTTTTTTTTGCGCAATCGTGTTGCTGCCGCTAATTAACAACCGTATACGCCTCAGAATGTGCCTGGGATGGAAATTTATTGGTAAAGGCTGCGCCGGCTGGACGATCAGACCCCCCCTAGGAACCCTGGAACCCGCTGCCATTCCTTGGGCAGCGCCCCAGTGTCAGGAGCGATCGGAAAAAGGTGGGCCAGACCCCCCGATACCAGATGATGATCGGACGTTTTATTAGGCTTGTATTAGGCCTGCGCCGATCCCGGTGCTGAACGCTTATCACTCTAAATTATGCGCCAAAGGTTGAACGCCTAGGAGAAACGCAGCTAAAAGTCCGAAACAACCACACACAAAAAAAAACAACAACATCTATCGTAACGAAACCCCACCCGGAGCACAGCTGGAGCGGATAGTTTATAGACAAGGCCGGCCGGGTGAAATGTGTCCAATAGCTCCGATAACCGTAGCGAATAATAATGCTCTAAAGCTTTCGGATAACATTTGGATGACCGTTCAAAGCAATGTGACATGCTTTGTGTTTGTATCTCGCCGTTTATCAGCATGAAATATGTCGAATGTTTGTTTATGGTTTTACGTAAGAATTTACTAAATTCTTCTCCATTAAAGACTCATAGTTTCGTCATCCTGGTTTATTTTTGTTTAACTTTTTAAAAAACGGTTCAATATTTACGGCATTCACTTTTTTTATTACTTACGCTCCACATGCCATGGTGTGAAACCTTTCAACATGTTCGCACGTCACATCGGAGGCGCTGCATAGAGGACAGGCGCAAACTTGATGGACGGGAATGTTCACACGCCTTCAGCATCGCACACATATGTGGCCACAGTTCCTCCCACTAGCATAAAAACCACCACCGGCTCCCTAACTGGTGTTTTGCTTTTCCGTGAAACCAATCAAGAATGTTGAGTAGAAAAAGTAAAATAAAGAAACACAGATTCCACGTCCCCTCCTCTCCGTGGGACACCCGCCGGCACCCCGCCACAATTGTGATGGTAAAACTCCCCAAACAAATAATATTTAGTTTCATCTGAAACCTCAACCCCAACCGAGCCGGTCAAGCTGATCCGTCCGTTCCATTTCCCCCCACAACATGCCCGATTCCTGATCCAGGCGCTCGCTGGAAGGGACTCCTGCGGTCAGGTCAAGCCGGCTTGGGTACGAATTGTAGGGAAGCAGATTGTGGTCCGTGAGTGAAAAGTTGATCGACGTGCGCGCGCTCAAGCGCGTTAGACCGTAAAGCCGGCCGGGATCTATTACTAGCAACAAACCCTTTTGGAGGGAGGAGAAGCGAAGCTGGGATGAGGCCCCCCGAATTCTCCGCTCGCCTCCACCTCTTGTGAACCAAGGACCCGTCCGACACACACACATCATCCATTCAGCCAGCATTGGCAACAACAGGCAGCATAACCAAACACGACGCAACACCTCCCCCTTATGACGGACGACGACTCTTCAGGCGCGCAGACGAGATCTACGCGCGATCGTTTCGATTCCGCAGCTGCACCCGCGGGTCCCGCTCCGTACGATCTGGGTGGTCGTGGACTCCCTCTCTCGCTCTCTCCCTCTCCTTCTCGCCCTTCTTTTATCTATACACCCTCTTCCGAGACCACACACGAGGCAACTGGCAGATGGTCAACCGGCGCGGCCGGTCAAGGAACGAACGGACGTTCATCATCTTCGCGAGGTGAGGTGGTGGGTACTTGAGCGGCCTAAAAGCCCTGTACCTGCTCGCAGACCGCCCCGCCCCAAAAACGCGCGTGTTCTACGCTCGATCGTTCGGAGTTTCGGCCTGTTCGAGTGGCAATTCTTTCCCATAAAAAAAAAAACAAAAAAAGAAAAACCTCCCCCCCCATATCTCTAACTCTAACGAGCAGGTTTTGATAAACGAAAGGTAAACACACTTGCGCAACTAAATCAAATCGCGACTGCCTGCCTGCCTGGCTGCCTGCCCTGTCTACCACCGGGGGTTAGCTTGTGTTTATTCACCGGGTCCAGCGACGGCTAAACACTCAACACTTGCATATATTTATACTGTAATGCTGATACGCTGTTTGTTGTTTGAGCAAGCAACTGCTTTGTTGTTCGAGTGATGTTCGGATCGTGGATGATCATGTTTCTTGTTTCACAATCATGTTCACTCCCACCCTTGCGACTACCCTTTTCCAAGGGTTGGTGGGGGTTTGGGAGGGGGCCCATCTTTGCCCACTTTTCGCCGCCATCCATGAGGATTATCGGTAGGCTGGCATTCATTGTCCAACGATGAGGATGGTTATTATTATTAGTTTTCTCAACGATTCAAGTAAAGGTACGTGTGACCCTTCAGAAAACCTGGTGGACGCTTTGTTGTACTTCTCATAATGGTGCCATTCCCAAATTCAAAGTCCTCAAAAGTGTGGGGCGGTTGTGTTCGAGAGGGAACAGTAGGTGGAGGTCCATCATCCAGAGAAAATCAGCAGCAGCAGCGGCTCGTATCTACATTTATGGTATAATGATATCCGGAAACACGAACAAGCAACTGCGCCATTCTCCGGTCCTTCCGTACCGTGTACCGGGGCCCCTCGCCCTCTTGACACCTTTTCCCCCCAACAAACCGTGGATGTGTTCCCCCCGTTCAATACAAGAGATCTACCTGCTCAATGTTCACGCGAACGAGGTGGCGTTTCGTCGATCGAAAAGCCATCTACGATCGATTCGCCATCTTCGAGCTGCTGGGAACTGCCTCTAAGTTTCCCTCGCTATGAGCTAGCACACGACGACTACGTCCGCACCGGGCAGCCAATCCGGCAGCGTACCTAAATATGTACATACATTTAGGTGGAATGGAAATATCTTCACACGATTGCTGCCATTCGCACGATTCAATCTCGTGCTTTTGGAATATCTAGAATTCAAATTCCCTTGTGGAACGGGAAAGGGACTTTCTTTTCCCCGTATGCCAGCGGATATTTGAATTCGAAAAAGCTCTGGCAGCAGCAAAGCAACGCCCGCGCCAAGCCCTCCAGTACCCGGAACTGCAAAAGTATGTATGCCTTTGCTGCCAGCCAGAACTATCTCCGGCGGTGTGTCCTCACGGTATAGCTCTTGCACACCTGCACTCGAATGCAAGTGCATCTGGCATTCTTTCGGTTCTCCTTTTTTATTTTCTCCACTGATGCGATCTTCCTCCCCTTTTCGTAGATCCGAACTCAAACATTGTTATTATAAATATGATGCCGCATTTGGAGCGCGCTTCTTCCACTGGTGTAGGTACTGGGAAAATTCCCTTCTCAAGTCACCCTGGCGCGCGCTTGGGTACATCGTGTTCTGTGTACGTGGAATTTGTTAGTATCTGTTTTGTGTATTTCGTGTCCTCTCGTGTTTTATTTTTCATCTTGTCGTTCCCATCCGGGTCTACTGCTGCAAGTGCTGCCAGTGTGGCGTCCGTACAAATCCCTGGCCCAGTAAGTGAAGGAAGGAATCCTAGTGGTGATAAGTTTGCAATTGTCTACGTCTTGCGACTAACAAATGCTGCTGCCCAACCAGCTCCCCCGTTTTTGCCAACGTCCCATGGTTCCACAGCTTTGCGCCAATCGGCAGTGAATAAGGACCGAGTTCCGATCACTACAATAATGCCCACAATTGCACGGACCTAACATGGGGAGCAATAGACAAACACAAAGCTGTAACATCTTCAGCATACGTGGGGAGTTGGAAGGACTTGCATTCTACCGGGTGCAAGTGTTGGGAAGATTCCGGCCAGCCCGCCCGGACCAAGAAGGAGGAAGCACTTCGGAACGAAAGAAAAACCATCCGATCCCACTCCGTGTCCGTGTGTTGGCTGGATGATTCCGTTCCATTATTCCAGAAGGACAATGGCACACACAAGCACACACACACACGCTGCAGTCGAGCGGTTTTTGGCTACCGGAGACACACATTCGATGTGCCTTTTGCTGGGAGAACTAGGAAAATGCCATTTCCACTCGGTGGAATCGACTTTGAGTAAGAGTATGGAAGAAAGGCGAATGTGCACCGCTTGTTCCTGTGTGTCTGAAGAATCCAAGGAAGGAGTCCAGTGAGCCTGGTGCTTCCTCCGTGCAAAACTCAGTTACATTTTGCTCCTTGGCTTCGGAGACTTTTCGCCGGCACGGGACAGTCTTTGAATGTCCGATTACGGACATCCTTCGGTCCAGGACCGTCCGGCGGGTGGAGGTGATGGGTATCATCATGCAAACAACAACCATCCTCCCCCACCCCCGCGGTCCACCACACAATGTCATCACTTACACGATTTTACGATCGGAAGGCAGGCGGGCAGGAAAGATATCCTTTCCAAACCGCTACACACATCCGCTCAGCAGCAGCAGTAGCAGTATAGTAGCACCCGTGGCCGAGGCCGGAAGTGACACCGAACCGAATGCCGATATTTTCTCAGCTCTTCTCTGGTTACAGCTCTTTCCTTTCAGTACCTTGTCCGGGGGGGGGGAGGGTTTGTTTTTTTTGTCTTTCTTGTATTCCTCTCGCGCCCGCCATTGTCCGTCGATTCCGTAGCCGAGCTGTTAACATAAAACTTACTCAAGTGGTTCGAATTTCACACTTTCGAATCGATTTTCTAACTTCTTGCCAACCCGCCGGGAAGGGGAGAGGGGCTCCAGGAAAAGTTGCTGAAAATCGAAACTCAACAAGAAATCACAGGACCCGTCCTCGGCGAACTCGTCGAAACTTTTTAATGCATTTCTTCTTCGCTGGGAACTGGGATTTAGAAGATCCCTCTGCGCATCCCGAGAATGTGGTGCGAAGTCATCGTATACGAGTTCAAAGGGGGGAGGGGAAAAGCGGCGACATTACGACGAACGACGGAAAATAACAGAAAGAACTGTACCATTCCAAAAGCCCATTGGCTCTAATGGCAGTTCGATAATGGTGTTTCACTGGTTTTATATGAAATTTTGCAACCATTAAGCAAACGAAGGTGTGGTGTTCTCTTCTAAGCATTGCATCATTTACACACACACACACACTTTTTCTCACACGTCATACCGAAAGTTGGCAATTCGTCCCACGACGACGGCGTGCGTACCTTTCCGGTCAACAAGTTTTTCGTTTGTAAGTAGGTGATTGATTACAACGCCACTCGTCCTTTAACGCCATGCGTCCAATACAGTTAGAAACTTTGAATCCGCAGTCTCTCTTCGGATACCTTTTAGGACATCGTAAGAGGAGCAGTTCCGTGGCATACAATTAACAAATACTGATGCTGAAATCCTTTCATGCCTCCTAAGGATCTCCGGAGGTTTATTTTATTTTTTGCGATGCTGCAACGACGCGCCATTTTAATGCATATCGCTTCCGAAAGGTTTCACTTGGCGGGAGTCACAAACACTTCGGGAGCTGCACGCTGTTATCCTTCTCTCAGGGTGGCGAGAAGGACATTTTTGAAGTTATGACCTTTCCTTTCATTTTGCTATGGCGTGTGAAAATTCTGCAATTTTCTAGTTCCATGCTTGTATTTTTTTTCCTCCATCGCACAAACCACAATTGTTTCCCCGTGCGCACTTGAACGGATGCAGCCGGTGTCGGCAGTGGCGGTGCCCATAGTTCGACACCCGTGAAATGTCGTGTCGATGGGTAGACAGAGTGTCGAGTGTACGATTCCCAACACACTCTTTACCGTGCGCGAACTGGTGAATGGCGCGACAAGGATAAGAGGCTCGCCTAGCCACAATGCTAGGACAAGCACACACACACACACACACACACACAGACACACTCATCGTGTGCGCCGATCTTCAGAAGAGGCCCGGAAAGGGGGCTCCGACGATTCACGGCGCGCACTCATCATTATTCTTTTTAGGCGGGAAGAGGATGCTCGCGATTTTATCGGAGCCTCCTGCGTTATGATTGTTTCGCTGGTGTGAATAAGTGTCGTTCAGATTTGCTCTTGGGACATGAGTGCGTTACAACGTGCGGTGAACTGATGTGCCTCTTTTTTTCTTTTCTTCTCTCTCGCCCTTTTTCACAGCTGCACGCGAAACAGATCCATTATCCTAGTGGCTATCCGATGCCGAGGTCGCCGCCCCTATTCATCTGTTCCTCGCCGGGCCCGGATCCGTACCGTTCCCACGACAACGTGTACGAGGAGCTGGAGCACGGGCACGGCCGGGACACGGACTCGGAGCCACCGATCCAGTCGGACGACGACTTTGCCGAGGACGAACTGAGCCTGCCGGGCGACCGGTCCTTCCACAAGTCGCCCTCGGATGCCGGCACCACCGTGGCCACTATCTACCACGATCGCAGCAACGGCGGCAGCAGCAACAGTGCCGCGACGACGGCCTCTACCTCGACCGTGCCGGCCACGGACGGGTGTCATCTAGCTGGTGGTGGTGTGGTCGGAGTCGCCGGTATCACCGCCGGCACGGGCGGCTATCTCGATCGGAACCGCACCGAGCGGAACTCGCTCCTCTCGTCGTCGTCGTCCTCCGGCAACGACAATAATCATCCCCTGCACCACAGGCACGGCGGTGGTGGTGGTGGTGGTGGTGGTGGAGGAGGAGGAGGAGGAGGAGGAGGAGGAGGTGGTGGTGCTGGTGGTGCGGGCAGTGGTGGCCCTAGCCCTGGCACCGCCGGCACTGGTGGTGGCGCTGTACCTTCCCAACCGCCCGGAACCAACAGTGGGAGTGGAGGAAGCGGCAACAACAGCAACAACAACAACAACAACAACGGCAGTAATAGCAGTAGCTCTAGCAACAGTAATCGCAACTCCAACTCCAGCGCCGACTGCGTCAGCAGTCACAGTGGAAACAACAACAGCAGCAGTACTGGCAACACTGGCACCAATAACGCGAGTAGCAACAGCGGCGCTAACAACGCCAATGGCGGACCCGGTGTTGGGAATAGCGCCACTAACGGAACTGGCGGTTCCCTCAGTTCCGGCCTGGGACTGTTTCGGTCGAGGAAACACCACCCGGCGGCCACGCTCGGTGGATCCGGCCGGAGGGGAGCCCGGGGAGGCGAGTGCGGTGGTACGCTGGGACATCATTTCGGCCCTAGCGCGTCGCCGGTCGCTTCCACGCCGGGAGAGAGTGGTCCACTCGGGGGAGATCCGGTCGTGCTGCCGCCCATGTACGACGAGCGTGCCTTGATGACCCTGCCCCCGCCGGCGTACAACCACCATGCCGCCCATCACCATCTGCACCATCCGGCGCCGCACCATCCGAACCATCACCATCACCTGAACGGCGTGAACAACAACAGTGGCACGGTCGGGCCGCTCCGGTCCAACTACTACAGTACAATCGACGACGACCTGCTCGACCCGGTGGAGCGACGGAACCGCATCAACGCGCAGCTATCAGCGTCCTCCGGGCTGATCCACCACGGACCGCCCGGCGGCGGCGGTGTGTCGACCATCTTCCGCAACGGCCACCATCGGGCAGCTTACGGTCAACCGCCGGCGGGTCTGCCGCCCCACAACAACAATAACAACAACCATAGCCACCATGGCAGTCGAGCCCGGACGAACCCACGCTCCTCGGACCGACGGGGGCGGAACGCGTTGCAGCTGGCGAACGGCAACGGCAACGGCGCGGCCAACGGGAGCCACCTGGCGGTCATATCCTCGCAGGATCCCTCGCAGTACATCTACCACGAGCCCGTCTTCCACGAGGGACTCATCTACGATGGGTGCCTCTCGCACACCTACTCGGACCGAAGCGGCGGCAGCGGAAGCACCGGAACCGGCAGTACCGGCGGTGTGGCGTACCCCTACATCCTGCCACAGTTCACCACCTTCCGCAGTGGCGCCGCCGGAGGTCCGCCCGGCTGCGGCGCACCCCACGGCCCCATCGGCCACTCCATCTACTCACGCGACTCCAGCTTTGGGTCCGACTCGGGCTACAGTCAGCACACGCAAACCTCCAACCGTAGCGCCGGCTGGAGCGGGCGGCGACCCACCGGCCAGTCCACAACGTCCGGTTCGTCCACGGCCACGATGCCGTCCGCCAAGCCGCTCCCGCCGCACCCGAAAGCACCCTCGGAGCAACCGCTCACCCACGCCGGTCCAACCGCAGCGAACCAGTCGACGATGGTGGACTCTTGAGAAAAGCCGAACGGCGACTTGCTCGATGGCGACGAGGTGCGCCTGCTACCGGGAGCGGACGGTGGTGGTGCTGCTGCCGTCGTGACGGCTTTCGAGCCCTTCATATCCAGTATTGTATACGGGAAGATCCTACTTTAAGCAACACACCACTGGGGAGACGCACGCAACAACGCAGGGCCCGCCAGTGGTGGGGGAAGGCCAAATAAAGTCAAACTTGTCTGCACTTCCCCCATAGCAACCAACGAGGCCATTCGCCGAAACCGCAATTTTAAAGCCATTTACGAAACAAAAACCCCTCGATAGTGTCGATGGGGGGCGGGCGGGAAGGAATCGGCCAAAAAGAAACCCAACGCCCCTACGATTCGAATGAACCCCGGCGCCTTGATTGACAGGGAAATTCCGTGCTCGATTTCGGGTTCCGGTTTTCGGCAGCGGGCATTGTTGTGCGGAACTCCCTGCGGTAGGGAAAACAAGGATATTAGAGCGTAGGGAAGAACAACGGAACGGAACGAAAAACCAAGAATGTGATTTTAATTTTAGTACCAATCCATCATCAAGAATTCGTAGCATTTTTTTGTTTACTTTTTAAAGAAAAATTGTATGAAAATAATGTACAGATGTAAGGGGCGACAGATAGGGTAGTAACGGGTGGGGACACGTTTCGACCCCACGGAGTTGCGGAACCCGGTACCAGCAAGGAACAGATGCAACAGATAAGGGCGCAAACGACTGCTAACTAAAGCGTAACTTTTAAGCATACAATCATCGACCCTTGCACCGGGGGGGTACCGAGAACAGCGAAGGGTGTGGTACACTAATCTCAACATAACGAGCGCTATCCGGCATTCCCGCACTCCTGGCACCTTTCTCGGCGGAAAGTGTATGATATAACGTAAATAGGGGAGGTGGTACTTAAAAGCAGTCAGTTAGTCCTGTACAAAATACACACACACACACACACAAACACACACTTGCAAACAACTAGGGAGTGAACATATTGGCGAGCTTTTTCTTAGCGAAACAAGAAAACAGTAAACGTAAACGTAAACGTAAAAAAACGAAACCAACAAACGAGCACAGTCCAACGTATCCTAAAAGCAGATAGCAGTTTCTCTTTCTCTTAAACGCGCACGGAAACGCGCAGTTAGTAGTGGTGGGGCAAAATTGGTGGAGTTGTACATAGAAACGATAAATACTCTCAGATGAATCCCGGAAAAGATGCTGCTTGCTGCCACGAACTCTTTTACTCCACTTTCTTTCTATCGGTACCAAACCGGTACTATAGTGATCCCCGCGTATAATCGATCCGCGCGTCATCACCCTCGTGAGGGGAGTGGGGGCGCTGTTCTACTCTTGTGGTTGTAATTTGTGAATAATTTAGCATGAAAGTCATCCATCTATCGACGACTTGTCCGGCGCGTCCTGCCAGATGACATTACCAAGACTGAGAGTTTGCAGGACACCTTCTGTTGGCCCGAGGATTCTCACAGTAAAGCGTTTTTGTTTTGTTTTCCACTCTCAATAGCTAAATAGCTTCTGTCTAATCTAAAAAGATAAATAAAACTACCCCCCC
>JAOEFI010000003.1:20093709-20129106 GCA_034621735.1 Anopheles plumbeus
TCTTTTGATTGATCTAACCAGACATTGACCCAGTGAAGACCCATCGATTTTAGCTTAACATAAATTGGTTCTCAATGCCACTGTTAAAATGGTGTCTCTTTGATGGCAGAATCGTCCCTTTGAAAGTAAGGGTTTTTTTGTGCGTTTCAATTTTTATGAAACGCAATAAAAAGTCTACCGCCACCGGAACTTTATGCACGGTACCTCCCCCACACGGTTCGTGACACATTTCAGCGGTCATTTGCTGTCGGTTGTCGATAACGGAACTAAGAAGAACGATCATCGATCGTTGCGTCCGAACCGGCACGCATGATCGCAATTGGAGCGGGTTTTGGGAGTTTGTTTTTCGCCGTGGGTCCAAAATGTTGGCGCCCCATAGTCGCCATCGTCGTAAACCAACCATTCCATCACGCTCACTCGGATGTGCCCGGAAGCCGCACACGTTCGCGTTAAAACAGAAGGGAAACACACGTACGTAAAACAGAACATAATTACACGTTTCCGTTTCGTGCCATTCGGAGGGCGACACGGAGGAATTGTTAGACTGTTTTATTTTTTTCAAAGAGGGTTTCTCGCTTCTTTTTTTTTTGGCGAGGGTCCCCAACTGTAAAGCACTTACGCCAGCCCGGCACCATTTGACGCGCGAGCTAGAACAAAGGAGGCTGGGAGCTTCAAAATGGCAAAAAAAGCAAGGGACGGATTGGTGAGCCCCATTCATTAGTCGACTGCGGACGACGGCCCGGGCTGCAGTAATGACATCGTTTACGACCATATCCGTTTCGCACGGCACACACATACATGCTGTACCGAGCGTGCAGAAGGGGAGCCCTCGCTCCCCTCCCCGAGGGTTGGTCCAGAAGTACTCGAGAGTACTTATGTACCGGTTGAGGTACCTTCTGTTTTTATTGTGGCCATTGCGTGCGCCGCGAGATGCTCCTCCTCGTTCAACGTCTGTATGCAACGCTTGGGGGTCGCTGAGATAGGAGGGACTGTGTATGAGACGCCATGGCTGGCACGTCGGGTTAAACCACGCCTTTTTTTGGAGCTTCACTTTTCGGTGCCTCCCTCACTCACCACATCGAAACGAAAATGGTGCGTTAGTTTTATGGCCGAACGATTCGTCCATTAAAGCAAAATGTATGTACGTTCCGTAGGTGGACCTCAAATAAATATTTTTGTAAGACTGGTTTGTTGCTGGTTTTTCCTTCCTTTTTCGAAACAGTATAAATTAATATATGTATTTCTTTGATACCCTCAGACAGAACAAATCCAGCTATTGAGAGATGGAAAATTAGAACAAAAACTTCATGGAAAAAAGGATCCCTTTAGTAGCGCCAACATTGTGAAAAATGATGATAGATGAATCCTGTAAATACGATGTACAGAATAGGAGAAAGGTGTAATAAAATTAAAGCGAATCGGAAAAGAATCTTTGGTCTTCAAAAGAAAAAATCAACAAAACACACACACACATTCATTTTTCAGTTTTTCAAACAGTCTTTTCAAAATCTGAGAGCTAGTAGGCGGGAGATTCAAGTATCTTCCTTATCCGTTTCCCGTCGGTTTTGAAATTGTTTTAATAGTATTGGTTTAAAATCCAAATTTGTTGGATGAAATGTTTTTCCTACAACCTAAACAAATCTCTGTACCTGTTTGTCACTTTCCTGAACTGTAGTGAGAAATAGATTGAAGTAAATAGGGCCCGAGTGTTGAAGAGTTGAAGTTTTGGTTTTGTCTCGTAACAACAAAACCACTACTAGAATGGTTCAATGTTTCGGGGCTGGCGGCAACAAACGAAGCAAGGGCAGTTGTTGACCGGTACTGAAACCCTAAAAGTCAAACTCGCAATAACCAATCAATTATAGAGGAGTTAATAGGTCCGGTCCTAAAACCACGGGAAATAAAGTCCAACATTATTCGCAAAAGATAATAATGAACCATTTTCCGGAAGGGAATGCTACACTAACACAAACATACAGACAGACAGACAGACGGGCAAGATTACCATATCAGTTTAGAGTGTAAACGTACGGAGCGGAGCAAAAGTAGACGCGAACGAATCTAATAAAACTAGCAAAAAAAAAGGTTCCCGCACACACGTTGAATGTTCTCGTAGGGATTTGCGTTTCTGTTCGAAGGCAATGTAAAACCAAAAAAACAATGTGAGAGTACGAAAGTGAAACTGTTAGTAGGGACAGCAAAACTGAAAAAAAAAACAAACAAACTTATATCAACCAATGATTGGTGTAGTGGACTGAGAAACCGGCACTTTAGCAGGTTAGTGGGAGGGTGGCCCCGAAGAGGACGAAGTATCTTCACCGTGTACATATAAACGATGAGTATCTTAACATTTACATAAAAACACCTTGACGGGCCGATACAGAGGCAACACGGGCGGGGGGCGGGAACTGGGGCGAAACAAGTAGGACGAACACAATTAAACAGCAAAACAATGCCACACTTTACATAGAGTTTAACAGGGAAGCTATATGTTTGGTTCTGTACATATAAGAAGGGCAGGAGAAAAACCCACAATCAATCAATCATCATCAACAACACGCAACCAATCATTGTTTCGCCCGAAAGGGTACAGTAATGAAGCAAACCAGAGAAAGACAGAGAACACACACGACACGTCGACGGCAGATGGGGAAAGGTCCGAATAAACTATCGTGTAGAAAACTAGTGGAAAAGAATTAATAAAATTGAAAGCATAAAAATGAAGCAAATGATTGTTATTTTTGTATTCACTATTTCGTTGAAAGAAACTATGATGACATTCCAAAAGAAATCCGAAAACTTGCAAAAACTTCCTTAATAAAAAATAGTTCGATCGTCCTTCGATACAACCTGACCAAATAGTCCACTCGTGCAAGGGCGCTCTCATTGTCCTGCCGAACTGATTGTTGAAATGCGTTCACTACCGATATAAAAAAAAAATAAATTAAATCGCGCACAAAATGGAAACAAGCGACCAAAATTCGAAACCGAGCGACAATACACACATAATAAACAACATCCACTACGGTTAAATCGATCCTACGGCGTACACATTATGCACTTAATTTCGCATCCGACCCCGGCAACCGATTTCGATACTGTTAACTGCCGCAAATTTCGTATGAATTTTCGTACGAAAAAAAACGGTTAAAACCACCCATCTTTGAGAGGGAGAGAGAGAGAGAAAAAAAGGACGAAGGGTAGCGCTTGCATGGACACGCGTTTTTCGCCCCGGAAGCAAAGCGCGCTGCAAGTTGGAAAGCAGGAACAACGACAGAGTCAGAGCACGGAATGGAAAGTTTAAAGCATCAAAACGCATACACCCACACCCCAGGGACGCGAACTGCACTCAACGGTGCAACGGGGGTGTAGATTCAATAAATAATTTAATTGAATTTTGTGTACATTATCATTGTTGATTGAGACACTGAACAAAAGAATGGGTTTCCAATGAGATTGGGGGTTGATTTTTTCGTTTTTCTGTACAAAGAAACAGAAGGAAAGGACATCGGAAGGAGGGAGAAAGAGAGAGAGGGGAAAAGAGAGACCAACTCCGGAGCAGCGCAGCATCGTAGCATGATGGCAATCATATTGGGGCAGCACATTTTCGTGCATTTTCGCGCAGTATCGAGGGGTGTGCGAAAGTGTGTGGCCCGCGGTGTAATAAACGAATGCAATGAACAGAACGAAATTAATGGGAACGGTGTTGAGAAAGGGGGGAAGAGGGTGGGTGCTGCATGGACGCACGCGAAAGGATGCTTTCATCGTACAATCGGCCATCGAGTGTGCACTGTGTACCGTTATCGAACCGTAAGAATATTATCAATTCAATAACGACAGCCTTTTAATTGATGCAGTCCTCGCAATGAAAGCGAATGAGCGAGATTGTTGGTCGAGGGCGGATGGAGGGATGGGAGAGAATCCGGTGATGGGGCCGTGGAGAAGGTCTGTCGATTTCATTCCCTTCGTAATAAACAGTGCAGAAAAAATATAATGTTTTAATGACGAGCATCGAACGGAAAGCCTTTTGTTTCGAGCCACAAAAAAAAGCCGAATTGAACTCGTTCGGTGTTTGACCTCTAGAGAGCAATGGGGTAAATGTAGTATGGCCCGAGTTTTTTTCCCAATTACGCCCATCATTTCGGGATGCGGAAGCTGTATATTTTCATGAAAATCTATCAACAATTTACCTGAACAAGATGCATTGTAGATGGTAGGCGTATTGCATAACTTACAGGCGCGTCACAAATTGACAATATTGAATACAAGCTGTACGCAAATAAAAGTCATGGCGCACTCTTCCGTTTTCGCAGCATGGATTCAGAATATTTTGGGAAGGTCTTGTTATAGAATGCACTATGTGCATCAAACTGCACATATGCATTGAACTGCGGGAAAAGTAATGCACCTTTTTCGGTGAAGCGCGTGTCAACAACGCTCCAGTTAACAGTGCGACGACAAATGACCTTTCTGCTGTTGCATTTAGGTTATGGTTCTATCTGCGCGCCTCTTACGACACTCTTGTCGCCCGCCTGTTCAATTAAAGGCTGCAGTTCAGAAGTTCATCGACATTGAGTTGTCGAAAAGTTGAAAGTTATTTTTGTGCTAAATGATAGAATTTACCTTGTCAACTCAAACTAAAACAATTTGCAAAGAAAGAGAGATCAATCCAACATTGTTTGCATTTACCACCACACTCATAAACAAAGCATTCCCTCGCTTTGCAGTGCAGAGTGTAATGCCTTCTACTGCCTCACGGATGCGATGAATGCTTCTCTGGGTTATCGTTTTGAAGAGAAGAAGAAAAAGAGAAGAACATAAGCAGTGTCAAAAATGCACCGTTAGCATAATCATGCCAGCCAAACCGCGGGTTCATGAAATGAGACCCGCCCTGCAAGAACAATTGATAAGAGCATCCATCCCCCCACGATGATCATAAGGAAACGGCTCTATCGCCCCGTGCCGGACACTGACTCTGTTTCGGTGCAGATCATTCCAGTTCACGATCAACGGTCAGTCTTGTTTTTGGATCCGTCCCGAGTGCTTCTCTGTTTTCTCTGTGGTGAACTGTAGTCAGTATGTGTGCGCGAGTGTTGATGGCGATCGTGTTGACCGGCTCCTTGTTGGTGACCGTGTCTGGACTGCTCACGGAGGGCGCCTGTCCGCAGGATGTGGCAGTGAAGCAGAACTTTTCTCTGGCCGACTACACCGGTCGCTGGTACGAAATGAAGCGGTACGAGCAGTTCTACGCGAAGGGTCTCGACTGCGGTGTGGCCGAGTATCAGTCGACCGGGGCGAACGGGATCTCCGTGAAGAACGGTGGCTTCAGCCTGGCCAACAACACCAAGGTGGTTGCCGAAGGTGTGTCCGTTCTTTCCTACCCGGACGAAACGCCACTGCAGGGAAAGCTGAACATTGCCTTCTTTGGAGCCAGTGAGTTGCGCTAGGCGAAAACTAGTCCTCAAATGCCAGCATCTGCCTGTCCACACACTCTTCATCTTCCTTTCACTGTCTGTTTCACCTGACCCAGAGCCCGACCGTAGCAACTACTGGGTGCTCGACACGGACTACACTTCCTATGCCGCTGTCTGGTCCTGTGAGCCTTACTACAAGGACCCATTGCAGAATGTCGGTAAGTATATCCGTACACTGACGCCGGAAAAATGGATCAGCGCGTGAGATTAAGTTTCTCCAACTCTCGGCAGTGGGTTTTTGGATTTTCTCACGCACACCCACCTTCCCGACCGATGAGGCCGTAATGAAGCGTATTACTGAACTGGTCAAGAAGTACGGCGACGGCACGAAGCTTGAGGTTCCAATTCAGTCCGATGAACGGTAAGTTTGATTATGATAAAGATTCATTTGATTGAAATTTTCGAACTAAAAATTATGATTTCTATCAACTCTAAACAGATGCCCACGAACGTACTAAGGGATGTAATTTGGGCAAAAAAAACGCCATTAAACGCCGAATACAAACGTTACATGGTGAAACTTGTTGTTAAACTTGTTCCTGTCCAAAAAAAAAGCAAATAAAAATAGACTGAAAGTGAAAAAGGAACGACAATGAGCAATAAACGGAGTTCATAAGAGTAGCAAACCCCTCGAAACAATACAAAGGCACTACAAAATCAAAGAACAGCATTGGGAGAAAACATTGATTGATTAGTTGATTGATTATACGTGCAAACATTAGTTTTGAAATCACTTTTTATTCTGTTGTTTTACACTAATTATTTACAACAAATTGAGCACGATTCGACGGCTCGAAGGGGTGCTAGAACACGGGGCACCTGTAAGGACGAAAAAACGGAGCAAGTGTTCATGAGTCTAGCGTCTGACGAAATGTTACCATTGAACGTACCTTTCATCCAACTGTCGCGTGAATCGCAGTTGGCTCCTGTCGATTAGTCGCCGCACAATGTAATGGATACGGAACAGAGAGTCCCGATCGGTGGTGAGCGTGGGAGTCCTCGACAGGATCCAGAAGCTTTCCTCCGACTGGTTCGTCTGCTCCAGCTCCTCGCAGGACCACACGACCGAGTACGACTGATAGTCGGTGTCCAGCACCCAGTAGTTTGAGCGATCATTCGCTACAACAAAACAAAAACGTGGTGAACGAAATGAAATGACCTCCCAACGGACCAATCAACTTACGTGCACCGAAAAAGGACACATTCAGCTTGCCCTGGATGACTTCCTCGTCCGGGAAGGACAGCACGGCGCGCCCGAGTGCGTTTATTGACGTGCCATTTAACAGATTGTGGGCCGAGTTCGAAACGGACACCGACTGGTCGTCGTTGAGTTCGTATCGCACCTGGACGCAGTCAAAGTTCAGCGTGAACTCATTTTCGTACCGCTGCATCTCGTACCACTTGCCGAGGTAGGCCTCCACGGAGAAGTTCTGCTCCGTCTCGATGTCCGTCGGGCAGGGACGATCGAAAAGTACGCTAGTCGAGACGAACCCCAGTCCCAGCGCAAGGGGCACCAAAAATGCAACGTTTCTCATCGTTCGTGTGTCTTCTTTACACGGCAACTAAATGTGACTAGGCCCATGCCAAGTTATTGGTTTTATAGTAACCGGGACGGTCGGGTATCTTTCCTGATAATATATCGGAACAACGATCTGGTTGAGATAGAAACGACCCAGTTAGGGCATTCCCACAACATGCGGTGATGATTAGAACCGGTTCGCGAGGCACGAGGTTTCGCTGACGTATCTCTGTCAAATTTCTGGTCACCCACCACCCCGGTCTGCCCACCGGACCGGCCCACCGCACCATCCACCAAAGGTTTTGTTGTCTTAAAGTCTTCGATAATACGCCCATTGCCACCACCAACGCCACCGAACGCAGGTATACGAAGTTCCTATCCCAGTTCCAGTCGCGCCACAAAATTGTTTCCGATCTGGCCCTTCCCGAAAACATCGACCCCGTGCTTGTACCCGTGGGAGTGTACAGGCTTTGCTGATAAGATGAGTTTTCGCAGGGCCAGTCTTTGATAGGCTGACTTTATGTAACATCGTTCGTTTATCATGCCCACGGCCCGACGGGGTGCCGCTCTGCCGTTGTCACGATCCGATGATGGCGCTTCCGGTTGAATGATATTTCAATTTTCGGCATCGGTTTGTTTTCGTACGCCATGACTGGTGCAAAAGTTGTTCGAGAACAAACACGGACGAACGAAGGCCCCGCCGCAAGGTGAGTGCCTGTGGTCCCGGGTGGGTTGGTATATGCGCGATTAATCATCCAGTCCAGGAAGGAAGGAAGCAAGGTAGAAGAAGATACACTCGACAAACGGGCTGCGGTTGAGCTGCCCTGTTCATGATGATGCCGATGATGATAATGATGAAGATGATGTCTGGCAGAGCAATCATACCATCTAGGAGATGCGATGGAGAGTTTTGTTATCACACTGTGCTCCACGTTTAGCCCCCTTCATCGATTGAACATTCCGTCTTATCTATGCAAATGATATAAAAAGGCTTTTCAATGGACCGAACGCAGATAGTGCAACCTGACCCGCCGATCCCCGCGGATTCCCGTTTTGCTGAAATGATGAACCACTATTTGTGTTTGCTGTGCGCCCTGCTGGGACTCGCCCAGGGAACGTTCTTCGAGCGACCGTGCCGTAGCCTCGACGTCGTGCAGGACTTCCAACTCGAGCAGGTAGGTGGTTTGCGGTGGGAAAGGGTCGCCCGAATCGCCACGCAGGACGCGTCACTAATTACTTATTCAAATCACGCGACCCCAGTATCTCGGCCTGTGGTACGATCTGGAGCACTACGAGACCGGCTTCGAGCAAAACACCGATTGCGTAACGGCCGAGTACAGCCGGTACGGGGACGGTTCGATCCGGGTGTTCAACTCTGGCGTCCGGCTGGCCGATGGGTTGCTGTACGCCGTCGAGGGCCGAGCGGTGCCCAGCTACCCGGAAGCGGATGTGCTCGCAGCCAAGCTGAACGTATCGTTCTACGGGGCACGTAAGTTTCGGTGTCCGCGGTGTCCCTCCGGGGGTGGTGGTATCGATAACAATTTACGTCTCACAATATCGCTTACTCGGTAGCGAATGATAAATCGAACTACTGGGTGCTGGATACGGACTACGAGGGCTATGCGATTGTTTGGAGCTGTGAGCCCGCCGGAGAGGGGGAGCGATCCTTTGGTAAGTATGACACGGTGTGGTTCTTCTAAACATCCTGCTGGGCAGTGGCTTATTATGTGGCATCCTCTTTGGCAGAATACTTCTGGCTTCTCTCACGCACGCCAACCTTGCCGGAAGATGAAGTGCTACGGGCAAAGATTGACCTGCTGAAGGAGGAGAGCGAAATCATCGATGAGGAGCTGATTATTACGGAGCATTTTGCCGACGAGTAAGTGCCGTTGTACACATTAGTACTCATGTCAATCGTGGACCCGTAACACAATTCTAATATTTTAAAATTTTCAGATGCCAAAATAAACGACATAAGCGCGTTTGAGTGTTCCCTTGCCAAGTCCCTCCCGGCACGAATGAAACCGCGATCAAAAAGAGTCGACAGATGTGGAAAAACATACAAGCAAAATTGACAAAGCACTTGTCGCATTGTGTGAAAAATAAATGTGTGTCAATATATATATCACAATTTAACAATTTAAATAATAATTGCTAGAATTACACGCTTTCGGCAAATTCACAAATGAAACGCTCGCGAGACGATGGGCAATTTATCGCCCCTAAAAGTATGCAACCGGCGTGACTTAATCGATGAAGATCGTATGCCCGTTTCAAACGAATCGACGAAAGCCACAGAGAAGGCACACACGTATCGGGCACGAAAGCATCTTTGCAGGTTTCGTAATAGATTTTATCTTAAGCCGGTGGATTCGCCAAAACATCTTCAGTTTCCTTTGGGAGTTCAACCGGAACGGACGACAGCAAAACGTGCATCGGGGACAACGGATAGTGAAAGAAACCTACATTTGCTTCCCCATCGTATAAGTGAACACGTGCAAAAAGTGTACATATTCTTTGTGGTTTAAATAATTAGCAATTTGAAAACAGTTACAATGTTCGCTGCAAGTTTTTTCACCGTACTACTAACGGTGTTCGTTGGAAGTGGTCCAATTTGGGGATTTGTGGTTAAGGATGGAAACTGTTCAGTCGTGTCGACAAATGTTCCGTTCGTGAAAAACTTTGAAGTTGAAAAGGTAAACGGTTCGCTGTACGGAAAATTAGAAATAAATCGTTCTTACACAAGTTTTCACCAAGAAAACGAACACTTTCGTCATATCTCAGACTCGGCGTGCTGCGACGGAATTAAGCCACCACAAAATGTCACCCGTTTGGGTTACCCTTTCGAAACGAGTCGGATCTACCACGGATATTATATAAACATTACGAGGTTTAGCTCGCACGGACCGCATTGTTGCGGTCGCTCCGGTGAAGACCCTCTCGATCGATGGGACCTACGATGCCGTTTGTTATGCTTTCGCGCTGTGGGCGTCCAGTCCAGCTTTTTCTGGAAGCCGCTGAATTGTGGGCCGTCTTCGTTACTGTTGCTGACGAAATTTCTTTAATTATGTTTTGTGACCGATCGCCCCTACATAATGTCCGTGGCATCGTCCTATTGTATGCGGCGCCGAGTGTCGCCAAACTGGTTACATAATCTATTCACCCATTCGGAGCCACAACGCGAGCATGCGCGATTGAAGCTACCTGAGCATCGCTTGCAGATTAACGGGTGCGCGCTGGGTTTTAGGACGGCTTTGGCTGATGCGCACCAGCGAATTAACGCCACACAAGAAACCACGACCCCTCACAGTACAGACTCTAGTGAGTGCTATTAACCGGCCCGGTCAAGGGCGGACGATCGATCATTAAATTTGCATAACCTACCATCGAAGGCGGCCTGCCCAGGCGGCGCACCGTAAAGTCACCGCGAGGACAGCGGTATAAAGTCGATGACGGCCGACGAAATGTAATCTCTCGAGCAACGACGTCGCGAACCTTCTTTCCGCGTGGCGCTAACGATCGACCCATCCGGACGGGCTATGGAGCTACTTGAACTTCAACATTAGGGCGATGATTTATGCAGAAGCCCCCCAGGCAAGCGGAAGGCGTCGTAAGATGACCAACTGCTCGTCCGAGTTTTGTAGTGAATGTCTTTCGTTTCAATTACCGATCTAATGTGTTGGGCCGTCCGTCGCTGCTGGTAGAGGAACATGCCTGCGAGTGGGGCAGTACTAAAGCCCTGAAGCATCCGTTGGCTGGATATTCAATGCCTACAACTGATCATTAACAACTAATCTAAAAAAGACCTTTGCATTCATTTGAATGAGTTTTATAAGGTTGAAGTCCGCCTAACTTTGCTTGTAACAAAAATAAACACGTTTAACAAAACTGCGTTTATATTACAGTACCTCGGAAAATGGTACGAGCTGGAACGCTACGAGCAGGACTACGAGCGTAACATGGAGTGCGTAACGGCCGAATACCGCAGCAGTCAACCGATCGGCATGATGGAGGTGATAAACCGGGGCTACCTGCCGAAGAACGAAACGTTCAAAACATTCTCCGGCGTCGGCGTGTTTAGCGAACAGCTGGCGGAAAATGAAACGGTTGCTAAGTTAAACCTCCGCTTCGAAACAGGTGAGCAAAAAAGGAGGGGAAAATTTTAATTTTGAGAAACATTTCAAGTTGCGATTCGATCGTAAACCCCCCTGGCAGCTGTAAATGCCACCAACTACTGGATAGTGGACACGGACTACGGCAACTACTCGATCGTGTACTCCTGCACGTCCTTCCTCGAGTCAGACCAGGCCGTCGAAGGGTACTGGCTACTGTCGCGCACTCAGAGCCTCCCCGACAACGAGGACGTCATCGAGCGGGTGAAGCTGCTTCGATCGACCCACTTCGAAACGTCGCATATGCGCGTCACGAACCAAACGGAGGAACTGTAAGTAGTACCGCGACGAGCGATCGGTCCTAAGCCAAACGGGAAAAAATAACGTTTTGCTAAAAACCTTCTCAACAGCTGCCCAGTGCAACAGGGCCTACCGCCGGCGCCGAGCTCAATCGTTCTACCACCACTGTAGGGAACTCTACGTACGCGCATCGCAACACATTATCATTTAGAATAAGTCCTCCACTACTTTTCCGTCCTTGCCCCCGTGCAGCGAACTACCCCCCACTACTAACGCGCCGATTGTGTACAGCCCACTGTGTGTACCGGCAGTGCTATCAGCCGATAAGTCAGCATGCTCTATGCACCCATATAAATAATAAACAGACGATGTGTGAGAAAAGAAGCAAATGTAATCGATTTCTTTAGTACCAAATGTCAAGCCTTACGGAGAGGAGGTTCTAGGTTTGGCTTTGTTTTAAATCATTTCGTGAAGCAAGTGTTGGGTGTAGGTGGCCCTTGCCTCCGAACAAGATCAAAGCCCCGATAATTTCGCATAGTAGTGCGCCGCTATGTCGCCTCAGGACGCATGGAAGGTTTTGCTCGCGGCGCTGGTGCTGATCTGCTGCTTCAGCAGCGGTCAGAGGATCGTAAATCAGCAGTGCCCGGATCCGGCCAGTCGGCCGATAGTACAGTACTTCGATTTGCAACGAGTAGGTATTCGACGGCTCTGTTCCCCGGTTTCGGTATTTTGATTTGTGAACATTCGCCCATTCGTTGCCAGTACGTGGACGGGCGGTGGTACGAGATATTGCGGTACGATCAGCACTTCGAGAAGGACTGCGACTGCGGCTATGCCACGTACACGCCCCAGACGGACGGTTCGGTGAAGGTGGAAAACTGCTGCGAGCGACTCCCAAACACTACCCTTAAGTGTAGCATCGGGAAGGCGGTGGTCAGCTTTCCGGATCAGTTCCCGCTGGAGGGAAAGTTCAACGTAACGTTCGGTGGGCGTAAGTTCCGTCACACGAGTTCTCACTCCATTTGATCCTTCAAAACCCCTTCCTCCTTATGACATTTAAGCACCGAAAAACTCCAACTACTGGATCATGGAAACGGACTACGACAACTACGCGGTGATCTACTTCTGCAAGAACATCTCCGACAGTAAGTCGGCCGAAGCTGCCTGGGTGCTGTCGAAGCAGCGAACGATCAACCAGTCCGTACGAGACGTAGTGGACAAGCTTGTCGATAAGTATCTCGTACGAGGGGACATGCGCGTCACAGAGCAGAGCCAATCCAAGTATGTGTACATTTCGTTTCGTTTTGAAGTCATCGTTGGCGTTAACCAATTAATGAAAGGGCTGATTTGAACTCAGACAAAAAGCCATTCTTGTTTGAAGATTTTTTAAGTTTGCTTAACATTTTTGTAATTTGAATTTGAAAAAAATCTAAATTGAATTTATCTATTCTCCTCCCTCTTACAGATGCAACTATTCCAATGAAGCCTGAGACATTATTTCTGCAGTTCAATTAGAGGAGATTCACTTCCCTTTTCCCAATTGTTCAACAAACGTTGGAAAACTTTAGTAGTGGCGATTGAAAAATATATGTCTCTTACAGACGGAAGAGACTTTCATTAAATTGCTTTGAGAATAGTTTCTACTACACTAATAAACATTAGCCGTAAAAACCCTGAAGTGTGTTCTGAAACCCCTGTTGGCGGTGGCCTGTCGAGGACGATCCGATGGTCCAATTTTATCCCCTACCTCTACTACATTGACTTTTTTGTTTCCCCCACCCACTCTGGGCGCTGCCCAGAGAAGCCGTATCAAACTATGATGAGTGCAAAAGTTTCAGCCCTTCATTCCGCTGCACCGCGAGAGGGTGAGCTGCTGGCCGCTGCTGCTGCTGCAAAACCGACTAATGACTTGCGCTAATTTTTATGAGCCCAAATCGTGGGAGCGTCGCAGGCGAAGCGGGCGGTTTAGTTGGGCAAGGAGAGAAACCGCGAAATCCTGATACCGATCCCGGCGTCGCGTTGGTGGACGTACTTTTTTTATTGGTAATAGTGAACAACCGAGGCGCCCCCGTTGGGGGGACGTCGGTCAGAGAGAAGCCTGCTCGAGCCTGCCTGGTGGAGAAACTTTAAAGCGAAAATGGAAAAGTTAATGAAATCAGTTCCCTCCGACCAATCCGCCCACCTCCCCAGGGGAAAGGGAAAGTTTTACACCCCCGAAAGAAGTTTCGATGCTGGTTTCGGTAATAATAAGCTTTCTGCTGGAAACATAACTTCCATGATGAACTCAAACAATTTGCGAAACCTCGGCCAAGTGGATTTGAGTGTGCTTAAACTATTTCCGCTATTTTCGAAACGGTCAATGGCCAAACGTTACTAAGTGAACTAACGGTTCGTGGGGTTTTCCCCGGAGGAAAAACGCACAGCGAAAGATGGAACGCCCATCCATATCAGAACCCCCATTGCGATGGCAGACAGGTTTAGCAGAACGCTCCGTTTATCGTGTCCCCTGCAGCTTCGGAGTGGTTGTTTGTTTGTTTGTCTGTTTGCCGAACGCAGTCTGCAGCTGATAACGCCGGCCGGCCCTTGTGGTTGGAAACGTGATCATGGCCACCATACCCGCCTAACACGATCATTCGTAGAAATCGTTTGACAGCACGCTCGCATCAAACGCTTTGTATTCGAAAACACCATAATCGTGCCGATGAGGTCCGATGGCACGAATACTAGCGCCACATTGTGTAGGGCGGTAGACGACGCGATCTACACCATCGTGTATAGCGATGCAGCGATCAGTCCGGTTTTGAGATTCTACTTTGGAGGCTGTTTATCGTTGAGCCACTTCGAAGCCGGCCGACGTTTCTATTCCGTTTCCAATTTTCGGAACTATTGAAAAAGTTAATCTGCTTCAGAAGTGGCGTCCAAAACGAAAAGAAAGCGGGAAACACACCACAGATAGCTCGGAGTGTGCAAGTGAAAATGGCATCGTTCTCGTGTTGCTGGCTTTTGGCGATAAGTTTGTGGTGTGTTTTGGAGCCAAGCAATGGCGTGCCCTATACGACGACCTGTCTGCAGTTCGATGAAGATTACAACTTTCAGGAAGAAAAGGTAAGGGTAGCGCCACTCTCGGAGACATTCGATCGACCTCACGTGCCATTTTTTACGCAGTTCGTTGGAACGTGGTACGAGGTGCGTCGGCTGCACGATCCGACCGAACCGGAGCAGGAGGACTGCGTGGTGATGAACTATCAGGCCCAGGAAAAGGGCAGCTTCGACATACTGCAGTCGTTCCAAATCACCGACGAGGGATCGCCAATCTACCGCAGCGGTCGGGCGGAACCGAAAGTGTACCAGGATTCGCGGGTGCCAAAGTTCTACGAACGTTTCAACACAACCAGCAGTGCCGATCCGGGTAAGTGTTGGTGGTGGTGGGCATATTATAATAATTGGTGGGTCAGTGTTTCGATACATCTCGTTTCGTAACAAGAATTCAACGGACAAAGGATGCTTTGATGGAGTAACAAGTTCTACTATACTCACATCTATGAGAAAGCCCACACACACACAAAGAAAACTCACCAACAGTCGGCATCATATGCAAATGGTCCCAAAAAAGTAAAAAATGGTGACCTTTCAACAGCCGCGCTATAATCATCAGACATAGGCATCCCAAACATATCGTAAAATATTCAACAGGCTTCTATAAGCGTTGCCGATTTTGCTATCGGTGGCATATCGAATTAGACGCCGGGGATGGGAATGCAAATTAATCGTATCATTAATTCACGTTTCAAAACGATTAACAAAAAATTTATGGTTTTATATTGTTTCGCTAATTTTTTGTATGTAACCTTCCACATAACAAATTAACACAAAACACAGCAGAAAAAATTAAATTTAAAACTAGAACTTGCGATCTAAATGACACTGATGCTACTATATACGAGTGATATGTATATTTCGAGTCAGCTAATAAACAACCTCTTTTCAGATAATTCTATCGACATTGTAGCGATAGATTACACCAGTTATGCCGTCGTTTATTCCTGCACATCAATCAACGCAACGCATCATGCAGGTGAAGGATCGCAAAAGAAAGGATGTTTAATTTTGTTTAGAATATTTATAATTTATCCTTTTTCCTCTGCAGAATCGGCCTGGGTGCTCTCCCGACATCCGCAACTAGCAAAGGATGACGTCGACCTGGTGAACCTCTTCCTGAAGCTACGCTTCAAGCACACGGATCACAAATGGCGCGCCACACACCAAACGGCGGACTTTTGCAAACCCTCACTAGTGGAGGACTTGGCCTCTAAGAACAATTCCAACCGTGTTTCGCCACTGGCCGCGTTCCATCTGCTAGGCATGCTGCTACTTGCCAAGTTGTTGAAATGAGCTTGGATGGGCAGTCCCACGGTTACATCATTCCTAGCGTACCCCGTCCTAGTCATAAGTAGTATCCCGTGATCTATCCAACCGAATCGCGGCAGTATGTACTGTAAAATGCAAGATTGTACCAAAAGTAAACGGCACCACACCTGGTGCGTCGTGCAAAACTTACACCAAGCTGCTTTTAACTGTATAGGAACGAGGTTGGGTCTCAGTGACGGACGATGGAAAAACCGTTCCCTTTCCCACCTTGCAAAGGAGCGCAATTGAGAATGAGAAGAGAACTTACACTCGCTCAACGAAAATCATTTGACCAAACGGGCAACAATGTGTGCACTTCGTTACCACTTTCGCTAATTAATAGTACAAGCTAGCTACCTGCTGGCTTCCAGAAACCGCAACTGCAACGCCGCACGAGGGAACATCCATTCGCGGCCTTCCGGGAAACAGCGCCCCTGGACTGGAGGTTCCCACAATAAGGTGTCAAGTGCAACGCTACACGGCACCACGGGAAAGCAGGTTGACAATCTGCATCTTCTGCACCTACGGGTTCGGGAAGGGGACACCGGAAGGCAGGTTTAGTAATTACACGACTGAGTGAAAATTAAAATAGCTCACCAAGTCTCGGCTCACTTCGAAGTTTCGTTCCATTTACTCAATTTGTCATTCGAGCCCGCGAACGTTCACCAGCAGGTAAACTATTTCTTCCAAGGCATGCTTTTCTTTTGCAGCTTCTCGCTTCTTGCTCTTTCCCAACACAAATAGTTCCGCGAAGGGGTGTGTGAATTCTCACCCTGCAATCTCTGAAATCAAAACAAATACGCAGGCATCATCACATAAACTAACTTTCCCCCGAGCGACGGAATGCGCGCGCTCGAGCACCTTCCGCTTTTTTCACTTTCAAGGACATCTCTCCATAAATCCTTCGACTTTCGCTGCTCGTGCGTTGCGCGGCGCGTTTCTTGATTCCGGGTAGGAGAACTTGTTTGAAATTTAAATGAACCATTCTCGGTGCGCCCTCTCGGTATGTGCGGCGGGTCTGTTTCGTTTAGTTTCTTTCGCTTTTCCTACCCCGGTGCCCTGACGCCCGTCATCCCGTCCTTCGCTCGGATATCCAGTCCAATGCGGTTGAGGTTCTTTGAAGGACATCGGTAACGCTTGAACGTACCGGCGGTAGGGAAAGTGCACCGTCCTTGGGTGGAAGTTACTTTTTAGCTTTCTTGCGCTGCCACCCTGCCCGAGTGGACGCTTGTCAGACGCATTTCCGGACCCGTGATTCACGGCGCGTGAAATAATAGAACACTGCGAAGGAGGAAGTGTAGGAAAAGGAGTAATAGTGAGGCACCGACATCCACTGGGAGAAGTCTAACTATTTCTGGCAAGTCCGCCGGTTTCCGCCAGGACGCCCCGACGGCTTCTACGGCGACAAAAGGGGACCATCTTCGCTCGGAAGCGGCTGCACCATGGTGGAATACACGGGCTCACATCCTCGGCAGCGAAAAGAGGACAAGCAACTGGGATTCTAATTAATGTTATTATCTGACGGATGTCGTGCAGAATTCGGCTCGGTTTGCACCACACAGTGATTACAGGGTTTCTTGGGCACACTCGAGTGAGTCGAATGGACGAAACGAGTGCGAGAGCAAGAGAACACGTTAAGCGTGAAGTGAGTTTTCGTTACATCTTGACTGCACGCTCAAGACAGCAATGGCACGTTAATTAATGCCTCCCACTGTACAACCCCGTTCCAGTTGTCAGTCAGACACGCGGGACACAAAACCCATCCTTGCCAGCAGCGGTACACCTAAGCCTCTTACTGCGAACCAAGTGGAGCTCCGAGCTGGCGGCTTCATTACTCACTTACCGTGTCCTTCCAACCAAAGGAAAGCAGCTACACCGGGTTGGCCCAGCGGTTGGAAACAGAACTCAGACTGTCTGAGTTACTCTTCAAGCGATTTCATTTTATTGTCTTCTCTTTTGCGCCTTATCCTAAAAAAAAAAAGATTGGAAGCAACGAAAGTGTCGGAAAACATGACAGCATCGATTTTGAAGCCTTGCAAACTTCACACACAGTCTTGCGAAATGGAACGGGTCTCTTGAAAAAAAATTCACCTTCCAATGGACTCTGAATTGAAACAGGGAGGGAGAACTGGTTGGAAGTGGTGTGAAAGAGATCTCGAAACGTCGGAGGAAAATGTAAATGATTTTCCACCACATCATCACACCGGAGTTGGTTGCCGCTGGGAGCGCCACCCTCCACCCACCACCACCATCTCAGCCACGGTGGAAACTTTTTTCGTTCGCAACTGTCCGATGGGATTATGCAGACGAGAAGTGTTCACCGGAGCACACCGAAGCAAATGCAAATCAACTTGGCGTAAAAGTTTTCCACCCCGAACCCGCAAGGAGGTGGCTGGCTGGAAGGAATTCGCTCGCACCTTGCATACCTGGTTTGGTTGCTATTCGTCCTTTTATTCGATACACCAACGGGGCCCAATCGACAACTGTATTTAAACAAAAAGGAAAGAACCGGCCAAAAAGAAAACACCAGGCAAAAGTGAGGCTCTCCGGTAAATTCTATTTGAATTGTAAACGGGACCACTTTTCTAGAGGTAAAATGATGTTAAGATCCCTCTCAATCGTCTACGTCGGATTCGATTCCGAACACTCTTAAGCGCCTCTGGTTTTTCTTCTCATAGAGACTGCACACGCTGACTCCATCGGTCGTTACGTTGCAAAACGTCGAGTAAATTGCCTTCAATGAGTGTTGGTCCTTGGTAGAGGCATTTGGGTGTGGGCCACACAGACGAAGTGTGCCGCATTGCAGCATCATTTACTGCCCAACCTTCGTCCGGTTCCAAAATATGTTCCGCCCGAAACACCTGAATGATCTTCGTTCGTTTCGCGCGTTTCGATTCGATTTGCTGTTTTTTCCATAATTTTCCCGCGCGCGAACCCTTCCAGCCCTTTCGAGAACTTTGCGCACCGGAACAGAGGGGACACACTGTCCTCGGACATTTGGTGATGTTTTATGGGAAGCGAAAGAATCCAACGAAACGGTGAAAAGTGTCAACCCAACCTACCGAAGAAAACTTCCAATTCTGTCCCGTCCTTCCCGAAGGACAACGCTGTACATACTTTTGTCACCCGTTTTGTTTCCTAAGAGTAAAAACCTTTCTCCTTTCTCGGCTAAACTCTGCTACACCGTATGTCTCCGGCCGGTATTATCTATTGTATTTTTGCATAATTTATGGTAAAACCGTTCGTCCCTCCATAGTAAGATGCGACAGTTTCCGCCGGTGCCGGCGTTCTTGTTTCTAAGTTTGCGTTCCGCGAGCAGCCGCCCGTAAAGTCCCGCACCACCGTCGGGGTAGAGGCAAAAAAAAAACAAAAAAAAGAACGACGAAACAAATCGAAACAAAACCGGAAAAATCCCTACATAAAATTTTCAAATCAAGAAGGGACCGCTCGGCGTTCGGTTCACGCAAGTGGAAAGCAGCAAAAAAAGAGGGACACATTTAAACAATACGGAATGTAGAAAAGTGAGCGCGAAGTGAAGTGAAAAGATTTTAATCTACTTAACATAAATTATGTCGTAACAGTTGCATGCCGAAGAACTGCCTTGCGCTCTTTTCCCGCCAGGGGGCCGCTGACTGTGAAAGCAACATTCGATGCGATGGTAGCACTAAGTACAGCTGAGTAAGTATTTACCTGCATCGTGAAGTGTCCTCCGCGAACTGACGCCTGGGCTAGCAGTACCCCCGAGGGGGAAAGTACTTGTTGTAACGGTAGCACGACAGACTTTCGTTTGCTTCGATTTGGCCGTACTTTAACTTTCCTATGCCGTGTCCTGAAGTTCCTTCCTTCACCTTCACCTAAACCTATATCGAGATATGATTGCTCCAAACGTACGCTGCCTCATCGCAAAATCTTCCTCGCTACGTTTATTAAAAAAGCATTACCGTCCGAACGGGAATTCCTCCCCTGTCGGAGGCGTTCCAGTCTGGTTTCAGTTTCATCCTGTAATGCCATTCGACACAGTCTGCCAGTGCCCTACCAACTGTTGTTGTTTCAATAGGCAAGTAAAAGTTGCGCCCCTTCCTTACACTCGACTCCGGGGGGAAGTTCCCCGGGATAGCGCTCCCATTCTGTGGTGAAACAAATTGCAACACGCAGCGGGCAAACCGCAGAAAATCCCATCTGCGAGGAAAAACCCGTCACTAATCGTATCACTTTCGATGGGCACCACATTGACTGACCCGGAACGGAAACCAATGGAACACAGCATACTGTTGCTTTTAATATCAATCTAGCATATTGCGCCACCCGAGCAACAATCATTCATTCCTATCTATGTTCATTAAATGTGCGCCATAAATATTTGGGAAAACCCGAGCCGTTTGACTGCTGGAGTTGGCCACCGGAGGGTTAGTTCCCATTTTTTGCCTGCCCCAGAAAACCATCCTTCTTGTCAGAGTCACCCAACTGGCGCTACCCATCGATCAAATATCGTAATGGAATTGTTTTGCCTTCCTTCCCCCGTCCCTACCCACCACCACCACCGCGTTCCGGTGTTCCAGGTGGATTCCGGGCCCGACCGGATCCCGGCCAACCACCGCGTCCGCCCGGGTTATCAATTTTTAATTATCCTCCCCGCATCGGCGTCCGAGTTTGTTCCAATTTTTCACCAAACTATTTAGAAGCCTGCCACCGACAGGCGCGAGCGGTTGAACTTGTTGATCGGGAGTGTACGTGCTTCATCCTGCGCGATGAATAAAGCATGTTTTCATCGAGCCAATTTCGATGCGGTTCTAATATTTCTTGCCTGTTTCCCACCGTCGCTTCTTCGACACGCTTCAGTCAATAAATCTTGGGCACTTTAATTAAAATTTTATTTTCCACGCCCGCTTCGGAAAACTGCCCGGTCCTACGCCTCCCTTCCCCGGCCTCCGATGGGTAGCCATTTTCCGCGAACCAAAAACCAATCGTGCGAATGAAAAATGATTTTCGGCCGGGGCATCTCGTCCAGCTCGCTGAACCGATCGGGATTGAGATTGGGAGATTTGTGCTGTCGGCGACACGCAAAATGGTTTCGGTTTTCGTTTCCTCTAATTTCCCCGAGACTTTACAATTCATTTACCTACATCTATTCCTGGCTGGAAAGAAGAAAGAGAGAAAAAAATCGTCGGCCGTGACGAGCGCTGCGAGCCGCTGGCATGTTAGCCGGTTACTGGGCAGGTTGAATTATTTAACACTGCTCCGCGGAGGTGAAAACTTTCTGACACAGAGCGGATGTCTTTAGATTAGATTCAATTTATCCGTAAACCCCATCCCGAGTCGCAACGGGCCAGCGCCGGGGACCACCAGAAAGTGACACAAATGAACCGACTCTTCCCGCTGTCGTTCGTCTAATCATCCACAAAACTTCGTCGAAGCGAGTTGAAGCGGAGCCGGCGTCTTCTTCGAAATGCAGCCAAAAGGGACGTTCTCTCTGCTCGAGGGAAGGACCGGGGGGATATGCTTACGGAGCACGCACACGCACATTAGGGCCGGTAATTGAATTTAACGTGTCGCCAGAGATGAAGGACATCGCAAACGGGGACGGCAGCATAATTAGTCCTTACGTCCCCAAACGTGAAGCTAACGCAACGCAGCGGTGCTGGCGGCGCACTCTAAACTTGTCGCCCGCTCTGTAGGGATCTAGGAGCGAGAATGGTGTTACCGTTCATGGTGGGGGTGATGGTGGTGGCATGTGGCGGAAGCTCCCAGGACCGCCGATGATAAATCGCAGCTGCTCGGTTTCGAAACTGATTCATAATTCAACAGAACGCTCTTTTCGCCACTCACAGCCGGCCGGCCTTCGGCGCAGGTTCGGTCGTGTTGGCCATGACGATGGAGGTGACGTTTGTTGCTGGAGCGCTTTTTACGCCAGCTTCCTGCACGGCCAAAGTGGCACTTTAAAACGCTCACACCCGCGAAGGAGTACCCACTTTCGCTCGGTGTCCTTCCCGCCACTGTGTGCGCCTGTTCGACTCCACCCTCCCGTGGATGGGGTTGGGCGAGACGAGTAAACGAGCCATTAGCATTTTTACTCGCACAGGTTTCCCGGCTGTTTTTTTCCTTCGCTTTGATTTCATACTTCAGACGCTGCAGGAAGTAATTACATTGCGCCCATTCCTTCGGCGTTCATCAAATGATGGAACCGCCGGGTGTCAACTAGAAAGTTTCCCTGTTCTCGATCTGGTGGAGTAGGAGAAGGCAAACAAAAACGATTGGTTCGGACAATCAGGAACGCGTGAGATAAATTATGTACGTAAATGTAATCCACTTTTCTTATTATCGAATGCAGGCATCATTCGTCCTCGATAGGTTTTTCCGGTTTTTCTAAACATTCACAAAGAAATTAATCAAGGAAAAGGGCAAAGTTTTCACTTTTAAATGCATTTTCCTCACTTGATGTTTGTGTCTAAACTTACCACCTTTGAATTCTTTGAACATCCAGTACTGTTAACAAACACGCACACTTTTTCTCTCTCTCTTTCTATTATGTTGCTCTTTCTCTCTTTTCCTCAAGACATTCATATTCCACAAATTTAAGAGTAAAAAATTAAAGTAAAACGAACGAAAGAAACGTGCCATTCTTTTCCGTTGGCTTAAACAAACACACGGGTTTAAACGGCATCGTTTTGCGAACATGCCTCCCCAATAACAGTTCAGCATCTTTCCCGCGCTCGACTCTCTGCTCCAGTCTCCCGACCTTTCTCAAGCCGATCCACTCATACGAAAATTCAAATGAAAGCATTTTTATGAGATTGTCGTAAATTTTTACGCTTCCCGGCGCACACTCGAGGAATTCATCCGACCAGTACCGGCGTCTTCAAAAGCAGGTTCCACCGCAGCACTGTGTCTCTTTGAACTGGGGCCACGGCTCGCAAGCCAGCGTAGCCGTAAGCCCAGCGTTTAGCAAGCGTAACGTGGAATCGTGGAGAAAATGCTGCGCCACGTAACGCGAGATCCTTCTTTTCCATCGTCACGCGTCCCATTCGCACGGCAGGCCAACTTCTCAAGCTTGTGGACCCACCAAACAGTGGCAGTGGTGCTTTCCTTTGAAGACGAAGCAAAGCCACCATACATGTACAACATCTTGGCGCAGAGGGGGTGGAAATAAAAGTCCCAGTTTGTGACGCGATATAATTGCAGCACCGAAGCATATCCTTCCCTAGTGGGGTCGCCCGCCCGATCGCTTCCGGTGCCCGTTGAAACCACCCGGGAGGGAGTTGGCCGCTGTGTGTGTGCTTCGATTATTAGCTTATTCCCGGGCACGCGAGGCACGGTTTGGGAAAACCTCAATCATAACACAAACGATTACGGAACATAATCAAACGACAAGACGCGACCCGAAGGGGACCAGAGACTCTTATCCTTCGCCCGAGGGATCGTCGGGACTTGGCTGCGGGAAGAGAAAAGTCACTCATCAAACTTTGAGAACCACTCGACTGAATAATATCTGGAAATTTATCTGCACAAGCCAACCCGGCGGGAAGCTAGCTTGTTTCGGTACCATTAGTCATAAAAGTGCTCCAGTTGGGATTTATATCGCCTACGTGCTTCTCTGTCGTCGTCGAACGCTTCCGGAATCTGTGTTTTCTACGTTCGCTTCAGTCACTGCACGTCTGTGTGGTGTGCGTGTGTGTTTTCTCGATACAGCACGACCTGGCAATGTTCTGCAACGTGCACTCTGGCTAAATGCATTTGGCTTGGAATTGCTGTGGTACGACTAGTGCCCCTTGCTATACGACCGGGGAAAAGAAATGCAGAAGAAGTCTTACCAACTGGCACAAACACAGTCTTGAATTCTAATGTGAAATATTGATTGCATTTCGGTGTCCGGGAAGAAAAGTGACTTTAAAGTTTTCGCAGCAATCTTGCCAAACACAACAACAGATTTATCTCTCGATTAACAGGAAAATCTAAGTAGTCTGATTCAGGACCGCGGAGCTCTATACAGCACTGTGCATATTGACATGAATAGTATCATATTATATTTCAATATTATACCAACGATAACGACAACAGCTTAAAGATGTGACGATCATCGAATTGAAAAATCCATCTTGCAAACATGTTTTCGAAAGATGTAATATTTGTAGCAATTGAATGCCATACCAATTGATTAAAAATTGCGTTCAATGATGTATGATAAAACGATCGTGTTGAAGCAAGTAAACTGCAATCGATTACCTTTTTCTGATTTATTACACTTTGAATTCATTTGCCGCCATGTTCTTTACAAATCGGTTCAATTAACCAGGCGCCTCCATCGCCGGAAGCTCCCACAAATTGTTTACCTAAGTTGTCATTAGCTTGCCAATTCAACAATCACCACAATCGCTTACTTTTACGCCTTCGCCGGAGCCTAACCCTTAATCTTGCGCCATTCCTTTTTTTGTCCTTAGTCCGTCCGGGTGTTGGGTGGCGGCGTTCTCTCTATCGGCATTCTATCAAATTTAATTACCACCGAAACTCTACGCCGAAAAGAAACACGACCGTCTTGGCGGATGTTCCGGCCCGCCCACCGCTCCCGAAAACAGTCGTAAAACATTCCCCACGGCCAACAGAATTTATCACCCGTCCGATGTGGAGCACCCGTTTTTCGCGTACAAGAAAAAAACACAGAAAAGAACCCGTTTCCTAACGGATCCCCGATCCCCTTCGGCGGTTCCGGGCAAGGGAAAGAAAGCTCGCCCTTTGGCGAGAGGGAAAATTTATCGCTTCATTAAATTTTCACAGAAGAAAAATTGAGCATCAGCGAGCGAGCGGGCGCGCAAGCAGGTGCTTTTCCGACGCCAAACTTTGCCTTGCCTCTGACGACGCGAACGGAAAGCAGCGGAAAAATGGTTCGACGTGAGAAAACTCGACCTCGATGGTAAACGTGTCGGTGTGGGAGCTGAAAAGTGGAAGTGCGATAACGGCGCTCAGATGAAGCATGAATGGGTTTGGTGGAAAACTCCACCCCGAACGGTGATGTGAATATGAAAAACATCTTTCCCAAGAAAGCGGGAAAAGCAAATTAGAAGCACAAGACAGAACGCAACACGCAACGCCCAGCTTCCGCTAGGGTAAACAAGCGACGCACTCGCGCAGATTTACACGACAATACCGACACCAGCCCGGCTTCATCGTCATCGTACGTCCCCGGGGGAAAACTCTTCGAGAATTAATGAAGATAATAAATGTTTAATTTTTTAATCGCACCAATGAGAGTAATTACAGAAAATTTCCGCTCGCAGGCTCATCCGTGTTAGGTTTCTTGAAGTTGTCTTTTTTGTTCTTCGTTGCTCCCATTGTTTTCCATTTCGCCACCCTCGTCTATGATGGCCATTAGGAAGCAAATGTTCAAAGCGACGAAAAGAAATTCGCGTTTTTGAAAAGAAACCTTCATCCAGCATGTTTGGGGAACTTTGTGTACAAAAAAGAGGGAAATTTGCAAACCTGAGCGCAGAAGTGAAAAAAAAACAATGCATTAGGGATTGAGATAGAAGCACCGCTTGGAATTGTCCACGTTTTATTGTTCCCTCCGACGGAGGGTTAGAAAGCCGCTTTTTCTTAGTGCACATCTTGCCGTCAAATCATTAATGCTTTCTTCGGTAGCATCTTCCCGAAATGGTGGCAGCTTACACAATATCGCGCGATAAATGGCAGGGTGTAAACATTGGAATCATAAATCTTGGCCGAAAGGTACGGCGAAATGATGCATAAAACAGTTGGAAACAAACAAAGTTCCGCCACAGCAGGTTGCTTTAACAGTGGTCATAATAGGATGACGTTGATACATATTTACCGAAATGGCAAGAATGGCGAATGGCGGGGAGCGTAATTGGCGTCACAAAAAAACTTCATTACATGAATAATACTGAAGTTAAAATTCTGCACAATCCACTTCCGTAAGGAACAGGGTGCAATATTTGAATATTGAATCGTTTTCTACCATTAACTGCTACATTCAACACTCAAACCATAATAAGAAAAAAAATTAAAGGGGCTAAAGTTTAAATACAGCGATTGATGGTTCCTTAACTAAAAACAACCATGCCTTGAATGGAAAACTAGGCCTTCATGAAAAACTATTACACCCAACCACCTTTCCAAGGAAAACTGTTCATCCTATGCTCCCCTCTGTGGAAAACTATTTAACCTAACCTCCCTCCAGTGACATATTGCGTGAACTTTTTTTTCCCTCGACGAGCAAACCAAAATGAAAGGAAAAGCTCTATAACCAGCCCGGTTTTCCAAGCCGATGCCGAAAACAAAGCCAAACCCTAACCGACCCGTCCATCCGATAGAGCGTGGTCAATGACACATGTCGTCTGTCCATTTTTCCACTTCATTTGAATTTTGAAAGCCACTGTGGCGAAAGTTTCCCAGCCCGCCTGCCTGTTACCAAACCACCGGGAACCGAGCCGGTGTTCAACTTTCGTCCATATTAGCCTCCTCCGGTATGAGCACCCCATTTCGCTCACACAAGCGCACACTTCTTTTTTTTCTGGCTTTTCGAAATCCTTTCATCCTTTCGCAGCCGAAACTATGCAAACAAGCCCTATGTGGTGTGTAGTGGGTACTTTCTAACCTAACTTGAACTTGTTAAACTTTCACCACGCTAATCGTGCCCCTCCGAAAAAGGGCGGCATAGGGTGGGGTCTTGTGTTGGGCACAATCTTTTATGCACACCACGGGTAGGTAACAGTATTTGTTTTTATATATTTAACTTTTTTCTTGGCAAAGTCCAACATAAAAATCCAACACAATCACATCAAAAGAAAAAGGGGAAAAATAAAAGCTCTCAGCTGTTGGTTGTGGAAGTATGATAAATAATATTGAGTTAGCCATCGCATATTTTTTAACACTGTTTGTACTGTTTTTGAACTACGTTTGACGACGGAGGATCAAAGAAAGTCGAGTGCCGCGGATGCCAAGGCATTCCATCGTTCCGTGAGCACACGAAGCATCATTACGGGTGCCGATATGACCCTAATCGAAAGAAATTAGTCCTTTGGTGCAACATCCAAACGAAAAACGAAATGCAATTTACGAAACAGTAAATTGGATATATTAGAAATATATCGCATTGCGAAGCGAGGGAAAAATCCGACTCCACCCTCTCGCAGTGGTCTGGTTGACGCCCATTCAATTTCAATCAATCGTGGCTAGAAGTAGAATCAATTATCGCGCGTACACGCAGGTCCAAAGCTAATACAGTGCTAGAGTGAACATTTGCAGACTAGGAAACTTGCAACTTTTCAAATGCAGTTATCTATACTTTATCTCAAAATTATCTCATACAATAGTTAAGTGTTTCGTAACTCCACAATTATTTCCGAAGCAATCAAACTTCGAAACGATCCAATTTCCACCCTGAAAATTTTCTGAATATTACCTCACCGCATACATGTGTCCAGTAAAGCCAAACATTCATTGCATTACACCGGACTGTTTTCCGTACGATTCCATAATCCTCCTGAATCTAGCATTCGTGCAGCTACTGGTTTGAGTGTAAGTGTATTTGTATATTTCAAACGCGAAAAAGGGATGAAGGGGTATGAATTCAAAATGAAATCAATAGAAATGACCAATTTCGGTCTTTATCATTGATGGAGTTGTACAGAAAAAAAGCAGATAGGAGTAACGAACCGGCATATCCACACGGAGGACGCGTGGATAGCGTACGGTCAGGATGGGACAGCCTGCGGCCGACCTGTGGGCGATAATGGCAGTTGGAAGCCGCTTTTCCGCTTATCACGCTTTTTTCGCCAACTGCCCTACTTTCACCGCCGAAGCCATATTCGGCCTCCCAAACCGGCCCACTCGATCGAGCCCAAATCCGATGATGACCCACCGCCGCGAGTTATCGCACTAATTTACCCCAGTGTGTGTGTGTGTGAGGTCGCCGGCCTGCGGTCTCGCACGGTGTTCGATACGAAGCGCTTTCCAATGTCCAGTTTAATCTTCCCGCCAACCAGCCTGATGCTGACGTTGATATGTGCCACATTCGGTTCGGTTGGGTTCGGTTTGTTTTTTCATCCTTTAACCGGCACTACGCGATAATTCGATGACATCGGACCGGTGGTGACAGTTTGCGTTCTGGTGGCTGGGGGGTGGCCGGGGTCAGGTAGGGAATTGAGCCTGGGCGGGTGGAGTGCGATGATCAGAGCAAATTAGAATCCAAATCAATCCGAAATCCACACTGGAACGTGTTTTTCGGAACGCAAAACAACAAACTCAGACAGCCGGTGAATGCGGCTGGCGTAAGCTTCCTGTGAGTCGATGCGAAGGATACGGAAGCCATCATCAACAGGATCGTCATCATGATCGGAAGCGCGCGTTCATTAGTATCATCATCGTCAGTACAGAGCGGCGCATTGCGTGGATTGATATAATGTTTCCCCCCCGTTTTAAATTCCGATGCATATGAAACGATAAAAGGGATAGCGAAAAAGCGGAGGACGGATTCAATTTCCGTTTTAATTGCTGCTCAATTTACCATGGATACCGCAAGGGGTATTTTTTTTTGTTTTCTATCGGAAATGTCCCTTCCCACTCTCCCCTGCGCACCTACCTGCCGTACGTGAAACCGACCATCCAGTCGGAGTCGAACGAACCACGGATCACCGTTCCCGGACGCTCGAACCGATAGCAGATGCTACCGACGGCTCGGTTTTGCCGCAGGTTCACAATCAAGGACGAGCCGACTTGCAGCGTATCGGACACTTTTTGCCAGTAGCTCAAGTCGAACGCCTCGAACGGCGACATCGTAGCAGCTAGCGTCCACGTTTCGCGATTGTATCTGCAGGAGAAGATATCAGAGAGCGAGATATATTGAATAATGTAGCGACAAAAACCCGAGAAGTGATTTTCTTCTTCGCTCACAAGAAAGGCTTTACGAACGATAACTTAAGAGCATTGCTAAATTTTGGAATCTTGCATGGTGGCTCCAAAAGAAGCAACTAAACGAACGGAATTAAGTAGGCTCTCAGCAGCTTCCTTTCCGTTCAGCACCGTAATTAAATGGAACGTGATATTTAATTACGCTTGTTCGAACCATGCCAGCAGCATTCTTCAGAGCACTTAGTTTCACTGGGCATGACTGGTATGCAGCAAGAAATCGAAGTAGGCATAGAATGTGCATTAAACAAACACGCAGAATTGCACATAATTAAAGCTACGGGCCGGCAGTTTAAGCAATTGCTCTCTTAATCCCGAGCGCTTATGGACAACCATCCAACGCAGATGATTCCTACCTTCCGGCGAAGGCTACACTCGTCCGGTGCGCTCCCCGGTAGCACTCGCACAGCACTTCCGCTCCCACGCAGAGCCGATCGTTCAGGCTGACCAGGTGATCCACGCTGAACCGGTACGACTCCAGCGAACCCGGCATGCAACAGCGCACGGTCGACGTCCGGCTGCGGCCCGTATGCTGCAGCGACAGTTCGTCCAGGAACGGCGCTTCGTTCGGCTGCACCTGGAGGGCCAGCTCGAGGCAGAGCGAGCGCATCGGGCGGTACAGGAACAGCAGGTTGGAGGACAGGGTGCTAGGGTTCACGTTGAATGCTACAAGTGGCGTTTTCTGGAAGTAGCAGCCGGTTAGACGGAGAAGGAGCCCCGAGATGGAGCTTGTCTCAAAAACTCACCAGAACGGTGTCGCTGCAACGGCGCTGGTAGTGGCCGCCCAGTCGGAACCCGCTCGGTGTCACGTGGCTCAGGTTCCAGCTGGCACCCATGGTGCGATTCACGCCGAAGCCCTTCGTCACGTTGAGCTGCATTCCCTCGAACCAGAGAGGCCGCAGGTGGTTGATGCGCTCGTGGAGGTTGGCCATATCGCCCGGATTCAGGGCTGGCTGCCGGACGCCCGACGTCCACGTGAATGGCCACGGAAAGCGCGTCCCGTACCGATGGTTCGGCTCTGGGACGCAAGATCTTCGCCCTGGCCGAGGGTCACCCTCCTTCGATGTCCTGTCGCGGCATTCAAACTTCATCGCTGCTAGTGTGCGCACTGTTTCGTTGACACTAAATTTCACAGCTAACTAAGATGGCGCCGAGCCAACAGCGAAACCGTGAGCCGGGAAAAACCACAGGGCACGCAGTTTCTCCCGGTCTACTGCGATCGTTCAACGTGCCTTTACGCCGGCACGAAACTCAACCGAACGAACGCAGGCTCTTGGCCAGCAGCCGAGCCGAGGGGTTTCTCTGGTGCCATTTGCATAAACAAACGCCTGGTGTCATCGCAATGGCGGCTTTCAAAATGGGCGCCAAAAGTGACACCGTGGTGACATTTACGATTGTTGCACCCTTGGCATCGCCCCGTTCGGCACGGACGATGGACGCGGAGGGACTCCCATGGCATCGTTCCGTTGTTTGCCCGCACTCCACCCGTATCGCGTCCACTATCCGATGGCGACATTTGTCAAATGCATTTTTCAATATTGGCACCCGGGAGCCGGCGGACCGGGAGCGCCCTTTCTGCAATCCGTTCGATCGCTGTCGATGCCAACGTCCGCATTATCGAGTGCAAGGGGCACTGCAGTAAAATGGATGAAAAATCGTTCCCAACCACTTCTATCTCACTCGGGAGGAGAGAGAAAGGCGAAAAATAATAAATGTCACACCACTACGGATACTTATCCGAGCACAGGGCGCTTAACTAAATCAAACTCTGCCGTGCACTCGATGCAGATAAACAGTATTTCTTGCCAGCTGTCCCATCGCCCAAGTCGACCGTCGTCGCCTCCTTCAGGATGGGGCGCCAGGATCGAACACTTCTGTTGGCTTTTCTTCCCCGAAAGTCTCTCGCATTGTTCAACGGTCTCTTGGATATTGTTGTGCGCTCTGACGCTCGCTGTGTGCTAACGGAATTCATAATCAGCGATGCATCATCGACGCTCCGTCACCAAAGGTCAGTCCGAGATGGGGCTGAACTGTGGATGGTGGAGTTCGGAAGAGAAAGCGCACGAGAGGCGGCCAGGGGCAGAAGCAAAAGTGTTCGTACTCGACACTGCAGGGCACTTCGGAACACTGAATTTCCATATCGAACGTGAATATTTTATTGAGATTTTATCACCGAAAAGTTTGCAATTTGCATTGCACCAACGGCATAGCGATGGGATTATTAATTTTTCGCCTCCTTTTCGCCCAGTCGAATATACGAGCAGTATGTTTGCTGTTGGTTAAAAGTGGCAAAAAATGCCATAACAGGATCTCGATTGGATTTTCTAGCGTTCCTAGCTCCGATCCGAAAAGTAGCATATTGCAGATAGACACTTCAAAGGGTATGTTTTTGCATAAATAAAAGTAAGTAAAATGCTGCCACCGTCAAACTTGCCATCGACCAGCGAATGTATCAGGACCAAATGGTTTAATAACCATCCTTTTAACATTGTTTGTTTTATACTGCTAGGCATTATGTTGCCTTATTACGATCAATGTTTGCTTAACTACGGGCCATTAACCAAGCCGATTAGTTTTATGTCGATAGTAAAACTTAAATGCGATGTGTATGTTATGCAGCACTTTCTCCGTGCATTATTGTCGATGGAGTCGCTGGCAATTCCATGTTTATTGGCACAATGTAAAGCTCTTTCGGTGCACTTCGAAATTCTTATCGGTGGTTCGAATTCCTTCACGATGTATAATTAATCCCGGATCCTTTTTATTACATTGTGCCGCGAACGATCATCCCGGACCGGCGTAGCTTCGAAGCGCCAGCCGTAAATTCGAATCCATACCCCGAAACCGATTCGGTCCACGGTCGACAGTGTTGCAGTTGCGCTGGCTGCGCCCTGCTGCGGCTACGAACTGCGGTAAAGTAAAATCAATTCACTGTGTTCGGCTCGAAAAGGCTCGGCCCGGATGTAAAAACACCATCAAACACACATCGAACTTCACCCGTCGGCCGGCGGGGTTTTACCAAAAGGCTCCCCATTTTTATGAGCGAATTATATTGATTTACGGCAAAACGGTCGGCAAACAAGCGCTGCTTCGCCGGCGGCAAAGGATAAGCGCGTCGGAACGCAGGAACACCGAACCGATTCCGGTCCCCTTTCCACCCCGTTCGAACGGCATTTTAATTGGTCCACACGGAGAAAATAAAACGAATGTCCGTGGTCATGGATAGCGGATGGTTGGGGCTCGGCGCTTTCTGTGTTCTCCGGCCGCACACGAAACGACACATCCCGTTCCGGTCGATTGCCGCTGTTGCACATTACTCATAAAATGTCTGCTATTTCCAGTGAGTCCCGATTTCCCCGTCCCCCGAACCCACCCCTCCGTGGCTTCCGTGGTGGCCCCACAACAATGATCGGGTGACCTACTTTTTACCGTTCTATAGAACAGGCTACAGGGCCCCGGTGTGGATCGGCAGGATTCCCGGTTCGATGGCGGACAGATTTAATGGCACCCGTATCCGGCCCAGCAGGCCGGGGCTTAAGTGAGGCGCCTTCGGGTCGATCGGCAGCGCACGGACAAACACGCACCACGTCCGTCTGGACTGCAGCGGTCGATTGTCCGTGGCAAATGAGCCGCTCAAAGAGGAAAAGGTTGGCATTCAAAAAGGGGAGGGAAAAACCACCGCCATGTAACGACTGCCCAGTAAATTTCATGTGCAGGAAATGAAAAAGCCATTTCCCGTGGTTAAAGTGTTAATGGATATGGAAAAGGATTTGAAAAATGTACGAAGAAAGCCGGCCCATAGAAAGATCTAACGAATTCGTACGTTGTTGTATTTAGAACAGTAGAGGTGTATTGGAAACATACAATACAAGGCCTTTAAATACCAGTTCAGTTCTACTCTAGGCATTCTCGGTGGCTCCATTTTGAAACTGTTGACAGCTACTTTACGCGATTCCGCCCGGTTTCAAGGGCACTATTTAGCCACACCTTCCCGATGCGCAATTTCTCGTTGAACCAATGGCTGTAACATAATCTTCTCGAGTTTGTCACATCTATTTAGTCCTGGAGCAACGAATGCTGTTTAGTTGAGTTGGCTCTCTATTGCCAGCATGTATTGCATGGCACTGAACTTTTCTCTTCCACCGTAGAACGTTTGCTCGATCTTTTGGATCAATTTTGGATAATTAGAATCTCCAATGTGTCACCGCGAAACGGAAGGGCAACAATGGTTTTTAAGTTTTCATCGTTTCTCTCGACGTAGAGGGGCAAAAGTAGAACAATCCTTTGAAACTACCCAGCAGGACACTGATCGGCCATACCGAGCAAGCATTCGTAAGCGAAAAATCCACCATTCCACGTAAGGGCACCCATAAAGTTGCCGGACGAGCGAAAACGCTGCCAACGTTGATGGACGATGAGAATAATCATGTTTTATGATGATGATGGCATTAAAAAGTTGACTATCGCGTGCCCCACGGCTGCGATCAACAAGCGACCTTCCAAGGGATCCACACTGCAACACACGACCACCCGGTGGTCACTATATAGTGAGGGATTAGAGTTGCAGCGGGTGTTGAAAGTTTTTGCCTCCAATAAACTTTTCAACAAGCGCGTGATAGTTGAAGGTAGTAAAAATGTATATGATCGCTGTGTTTCTAAATTGATTTCGTTTATGGAAACGGTTTACGGTACGGAGAGAGATTTCTGTGCTTGTAAAACACATTATTTATTGGAGTTGTATACGGGTGTCCATAAATGCCATGATTTTCAAAGCAAAAAAGCCAACGACATATATATAAAAGTTACAATTACATTACAGAAATATAAATAACAATTCCTCGAATTCCGTTCAATGAATCAGTTGTTCATTGTTGGTTAATGAAAACGAGTCTGCTATTCAAACTAATGAATTATGTGTAACCAAACCGTTACCACAAATGAATGGAAGAAAATCACAATAGAAATGTAAACATTTGTACATGTCGTACGCTATCTACATTTTTCATGCTCGGTAGCAAAATGTGTCATTTCAACCACATTCATTGACAAAGTGCAACACAAACGACTGCTGAAACTTTTCGCAAAAGCTTTCGCGTTCGCTGGAGGAAGAAAAAAAAAGTTTCGTGTGCAAAGCGCCAAGAAAAGTATGCTTCACATGAAAATTAAATACCAATAAGGGTGAGAAAGAAAACAAACACGAACCTGGAACGAAACAATCACCAGTACCAGCAAGTACCAAGGTGGAGGAAACGGAGTTAGCATAACTAGCGCAAAACAAGTGCATTAGAGACGAACGAACCGCCCTCCCCAACCCCACCCCCCGACGGGGGAGAAATGTTAAAATCGGAAAAGTTTTTCCATTAAGACAGCCTTCACACCGTGCGGGGCCTGCTTGCTTGGTTGCTTGCTTGCTGGTTGGCTTTGCTTGCTTGCCAGGGCAGCGACGTGAACTGTGTTTTACGGTACTACAACGTGGAAATTCGGTGGAAACAATAGCAAACAACCGACGCTCGGTTGGGGAAATGTGCGCCGCAGTGAAGACAAACAGAAAATTCCAAACTCTGTAACTGAAGCAATCGAGAAGTGTTCGTCATCCCCAAGGGAGCATTAATTAACTCGTTTTGGGGGAGCAGAATATAAACGCAGCACCGAAATCAGTTTATTTTATTTTGAAGTGTAAGCCACCAAACCAAACACTCGAGATGGAAATTCGAGTCAACGTGTGCAACCGAAACATTTATTTTACGACAACTTGGTCTCGTATAGTCAACCAAAATGTGCCGTTTCCTTCTTTTGACGTAATTTAAAATGCACGTTCATTGGAATAATTTTGCCTTCGTCGCTACATTGCAAAAAGTTTATCCACATGCTACCCCAGAGTCGTGACATTTTCTTTTTATAGATTTGTTTCATCCAAACACTCATCAGAGTGCGAAAAAAAAAGATGAAAATACCGCAGCAGCGGCCCACAAACGCTCTGTCTGTCGGCTGTCGTCTGCAGGCCGAGCTCGCTCTTCAGCACACATCCGCAGCCACTTATGAGTGAGCCCGAAAATAGCAGATGGAGGACAGTACGCTGCTGAAGCACCGACCGGCGAATAACCCGGAAAATAGCCCACCGAAAGGGAAGCGCGCCAAACAAAGAAACAGCAACCCCCTCAGCCGGGGGCGGAGAAAGGCGGAAAGACGGAAGAAAACAGGGGCGTATGCAAAAAAAAGGATGCAATTCCCCCGCCAACGCTTCCGAGAAGCGATCGGCACTTTCACTTTCTTTTCGATTCGCCAACCGCCACCCGGATGAATGGAAGGTCCTTGATGTCGTACGGGAAGGAAGGTTGGGGCGGGCCGGGGCGGGGCGTGTGTAATCGTAAATAAATCCCAACAGAGTCGTGTGTCTCGCCCGTGGTTTGGTGATTCGTGGGAACTCTCTTCAGCGCTCCAGCGCTCCATCGGTTTTCGCTCCGGGTATACGTATGTGTGACGACCGGCGAACCGCAGAAGGGTTGATACGGCCGTCGGCACCGTTCGAAGTGGGTTGGAAGAGTCTGTGAGCTTCTTTCGCATGTGAAACATTTTCAAACCCTTTCCCTCATGCCATCCGTGGCGGCAGATCCGAGGCATATGAAATTGCTCCTCTGTGCAGCTGGGGGGGGGGGGGGGGGGGGCG
>JAOEFI010000003.1:20130384-20168372 GCA_034621735.1 Anopheles plumbeus
GGGGAGGACACTGAAAATGAACTTTTGTACAAAATGCAGTAATTAAAACCGCCAGACCATCGTGCTTGTTCCGTGCAAGGACTGATTTTGAATGGTAGAAATCGAATTGAATAAGCAACTATATATTTTCTCACACTAATTGGTATTTTAAAATCATTCCAGTGAAAGTGTACGAAAACCCATTCGAATGATTCCATTGTTCAACAATTGGTTCAACGTGTCTTATTTATGAAAAGAAATTCTTCTACTTCATAAAACACATAACCTCAATCATTTGGGCTCAAAATGCCGCTAATTAAGGATAAAGCATAGAATAAATCCATCCCATTAACGACCTAACGCAATTACCTAACCTTTCTTTTCAGTTAGTTATGGCTTTTCACGAATTTTATTACACCCTTTTTAACCAAAAAACAATTCTATCATCGGCACGTAAAATTTGATCCTTGCCGTGCGCCATTAACAACACATCCAAAATTTAGAAGCCTCTCTTTAGGATATTTGAAAGAATTCTTCCCAAATGGGTGAGAGTGTAGCAATTAACCGTAGTGTCCGCCCCCATTAATGGGGGTCCCAGAACGTTAGGTATTTCAGTCGGGTTATACACACTAATTCACTCCCGTCATTCTGCAATTATTTATGATCCAGTTGAATCAAAAGCGGTCCGGTTTTCCAAGCGAACAGGTAATGTTTTCCGGTATTTATTGCCTTTAAAGGGCGCCGACTAATGGCTCCCATACCCCTGCGTTATTGAGCAATCTAATGTGGTTTGTAGTTGTTTGTGGTATCTTTTGTTCAATTTGTTATGTCCAACTGGCTGACTAGATAATTGCAGTGAATTTGTACACTGGAACACTGCAACGCTTTAAAATAGTGACAAGTTTCCTAAAGTTTACGCTTGGAACATGCCATGTTCCTACCGCACGGAAGCTTTGATTGCAGTGTAACATTGCTCTACCACAATTTAATTAATCGTACACAATCGGAATAAGAAAATTGTTTTATTTCTTCTTCACGAAGCCCAAAAAATAAGCTCCAATCGCACCGAAGAAAGCGGCTAATAAATTATTCCGATTCTGGCTCGGAACTGCTCATCATCTTGAAAGCTTCGTCGTCCTTCCCCGAATCCTTTTCCTCAGTTAGCAAACTACTCAGCAAATTAGCCTCCTTTCGAATTCAATATTTGCCCGGCAGTAAAACCGAGAGACAGCGCCCACGCACGTACACCATTCCGATCGGAATCTGCATGAAGCGGTCCAATTCCGCCGAAAATTATTAATCATTCGCCGCAAGTGCGCGCGATTGCGAAGACGAGGATCCTTTTAGGAGCCAAGCCAGTCTGCCGTGCTCCTGCACAGTATGCACGCGGTTGGAATGGAGCGGCCGGTTCCGTGGGAGTGTTTGAAATTCTTTGTACGTCTCGGCTGTACGAAGCACCGGATATTATTTATTCATGGTAATCATCGATAGCTACATTCCAATTCCGCGAGCGCCATCTTTTCAGCGCCGCGGCCCGGGCCCGAAAGCCGCCAGTAATGATACCGACGCCAGTTGTATAGCAGACTACCATAATGGCCATAATCTTGATCAACTTCAGTCGCTGGAAAGTACAACTCATTCGACCAGATTCGGTTTCCAGTTAATGTACGCAACAGCGATTGCTGGAGCTCTTTCGCCCACGGTCACCCCCAGATGGTTCCCCCAAGCCATCGTCTACGTGGTGGGCCACCTCCACGGCCCTATCCATCAAGTCCACATTAGCTCCCATCCCAACCAAACCCCACGTTATCGCCTACGACGCCTGTGGCAGGATCCCGGAATCTTTTCCCACTCCAACCCCTCTCAAATGGAAACGAAGGATTGCATGATGGCTTGATGAGTGTGTGGATTCAAATCACACGCAGCCTCGCGGCGACGGCAGCGGTTCATAAGCATAATATTAACATCTACTTAAGCGCCGCTTCTGGAAGGGCGTGGTGGGTACAATTATAAATTATTAAAATACCTCCCCCCCCCCCCCCCCCCCCCCACCCGTCGCTCAAAGAGGGTGTGCGTCACGCGAAGAACACACGGACCCGGTGCCTTCCGGTGAGATTGTCACCCTGATGAATGATGAGACTTGACTCATTTCTTCCCCCGGAGTGCGCCAAGGAACCAAGGAAGAAGACTGATTGTACGACATTTCCCGATGGCCGACCTTCGGGCGTAAAGGTAAAAGTGACAGAGGTAAATATCATTAACACTGCTTCGCCGTAGTTCGTACAGTTCGCCTACGGTAACATGCAGAATTTCATACCAGGTACGAAGTAAAGACATTCGCACCTGTAAACCCCGATATATTATTCTCATTTGCATTCCCTTTGAAGCAAATAAATTAGCAAAACTATGGTCGGGGTGGGGCCACGATGAGATAACTAGCATTTCGATCAATAGAAAGTGAAATGAATCCTGTGGTTATGCTGCCAAAGCGAAGAACAATCTTAAAATAATCGTTTACGTTGAAAATTGCACGGTTTTCCCGCAGTTATTTATTCACCAAACGGCGACAGACAAAAGGCACGAAATTGCAATTAAAATGTGATTTTCGTCGTATTGAATCTGAGGGTTGGCCAATCCTCCCTTGTGCCATTTGTATACTCAACGGCAAAAATGAAAATTCGCTCCCAAGTATTAATATATGTTCTATTAAACATGCCCTTTTCTAAGCAGCGGCGCTGCTGGATGTGGGGAAAAGGAAACAAAAGGACGGCTGTCCAAACACCGTTACTGTCACAAAATGGCGCGGAACGGTTCCGGGTGAATTTAAAATGCAAATTTAATATCCTCCGCTGTGGTTAAACTCCGGCCCAATAAATGATGGTTGATGTCCCCAACCCCCCGGCCCCCCGACCAGTCCAGGTTGGAATGGAACGGGGTGGCGTTTTGTGAAAATGGCATGTAATCTATTCCATATGGTGTTCCCCGGGCCCGGCAGGCAGCTGTTGGTCAAACGAAATGTGGCCCAACATTTGCAACCACATCATTAATGCGACTCAGGCGCAGTTCTGGTCAGCGGTGGCCGCCAACATGGTCGATTTTCACCGAAATTTCACGGATTCCCATTGGACACCATTTGGCATTTTGTTTTTCATCGGCGCGTTTGCCGTTTGCGTTTTTTCGGATCCCCGAGTAAAACCGGCTCGAATGACAAATATAAGTGCACATGCAATTATCATAATTGATGATTAGTTTAGCTAGTATTATGACGATGGTAATTGACCATCGCAGCGGCGGCCGACTCTATTTAGCAGCCATCCACATCATTAGTGCTACTGGCGCGCATAATGAGCAGGCCGGGTAGAGGCTTCACTGGAGTATGCATTAAAATTGCACAATGGAATTCAGCTTCATGTTTTGAAAAATTTTTGCTGTGTTAAATTGTTTCACAACCCAAAAATGTTCTAAAAAACCAGGCCTCGTATTACACCGAAAGGAAACAAATCATTTGTTTCAAACCGACTCTAACAAAAAGTGGAAAACAGTACATCACGATTACATCCTTGTGGCGTAGTGCTTTGCCCTGTGGCACAGTGCAGTTTTTTCCCATAGATATCCATTATTATTTGCACTGCAGATATCTAAACCCCTTCCCAGACGCCGTAACAACCTGCACAGCAGCCGCAGTTTAAAGGATACTCCACTCTGCTTCTTCATTAATGATATTCCCCGAATCTGGAAGCAGTGCTTGTTGGAATTTTTTTGGTGCATAGACCAAAACAAGAGAAGCACGAACTCCCACTGCTTGCATATCTTTTCAGACGGAAGTTGTTTTGTCACAAACATTGCCGTTAAGCCTCCTTTTGAAACGATTGCATTTAAATGGTCCCGTCTATTGGGCAGTTATGCTCATAAACTGTATCTCTATGAATCTATACAAAACTTCTCAAAACGCCACATTCTTTGATACTTTACGGCAGTATTTTTTTTCTTCTTACTTTTCCCCCACGCCCTCGATGCAAATGTATGCTGCTTTCATTTCGTAAAGTACTATGCACCGCACATCCCCATCCGGCTCCAACTCTGGCAGATAGGCAATTCAATTACTTCTTCCATAACTGCATTACCTACGACCCCTATCGAGTTGTTTTGCCTTTCCGGTGAACTTCCCGGTACTAGTCTGCGGAGCGCTCCGGCGCGAAAGTTTATGAAAATTATCCACCCAAAGAAAACTCACAATGCGCGTCCGGGGAACACACAGGGAGGCCGAAAAACGAACGAATGGCAACGGCAAAAAAAAACAAGAGAAGCATCAAGGCATGGCGCCAACAACGGGGTGTGTGGAGCCTCAAAAGGCACTCTGGTAACTAATTAAAGAAAATGTATTTCTCCTTACCTTCACGCTGGGCGGCCGGCGGCTCGGGTTCGGGAACGAGAGGACTCTCATTTGTCGCCAGCCGGGAAGAAAATCTTAAGAGCAATGCTTAATTATGAAAAATTAATGTTTTGCCGCAGCGGAATTTGCCGGAAAACCTAGCGAAAGCGGGAGGTGAGTGTGAGGAAAAGTTGGGGTAACAAAAAACATAACTCCGCACCACTCGCAAGTACGTATAGACGCAGCGATCTAATTTGGAAATTGCAGACTTATCATGAATTTTTTTGCTTCCCAAAATGTTATTTGTCGAATTGAAAAGAAATCGTAAATAAGCCTTTTGATTTTCACAGGGAACCAAGGGATCCATGTAGCGATGTTCATTGCTATTATTCAGATTTTGTTAAAACATACAAAGGAAAACTTACGATCGATGCTTTATCAACATCAACAAGTCCTTTTATCCCAAATAAAATACTATAGAAGCGAATCAGCAAAATAGCAAAATCGAATAATGGAACCCTTCACCGAAACATTCCCATCAAATGATGCCGCTGCCTCGCAACTGGTCAAGATTGGCTTGTAACGCGTTCCGCATTCCGGTACGATAAATCAACAGGGTCAGGCAAACAGTCGACGCGCACGGGCGTACCCCAATTTCGCCCATTTGTAAGGTATTCGCATTAGTTTTGAAGCCCCCTGTTCTCCGTATTTCGGCGACAGACTACGATAAACGTTCACAAAACCCACTTGATGTTCCCACCGTTATGCCCCTCCCTTTCGTGTGTAGGCCCGTCGTGCGCAGTTAAGCATATTTGACTAGAGTTGTATATGAATGTTTTCCTGAATTCCACCCGATCTCCGATACCGACGCGTGGTATCTTTATTCCATCCCCTCCCGGTGCCGGCTCCAGCTCATCGATGCAACCCGAAAGGGCCATTTGCTAACCCAAATGGTTGCAAAATAAGGTAGCCCGTTCTTTGGCTCCTTTTCGGGCTCCTCCTCCTTCCGGGGGAAAATTTATCGGAAATGTCCTACATTTATTTACCTTGATGCTTTGGTTGAAATTTCCCTCTCCCCCACCAATGAAACGGGAGGCATTCCCAGTTCCCCGACAAGTTCCATGGCTTGAACAAAATGGAATTCACGCTTAACACTACCCCAAGCACCGGGTTCGATTCAAATGCCCGGCTTGGGTTTCAAATGGAAAATGGTGCTCACCTTCCCACCACCGCACCACCCACCGTTCAGTGCAATAAAGGAAATTTCATTGTTTTAGTCCAGCAGCAGGACAATGCTCCCAAGGTTCAACAGACACCCCGACGTCCAGGAGAAAAGCGCGCGTTAAAAAGCGACCATCGCCGGGAAAGGCGGAACGAAAAAGGGGTTCATTATTCTTACATTTTATTACCCTGGCCCCGACGAAGTCGTATTAAAAATAATTTATAGGTAATTGGCGTTTTATTGTTTGACTTTTATCTGCAATCCTTCGCCCGCTTTTCCAAAGGGAGCCATCCTGCTACACATTTCACCCTTAAACCCTAAATCTCGCAGGTATGATAAAAGACGAGAGAAAAGAAAGAGTAAAAATTAGAAAATCAGAGATTCAAAATGTATGGGCGAGTGCGTGAAAGGGGCGATCTCAGAGTTACGCTTCTGAAGACTGGGCGGAAAAGGAAAACTACGAGCGCAAAAAAAAAAAAAGAAAAGGAGATGTCCGATTTCGGGGTTAACGATTTCTACAAACAGCATCGCCAATGGGTAGGCACTAAACGACCGGATGACGGTAAACCGAAACGGATCAGTCAGGAAGCCGGAGACACATTTCCATATCCTTTCCATGTTTTCGTTCCTTTTTTCATCTATCCTGCGATAAGGATAGCAAATGGGGCCACAGCTTTTTTGTTAAGGCAAACTCTTGACAATCGTAGTGTGCTGGAAGGAGAAACCTCCCCCGACCCATCCGGCCGAAGGGGTACCTCCCCCGATTGATTTCTTATTCATGACGGTCGAAGTCAATCGATGGGCCCTTGATGAAGGATAACAAATATAGGAGCGGGGCGCCACAGTACAACCATCGTAGCAGGCTTATAAAATCCGATAGGGCACCCCAGAACATCCGGCAATGGAATGGATGGGCACACTTGAAATTAAATTTGTTTCCAATTCGATCGAACGTTCTTCGATGAATGTCGAATGTAAGAAAGCCCTCCGAGCCCTGGAAATGGACGGAGTGAAGGACGACGCGAGTATAAAATCACAAGCCAAACCAAAGACGGGGCTCTGACGGTGCCCAAAATAAAGTTCAGTCTCTCTTATCTCAACTAGCCAATGAGTTAACCTTCACCTGAAGCATTTCCTGCGCAGCTAATCCGAAAGCGCTCCATTTGATGTCCAAATTAGTGACCCGTACGTACCGAAGGAATTACTCATCCAGGCATAAGAGATGCGGAATCAGGATGAATTGTAAACCGTTCGTAGAAACTTGCACCCGTTTCAAGAAAACAAAACCACAAGACACAATTGAACACCAATAGAAAAAAAAAAGAGCACACTAGAACTTCATTTCTCACACGCGCACATCGGCCTGCTTGGACCGCACTTTCACCGTGGGTGGATAACCGATATTGCCTGAGGATCACTATGATAAACTCACACGATGGCCGGAAACCATACCACTACCAAACATTACCGCAGAAACCAACGCGCGCGTTCTCATCGGGATGGATCGCCAGATTCGGCGTAAAAGCGAAACAAAACCTCACAGACCTCGGGAGACAATCCGAATCAGAAATATTCCGAAAGATTTCAAACATCCTGGGAGTTGAGCACCGCCGAACTAGCCCGTATCATTCGCTAGCGAACCGACAAACCGAACGAGAATAAAAAGGTAGCTATCGTTTGCCACGACCGCACGCACTAGACTGCGAGGCTTTTCCGAACGTACTTCTGGGAATGCGATTGACAGTAAAGAAACGTATGGAATCACGATACGATTTCCTGTAGAATTGTTCTAAACTACCACAACTTTACCCCCGGCGACATGATGGGCCGGATCAATCCCAGAGTTGCACAGCCAAATCGTAACACAAAACAAAAACACAAAGCCAGCTCCACTCCAGCAGCCATGTTTTCATACGCATCGACGCCATAAAACCCGCTTCAACACTACCGTACGATGGCCCGTCCCGGGTGGTAAAGCGAAAAAACAAAACATTCACCGTCGTCGCTAGAGAAAAGAAGACAGAAGCATCCGTAGATCGTCTCAAGGCTGCATGCACAGATAAAGAAGACGCGCCGGTAATCGTCACAGCTGATCCACTAATCGCCCAGGCCACCAAAACAAAACGAAGGTTGTAGTAGTGTAGAACACATTGTAGATTGAAGCGCTCGACCCCTCGATCTAGACGGACTAAAGCACATGTATAAAAGCCTGAGGGTGGCCAGAATAAACTACAGCTTCTTTCTTAGCTCAACCACCCAACTGGCTAATCCGAAAGCGATTCCTTTGATCCGCAAAGGTTTCATAACAATATTTGTATCCGAAGTCATAGCTGACAAAAAGGCAAAATTATTAAAAGACTGTTCACTGCTCCGAGTCACTGTAAACACACAGGAACGCTGAACGCGTCTTGCACGGCACAGGGACACCAGCAGTTGCAGCTTTATTTTTATGCAAATGCTTTTAAATTGGAACATGAACAGGAACAGCACCTTCATCGCAGCAAATCAAGTATTATGTGGCGCGTGGCCTTCCGGTGGCAAAAGAAAAGAGATTCACCCTTGCTTTAAGCTGCACGAGGTGAAAAAAAAAACCGGGACGGAATCCGGGAAGTACGGCTGTACTCGATTGAAAACTGTAACTGATCGCTCCGTCACCGTTCGCTGGTAGTAGTAGTAGTAGTATGGGATACACAACACCTGCACACCGTGGGGCGGCGTCTATAAGCTGTCCTTTGTATTATGCCTCCTTCCCGGCAGCTATAACAACATCGCTGGGTGTGCCCTCCGCAACGAACACAGCACAGCATTGATACATACACACACAGCCGGGGAAGAAAATAAGCAGAACGGCTCCTCCTAAGCAAAAGCGACAATCCTAGTGGGTGGAAGCAGAAGTTCGCAATAATCTGCTCGCTACTCAGGAAATCCCTCCAATTGCGTTTTCGCCGCCGATACACGAAGCCTCTCTCCGTCGGCGGCAGGAATGATATTTCGATCATATCAGAAATTAAATATAATCCGATTAGATTCCCTTCAGCCCCCCCCCCCCCCCCCCCACCCCTTCCTGAATTTCCGTCGATTTCCCAGTGCTTGTGCAGTGTGTCTTCTCCCCTTTTCGGATCCATTTCCCGGCACACCGCTGGTCTCCGTCGAAAAAGGGGAACGTGATGATGGTTATATGGAAAATGTCGGCTTCCGTAGGGTGATGGAAGGAAATTTCTTTTTTTTGTCCGCACTCTAAATCCTCACCATTCCACGGCTGAAATTTTGTCCGCCGGTTTGCGATCACTGACATCGCTCGTCGCGTCGCTGATGTCTCACCGGATCGATCCGGGACCCATTGGCTGCGAAAATAAACCTCATCCTCCCGGCCTACTCTGTCTGCAGGAAATGTTTCGTTCGTTTCGCCAATTGCGAGCGTTCCCCCAGCACGACGTGGAACTCGGCTTAAGAAGCTATCCATTTTCCAGCCCGGCGCCCCCTTTTAAATGTGCCTCCTCGCGTAACCCGCCCCGTTGCCTAGCGTTTGGAAAGCTCTTAATGGAAAATTGCTGATCTTTTCATCACTATGGGAAATGGCACGGTTGGACCAATTATCTGCAATCTTGAATCCTCCCTTTCATCGCTGAGCAGACGAGCTGCGGTCGCACCCACCTGTTGGTTCTGGCGCTGGGGTAGCTGTTTGGAAATGTGGTACGGAACCAGTGCACCATCGTATTCGAACATTAGCGTCAGTGACTACAAAAGCCTCCATTTTGAGTTTATAACACTCATTTCTCTTGAATTGATTTAGAAATATGGAACGGACATAATTCCACATAACTGCTAGAAACTCAAACTCTGTCAACTTAATCGGAATGTTATGCACTCCTGTTTGACTAATATTAAAAGTCTAAACAAGGACACATCTGCTTCACACAAAAGTCAGGAAACAAAATTGAAGATTCCGAACAGAACAGCCGCTTAATTTCCGGTAATACTGTGTTAAAACTCACTTAAAAAGGAAGAAAAACCCCTTGATTGGTATAGCTCAACCGGTGATCCGGAATATCGAACTCCCCGCCCGAGCCAGCCGGACCCGTTCCGGTCGTCAGGAGGGACGATAAAAACTGTCCATCGAACGCCATTTTCCAGGCATTAGCCGAAAGCCACCACCCGAGGGGGGTGCTCAAGAAACCGGCAAAAGGTTGCAGCCTGGGCCCGTCGTCGTGCGGAGGACGGCACTCCAATCGGAAAAGCTGACCGACCACCTTTCCAACCGGACCGGAGGGTCTATTCGCCAAACTCGGACCCGATAGAACTAGTTCCTTTGGCCCAGCGTTCCCAGATCGGCCAGTTGATACCCTCTATTGAATGAATTCTCCGAACAATCTACGCTCCCTCCGGTCGTTTGGCTGGTCCTGATTGGTTTAGGACTGTCGACTTCTCGGATGTCCTGCAAACGCCGGCCGCGCTGGAGCCGGGGGTGAATGCCGGATTTGGATGCAGAAAATCTTCGGATCAGTTACTGGCGAGCTCGTATTAGATTTTCCACTCGAGTGGACTTTTAAGAACTAGTCTCGAGAGTAACCCCCTACCGACGCCCGCAGCTGGCAGCTGATACGTCTCTTGTGGTTTCCGCTCAGCTCCATGGCCCGATGCCGGTAGATATCGAGCCACACGGCAGGACGAAGCACTCGGACGAAAGCTGCGAAAAGTGTTTCGAGTGAGTATCGGAGTCGTAAAAGGGACTTCATAATCCGCAGGGTGGATGAACGTGGAGAAATCAGCTTAACCGGTAGACAAATATGTTTCGCAGGACGGAAAATATGTGCATCACTCTCCCTGCGGGGGTGGTGCGTTCTGTGGGAAACTTCACCGTTCGATGCTGAAGCACCGGGGAATTAAAAGTTGCCTGCTTTGTAGTGTTCCATCTAGCTTATGATACGCTTGAGTTTTAGGGTAATTTTCTAGAATGTATGTCCTTTCCCTTTTTTTCTATTTTGGGAAGCTTATCAGACTTCCCTTTACCCGTTTGAAGGATCGCATTTTGGTTCTGTCCCACTCCGCAGCCCTTTCGAAGATTAGTCTGAATGTTGTACCGTTCTGTTGCAAACTCCTTGAATTATGAATCGCTAAATCGAGGTTAATCTGAAAACTATGCAAACATAAATGAAGATTTATAGAAGCACCAAATATATCCTTCGTTTGCTACTTCACTTTCTCATTTTACAATTTTGAAACAATCGCTGTAAAAAAAGTTTATTTTCTACTGTGAAAAAGGTTACCTAAAAATAAATATAAAGCAAATTAATCAAAACAAATCAACAGAATCACGAAAATCTCCTAAACGAGTCCTTAAATCGATTCCACGTAATCCCAGGGTAAGATTAACTCCAAATATAAATGTTTACCGGTTTGTTTCCTTCAACACGGAGGCACTTTGACCTACATACTTTGATATTGCCTATCCTTGACACGAAATTCTATATCGTCAAACAGTATTTGTCCACCCACGGCTCCGTTTCCGGGAACAGGCAGAAACCGACAACCGAAACGATTACTGGCTCCGCAGTCGTGTTGTTCTGCACGGCGTATCGTTTACATTGTATTACCTGCTCCAGCGGCACCTTTTACTGTGCGACCGTTAAGTGAAAGCCAGCGCCCTTTAATGGCGCCCCATTATGGCACGACGCATGAAACCCGATTCTGCGGACACCCGGCGCTCGGACTCTCGAAAGCTTCATCGCTGGGTTCCCGGAACGAGAAAGTACGAATCCGTTGCCGGCGAGCTTCGTTATTAATATACGGAGGCTGTCCGTACCCGGAAGGATGTCGTAGTCCTGCGGAAACCTTCCCGGGGGTCCCGGCCCAGCCCTCGCGGTGCAAGAAAAGCAAAACCAAATCCTGGCAACCGGAAGGCCAATCAGTCGGAGCAAACGCTCCGAGAGCTCGGTGATCAAACAAACGGTTGTGTTTCGATTCTTCGGCCGAAGGAAAATCCATTTTCCTCCCCTTCCGGGGCGAACCGGGTGGCTGATAAGTTTCAACCATCGCTACGCTGGACGATGTTTTTTTTCTGTTTATTTCTACGTTACACCGCCATTTTTTGTCGTGCTTCGTTTCCGTAACTGGCCGACTGATTGCCGGAGCTGTTGTGTATTACCTGTGCCTGTAACCTGTAACCGGACACGCACGCACGACAGGGCAGGGCCGGGGCAGTGTGTCGGAGCATTTCCAATTTTGCCGATTTCTGGCCAGCGCAAACATCAAAGGTAAACAACGGCCAGTTTCGGTCAGATTAAACCGTTCGCCGGCCGGTCGGTGGTAAAACGGTTTACCAGCTCGTCCAGCTCGAGCCGCTCGTCGTAGCCTGTGGCACGTTTCCCCAGCGGGGGAGGAGAGGGGGGGGGGAGCAGTTCCGGTAGCGGTGAGGCGGCGAAAGAATAAACAAATTTCAGTCGGTTTCTGAAGCGGAAGCTTTCGGACTTACCGGGAAACCGGGACTTTGATATGCTGGGATTGATCGCGGGAAGTAGAAACTTCCCCTGCCGTGTGCCACATCCGGCATTCGAAACTTTTTGTGGATTCTTCGTGGAGAGTTTGGTGGTATTAGAATGTCGTTTTATGGTGATATATTATGAAAACATGATCGATACCGGAAACAATAAATACAAAACATTCATCATTTGTGGGTGGAAAACACTAAACGGAACTCCATTTCGTTATTCTGGGAAAGCTGAAAACTTTAACTTTTCTTTTCCATGTAGAAGATTTTTCCAACCTAATGGGAAGGTGGATTTTATAGCTATGAGAAAACTTCATGTAAATGAAAAATAGCGATTGAAAATGGGGCTAGAATGATTGGCCAGAGCCATGCCCTTAGTGCTTTGATTTAAAGTTGAAGAAAAAACACCCCGACCCGGAAAAAAGAATTACAGATAATGGACAATATTTGATTCGCAACGAAACTAGCAACGAAGCTAACGACTTCTGGCATTGTACCAATGGCACTTCCACCGAAAGCCCCGATGGTTCTCTGGAACCGTTTGACCAAATCGCTCGCTCGGTGTAAATGTAACTACCATCCATCGAAGTAAGCTCTGCATAAGCCAAACCGTCCATTACTCATACGAGGTACGTTCGATGTCGGCGTTCGCCGCGCAAAGAGTCAAACCTCCACACGGAAACCCCCCGTGGACGGAAAACCGTGGACGTGCAGAAGCACCCTGGACATCCATGCAACGGGGCTTTTCCAATCAAACACACCTGAGTTTTCAATCGGGACACGTCACGGGAATGGTTTGTGTGGGGCGGGGTTTGGTAGGACAAAAAACGAAAGCTTTCATAATTGACTTGTTTTTAGTTCGATTGATTCGATTTACCGGTTCACCCGGGCGAAACCAGCTCCTGCTCACATCCTCTGAATTCGCCTTCGTGACTTTTCCGCCGCCAGTGGAACGCCCGCACGGGGAAGCCAAGCCAACACAAAACGTATGCCAATGGCAAATGGTGAATGTAAATTGAAAACTTTATCTATTCGACTCGACAGCCCTGTCCGTTGCCGGACACACGTTACGTTTGCCGGAGACCGACCGCGTGTTGGAGTGTTGGCTTCTACCTAGAACCAGCCGGAAGCAGGATATGAAAAACTGCCACACAAAGCGCCTGCCTGCCACGGAAGCACTGTCCACATGTTGTCCCCATGTATCGTCACTGTCACTGAAAAGAAACCGACGACGGTGAAGGCGGCGGCTGCGGCCGCAACGAAGTGCCCGCTCTGTGTGACACGATTTTAAAACTGTGCTCCCTGCCGATGGAGGCGCCTGGTCTGCGAATGAGCGCAAGTTGGCATGGTTTTTTTTTCCCCGCAAGTCCGCATTGCTAGCGCAGCTCAGCGGTCCTGAATCACCGTACAAAACCAACGTCGCTGTATCCCGGAGCGGACGTGGGCAAACAACGGCCATAAAAGACATGGTTAGAAGCTGTGTTTCGTGAACCGTTACGAACTACCGGTACAAAACTGTTTGCCGGATGCGCTGCAAGACTGGAGTTTTGTTCGCCAAAAAAACAAAAAAAAACATACACACACACGCTAGTTTCGCTTTGACTTCAGCTTTCCATAGAATCGAAGCCCAAAGCTTAACAGTGGCGAAGCGACTTCTTGCACTTTATCTCTCGAGCCAAGGTGACGAAACGATGCGGAAGTGAAGATGATTCAGTGCCCGTGCTTTTCTGGCATGCTGGTCCCACAAGAGGGAGGCACGGGCTTGTTTGTCTTTCAGCTCCGCGAATGCACCGAAAAATTAGATTTTTCTTTTGTGTTCGCTATTGTCAGCAAACAATCGGGTTCCTTTTGGGGAGCGACTAAAACCCTCCAATTCAAAGAAATAGAGGTGTAATTTAAGAAATGATAGACAGCCCAATACCAATACTGCCTGCTGGTTGTTGGTGTCGATATCCTGTGAATTTTAAGGACGAATTCTCCCTTTGGCATCAGTGCTGAAGTTTTCTAGCACAACATGCACGGGTGCAATATGTTATATAGCGTATATTAGCGATAATATATTCATAACGGTTAACCCCAGTCAGCGTTGTCAGACGGTACAGCAAACACTCCGAGAAAGCACTCGCGTCAGACTGACACAGCTTGACAGCGTGTACGCACGTGTTCGACGACGATGACGGCTCCGCATGACGGCTCATATAAATAAATCCTAATCATAAAATACAACCATGCTTCAAAACAAATTGACGCGCTGGTTGTCAAACACAAGTCTAACGCCTGTGGGGCATGATTGAAATACTATCACCATCAAAATCGTCATCGTCATCGTCCTCGACGTCATGAGCGTCGTCTCTGTTGGGTAGTCGAACAGACAGGTTCGCTGGGGGCCGGCGACTGGAGTTCAGACACGAAATTCGTTCTTAGTTCATGTTCGATTCTTGAACGCTTTCCTTCGGAACACTCCTTGCGTTCTTCGTACTGCCTCCATTGGATGTCCTGTGTCCTGTGCGTGCTCGCATGTCGGGTATATCGATTGATGTAAGGCAAAGTGGCAGATATCAAAATATCCGACGGTACGATAGCTGCTCTATCGAGCACGACGTGTGAGACACAGACAAACAGCCAGTAAACACACACACACACACACACACACAAGCACTGGCCGTGCCAGAAGGTCCTTAAGTGTTCCCCAAACAGCGCACCGCAGAGCCACAAACACCGGCCTTGGGCGGAGAGAGAAAACTGTGCGGGTTTGGATGGTAACACCCGGCCAGCTGACGGACCAATAGACACAAAAGCTGCACCTTCTACTATAATAGACAATCTGGGAAATTTTCTCCCACTCTGATTTGATTATACATATTTCATCTGCAGTCCATTCATCCATTCGTAGGTACGTGCCGGTACTGGAATTCTGCTCGACAAGTTGCAGCAAAACTCACCCGGCCAGCCCGGGCGGCTATCACGCGGACTACCTGTGTTGTCCTAGGGGCACGTCGACCACGAACAATCGCCCCAGCAACGGGATGGGACGCAATCGTGACTTCGGAATGTGACTGAAATCTGGACCCATTTTCCCATCTCGGTCCGAGGTCCATCGATCGAACGATGTCGTAAGATATTTACCCGCCAGGAGGCTCGGATGCGGCAAGTCGGTTTGACAGTATTGTCTATGAAGACTTCTGAGGGAAGATGACACGTGATGTCAACCACTTCCTCCTAGGGGAGCAGAACAATACACGTACATGACAGCGATGGTGTTAGTCGAATGAGAAGTAGATTTGGAAAAGCCGTCCAAGGCACTGTCATTGCACTGAGAAGGTCACTTATCCACCAATAGGGAATGTTTGTCGATCGTATTGGGCCTTTGCTTTAACCCCATCGCATGTGTGGGCTTTACATTTGTTCAATCGTCCTCCTACTTGATAATTGTTTCGGAAATTCGATACATTCTTATCCAGGATTTTGAATCGTGTTTTAACACACTCAAGACTCACTTTGATGCAACAAACTGATGATTTGAACCCATGGCAATTAATATTGGTTCAGAGGGGACAACGTTTTTCTCGCCTTTTCAGTAATCGTCAAAAGTAAAAGCTAATTCTTGTCTTCCCTCAGTTTGATTTGCAATAGGACAATTTCAAACGAACGCTTGAAATAAATTCGGCGCATTCTTCGACCAACGAAACATCTTCACGTTTGTCTAATGTCCGTTCCGTGGATAACACTTGGAGGGGCCAAAATATGCTCAGGCAAAATAGCTACCTCCCTCTCGATACAATGAGGGAATTGACACGGTGTCGATCGATTCTTTCATTGAACTGCCTCCCTTACCGCTTCCTACTTTACTTCGCCACCAGCACGTTAGGGAACGGTGCAAATAAAACTAAAACAAACTCGTAAGAGGAGCAAAGACAACGGCCACAGACACGGGCACAATCGGGTGCGTTGTTGGGGCGAACAGTATAATAACACCACGCGATCGGCGGGGGCTCGAAACAGTCGATCTGAGGCCGTCGATCACTATGATTCACGGCAGAGGAAGTTTGTTTGCCATCTGCACCGTGCTGCTGCTCGCCTGCAGTCTGCTGGAGTGGACCGATGGCCGCTGCTTTGCACCGCGAGAGGACGTCGGACGGCGGCTGCGGGTCCTGAAGGACATACAGCGCTCCATGGGAATAAGCTTTAAAGCCTGGCAGGCCGGAGTAGGAGTCTATCGCGAGATGGACATCATGGAGAAGGCCCCACACCAACGGAACGGGGTCGCCCTTTCGGCGTATCCGAACGCCCGCTGGCCGAGCGCGGTAGTGCCGTACGTGATTACGGGCTCGTTCAGTAAGTACCGACGCTAGGAGCAAGGGACCGAGCGAAAAGTGACACCGCGCCACTTCTTTCAGGTGCCGCCGACCGTGCGACGATCCAGCAAGCGATGAACCAATTCGCTAGCAATACGTGCGTCCGGTTCGTGCCGCGCACAGTCGAACCGTTGTTCATTTCGATCGGCAACTCGGCTACCGGATGCTGGTCGTACGTGGGGCGCAGCACCAGGAACATCGAAAATCAGGTGAACCTCCAGAGTCCCGAGTGCATGGACGTCGGAACGGTGGTGCATGAGTTGATGCACTCGATCGGCTTCTACCACGAGTTCACGCGCCCCGATCGCGACGAGTACGTGACGATCGATCGGTCCGCGCTGGCCCCCGAATACCAGACCCAGACGTTCTACGACGAGAACTACGCCAAAATGGCATCGAACGAGGTTGTGCTGTTCGGTAGACCGTACGACTACGGCAGCGTCATGCACTACTCGAAGTTTGCCGCGGCCGGAACCAACACCCGCCCGGTGATGAACAACCTGAAGCCGTGGTCCGGCGACTTTGGCAACGACAACGGGCTCTCGGGCGCCGATGTCATCGATATCAACCTCATGTACTGCAACGCGGTACCAGTGACGACGACCCCGGCCCCAGTGACCACCACGACGAGGGCACCAATTGTGACGGCTGCGCCGGTGACAACGCCCCGGCCGGTCGTAGTGTACACCACCACAACCTGTCGTCCCTTGCTGACCCTACTTTCCGACCCCGGCGGCATCATAACGACGTTCGTGCAGGGTCCCATCAACCGAATCCTAGAGTTCATTTCGACACTTCCGTTTATGAATTTTATCGGGTGAAAGCTACACTACCTCGTCCCAACCGTTCTGAGATACCGATGAATCAATAAACTGGTCGCAGGACCAAAATGTAGAAAAAAAAATGAATGAGGTCACTTTTAATTCTCGTTCATAATGTTTGCATGTTCTAGATGCATAGAAAACTCAATGGATCTCAATGGAACGTGCATGCACAGCGATTATGTCGCGGACATAAACTATATAGGAACAACATTGGAACAACATATATAGGAACAACATTGATCCTAGAATAGGCTAGGATGCTGCATGCAGCTCATTCGTTTTCTGGTATATGAAATACATGAAATAAGAAAAGTGATTTATTTATTCCGTGAAGTACATTATTAGAACCATATGGAAATGTTCTACATTCTCAATTGTTTTCGCAGATTCAGAATAGATTTCACCGTCAACAGCTTCAAATGGTGGGTTTATACCCAGTGATGAACATGTAAAATAAGAATGTTATTCTGAAGTTAAAAATAAACAAATCATCGTATCTTGTATAATTGTCATCCTGCTGGAGTCTAGACATTTGGAAGACTGAACATATTGTCAGTACTTGTTCGGAATAAAGAGCTGTTAATCCGTTTATACCAACGGTTGGAAAACTTCTGGGGGTCAGGTCGTTTTCGCATTTGAAATCGTCTTGCCAGACTTCATATCTTCTTGTTGCGAATACATTGTTCATTCGTTACATCGTAAACCAATTTTATCAAACCAATCCACCCATTGCAGCTACGTAAACACATGCTCAAACTTGCGTGCGTTGATTCGGTAAGCAACCTTCAACAACAAGTCAGCATACAAGCTTACTTCAAATCCGGGATCCGCCGTTAATATCATTACCATATCACTTACCGGAACTTTGAGTCACATCAATGACGTCCGGGCAAATGCAATGGAGCGGAGACTGAAACAAAACCGAATTAATCATACAACAACGTCCATTGTCCACGGACGTGTTGTCGATTCTGTAACTGCCCTACTCAAACTGTTCCAAATATGATTGGAAAGCTTTTCTCGCACGTACGCTTTTCCCTATAGACAAAAACAGCAGCTGCGTGAAATGTGTTTACAGTTTCAAATGCAGCAAAGCGGATACCATCGTATGTTTTGCGGGCAAACTTTTCTTCTTCACTATTTTAGCATATCATTCTGGTTAGTATTCCGGCTTTCTCAATGATGACGTACATTTAGAAAGGAAAGAAATTTCCCGACAATAATCATGGCAATGATTCAAACTGAAAAAATTACCTATGCAAAATTTGACTTGGTCGTGCCACCCGTCTAAATCAACAAACACCAAATAGGATTTCATTTAGCCAAAAGAGCAAGATGTCTAGAATCAAGCAAATGTTTACACTCGCAAGCATAAGCAAAGAAGTTCAAAAGTCAAATCAATCGATGTCAAGCATTCAAAGTGCGGCAAATTCAATTACGTCTAAAATACAAATTGAGCAATTTTATACGAAAAAAATATTGGTGGAACAATTTGCCTACTCTGTATGGAAGACTCCTTTCAACAATAGTTATGTAGAGGTTCTTGAAATTCTTGCATCATACAACTCAGAGGGAGAAGTTTCGGTAAGAATCACTCGAAAAAACCAACTTGTTAATATTTGCTCCTGTCGTCCGAGAAATTTTGAAAATCTGACACTCTTTCTTCCACAGTTTGTACGTGGACTCTTTTCGTCACTCTAGGAGCGTCTTATAGTATTGCATCGCTCCGTTCCTGGGACTCCAGCTTCAAAAGGCTAAAGTGTTCCTGTGCACACACGACCATCACATCATACATCTTCATCTTCGTCGACCAGCTTCGTTCATGCTTCACGTTTTGCTAAAAAAAACCAAACCGAACCCCGGGCACCCCACAGCGAAAGCGAACTCAAATGCATCGCCCAACAGTGTGGACGGGTTTTAACCCTACGATATACATAGAGCCAGACCGCCGGTCTAACTAATTCCTGTTTACAGTGGTAATAGCAAACGCAAACACTCCACTAACACGCATCAAAACACACATGGGTATATGCGCGCGTCCTGGGGCGCCCTGCATGCAGGATATCAAGTGGTGCCTTCTAAGATATTCTGGCGAACCGAGGACTTGGATTCCACCCCCCACTGCTGGCGGATGGGCGAAGTTTTGCACAGGAGGATAGATTGTTTGCACAGTTATTGAAATAGATGCTGTTGAAATTGAATATACACATTCTGTGCACTCTTCAAAGGCAATATGCTTGCGTCCTGGCAAATTTTCCCCGCACCGCACCGCGGCCGACCGACTCAGGCGAATTGCGGATGTCTTTGAAGGTTAAGCAACCCGTCCGTGGCGCCTGGCATGTTTGCGGAGGTCACGCTGGGCTTCCAGTTCGGCCTGGGCACACACCGAAAAGGGGACCCGGTTTACTTACTGCGATTGTTTACTTACCTACCCGCAACGAGATTATTGCACTGTTCCAGGACACAATGGACATTTTCCGGAAGACGTTTGGACTGGAAGGAAATTATCAAAAAATAACAAATCAATTCCAGGTTTGTACTAAACTAAGTTATTAACATGTCAACGCACCAACCTGCTGGTTGGCAATAGTATTTAATTTGTAATCCCACGGGCTATACGCTTTCCATTTCTCACACCAAATAACAAGTATGGTCCGATTGTAGCCAAACCTTTCAGCTACTTGCTGTCAGTCACATTCGTAACCAAACATTACAATGACAACACTGGCAACACTACCCAGAGCTACCCCAACGACCCCACCCAGCAACCGGTGTTCAGCGGTCCGGCAAACGAACGTTTGACGTTCGTCAAACAAGTCCTGCCAACAATGTCGGCTCAACAAAAAGTCTGCCGAGCCCATTTCCGGTCAAACCGCGACGTTATCCTTCGGTGTCAATCTATCAAATTTGCTGTGCCGTGCCCTGGAAAGCCAAATTCAATTTTCCCATGAATCACAAATCACACTCAAATCCCCCTCTGCTGCTGCCTCGGCTGCGGTTCCCTTTCACTCCTCCCCAGCCACTGTCTGGGCTCGGTATGTGGCTCGGCATTCAGATTCCCCAATCGTCAATTGCAGGTCCAATTGTGGGCCGAGCAGTGGGAACGTCTTGTCAATCATCAGTTTACGCCGGTCGGTCGAGGCCCCATTGCCAGGCTGATGGTGGCACATTTCGGGCCAACTGTTACTCCTATTGCTGATTGAAATTTTTGCGAAATAATCTCCAGTTTTCCCGCTCGGCTCGGGCCGGGAAATCCATCCAAAGTCAAGACGCCTTAGCCTGCCCCCGGAGGGATCACTGGACGAAACTCGCAACAATGTGAAAGTTGATCAACCGCACGATGTATTATTTAATCTGATGCCCGCAAAAGTTGGGATTAGTTTTCTTTCGGGCCATTTTTTCTCTCCACCTCTCACATCGCATCCCCAAAAGACTAACCCGCAACGCTGGCCGCAACTGTTGTTCCCAAGGAAAACTTTCTTCCCACATACATCGTCAACCCGCCAAGTAGCGGGATACTTCGGCGTAGGCATTCTTCCTCCCACAATTGCTGTCTCGAGTGAGCGAAAGTTTTCGGAAAAGGAAAAGGCTTTCTCCTCGTCATGTCCCTGCCGCTTCCAGGACGTGGGGGCTGGAAAGTACCGGAAATTCAATCCCCACCCGGGCCGGGGGGGTTTTCTTCGCCTTCGGCCGGGAAGGAAGCTGGTCTCGCTATCAGTAGTTTAATTAACAGACCCCTTTTGCCCCCTTAACACCACGATTCCGGGATCAGTATGTGGGTTGAAATTCAATTTGACCCTTTTCAAATCATCACCTGTGTACCCGGTTCGCAGGTTCGCTCGCTCTTCGGGGCTCCTTCCCTTCACAGCATCCTTCCACGAACTGAACCGAGCCGGCGCTGGTGAACGGTAGAAGCATTCCATCTACGCAACTCACTCACACTGGAGATTAAGTGTAGGATTTTTCATATATTAACACCACCCCACCATTAGGGAATACGGCAGGAGTTGACCGATTTATTTGACGAAATTTAAGCATCTCTGGTGTCGCTCGGAGTGCCCCCAAAAATCGGTAAGTAGCGTTTAATTGGATGTTTTATGTTTATCGTCGTATGCTTCTAACGTCATTAGTTAATGAGAGCGATTAAAGGAACGGAAAAGGTAGCAAAGTTCTGTGAAACGATAATACACGAGTTAAACGCAGAAGTATCATCTTTCTTGGAAATGGATATTTAAATTATAATGCAGCCAATTTATTCTGTACCGGTAAAAAGTGAATGTATAATACAGCAAATGAAAGGCTAATATGAAATCCAATTGAAAGTGGAATAATGTTAACAGTAGGGAACATAAGCGAGGCCAATATCGAATGCTCTTCTGTAGATGAGACAGTAAAATATGATATGATTGAAATCCCTCTGAAAAATTAATAAAATTGTATGTTTTACGAAATTAATTTGCTCTGTGAATTATGGATCATACTACAGCTCATGAGTAAACCCCATTTGTCAGACTTCCACAGTCGGAGTTCTCGGTTGACTTCTTGACACCGCTGGGCTCCTAATGGGCCAGTGTTCCTTTAAGCATCCAGAGATGAAGCAGCGGAGGACGACGACAACGACGACGAGCGACATTTCATGTTTTTCTTATCTTCTTATCCCAACAAAACCCCCCCCAACGAGACATCACAGGAACCACAGCAATCGTCGTGCCAGTAGTAACACAATCACTTGTGTCTAGAAGTGGCAAAGGAAACATCCTCGGGCGCCATTTCCCAGGAGCCGTCACTCCCTGGTCCGGCCCGTTGCGATACCACCGCATCCCCGGACCGTTCCGTGCTCTCGTCGGGTGGCTCTCGGGACACACCGGGACACCACTTAACTAAAATCATTGGTCATTACTGCCCCATCCATCCAGAGGGAACTCCATGACTCAACTCCACTTTCGGTTCCCCACTCGCGTAAATTGAAAATAAAACTCACCTCCCCCGACAGCCGGGGAGCAAGGACAGGAAAACTGACCGAAGGAATGGTAGAAGGAAGAAATGTTACGACATCTCACGGAGACAAATGGGATCCGAGAACGACTTTTGATGACTATTTGTTGCTATTCGGTCACCACGCAAGGAAACACACTGCCTGCTTCGTTGTCGCTTTTCTTCGTTGCTTCAGTGTCGAATCGAAGACGAAAAAAAGGCAAGTCACCCTGGAGGTTGTTTGTTGAGGCAAAGTTTAAGTGGAAGTAGTGAAAGTACGTAACATTATGTAAAAGAATTGCTTACAAACTGCCAGACGAGTGATTCAAGAAGTTCATCTCGTACTGCAGGGTAACTACAACGCTTAGTAGAACAGGAAATGATCACCAGAAATGATTTTCCGTCTTTTAAGAGGGCGACGAAGGAGGGCATATTTAATAGCGTTCGGTTGTCGGGGAAAAAAGCGGTAAGCTGCATTAAGAGCGAACTTAACAACGCATTAGTTTGATGTCAAAAAAAGAGTGATGAAAAAGGATCCATTTTCATAATGCACCGCAAAAGCCAGACTGACTATGGTTCCGGGGCGTTTAAGGAAATTCAAATGTGTCAAGTCTGTAATCGATCGATTTGATTCCTTCGTTTAAAATTTGACAGGGTGGTACTGGGTTCTGAATTGAATTATTCAACTTTCTGTTTATTGAAAATGTGTTACTATTACTGCTTTTCTTCCAACTACTAAGCACAAGAACGAGCACGAAAAGAATGAAAAATATGTCGACTAAAACAACTCTTGATCCACCCTGTAACAATCGCTTGTTGCTTTGCATCGGTTCATTTAGTTTTGCTTCCTCTCTTCGAGTTCCCTTTTCTATTTTTCTTTTTTTTTGAACACATTCATTCATTCATACACCCCAGCAGCATTGCCGTTGTCGGAGTAGTGCTCGTGCCGCCCTTCCCCTGCGCCGGAACGGGAAAGCGAAAGAAAACTCTATTAAGATCCGATTTTCCATTTCCTATCAACTCCAAATCCGGCCTTTGACATCATCCCCGCCCCGCCGTTCAGCCAGCCCGGAAGTGAACTGAAACCGACGTCCCCGGTGAAGATTGATTCAGCATGATGCTGGGGCGATTGTGTGATTTGATTACGACGTCTATTTGAGTGTGCTCAGCTGCTCGGATGCAATGCAGGAAAAAGAACTGGAGTGAGTCTGAGTGAAAGAATAAAGAGAGAGAAAAAACGTCGCCGCTCGCATCGGTACTACACAGCTCATGGGGTTTTTTTTTGCCGATGTTTTTCCTCGGTGTTTGACTTTCGTCGTGGCGGGCACTAGTGCAGCTAGTGGCTGGTGGCTCAAGCATGAAGAATCGTACCTTGTACGTACATACGTCTGCAGAGGGAACATTTGAGCGAGAAGCATTTCCCACTTCTCCCTCATTCCATTTGCCACCTGGGCGCCACGCCTCTAGACCCGCGATCGAGCACCACTTGGGCTGTGATTCCTGTGTTTTCCGCTTTTCCCAGCGGAGCCCAGCTATGCAAAGTGCACATGCAATCACCACAAGTCCATTGATGACAGCAAACCGTCAACAATAGTTCCATTAGTAGGGTCGACGGAAGAATAAAAAAAGAAGTGCGACTACTCTTGGCCCTCCCTCCAGGGGGCAATGGAAGAATTGAACGCAAAACCACACGTTAGGGACTCACGGCGTTTCCGTGGACAGCTTCCCTATTCATGAAGATGCTGTTGTGTTCACCGTACGCCGACAGTTTCACAAACGGACACGGCACAAAACTAACGAACAAAGTCAAAACTCAACTGAAGCCATCTCTGTGCACTTCCACAATAACTGGGCGAGGGGCGAGTGAGGATAGTGAGGAACTGAAGAAGCGACTGGATAGGGCGATTGGGTGAACGGGGCCACAAAACGGTTTGCCTACGATACACATCTTCACATTCAGCTAAAACCAAACGCAGAGCCATGCACAAGCGGGCAGCCCGGTGGGGTTTGGTTTTCAATCAAGCCTGCGAGGTGATGGAGTGAACCTGAATAAACCGACCATAAATTTGAGTTAGGGGAAGATTTAATAAAAGCACATAAATTATTCACAAACGTAACGCACGAACTCCCATTCTCCCGGCCAGGTGCTCCTTGATCCCCTGATAATAAACGCAATTCTTGCCGCAGCTACGCGAATACAGCGCGCACAGTAACAGAGCCCTTGGGGTCGCCGGGCGGCAATGTTGGACGTTTTAAGTTCTAGTATTGGATTTTCTACATAACCTTCTTTTTTTTGACGGCAAACTTGGAACAAGGAAACGCGATTGCGATGCTCCAGCTAGGGTTTTTGGGAGCGACACTGCGTCCTGACATTTGACGATGACATGTGGGGAAGCGGGCAGACCTCGGCGTTGGGAAATTCTATTTTATTCCGAATCAAAGAATTGTGAAAACATGGAAAAATACAGCGCCTGCCAAAACGGAACATCATGCACACACTGTGGAATTAAATGGGTAAAAAAGACCTCATGAAAATTCAGATTTTTAAACATGTGTTTATTATCAATCTCCAATACATCAAAGCAACAGAGATAGACGAGAAATGACATTCCTTTGAAGCTGGAAAGGTAACTTTATTTCCGTTTTCAAGAAGTCAGATAAGTTCGTTTTCGGGAAGCTTTTATGTAATCATGCAAATTCGGTAAAATGTAACTCCACGCGACGATCCCACATTCCGCATTGCATTTTTATAACTTCGTGAAGCGATACAAGCAGCAGCCGGGATAAACACCCAGACGGGAGCGACGGGTCCCAGCGGGAAACCGGTGGAAAACATTCTCATCCGACAAAAGCTCTGAGCCAGCAAAAAGACTCATCCCGCTGATCCGTATTTCAGTCCATCGTTCGGCGAGAAAAGGATTCAGGAAAGGCGAGGCAGCAAGCCTCACACGGAGGGCGCTTTTCCCAAGAAGAAAGCCCGACCGAACGGCATTATGATGGATCTGGCCATGCTCACCGGGTTCGTCCCCTTCGCTGGAGCATATCTAATACGCTCTACCGAATTCGCACAAAATGTGGCGTCAGGCCATCGCGAAAAACCGGCGAAAAAACCGGGTGGCATCGTTTTATTTTACTTACACTGGATTTCTTTTTTTTTATTGTACTCGTATTATTTTTTTTCGCGCATGTTGTGTCCCCGTTCCTCGCGGAACCATGTTTGATTATAAGCCATTGCCACAGCCTCTTCCCGGCCATGGGAACACCACAGGCTTCTTAGGAAAAAGGAAGAGTTCGTTGCCCATTGTCTGCCTATGCCCAGCCACACGACCGCGCTTGCCCTTAGGCAGTCTTTGTTTTTTATTTTTGCATACCGACACGGACCCGTGGTGTTTATTCGTATCTCAGTCGGATTTTTTTCACCGCCTCCTGCCGGATACCCCCATTCGCGCCATTGCGCTCTTTGACGGATGACTGTTTGCTGTTTGACGGTTTCGAGCAAAATTCATAACTGCGTGTTTCCCGGATCTCCATGTACATACCCTTTTCCACCGGATCGTCCCGGGGACCGGCGGCGGACCGTTTCATAAGGAGTCGAGTAGTCGAGTAATCTAACAACTGGGAAATCTTCAACGCCATGTGTACATCGTCCCTTTGCCTTCCATACCACCGCTGGCGTTTTGGCCTTATATGACCATTTTGCCCCGACACGCGATGTGTTTGTTGTGGGTACGGTTCGTTCGGCACCGGCTCCGGATTCGTGGCAGGGCACACATGGGAGTGGGAATGGGAACCACCGAACCCGCGCCCCACGATGAAGTCGAGTGACGAAATTCGTGTACCCGTGGTTTAGGCAACCTCCGAGTCCGAGAGACGACGATGCAAGGACGGTTTCCTTCTCCGCCATGAAGGAATGTCCCGGATGAAGAATTGCTTCTACGCCTTTCGACGGACGGAGGACCGTTAAGGAAGATGGCTGGGAGTGGAGGGGTGGAAGGAAGTCCATTCCGTCCAATTCTGTACCGTACGGGCGCCACAAAGGAAAACGGCACAGCGGGAGCACTCGCCATAACCCAGGTTGGCGAAGGGGAAGCCCCAGGGTGGAGTTTCAAAAACTCCCAAACATCAGCGCCCAACACACATGCCAGAGCCGACTTGCACTCTCGATCGTTTGTCTGTTTACCGAGCAGTTTGTGTTCTGATTCAATAACAAGGAAATCTGCTCCTGCCAGCGTGCTTCTGTCGGTCGTAGTTTTTTTTCTTGTTCCCTTCTCTCTTGTTTTTTGTCTCATTCCTTCGCACCCCCCTCCTCAGGATAACGCTTGTTCGTGTCCTTTTCTTCGCTGTGTTTTTACATCCAAACGGAGGCCGTACGACGTACGTTGCACCCGGTTTTCAATTTGCCATTTGCGAACGCAGGCAACGGATGCAAAATACTCGCCTCGCAACTCTTTTAGGGCTTGCGATTCTCCCAGGGATATGTTTTTCGTGTACATACGACACGGAGCATAAATGGGTACACGCGTAGCACAATGCTACTGCCCGCCCGCCCACTTACCAGAACCTCGCCGACTTACGCTGGCGTGTATGATCTATTGCTGCTGGCGCAAATATCCTTCCAAACTTGTGTACCGAATTATGCGAACGTCTGTTTGGCGTGCGGACGTTGTGTGATACGAAGAAAGCCGTCAGCGTGCAGCACCACAAAGAGGAGAGAGGGGGAGGGGACATAAATCCATCCCACCCATTCACAAGGCAGGCGAGAGCCGGAAGCAGGGTGGGAGCAATCTCGATGCGCTTCACTGGCCCTCGACAGACTAATATGGTCAGGAAAATGACGCAAAGACGGAAAGAGAGAAAAAAAAAACTAAAGTTCGAGCTCACTCCGCTAACGCCCCTTGGAACGGAAGCCTTCTGGCGGATGTGCGAATACGTTGAAAGGCAACCGTCATTCGGATTGACGCAAATACAGCAGTTGATTTCGATGGTAATCTCATTGGCAGGTGGAAAATGGCGAACCGGTTTTGCAGCCGCAACAGACTAAGTTTAGCTGAGTAAGGAGAGTGGTTTTTTTTTTTGGGGGAAAATTGCGAAAACTGTTTGATTAGTTGAGCATTTTAACAGTTTTCTAAACCGTATGAAAGTCCTATAACTGTACGAGAGAGCTCTTGAAAATGTTTTCCCATGGAACTGAGCAGAAATGATCACATTAATCTAGCAGAAAACATTCCAGCAAGTAACAGCCCTTCGACTTCCCCATCGGTACTGAAGCGTGTCGAACACCAGCCGGGACTAGATTTATCATTTGCATAAGCACGCTAACGGAAATAAACTTTTCATGATCTATTTTCCCGTTCTGCGCTGTGTGTGCGGGGAAATTTCAGCTCCCTATAAATCGTACCCATCCGAAATCCCACAGCAACGCGACGACGAGTCAAGACTACATCCACAGGGCCCGGGCCCGGGCTGTGTGCACGATGATGAACTTCAGTTCATTTTTATTAGTGCGAGGATTTACATTTTTACTTACTAACGCCATGCTTCTGGTGCTTCCCATCAAAGAAATGCTCCACCGGGTGGCTTCCGACCGGGGAGGAAAGCAACCCGGAACGTACCGCCCGGCCCAGCTAAAAGAAAAGGGACTGAAGTGTAAAATCTGTTTATGCAAAAAATTACTCAACTTGAAGGAAACCAATCTGCACCCCCGTCCCGTCATAGTTTCTTCGATCATCCCGCCCCAATCCCCATTCACATATGTGGAGCAGGACGTGTGGATGAAAAGAAGGATATGCTACCCCCAATCGGTGCCGGATGGGAGCACTTCACTGCGGAACTAGTGAAAAACTGGCGAAGAAAGAGAAAACCGCCCCATCCATGCTCTTGTGACGGGCACTTGATGGTGGAACCTTTCCACGGCCCATTCCAAGGAACGCTGCTTATGCATAAGCTTTCGGGTGTGTAAATCCCATTCCGGAAATGCAGAAAGAGAGCAAGATGCGTCAGCACGGAAACCCCCGGAAACCCTGAGAACCACCGTTGATCTAATTTAAATTCAATTTTCATAAGATTTCATAAATGCCGTTCACATTTCTACTCAACCAAGCGATATAATCGGTTTAGGGAGTAAAATCCGGGCGAGGAAAACTGTGTGAAGGAAAGCCAAGAAAGTCCGCACTGTATCCGGCAAGGTGTATAGGACGATAAGTCACGCGAGAGGGCGCTGGATTTCCATTCCAGCAGGCAAGCGTTGTCGGAGTGACGGATTGATGGAAATAGGAGAAGAAAAAGTAAAAAAAACCCCGAAATAATCATCCGATGGTTAGTGCGATAAGTAGGGTTTTATTATGACACTCTTCACTCTTCGAATTGGTGCTTCCCATCGTGGTTTTGCATAGATTTTATGTTGCCCCTTCGCGGGTCTTTTCCATCCATTTTATTTCCACACACACAATCACCGCACTCCTTCCCGGTTGAATGGTTCGTTTCCTATGTGGTTTACAGAGGGAAACGCCACACTACCCCACAGGGCTAGAAGGCTGCAGTGCCATAAGGCTTAACAAAAGTGAAGAAAAAACAGCCGACACAAAGAGGTTCAGCTGAGTGGGCTGCCACCCCCTTTTTCTATCGGACATGGGAAATAAGATCAATTTGAATGGATAAACTTGCTCCAGCTTTCTCCATCGACTGCTGCTCAACTGTTATCCCCTCCTGCGGACACTAAGGCCAATGCCCAAATGAAACGAACCGACGGCCAACAATGAGCAAATTGGCTAATCGAATCGGGCGCAAGCTGCTAGGTACTTCAAAATAAAACCAAACACAAGACGCAGCTTCGAGTTTAGAAAGCTTTTCACTAAATACGATACGGGAAATCTTGTTTTACGAAATGGTGAAACTCGACACGGTGGTAGGTAAACCATTTCTTTTACCCTTTTAATCTAAACCGATAGAAAACTCGGGCTTCACGAACGAGGAACGGAGGATATCATTATCGAAATTACTTTTCCACACACAGGCCATCAACGCTGGCCGGAGCCAACCGGAGGGGATGCTGCAACGAGCGCGTCGCCGTTCAGCTTAGAGAATCCTTTCGAAAAGCCATTTTCCGAATGGCCACCGGTTTGCCGATACTTTCCTCCCTCCCCACACGGGTCGGTCAAAAACAAAACCGTCCGTTTAATTTTCTCCTCTCATAGAGGTCCTTTCCCTCTGAATTTCCTTCTAAGGATACCAGGACGCCCTTTTCAGACGCTGATGCCCGAATAGAGCCAAGTTAGAAATATTCAAATTGGATTGTTTGCTACCATTTGGCGACGTGTGCGGGGCAAGTTTTCAGCTCGGATCATACTTTTGCTTTTTCGTTTCGTTTTCCCACAAACACAAATAGTAACGAGGGAAAGTGCGGTGCGGTCTATGAATACTAACAGTAACGATCGATGACGATGGTCATCAACATCTTCAAGATGGTTACGATATTGCTGTAAACCTTTTTGGGGGGAAAAAACGCTGGACAAATCCCTCCAACTCAACATGGCTTACCGGACAGATCGTTCCTCCAAGTATCTCATTGTTTTATTTTTGTTTGTTTGCCTCTCATAAGCTCAGCGATGAAAGAAAACCACATTTTCCTAATTGAAACTTACTGCATTATTCATCATCTTCGTGGTGCTGCTTTCGTAGAAAAAATGCTGCACTGAGCTGCACTTTCACGGCTTAGCCAAAGGATTACGATAACTCGTTATAATATTTTCACAAAGGAACCCCATCCCCTTCAAGGGTGCAGTGTGGCTCGCTGGGACTCAATCTCGGATAATGACAAACCAGATGAGTTATTAGAAGCCCACGGGAGCGGCACGGGACAAAGCGAGCAAATGCATTTCCCCGCACAATCGCTGGTGTTGTTGAAAACAGTTTTCAAAAAGAGGCGAAAGCAAAACAAACAAGAAACAGCTCATTAAATGCAAAGAGATCAGCTAAGAAGCAGGAGAAAAAAAACGTCGCAAAACAAAATTGAAAAGACAAAACAAACGCGAACCGCAAGGAGAGGAAAATAACAATCAGTCGCACCCAGACCACTTGGATCGGTGGCGCGGGATGAGCTGCTTGATTAAAAGCATTCCCTTGCGCCGGTTCCTCGACGAACTGGTAGGGTAAAAGTTTCGTCGCATTCGGGACAAGAAACTGTCCCCGGCGAACACTATCCGGGCGTAGCATGCAGCAGACGAAAGGACTAAAAAATCAACATCTTCCAAATCCTCTTGTATCGCGGACCTGCAGGCTCCGCCACGCTTCTGTCTCTCTCTCTCTCTCTCTCTCTCTCTCTCTCTCTCTCTCTCTCTCTCTCTGTGCAACTGAAGAAGTCTTGCCAACTTTAGATCGAACACCATTTTGCAGACAATGAGACAATTGACAATTGGAGGAAAATCCTTTCTTCCTCGCGCGAACGAACGAGCGCACTCTGGCAAAAGAATTCTATTGTGTGCAAAAACATTGCTTCACTAATTTTCCCTAACTTAATGAAGCGGTCGCGAAATTGTTCAACCGTTTGCATCTGGTTCGGGGGTGCGGGAAGTGAAAATCCGCCGCCTCGCCGTGAACAGATAAAGTCTTTTTTCAATTAATTATGTCGGAACGATTGGGCGATGTAAAAGTTTTGCGACGCGCTGATAGGAAATTAGTTTTTTGTTTACAAGAAGGAAGGTGTTTGGGTGGAGAGATATCGGTTTTCTGAACACGAAAGCCATAAAATTATATGCTCAAACGTAAACGGAATTTTCCGAGTATGAACATGTAACGAAAAGCGATGCGAACGATCCTTCCTTTCCGGTAGCATTTCACGCTAGAAGAAACAATGCTTAGCAACAACGGAGATTAAGGAGAATAAACTGACTTCTGGGCATCTGTCATAAATCGCACTAAGCCCTTGTCGTAACCCTCACTATTAAATCATTACTTCCCCCGCCCAATCATCGAAACCGCCAGGATGGATAAAATCGGATGAGGAACCGCCCGGAAAGAAATGTAATGTATGCCCCGCAATCTTTTCTTTTCGCCCAGCTCCACTTGCGCTTGCCCCATAAATGTATTTTATTGTTTTGTCATTTACCAACTGCCAGGCACGTAAACGGTCACAACGGCAGTATTATCTTACCATTTTCAGAACCGCAGGACCAACATCATTTCGTGCCCCGTCACGCCATGTTGGACAGGAAAATGGGCGTACGGATATCAATAAATATGTAACCGTCCGTTTTCTCCCCATGCGGGAAATGTGTACCTTTCTTTTTTTCTTGCTATGCCACTCACGGAGGAAGTAAAGGATGACCGGGGGCGCTTGCTAGTGCGCGTACCACCGCGTGTAGTACAGTGTGTGAGTAGAAATTTATAATTTATTGACACCTTGATTTATTGCGCGACTAACACTGCCAACACGTATCCCATCAAACCCCGTTCTCCGGCCAACTACTTCCGACTCTTTCCACGACCCGTTCCGCGCATTGAGGCGCATAAATCCGAATGCCGAAAATGACACGTTTTCTCCATTAAATATATGCTCGGTCGGTGGCGTCACCCGGCAATCTACAAGCAAGTGGGAAAGGTGGTACCGTACGTGAGAACATAATCTCAAACACCGAAAGACACAAGAAAACTGTGAGGAAATGATGACTTTGAAGCAAAAGCAACACACATTTTCCTTTTACAGCTTGCTGCCAAACCCGACGACGATCGACGCAAAGGACACAGAGTTTGTGTGAAGGTACAAGCAAGAGGAATTCATCATACTCTTGGACGAACCTGGTGAAAAAGACAGATGTGTGTGTGTGTGTGTGTGTGTGTGTGTGAATGACTAGAAACACGGTTCCATTACCTAGTGGACCATATCTACAGCATTCCAATACGTGTCGTGTGTCATTCGTAGCATGAATTTATTTTATTACAGACGCCAATAGAATATTTTTATTGTACTTGTATTGAATGGAATTCAACTGTAGCAAAAAAGAATTACGATCAAAACACTAAATAAAATTTCATGCAAATGAAATTAATATTTCGTAGCAAATAAAGGCCAATAAATTCATGAAAAACTGTGTCCATCGTATTCATCTGAATCCTTAATGAAACAAACCAATCCTAATGAACACAATTAAATGGAAACAAATTCGCACTAAAATACTTCTCAGTCGCAAGAATAAATCTCCTTTCGAAATCGTTTGTCTAATACACACCTATTCAAATTTGTAATCCAAAATTTCCCACTAAATTCTGAATATCTCCCAGTCGTTTCTTTCCATTCCGTTGGAAAAGTGCAAACCCAAGCTCGATGAAATATTTCACACGAAAACGAATCCAATAAACGCCTAACGATTATGCTCACCGAGCACAACATGTTTTGCCGGTACAACATCATCTTGCGATGGGCATTTTCCGAAGTTTTTTTTGTGAAAAATTATTGGCAGGCAATCCGTAACGTACGCCCTATCGCTTCCGCCCCTGAGCACCGTTTACAGGGCCACATTCCATCGAAAGGGCCAGGAAACCTTGATCGTGAACCAAGCACACGGTATAAACGATGCAAATAATAAATATTTTAACCCTGGGAGAAAAATTATGATGAGAATTTACCTCAAATCCGACGTAGTGAAAATGGTTAGTGCTGAAAAATAACCAACGTAAAGCACCGTTGCTCTGGTCTACCGAAACGGCTTGCTCGTGGTTCGGTTCCGTGGTGCGGGGCCGGCTTGCTGCAGCCCGGCGTGTGGCGGGAAAGTTGTTTGGGCTAAAGTCGGATTGCAGATCAACCGTGCCGCACCGTACCGCACATCCTCATCCCGGCATACGTATATGTGACCGGGTGTTCGTGACAGATTTTTCTGCTTCCTGCACTATTGCCACCCGGTTGCTCCCAGTTTCGGCAGCGGAACTGGAGCCATGCCGGCAGCATACATATTTCACACCATACTTCCAGCGCCCGTGTGGGTAAGTGTGCCTTCAAACGCCGCTACCTGATACGGCCACGGATCCTGCCACTAGCACACAGCATGTGGCCATAAACTTTTTAACTTTATATCAAACTTTATGTTCATATTTGGGTAATGTGTGTTTTTTTTTGTTTTTTGCTTTCTTTCGGCCACACTCGCAGCATGTAAAATACAACTGGCCAAACGGCAAGCTCAGGCCGCAATCGTAAAAGCATATTTATGACAACATACATTTGAATTTCGCTTTTTTCGTTCGATGCCCGAAAGGATTCCGAGGAATGGAATGCAACTCCGCAAGAGTCGCAAATTAGAATGGAAAGAAGAACTAAATCTATATCATGATGTAAGAAACCGCCGGAGGGTGTTAATCACATCGACGTTTACCGGGTGCCAGGCGCCTCCATTTCGACACGAAAACATGTTCGCAGTACACCACGGCCTGCACATAAAACTTTCATCCTTGGAATAGTACCTAGGAATGTTAGTGCTATGAATTTGTATGTAACTTTGAAGGGTTTAATGCCAACACATTCTATCCTAAACTTATCCAATTTTTGAGAAGGAGAAATGGAATTATCAATTCCTGTTTTCCTACGATAAATTTTTAGTTCATCTGATCAGTAATCGTTGTTAAAAAATAAAGTTTGTAAATGTTTATCAACAGTGGTTCAATAACAAAAATTAACCAAACGTCACCAATGCCTAAACGACACGACGAAATGAGCGTTCGTCATATTCAGAAGCATAAAACGCAAACATATGCGAACCCATGCTCTCGAAAGGTGACTCTTGATTTGGGCCGCCAAAATGTTTGCCATGGCCACACAAATTCTGCTACATCAACATGCCGATCGAGCAACACGGCGACGGCCGGGATGAAACCAACGCTTCCGCACTGCAGAAGAACCGCGTGCTCCAAAAATAAATAACCCAATCAAACCCGATGGTAATGATAAAACATGACATTTTTGCACAAACCGTCATCCGTATCCGTCATCCGGCGCTCCGCTATCAGCGACGTCCGTAACGTCCGTGAAAAAGAATGAAACTCGTGCGTGCGAAGCCCAGGCCCAGGGATCAAGCGAAGTGAGCGTGAGGAGAAAAAATCTAACCAACATCTACTTCATCAGCATAACAACATACCAGCCGGAGCGATACGGTACCGATATTTGGTCACTGCCGCACAGCGCTGCAACATGGCGATATAATCGCGCTGGACGTATAGCAAAAAAAAACAAAAAAAAACGCAAAAAACGCAAAAAACTGGACGCAAAAATATCGAACACTTTCCTCACGCACGCACAACCACCAGTCCCGTCCGTCGTGTCGTTCGGAGCTCGTCGCAGGAGCGCTGGTGTGATTTCGGCCAATGTGGTTCAATCACCGGTAACACGAGCCTAACCAGCGACACCGCACCGACCATTCGGTGCCGTTCCGGACACGGACAAAAAAGCTGACCACGTCGAGGCCGGCAACCGAAATCCCGGCAAGAATCCTTCCCGGCGGTCGGTCGGTCGGTCGCAAACCGCCAATACCGTGGCACATGTCGGAAAAAATGTGACACATCCAGCTGGCCGCGCGGAAGGTTTTGATCGACCGCCGCACGGTCGGACAGCAGCAGCAGAAGCGGCGTGCCGACGAATATATCATACTTATCCCGCATGTATGAAGCCGTCTGACTGCGGCGCTATTTTTCATTTCGATTTTCCTTTCTTTCTTCCTTTCCCCACTCCCACTGGGCGGTGGGTGGGTGATTCCATAAAACTCTCTCAAACGTCAAAAACTGAATATGCTAACTAAGCCTTCTTGTTGAATGGTTTCCAGTGCCGCGATTGATACACCGAGTCCGGCGTTGGGGGGTGGAAAAAATGCAACACTGTATCCATGGCTATGCGAACGAGGCGCTTCAGACTGGAGCACCATTTGGAAGAATGCGGGGCTTATCAACGACTATATTTACAAAATGAAAAGCTAAAAATATGTGAAAAGAAAACGCTCGATAGATCGTATGAAAGAGTTCGAAATAGAAAAGCCAATCGATCACTACAAAACCCAGCTTCCACTTAGGTTCATCAATGTGTTTCATTTTTGATAGTGCGATTTGTGTTAGAACCACAAGAACTATCCTAACTAGCATTTGATAGGAGAAATAAATGCCGGTCACACAAATGATGATACTTTCCGAGCGAAATTAAAAGTAACTTTCTGGCTGGCCGATGTAACGTTACATCATCGCCGTCGCCGCATCGGCAGCACCATCTGTCAATTGCCACGGTGACGGGAAAACTTTCGCCCAGGATCTCATCAGCACGGATGGTGTCTACGTACAGTTATGCGGTGTGGAAAGAACCAGAAAGACCAGAAGTGCTTGGCGATTCTGCACGCATTCCCGGATGTAGCCCGAGACTTCCGCCCATCGGAGCTGTATGGCTACGGGTGCAAGTGTCTCGATGCTGCGTGCGTGACCTAGACGAAGGGTAGAACGAATCCGGGCCAGGGCCGAACTGGAGGCAAGTGATGCCCGTGAAGCCCACACTGGCACACGTCCGGTGCGCCTCATCTGGCGCTGCTCATCTTTTCGCTGAGCGCGTCGTCGAGACAAATGATGACATTTGGAGAAACTTTCCTTTCCTTCGGGTGCTTTTTCGTGCGGCGAGCCGTGCCACATTACAGCACCGACGGGAAGGACAGCGTAGGAGTTTGTGGGGTGGAAGCAAAAAATAAAAAGCCCGAAACAAAAGCCGAAACCATGCTCCGACTCCGGAACTCCTTCGTCACCGCCGGAAGCCGGAGGGTGGGCTAATGGGTTCGGAAAGTGAGCCGAAAGAGGCCGCCTGATTGCACTGGGACGATGACCTGGGCGTTGTTTGATTTATGATGCCAGCAAGTGCTTCCGGATGGATTAATATCGGTATGGTCACACGTCGACGATAGCCGGAGTTCCGCTGCCCGAAAGTTGCGATTAGTTGAGCGTCCAGTTTCTCATAAATACACAGCTTTTTGTCACGGTATTGTTTGTACATTTTCCTCAGATATCCCGTGTCCACGTGAGACGTTTAGAAAATGTGCTTTTTTTGCTTTTAGCAGCCGACGAAGTGGGACACCAGTTTGACAATTGGGATCAATTTTTTCAAACTATTCCTCCGGAGTAGGTTCTCTGTAGTTGTTTTCTCTGTCTCCATATCCTTTACTCACACATAACGATTTTTGTTTCCACTGCGTTGGCGTATGCTGGATTGGCAAAAGGTTGTATAATTAATTAGCTTCCGCTTTTATGAAGGTTCAGGCGGCGCACTTTCACGGTGACGTCCGTTTTGTTGTCAACTGGCGGCACCATTAAGAGAGCCCGACATCGGCGGACACACACCCACAACGCTGGCCTTTCCTTCAGCGAAGATTGGCCCAAATGAATTTTTGGGCGCAACAGCTGCCACCCAACAGCAGGTCCGTGCACTGGGTCCATTAGAGCCGGCGAAAGAAGCGGCAGGCCGCGGTGATGGCCAAAAAAGGGATCTCCCACGGACGCCCACAATCCGGGCGACACCGAACAACAGACGGTGGCGTGCGCTGGCCTAATGAAATTTCGTCGGGAGCACAGCTCGGCTCGCAATTATCGATATTTACGACGGTGCTGAATTCAATTAAGTGTCTCTTGTACCTTATATTGCCCCGTTGTGGACGGACGCCTTCCGGAATTCCTCGAAGGCAACACACTTGGACGGAACCGTGGGCCGGTTTCGGCGTCGCCTGAGGGCCTGACTCTGATGAGCGACTGCCGCCAGTAGGTATTTCAATTGCTTATTAAAACGAGCAACCATCGCATCGGGCCATAGGGGCCAGGAGGCCACACCGAACAAAGGAACACTATGGCGTGCAGTGCGAAAGACGTTGCGCTAGTGAACCTTCGGGGCTAGAGCTCATCGAAACGTCATCCCATCGAACGGGGCATCGAAAAGATGAAATATAACACAATTTTCTCGCTGCCCGGGAGCGAACTATCGAACGGCCCCTGGGCGTAAGATCCGGCGCAATAGCGGTGTCAAGTATGACCATCGCCACGGGGCGGCCCCCACCCGGTTCATCGAATATCCCATTATAACCGGTGACATTCGATTCCACTGGCGGGAAGTTTTATGTTGCCGGCTCCACGACGCGACGCCACTCCATGCGGTCTGTTCTAATGCTTCTTTTTATTCTGCTGCTGCTACTAAAGGCGCTTCGGGGCTCAAAAATTCCATCAAACCCGAACGGGACTGTCGCTACGAGGATACCCTCTCGGTTGGTTGTCGTGGTAACTGAATTTTTCACTCCATACCCCCTCCCAGGAACTAGGATCTTTTCTCCTTTTTGTCTGCGCTTCCTTCCAAACGTACCACTCCGTCCATGCGCTCAGTTATTTTCCCCCTCGGGCCCCACTTTGTCGGGGCGCCTGGGAGGGGAAGGCGAGCGGTGGATGGCCGGATGTTGAAATTGAAATCTTGCAAGAAAAATGGGTACTTTATTTTACCACAGCATATCATCACGGGCGGGTGAGTCATGGCGTCTATTGGAAGTAGATTTCGGTGTGCGCAAAGAAGGAAGCAAAAATGGCGACAAAACCGAACGATCTATCTCACACACCATAGATACCGTGTGTCAGTGTAGAAGAAAGAACCCCTTCTCACAAGGCACGCACGCAAGGCGAAAGTCTTGCGACGGTCACCTAGAGGTCCTTTGAAAAGTAACACCACCAGTAATCCTCTATGCAGTAAAGAGACAAAAAATTTAAAACCTATACATAAATCAAGATCAGTTCTTTA